>CM077666.1:513432360-514632360 GCA_039707655.1 Elymus sibiricus
CGTGCGCACGGCCCCCGCGCCTCGGTGAACAGGGAGGAAGACGACGGGGAGTTGGGCTGGGCCTGCACACTGTGCACTTGCGGCCCAGCCCAACAGTGGGGGTTTTCCCTTTTCTTTTTCTATTTTCTCTGTTTCTTTTGTTCTTTGCTGTTTTGTAATTTTTGTAAATAGCAAATGACTTTTATTCAACATGGTATTTGGCACATAAATACTAGGAAAAGTTTTGAGCTAGCACAGGATGTCCCAATTTAATTTGAATAGTTTAAATATTTGTTTATTTTAAAGTGGCCAAATTTAATGTTGTCGGTCCACTCTAAATATTGTTAGGGGCATTTTGGGCATCCAAATGGAGTTGATATTATTTTTACCAGTACTTGGGGATTTTATGACATATTGTAAACACTTTTGTTTAGCTGTTTAAAGAAATATTATTTTGACTTGCATTTAAAATTTGAATTTGAAGTTGGATTATTCTTTAATTGCATTTAGGCTTTGTTAATCATAATGACATGGCAAATTAATTGACTTAATAATTTATTAGAGTCTGGGGATGTTACAAATCTCCTCTACTAAAAGAAATCTCGTCCCGAGATTTAAGAGGCAGAGTAAGGGGGGGAGATTTGGTTACGAAATTCTAGCGAGTCTTCTCGGTCTTGGTTGCTCTTCCCGAAGAGGTCGATCCATGGCATTGATGTCTTCATTTTCTCTACATCAGTGTGTCATGACGAAGTTGTCATTCTTGCTTCAGGATCTTGATCGTACTTACGAATAGGGTAAGAGGGAACACTCTATAAGAATGGATTTAACCAAGTTGAGTATCGGACAATTTAACTCATGGGATGAGGCATAAGTATCGCTCGAGTTGAAACTCAGGAAAATTATCGAGAGCCATATAAGAAGGTACAAAAAGTTTCAATGGGGAAGGCATACATTCGTTGCCTAGAACAGAGTGTGAGAGGTTCTAGGGTAGTGAAGAATAAACGGCGTGTCTGATACCGGAATGGAACATCTCAAGGAAGGTGGCTCGCGGAAATGCATACGAAGCCAAGTGTAAGGGTAATTTCAGATACAAGGATCACATAGTCATTTACATGAAACTTCGCAATTAATGAGAGAGTTTACGTAAGGAATTCAAAAGAATGACATGCTCAAGATAAAATGATATTTGATCAAAGGGTTAATTGGAAGGCACATTCGCAAGAGCTACAGAAAGATAAAGCACACTGCAGCAGTCTGTATTTGAGGACTCGAGCATTTCTGAATCATTCGGATGATCAAAATCGAAGTGATCAACATACATACCACCATGAGGAATAAGAGGGGTGCTGGCATCTTGTGTAATCACGATACGAGGTTTGTCAGAGAACAATTTGTCAGCTATGTTAGCAACAACATCGGTACCAAGAGCGGGGGACGAAGAGAACTTTTTTCCTGCTCGTTGAAACGAGGCGGACCAATAGGCAAATTTCTCGTCCACCGGTGGTTACCGGAATGTCATCAACAATAGTAACAGGGTCTTACTGACAGAGTTGTACATGTGGGTGTTGACATAAGCAGGAAATTATCACTGCTCAGATAAGTTAGATTACAAGAAAGGTTAAACAGACCAATGGAAAAGAAAATGTGATTATCAGATTAATTAGACCAATGGAAAGGAAAATGTGTTTATTCACAAATACTAGGAGTATATCCTTCCCAAGAACGAGCAGAGCATGATATACTTGATAGGACATCAAGTACATAATCCTTTAGATAAAAGGGGCAAGGGCAATCATGATGTTTACCCATACAACGGTGTTTGGATAATTGATAAGAAACATTTAGCATTGCGCTTCCAATGTTTTTTTTGATATTCGGAGTACCACAGTCATGCTTCGGAGTGGCAATGATATGGTGCTTAAGTAAGGGTGGGTTTGAAGATCACAAGAAATACTCAAGGAACAATTTCAGGAATAGCAAGGAACTTAGGATATAACCAGAACATGACCAAGTCTATGTTGGAAGGAAAAATAAGAATGTTGCCGATGACAACACAAATTATCGAGGGGCGTGATGATGAGGTAACAGCAAGGTGACATGATCAAAACGAAGATGTGATGAAGCAGACGGTCACTTGGAACCATAGATATGACACAAACTCGGAATCAATCTTGTTGTTCAAGGCAAAACGATATGGCGAAGAAGCTCGACGTAAACTTAGCTCATCGTCAAAAATTGTGCTCTGGGAAGAAGGACCAGGTAGCATAGTTAAAATTAGCATGATAATGATGCAGACAATCGGGCTAGGAATGACATGATCGAGTTTAAATCTCCCAGCAACATTTACTAGGAGTAATGAACCATAGTGTGGATTCGAGTCACTTGCCGGAGTTCTCGAGTGATGGACAATGCAAACATGCGGAGTGACTAAAACGGTGAGAAGTATTATTCCAACAAGAATTCATAAGAGGTAGTGCAATTGCACGATATCCTCGAGATAACAGAGGGCAATACTCGAAGGTAGAACATATTAGAAGCTGAACTAGATCGTTCATCTACGGATGGCAGGTGCTTTAACCTTGTTGAAAAATAGACGAGGCACGAGAATGGAGTTATCAAATGAGGTCAGCATGGTCGGAACCATAACTGCATGGAATCAAGTTAAGGATACCGGAAGAATTATACAAATGAATAAATATTTTGCAAGAAGCTTCCGTGACGGTCTACATCATTTCCATGGGCATGAACACAAAGTTCAAGGTCGACTCCCACTTCTTCAACGCATAACCTTTCATTCACTTCTCGCTTTCGATGAAGTTGTAGTGTTGAAATTATATCTGGCGTAACACCAGTAGAGTATGACCGTAGAAGTTTCCGGGTTCACACAGATGGCAGAAGCATATATACAACCCATCGGGGCATTTTAGGAACCTATACAATAAACAACAGATGCAAGGGATACAAGTTCAAAAGCAGAGTACCAAAGTCAAAGTAGATGATACGACTCGACAAAGGCAATTTGTATCAAGGGAAGAACTCAAGGTTTTAGAATATGCAGGAATGGTTGGATAATAATCCACCAAAGGACCTGGCGGCCCGCAAATGATCTGATGTGAGTATCGGTACCCAACCAGAAGAAGAAAGAATGCAAAGCAGGCATCGAATTATACAAACATCTGGATAATTCGAAGTATATAAAATACAAAGGGATTGCGATTTCTAAATCGGGGGACCAGAAGCAGACGCTCTGATCAAAAGATGAGTAAGTTGAATAGAATTAGATGAACAATCAATCAAGGTTTGATTTGCCGAGAACCAGCTCATGTCCGGAATGATGTCTCAGCCGGAAAGATAATTTCTAAGGATCAACGGATGATTGCGTGCATTCGCACACATGATGAATCAATAGGATCAGAATGACAATCACAGAGGATTTTTACGAAGGTTGTCGAACACCTGGATTTAATCACAAGCGTAAGTAGGCGACAAGGAATTTCAACAACAGGACACATAGGATTCTCGAAATTCGGCGAGTATTTTGGGGTATCCTGTAATAACAAGAGCAACTGGGAAAGAATGTATGAACGGCAAGTGTATGTAGTTATCCATAGGGTTTTATCGGTGGTAGGGATCTGCAAAAGCAGTGGGCACAAGGGTCTCGGGAAAACATCAAAGAGTGCTTCGGAATGTCTTGATATATCAAGGGATGATCGAGAATAAGTGGCTCGCCGGAATGAAGTCGTTACGAGAACCTAGAGTTAGAGTTAGCAAAATCTTTTAACCCGAAGAGAAGAGAAATCAGAACCCAGAGTAAAGATGCGGAAAAAAAGATCCTAATCCCATCCATAGGTGATGTGGGCCTGTAAGCCACACAACACAGTTAGTAGTTTAGAAAATATTTTTTCAAATCTAGACTCAACTTCGACAAAGAAGTTTGCAGGGGTTCCTACAGACAGTCGGCTCTGATACCAACTTGTGACGCCCCTAACTCAACCGTGCACTAAACATACACACAGCATGCACGATCAAGATCAGTGACTCACAGTAGGATATCACGACACAACTCTACGACATAAATTTAAACATAAATCTTTATATTACAAACCAGGGTCACGAGGACCCGATAACACATTAGTCAACAAACAACATAGGTCTGAGTACAGATGAGATAGACAAGTGTTTGCCATAAGATGGCTGAGCATAACAACGACAACTGATCGAAAAGGCGCAGGCCTCCTGCCTGGGACCTCCGAACTACTCATCGACGTCGAACTCCACGCAGCAATCATCCTCGGGAACCTCCGGCTCCCGGACTCCACCATCTGAATGCAGCAACTGGGTAGAGGAAAAAGTTAGCAAAGCGACCATGAGTACTCATCCAAAGTACTCTCAAGGCTTACATCAAAACTATGCTAAGTATGCATCGGTATCCAAGAAGGGGGTTATATCGGTGGACTATACTGCAGAAATGCCAGAGATGAGGGGGGAAAAGCTTATCTTAATGAAGAGTAGCATCTTGCAGCATCAGAAGAGAGTAGCGTATTATATAATATCTGGCTATAAATAATAACATATAGTAACATGTATATATCAGCAATACCCTGAGATCCTTCCTCGACTACCCAGCGAGAAAGCGATCTCGGAGCAGTTATAACAGTTAAGTATTATATTAGTATCCGGTTATAGTTGTAGAAGATCAGGATACAACTCCGAGCGTCCTGTTACCGTGGACACGGCTATTCGAATATATTTGTCTTCCTTTCAAGGGTGCACCACATAGCCCAACACGCTCGATTGCCTCTGGCCGGACACACTTTTCTGGGTAATGCCCGGCCTCGGATAACCGACACGCCGTAGTCCTACCTAGACTCCACAGAGAGGTCCACACGCCGGTCTAAATCCAAAGCGCGAAGGGGTCATGGGCCGATCGCCCTAAGCACTCCTGCACGTTGCGCGACTGGCCGGGGACCAAGCCAACCTCTGTATACACATCAGGCATATGCGACTCACCCCAACAATCAGCCCACAAAATTGTGACGTCTGACAGAGCTTTCGGAAGAATGTACGACGCCGAGGGCCCCATAACTGTTATCCAGCGTGGTGGTTAGTGTGTATAAGCCTGTGGCCAACTCAGATCAAATAACGAAATCCGTTAGTATATTATTAGTAGCTCGCGGACACAACCAGGGGCCAGGCCCACACTTCACTGGATGGTTTACGCCTGCCCTGCCGATCCGACTAAGAGAATCACTCGCGGGTACCCTTGGGGCCGACCCGTCTTTAACATTGGGAGCTGTCGGGACTCAGGTCCATCTCTTACTGTATGGTACCCCCTGCCCTTCAGCCCTGTACTAATATTGTAATGTAATAGAGTAAGTATACCCGTGATCATCGCCCAGCGGGATCACGGCCCGATAATATAGCATGGCAAACGGACAAGGGTGCAGGGGTAACTGATGAAACTTTACCATAACTAAACTAAGCATCATAGGATAGCAGGTAATGTATCAATAGCAGGTTACAAAAGCAGGCTATGCATCAGAATCGGAGCTACCGAAACAACAATAGTAGCAAAATCTAATGCATGAAGTAGAGGGAGAGAATGGACGATATCTGAATGATCAAGGGGGTTTGCTCGCCTGAAAGCTCTGCGGAAGAAAAGGATGGATCGTCGGCGACGTAGTCGATCACAGGGACATCGGCAGTGGTCTCGGGGTCTACCGGAGAAGAAGGAGGGGGAAGAAACAAATAAATATAAGGCATACAAATGCAACACATTGCATGGCATGGCAAAAAGTTATGCTAGGGGTGCTCTAATGCATTACTACGCATTATAAACGAAGAGGGAAAATATCCCGGATATTTTCCCAGCTCCAGATATTTTCTTCGGTATTGATCTGCATGCAAAAGTTCAATGTTCATTATATTAGAGGGGTCTGACAGGTATGTGGATGGCATATTCAGATTCTTTATATTTTTTTGATCATTTTTCATATATAAATTATTATCATCCGAGTTACGGTTTATTTATATGAATTTTCAAAGTTTAATTGAATTTCTGGATTTAATTTAATTCGAATTTATTTAAATGGAAATTGCTAAGTGCACGCAGAAAGTGTACACAATAGAGTGCTGCAGAGGCTGACAAGTGGGTCCAGTTGACCTAGTCAACTGTCCAGTCAGCAGCACAGTCAGCAGTCAACAGTGCTGTTGACTGGTCAAACCTGACCAGTGGGTCCCGCTGGCCAGTGACTGGCTTATTTAACAAGATCTTATTTAAACTAATTAGGTTAATTAGCTAGTGGGTCCCATATGTCAGTGGGACATTTAAATTAACAGAGTTTTATTTAAGTTAATTAGAGTTATTCGTAGGTGGGGACCAGTATCAGTGGGACAAGGGGTGGATTAGGGCCCAGGTTAGTGGCTAACCCCGCGGGGTCCACCTGTCAGTGGTCCACGCCGGAGTTTAACGCGGTGGCGCGCGCCTATGGCATCACCCGCGGCGGTGCTTCGCCGGAGGCCACCGAAAAACGTGCACAGGGCGTGGATCGGCGCACGCTTGGGCTCTACGGGACGCTGGGAACGCGCCGCGTCCAATGGTGGCAGTGGCTGGCGCAGGGGTGGCTGGAGATGACCGCAACAACGACGGCCGGCGGCAACAGGAGGTGGGGCTGGTCGGGCTCGACGGCACGGCTCGTGTTCGAGCGATCCCACGGGTCAGGCCACGCCACAGAGACGCCCTGAGCACGGTGTCGTGCTCAGCTGGAACGGCGAGGACTACAGCGACGCCAGCAAGTGCATCGGCGGCGGCGGAGATGGCAATAATGGCAGCGGCAGCTGCAGCTCGAGATCGAGCCCGAACGGAGAAGGGAGAGGTGCAGGAGCTCACCGAGAGGGTCAAGAAACGCCGGTGAAAGGTTAGTAGCAGCAGGGCGGCCGTAATCGGAGATGATCGCCGGCGGCCGTAGGGAAGAGGCGAGCTCGATCCGCAGGTTGTGGTGCTGCCCGGCTCGACGTAGAGGAAGAAGTGGAAGAAGACGCAGCTCCGGGACAACGTTTCAGGCGCCGGGTAGCTTGGTGGCCACGGCAATGGGGAAGGCCCTGGCGACGACGGCGCGGTGTTGTGCGCGGGAGAGAGAAGCGGCGCAAGGAAGGGGGAAGTGGAGCCTAGGGTTTCGCCGAGGAGTTGCGGGGGTGGTCTAGTAGGCGTCGGGGCCTCTGGATGGCCGGCACGTGCGCACCCGCGGCCACGGACGCCGTGCGCGCGGCCACCGCGCCTCGGTGAACAGGGAGGAAGACGACGGGGAGTTGGGATGGGCCTGCACACCGTGCACTTGCGGCCCAGTCCAACAGTGGGGGTTTTCCCTTTTCTTTTTCTATTTTCTCTGTTTCTTTTATTCTTTGTTGTTTTGCAATTTTTATAAATAGCAAATGACTTTTTTTCAACATGGTATTTGGCAGATAAATACTAGGCAGAGTTTAGAGCTAGCACAGGAAGTCCTAATTTAATTTGAATAGTTTAAATATTTGTTTATTTTAAAATGGCCAAATTTAATGTTGTCGGTCCACTCTAAATATTGTTAGGGGCATTTTGGGCATCCAAATGGAGTTGATATTATTTTTACCAGTACTTGGGGATTTTATGACATATTGTAAACACTTTTGTTTAGCTGTTTAAATAAATATTATTTTAACTTGCATTTGAAATTTGAATTTGAAGTTGAATTATTCTTTAATTGCATTTAGGCTTTGTTAATCATGATGACATGGCAAATTAATTGGTTGAATAATTTATTAGAGTCCGGGGATGTTACAACCTATTGGAGCACTCGCCTTGCAGGGCCTGGTCCCTCGACTGGACCTTCTTAACTCCTTTGCACGCTGGATAAGCTGGGTTGTAGGCCGCAGTTGCTTGCTGAGAGACTCTCCTGGCTGACCCGTGCCGAACAAAGCATGTCACACCTTACATAGGCTATACATGAGTATAGTAAGGTAAGAGTAAAACTTAGCTGGACATTTCTGCTCCTCATAAAACTTAGCATGGTGGGAAGAAGAGCGACGGTGCGACAAGGACGGTCATAACCTATATTGATGCATGCCCCGTCCACGGCGGCCATGGATTCTACCTATGATTATGCCATGCTACCATGCTATATGTAACCCTGTAACTGTGAGTGAACGAGCGTGTCTTCCTCGCGTTCGGAGGATGAGATGGCGTTATTATTGCCCAAGTAGCTTGTGCTGATCAGGGTCCAAAGCAACGAATTAATAGGCTTTGGAGAGGGAGCACATGGGCCAATACTGGAGTTAGTTCGCGAGGAGAAAAGGACAGGCAAAAAAAAACCAATAATGTTATCCGACCCTGGCTCTAGCTAGTTTCCATCAGAAACCCGACCCGAAAGCTTGAAACATGTGGAAATCATATTTATTTTGAAAATTGTTGTGATACTAGACTTATTAATAGATTAATTATTTATCCTTGCAGAAAAAGATTAATTATTAAAATACGAGAAATACTGATTTTTCTCAGACTTGGGCTAGTACGGAGCTTGGTATTTTCGGGTCAGGTCTATATCACAACGTTTCTTTCGCAGTGCTTTTAAGATACCAAAACCCAGTCCAGCCCTTTTTTTGCGTGAACATCCCAGCTCATTTTAAGCCCAGGTCTATATCACAACGTTCTTTGCTGTGCTCTAAAACATCAGATGTTTGGGTCTCTCATTGCCTTTGATTAACAATATTAACTTACTTTCCCTAAAAACACTATATTAACTTACTATCTGAGAAAAACTATATTAACTTCTTCATCAGCTAAAACCCTGATAAGTGCCACACGTGTGCCACGAAGCAATTCCGCCCTGACTTTTTTTGATGGCAACTTTAGTTACCCGAGGATGGCAACTTTAGTAGTGAAGCATGGCAACTATTTGTTTGAATGGCAAGTTTCAGTTTTTTTGGCTTTTTTTTTATAGCAATTTTAGTTGTAAAAAATGTCAAGGCGGTGTTACTTCGTGCCACACGTGTGACACTTATCATTTGGGGAAAACAAAACCTTACTTCTCCATTAATTATCAAGACAGAAACAAGCGTAAGAGCTAAAGGATGGAAAAAAATTGTAAGATAAAACCTGACAGCAACTCCCAACAACAGAAAGCAGGAATAGTTGCTGAATTGAGACGATACAAGGGGCCCGGCGAGTGGCTCTAGACTAGGTGGGCATACATACGCTAATTGCAATCAAACAAAAGATAAGCTAGGTGTATTGCTCTTATTACATGCACATATGGCATGGCCTGCGGTTGACGGACTCACATTTATGCGATCGGCGTCGTCGATGGTGTGGTCCCTCAGCGGCGAGGTCGACGGTCTCTCTCTTTACGTTGAGCTTGAAGCAGTTGTTGCGGACATCGCCTTCGTTTGCTCCCACCGACAAATGCGCCATCTTCTTCATGGCGACGCTGAACCGCGTAAAGAACTCCCCCTGGTTCTGAGCCCACTTTTTAACCAAAGATTCGGTCTCCCCGTCGCGGAGGAGCTCCATGTCGGTGATGAGCACCCCCCGCCCCGCCTGGAGGTTGCTGTAGTACCTGTTGTCGAACGTGTTGGGGGTGGTAACGTCAAGGTCCTGAAAGCTGCTGCAGACTTGTTTGAGTTGGCTGATGAACTGGGCGTTCACCCCGGTGCGGCTGTTGGGGTTACCGAGGCTACCGCAGCCTGCCCTGCCGACGGTGTGCGCGCCGGAGAGCGCGACGAGGTCAGTCTTGTCCAAGCCGCCGCCACGTTTCAGGAAGATCCTGATGAGATCCACGATCTTGGTTTCGGGGCCGGGTAGGAGCTCGACCTGCTCCTTCGTGGCGGGACGAAAGCTGTCCTTCCGGCCGAGCGGCACGTCGTAGCTTGGCACCCCGGACAGCGCGACGGCCTCCCGGGTGGCGAGCATGGTGATATCAGCGCAGGACACCGTGGCCTTGCAGGTGCCGTGCACGGTCTTGCGGATGCTCTCGATGAGGCTGAGCGCGCTGTCCCGCAGCCGGACGTTCTGGGGCCTATCCCGCTCTCTGACGGTGCCGGGTATTGGCTCCTCCAAGAGGAGCGACGCGTCGCAGCCCTACACGATCGACAAGATACACGTACTTACTAGGTAATAAATACTAGCACTACAATATAGATAAGGCTCTTTCAAGTTGACCGTACCCACTAATAATACTAGTGTGCTGAAAGTGTATGTATGTATCGTAGTGGTTGGTAAAAACACGTACATTAGGGAAACAGTCGTGGAAGAAGATGCGGAGGAGGCCGCCGACGACGCCGAAGTCGTTCCCGCGCGCTCGCACCACGGCATCGCGCACCATGATCTCCAGGTTGGGGCAGGACTGGGCGTGGAAGCCGTAGGAGAGGCCGTCGGGGAGCATGACGTCGTCGGTGAGCATGGAGATGAACTCCGACGCCGCCGCCGCAGCAGCAGGGCACACCAGCGCGGCGAGGAGGCCCATCATGGCCAACACCATTGCATCGCGCGTGCTCGAGGCCATCGGTCCAAGCTCAGTGAGCCTCTGCTAGCTTGAGTGAGTGAGAGAGAGTGTCACTAGTAGAAAACAGGGCTTTGGTCCCAGCCGGATCGGAGCAATAGTCCCGGTCGCGTTACGAACCGGGACTAATGTGAGCATTAGTCCCGGTTCGAGGGGATCGGACGCCGGCCGGGGCTCGGCAGGCATCAGTCCCGGTTCGATTGGGTCCTTTAGTCCCGGTTGGAGACACCAACCGGGACTGGCCCCTTTAGTCCTGGTTGATGTCTCCAACCGGGACTATACCTTTAGTCCCGGTTGGAGACACCAACCGGGACTAAAGGGCCTCGCTCCTGGCGCAACACCTTTAGTCCCGGTTCGTGTCTGGAACCGGGACTAAAGGTCTGTCTTCAGTCCCGGTTCTAGCCACGAACCGGGACTAATAAAATGCCTATATATACCCCGCCTCCGCTGCTCACTCCTCTGTTTTTTGGCCGGCCAGCGTGTGCAGGGTGTGTGCTACTCTCTGTTCTCATCTCCTATGCACATGAGGTGTTCGATGAAATGCCCGAGCAACACTTAAGCTTTCTCTCCTCCAAGCTCGACCTCCAAGCTCCATTTTCCCCAAGATTTGTCTAGGTTTGGCGGTGCACCAACTACACAAGTGTTCTAAAAGGTTAGCAACTTCATCGTTTCTTCTCTCACTGTTAGTTTAGCTCATTTCAAATGCTCTAGAAGTAGAGTGGTTTGTGGGTTTTAGTGAAGGAGTGTATGTGGGAGTTCTTTTGATTTAGATGCACAATTTGAGCTGAAATTAACTTCTTAGAGTCTGCACATGTGTAGGGTGCCGTCCCCGTCCCCGTCCTCACCGCCGTCGATCGCCCGCGCCGATCTCGTCGCCGGCACCACCGTGGTGAGCCTCTTGTTCTTATCTTCTTTTTAAAAGAAAAAAATTCTTACTTGTACGATTTAGATAGATACTTGTATAATTTCTTACTTTTATTATTGTTTGTTATTATATAGTGCCATGACTTTGGTATCCGCCCCCGTCGGCCCTCGTCCTGTCTATGATTCAGATGTGGTATATTATCTTTTATTATGATTTGTTTCATTTAGTGTTTATGACAATTATGCCGACCAACGTGACATAGATGTTTTTATCTAGGAGTTATGTGAACCGGAAGTTCCAACCGACCCTCTTGTCGAGAGGTTAAATTTAGTTGAAAAAGAAAACAATTACTTGAAGAAAAAATTGAAAAGAATTGAGGAGGAGAAGATGGAATTGGAGTTGCATGTTGCCGATGTCGTCGATGATCACAAGATCAAGATGGATGCAATGCGCTTGAAGATTAGAAAGATTAGAAAATATGCCATTCATAATGAGGATTGGTATCATTATGTCGTTGGATCAATTGTTACCTTAGTTGCGATTATGATCGCATTTGTTGTTGTTTTTCATAGTTTCAATGTATGTTTTAATTAGATGCTCTACACAGCTATATGTTGTTCTATGAGAACTATATATGTATGAACTTTATGTATTTATTTTTTCAGTAATAACATTTGATCACTACTGTACTTTGGTTTTAATGTGATCATGAACTTGTATTAATTTAGTCACTTCTCTATTCATGATGTTCTGTAATGGTTTTTGATACACTTAATTATATAATGCACGCAGATGAACCGGCAATGGATGTACGGTGACCGACGCACCTCCGAGTACATTGATGACATGCATAATTTTCTCGAAGTGGCTGAGGCAAACAAGCAGAATGGTTTTATGTATTGTCCATGTACTGTCTGTGGGAATACGAAGTCTCACTCTGACTCGAGAACCCTTCACATCCACCTGATTGAGAAGGGTTTCATGCCACACTATAATGTTTGGACCAAGCACGGAGAAAGAGGGGTTATGATGGAAGACAATGAAGAAGAAGAGGATGATGACAACTATCCCCCTGAATACGGTGATACTGCAACGGGGGAAGCTGAAGATCAAGAGGCACCAGACGATGTGCCCGATGATGATCTTCGTCGGGTCATTGTTGATGCACAGAGAGGATGCAAAAGTGAAAGGGAGAAGTTGAAGTTCGAGCGCATGTTAGAGGATCATAAAAAACGGTTGTACCCAAATTGCGAAGATGACAACACAAAGCTCGGTACCACACTGGAATTGCTGCAATGGAAGGCAGACAATGGTGTATCTGACAAGGGATTTGGAACGCTACTGAAAATAATGAAGAAGAAGCTTCCAAAGGATAACGAATTGCCCGACAGTACGTACGAAGCAAAGAAGGTTCTCTACCCTCTAGGATTGGAGGTGCAGAAGATACATGCATGCCCTAATGACTGCATCCTCTACCGCGGTGAGTACGAGGATTTGAACGAATGCCCGGTATGCGATGCATTGCGGTATAAGATCAGACGAGATGACCCTGGTGATGTTGAGGGCGAGCGCCCCAGGAAGAGGGTTCCTGCCAAGGTGATGTGGTATGCTCCTATAATACCACGGCTGAAACGTCTGTTCAGAAACAAAGAGCATGCCAAGTTGATGCGATGGCACAAGGAAGACCGTAAGAAAGACGGGAAGTTGAGAGCACCCGTTGACGGGTCGCAGTGGAGAAAAATCGAGAGAAGGTGGGGGGACTTTGCAGGTGACGCAAGGAACGTATGGTTTGGTTTAAGTGCAGATGGCATTAATCCTTTTGGGGAGCAGAGCAGCAATCATAGCACCTGGCCGGTGACTCTATGTATCTATAACCTTCCTCCTTGGTTGTGCATGAAGCGGAAGTTCATTATGATGCCAGTGCTCATCCAAGGCCCTAAGCAACCCGGCAACGACATTGATGTGTACCTAAGGCCATTAGTTGAAGAACTTTTACACCTGTGGAATGGAAAAGGTGTACGTGTGTGGGATGAGCACAAACAGAAGGAATTTGACCTACATGCGTTGCTGTTTGTAACCATCAATGATTGGCCTACTCTTAGTAACCTTTCAGGAGAGACAAACAAGGGATACCACGCAGGCACGCACTGTTTAGATGATACCGAAAGTATATATTTGGAGAAATGCAGGAAGAATGTGTACCTGGGACATCGTCGATTTCTTTCGACCAACCATCTCTTAAGAAAGAAAGGCAAGCATTTCAAAGGTGAGGCAGATCACCGGAAGAAGCCCGCCCTCCGTACTGGTGATGCCATACTTGATATGGTCAAGGATTTACAAGTAATCTATGGAAAGGGTCCTGGCGGACAATCTGTTCCGAATGACGCTGAGGGACGCGCACCCATGTGAAAGAAGAAATCTATATTTTGGGACCTACCCTATTGGAAAGACCTAGAGGTCCGCTCTGGAATCGACGTGATGCACGTGATGAAGAATCTTTGCGTGAACCTGCTAGGCTTCTTGGGCGTGTATGGGAAGACAAAAGATACACCGGAGGCACGGGAGGACCAGCAACGTGTGCACGAAAAAGACGACATGCATCCAAAGCAGTATGAAGGTCCTGCCAGCTACGCTCTTACCAAAGAAGAGAAGGAAATCTTCTTTGAATGCCTGCTCAGTATGAAGGTCCCGTCTGGCTTCTCGTCGAATATAAAGGGAATAATAAATATGGCAGAGAAAAAGTTCCAGAACCTAAAGTCTCATGACTGCCACGTGATTATG
This sequence comes from Elymus sibiricus, assembly GCA_039707655.1. Taxonomy (NCBI): domain Eukaryota; kingdom Viridiplantae; phylum Streptophyta; class Magnoliopsida; order Poales; family Poaceae; genus Elymus; species Elymus sibiricus. Next base: position 513,446,515 of record CM077666.1, read on the forward strand.
ACGCAACTGCTTCCGGTTGCATTGAGGGGGCTTCTACCGGAAAACGTTCGATTAGCCATTGTGAAGCTATGTGCATTCCTCAATACAATCTCTCAGAAGGTAATCGATCCAGAAATCCTACCAAGGTTAAAGAATGATTTGGTGCAATGTCTTGTCAGTTTCGAGCTGGTGTTCCCACCATCCTTCTTCAATATCATGACGCACGTCCTAGTTCATCTAGTCGACGAGATTGCCATTCTGGGTCCTGTATTTCTACACAATATGTTTCCCTTTGAGAGGTTCATGGGAGTCTTAAAGAAATATGTTCGTAACCGTGCTAGGCCAGAAGGAAGCATCTCCATGGGCCGGCAAACAGAGAAGGTCATTGGGTTTTGTGTTGACTTCATTCCTGACCTTAAGCCGATTGGTCTCCCTCAATCGCGGTATGAGGGGAGACTGACTGGAAAAGGCACGCTAGGAGCGGATTCAATAATATGTAGGGACGGGCATTCTTGGGCTCAAGCACACTACACAGTTCTACATAATTCTACCTTGGTGACCCCGTATGTCAATGAACACAAGAATATTCTGCGCTCCAAACACCCGGAGCAGTGTGACGATTGGATTACATGTGAACACATCAAGACTTTCGGCAGTTGGTTGCAAACACATCTCATGGGTGACAACATTGTTGGAGATGAGCTGTACTCGTTGGCCAGGACACCATCTTCGACTGTATTGACTTACCAAGGGTACGAGATAAATGGGAATACATTTTACACGATCGCCCAAGATCAAAAGAGCACAAACCAAAACAGTGGTGTCCGCTTTGATGCAGCAACCAACAGGGGAAAGGACACATATTATGGTTACATAGTGGACATATGGGAACTTGACTATGGACATGATTTTATGGTCCCTTTGTTTCGGTGCAAATGGGTCAATCGGTCAGGAGGCGGGGTACAGGTAGACCCACAGTACGGAATGACAACAGTGGATCTGAACAATCTTGGGTACACAGACGAACCATTCGTCCTAGCCAATGATGTGGCGCAGGTTTTCTATGTGAAGGACATGTCTACCAAACCGAGAAAAAGAAAAGATAAGGAAGCGAATACATCATACGATGAGCCAAAGCGCAACATAGTTCTTTCAGGGAAAAGAAACATCGTGGGAGTGGAGGACAAGACAGATATGTCTGCAGATTATGAAAAGTTTCATGAAATTCTTCCCTTCAAAGTGAAGGCTGACCCAAGCATCCTGTTAAACAATGAAGATTATCCATGGTTACGGCGCAATAAGCAAGGGACACACGCGAAGAAAAAGTGAAGACTTTCTCTCCACAACTATTCTGATGATGGCTTTGATCTAGAATATCACTGCAGTTACATGTCAACAAATGAAATCCCTTTTGTAATAGATGAGTTTTCGTCCGAAACCCTGATACTTCGAAAGAGATTGTCCAGTTTGTACACGAAGTGCATCCAGTTTTTGCCGTAACCCTCTCAACTTTTTAGCACATGCTATGTGGGTGAAATGATGATACCATGCCAAGTTTCAACCTTTTCAGAGTTCATTTGTAGTGCTTTTCAATTTCAGGGTCATTTAGCTCAAAACAAATCATTAAATGCATGAAAAATAGCAAATGAAGTACGAAAAGGGTTGAAAACTGATGATGTGCATTTAAATGGTGCATAATGAACACACAAAATGTCCGGAGTTAAAATAAGTTATTAAAAATGAAGGAGAGGCGCAATGCTCACCTGCACGTTGCTTAGCTTCAGGCCTTGAGGAAATGGTGTAGACTGCACGGAGCTATCTGCAGTTTCTCAAGGCCTGAGGAAACTGCAGATAGCTCCGTGCAGTCTACACCATTTCCTCAAGGCCAAAAGCTAAGCAACGTGCAGGTGAGCATTGCGCCTCTCCTTCATCGTTCTTCGTCTCTACACTCAGGGCTTATAAACCGCTGCGAGTCCCTCTCGCTTGGCGAGGTGGGACTAAACTTGTCCTGCACCGCGCCTGCGCGAGCACCAGACATTTAGTCAACCGGGACTAAAGGCCCCCCTCAGAGTTCATTTGTACTGCTTTTCAATTTCAGGTTCATTTAGCTCAAAGAATGAATTAATAGCAAAAAGAATGAATCAAAAAGCTTTTATAAAACTCTAATAGCAAAAAGAATGAACTAAAAAGCTTTCATAAAATTCTAATAGCAAAAAGAATGAACTAAAAAATCAATTAAATATAATATTTTTCAATAGCAAAAAGAATCAACTAAAAAGAATCAAAATAATATTAACTAAAATTATCAAAGTATTTATTTGTTAAAAACTTTAATAGTAAAAAGAATTTTCATAAAGTATTTATGCAACTAATGGCGAGGTGGGATTAAACTTGTCCTGCACCGCGCCTGCGCGAGCACCAGACATTTAGTCCCGGTTGGTGGCCTCAGAGTTCATTTGTACTGCTTTTCAATTTCAGATTCATTTAGCTCAAAGAATGAATTAATAGCAAAAAGAATGAATCAAAAAGCTTTTATAAAACTCTAATAGCAAAAAGAATGAACTAAAAAGCTTTCATAAAATTCTAATAGCAAAAAGAATGAACTAAAAAGAATCAATTAAATATAATATTTTTCAATAGCAAAAAGAATCAACTAAAAAGAATCAAAATAATATTAACTAAAATTATCAAAGCATTTATTTGTTAAAAACTTTAATAGTAAAATGAATTTTCATAAAGTATTTATGCAACTAAAATTATATAACTAAAGTTTACATATGCAAAAAATAACATTAAAAATTTCAAAACATAACATAGGCAAAAAATAAAAAATTGCCGGCCTACTGGGCCCACGGCCTGCATACGACTAGAAACCCTACTTATGGGCCAGGATGCAGGCCCGCAGGCCCGGTAGGCCCAACAGGCAGAGACAGTTCAGTTAGGCCCATATGCCTGCATAAGAGAGGAGCTCGAGAGGGTTGCCGCAGCGACGCTTATAAACCAGTGCGGGCGCCTCTCAACTAGCGAGGTGGGACTAAACTTGTCCTGCACCGCGCCTGCGCGAGCACCAGGCCTTTAGTCCCGGTTCGTGGCTCCAACCGGGACTAAAGGCCCCCCTTTAGTCCCGGTTGGAGCCACCAACCGGGACTAAAGCCCTTTGCTTCCCGCCCTTTCGGCTGCTGAAAAGGACCTTTAGTCCCGGTTGGTGGATCCAACCGGGATTAAAGGGGGGCCTTTAGTCCCGGTTGGATCCACGAACCGGGACTAAAGGTTGGGGGTATATAAGCACGGACTTAGCAGTTTTCCCCAAACCTCTCCCATTCTCCCCCGACGCCGACGCCCTGCGCCCCGACGCCGCCAGGCTGCTCCGCCGCCGTCGTCGCCGCCGTCGTCGCCGCCGTCGCCGTCGCCGTCCCTGCCCCAACGCCGGCCGCTGCTCCCTGCCCCGACGCCGTCCCCCGCTCCCCTCGCCGCGCCCTGCCTCCTCGTCGCCGTCGCCGTGCCCTTGACTCCTCGTCGCCGTCGCCGCGCCCCTGCCCTGACGTCGCCATCGCCGTCGCCGTGCCCTGCCTCCTCGTCGCCGCCCCCAGTGAGCTCGCCGCCCCCCCAGTGAGCTCATTCTCCTCGTCGCCGCCCTTTGTAGATGATGATGATGATGATTTTTAGATGATGATGATGATATATAGATGTTCTTTGATTGTGGTGATAGATGATGATGATGATTTTTCTGTAGTAACTTGGTCAATATTTTGTCTTTATAATTTATTTATAGTTCATTTAGAGTTCATACGACTCCCCGACGATCGCCGGACGAGTCCTGGACGATCGCCGGACGAGTCCCCGACGATCGTCGGGCGAGTCCCCGACGATCGCCGGGCAAGTCCCCGACGATCGCCGGACGAGTCCCCGACGATCGCCGGACGAGTCTCCATCACTGCAGGGACCCTCTTCTGGCTAGGAATAGGATTCAGAATCACAACTGATTCTCTTAGTCCTTTAAGGGATTTATCAAGAATGCCCCCATTATGGATGTGCACAAGTTGATCCAATTTTTTTTCTGATCTCATCTACCCTTCTATATGTGACGTTGTCTAGTGTCAAAGGATTGAAGAAATACATGGCTTCATCATTAGCCGGAAGTAACAGGCGCATGATGGTACGAAAAAGCTAATTATCCTATCCGGAACTCCGTTCCAAAACAACTTTGAAGAGCTTCGTACCATCATGCGCCTGTTACTTCCGGCTAATGATGAAGCCATGGATTTCTTGAATCCTTTGACACTAGACAATGTGACATATAAAAGGGTAGATCAGGAAAAAAATGGACCATTTTCTGCACATCCAGAATGGCGCCATTTTGTTAAATCCTTTAAAGGTTAGGAGAATCTGTTATGATTCTGAATCCTGTTACTAGCCAGAAGAGGATCCTTCCAGTGATGGAGAAACATAGGGCAACAATTTAGATTCAGAATACAAGATATCTCTTACGTATATAACTTTGCTAAGTGTAGATGCTAATTTTGCTAAGTGTAGAGATGGATAGATGCTAAGTGTATAAGCTAATTTTGCTAAGTGTTTATTAAATTTGTTTTCATAATTAAGCATTTGTTCTCGACATCGACGATGCCTGGCATGCATCCTAGTCGTCGACTCGGTGGAGGAGGCCTGCTTGATCAGAGGGGCCATGTCCGGGACTGGGCTCCGCCGGGCTGGGACTGGGAAAGTGTATAAGCTAACTTTGCATGATGTTTGCCACTAATCCATTGCTCATATGCATATGATTCCTTTTTCTGGTTATAGGTCTATGTTTGCCACTATCCATCTCTCATGGTTTGTATTTTGCCATGTTGTAATATTTGCAGAAACTATGGATCACAGAGACTTAGAAAAAGAAGAGGCGTTGGAGAATATAATCCGCGCCGGAGAAAATCCAATGGAGGAGGACGCCTTGTCATTTCTCAATGACAATGATGGTGGAATGGAGGAGGAAGGAGATCATCACGGCTCCGATGATGGAAGAATGGAGGAGGAACAAGATCATGACGGCTCCGGTGATATGGAGAAGGGAGCCTTAACTAATGCAGAGTCCGGCGAGGTATATATATATATATATATATATATATATATATATATATATATATATATATATTAATTAAGCCTCTGCTGACTAGATGCATTAATTGTTTTGTATGTACATATATTAACGCTTCTTTCTTCTTTTAGCCCTCCGGAACGAGCCAAACTTCGTCAACAAGGAGACGAGGCGCGAAGAAAACGTTGGACAAGGAGGAAAGGTACAAGATCGACGTAATCTCTCCAGTTGGCGAACCGGTTCTTCCCAAGCGGACCAAGCACGCCTTTACATATCAGTGCGGAGTACTGGTTAGGGATAGCATCCCGATCACCATCGAGCAATGGAATAAGAAGAAGGACAACCCTTCAGTTACTTTTGTCCAGGATAGACAAAAAGAATATCTTTGGAGCGAGCTGCTGACAAATTTCATCCTACCGCCAGAGGAGGATCCGACAACCCCACCAGTTATAGAGCCAAAGGTCAAGGCGTACGCTCTAAACAAGATGGCAGAATTGTTCAAGAATTGGAAGAAGAATTTGAACACACAGTTTGTCCAGCAAAACAAGACTCCAGATTTCACCTGTATATATGAGAAGATAAGAGATCAGTGGCCCGCATTTGTGGCCTACAAGAAATCCGAGAAGGCGCAGAAAACGTCACAGCAAAATAAGCTGAATGCTGCAAAGAAGCAGTATCACCATGTTACGGGGTCAGGTGGCTACAGCCAAGCCGAGTCTAAGTGGGAAAAAATGGAGAACGACCTACTTGCTAAAGGGGTCGAACCAGTGTCACAGAACTGGCCAGATCGGGTAAGGACTTGGGTATTCGGGAATGGGGGAGCTTTGGACCCAGAAACAGGGGAGGTTGTTTACGCGGATCCTAAACTTGCAATACCCATGAAAAAGATTGAGGAAGCAATCAAAGAAGTGGAGGAAGGGACGTTCCATCCCGATAGAGAGAAGGACGTGCTGACAAAGGCCCTCGGGAATCCTGAACACCCTGGACGAACACGAGGCACACCAGGCTCCGTTCCGTGGGTGCATGGGTTTCGCGACAGTAGAGACACTTATAGAAGCCGAGGGCGAAAGAAGAAAGAGGAAGCAAGCAAACTACAGCAGATGGAACAAAGATTAGTGGCACTAGAGGCGGCATCAGTTAGCCAGCGAGCCCTCGGCCCACCATCTCAGCAGCACGATCCTTCATTGGAAGCTACCCCACCATCTCAGCGGAGAAGCAGCGTGGCTTCCACGGAGCACGTTCAGCCTGATATCACGGCTCGCCACTACCCCGTGGATGGTATCAAGGAGAATGAACATTGTGTGCTGTTGGCGGATTGCGGAAACCTGAGCTGGGAGGTGGCGAAAGGCTCTGTCCACCATCCTCGACCTGATGCAACTTTCCATTGCGCTCCGATTCCAGATGGCTATGCTGTTGTCATGGTGGATGAAATAACGCCCGGATTTGGGAGCCTGCAGCTTGATTATCCTACAGGTGAAGGCGAGGATTCTCTGGAAAATGCCTTAAGGACTACCTGTCTATGGAGAAAGTCACATCAAGCTTCCTTACTTCACGCCGCCTCAGCATACTCATGAGCCGGAGGAGGCCCCTCATCAGCAGACTCAGCCGTCTCCGGCGCATCTGCCGTCTCCGCCATCTCCGGGGCGTCAGCCGTCTCCGCTGCCTCAGTCGTCTCCGGCGCGTCAGCGGACTGCGCCTCCTCCGCCGCGTCAGCGGACTCCGCCTCCTCCGCCGCGTCAGTCGTCTCCGCCGCTTCAGCCGTCTCCGCCGCGTCAGCAATAGCGGCGGAAGAGAGCCGCCGCCGCTCTGGCGGCTAGCAGTACAACAATAGGAGGGAAGAGGTTTCAATATGGTCCAAGCCTCAAGCCTCTTCCACAGAGACCATATGATAGGTCTGAAGAGGAAAGCAAGGCAATCTCAAAGGCCGAAGTGAAGGCCCATTTTGCACCGAAACGTCCACCTCCAAAGGAGAGAATTGATCCGGAAATAGCGAGGCGTACGCTGAAAAACCTTGAAAAACCACCGCCTAAGTTGCTATCAGACTATGACCGTGAGATTGTAAAGTCATTTGCAGATCCACAGAAGCGGTCGGGAAGCAGCGGTAATGCATATAAAGGGAAAAAACAATTCCCCAACTGGGCGAGCAGGAGAACCAATCGTGCCCCCCGCTCAAGGTGTCTAGCGATATCCCTGATGTTCCGGAGGGGGTAGCGCCTGGTACTAATCCTGGTGATTACTTACCCGATCATATACCGTTACCCGAAATGGCTGATGTAGTAGCCTTTAGATTCGAGCACGGGAAGCCTCTCGTCAGACCTGAGGAGCTCCCGAATCTACCAACGAGGATGCGAGCATTGCATAAATGGTACTTGGAAGCCTGCGAGCGAGGGGAGAACTATATCACTGCAGGAGTTAAAGATGAGCATTTCTTCAATGGAAACGAGTCGGTTTACATTGAATTTTCAGAATTATTCCAGTTATACAATCTAAAAGATATCGACAAAACTATCATCACTTGCTATTGTTTGTAAGTATCATTTCTGTAATTAAGTCTCTAGCTCAGCTCGTTCATTATTGCATGTATATAATTATCCTCACCATATGTATATTATGCAGAAAGAAGATCCTCGAATGCAACAAAGGACCAATCCAAATCTATGACATTGGGTTCGTTAGCCCAAATATTGTTCATGAAGTTACTGTCGAACACAACAAAAAGGATGTAGAGGATTACTTGCTAAGGGCGTTTATCAAACAACAAAACAAAAGAGAAATACTACTTCCTTACAACTTCGAGTGAGTGTTATATACTGTCTTGTACATACACATCATTTTGTTTCGCTTACTCGATGTTAAGTGTAATTGATGAGCTACATGTGTGCAGCTTCCACTTTATTCTGCTCATCATACAGTTTGACCAAAGTCGAATACAAGTCATGGACTCGTTACGTAAAGACCTTTCGAAGTGGGCGCCCCTGCAAAAAATTCTCCAGAAGTAATTTCAATCATTATCGCACTATATCGGCAACTATATAGTTCATTTCCTGATATCAAGTAATTAATAACTCTTTAATTTATTTTGTTTGCCGGGCAGGGTTTGGACAAGGTTCACCGAGGCGGTTACGGGTCCCTGAAAAGAGGAGCTGCGATATGAATTGCTCCCTGTAAGTAGTATTAGCTAGGCCCGCGCATGTCTTTGATTCTAGTTTCAATACAACTATCATGCTTGATTATTATTTTGATTGAACTCTATTCTCGTAAAGTGCCCTCATCAGGGATCCGGGAATAACTTCTGTGGATACTATGTCTGCGAGTTCATGCGCCAGAGGACCTGTGATAAGGGCAGAATATTAGAAAAACTTGATGTACGTAAACAATATTCACAAATTTATTTTATTACCATCAACTGTGTTGAGTTTCATTCATATATATATATATATATATATATATATATATATATATATATATATATATTGACCCCCTCTTTAAATTAGATCGAACGGAAGAGGGACGGACTCCTACCAGAGTATCGCCTACGAGCAATTCAAGAGGAATTGGCGGGATTCCTCCTTGATCAGGTCATAGCTAAAAATGGAGAATACCATGAAGAAATTATGATGAATGTTGGTAATTAGATATTAGAGATCGTAAGAGATGTTATTCATTATATATATGCATGAACGTGTACTAGACATAGTACGTAGCGTCGAATAGATGTACGAAAACATGTTGTTCGACCAAGCACGGAGAAAGAGAGGTCACTTCTCTCTATATTAATTCATGACGATTTGTGTAATGGTTTCTTCATTGCTTTATGCAGTAGCAAACGTCGAGTTGAATCGTCTACACAAAAAAGAAAAGGGGGAAACATAATATGAAACCCCTAAACCCCTCCTTTCAAAAAACAAAAAAACAAAAACCCCAGCGCCACGAGCTGCTGACGCGTGGAGTCTTTTAGTCCCGGTTGGTGTTACCAACCGGTACTAAAGGTGGAGCCTTTAGTCCCGGTTGGTAATACCAACCGGGACTAAAGGTCCTCCAGCCCCCGCCCAGCAAGCGGCCACGTGGAGGGCCTTTAGTCCCGGTTCGTACCTTTAGTCCCGATTGATTTCTTCCGGTTTCAGAATCGGGACTAAAGGCCCTCTGGAACCGGGACTGAAGCTCTGTTTTCTAGTAGGGTGTGGCCTCCTCACGTCCAAGATGCTGCCATTTTATAGCGGATCGAGGCAGCTAGCTAGCTGGTTCTAGTTAACCGACCGGAGTTGAGGTAATTAACTTGCCGGGGCTGTTGAGGCGCGGCGTAGACGTACGAGATTACCCTTTTGAGAAGAATTAAAGGGTGGTAAAAGCTACCGAAGCACCTCTCAAACTAAACTGCATCAACAGTTCTAGTCAACCAGAGCGGAGATACCGATACTGGATCGAGCAACTGGGAAGCTACAGCACGCGCTCCAATAGATACTCACACTGCACCCTAGTTACTTTACAGTCAAGTAGAAAGCCTTGCAGGCAGCAAGTGTAGATTAAGTAAGATACGCACACTGCACCGAGCACCGACGCAGGCCCGGCCCTGGGCATGTGCAGTCGGTGCAGCCGCACTGGGCCCCAAAAGTCCAGGAGCCCCGGGCCACGTATATGCAAGGTAATAGCAGAGCAACTAGTTGACGAGCGCTCCTTCGGTAGCCTCCCAACGATCACTTGTGGGTGGTCTGAGAGCGCGCCACTTAGCGCGCTCTCAGCCGTCGCCACGTGTCGCGCTCTGGTCGTTCTCTCCGGATTTTCTTTTTACTTCCGCACGTGTTTTCGGCTTTTTACATGGTTTTTTTTCTATTTTTTTGGGCTTTTTGGTTTTCCACCGGTCTTTCGTAGCTTTTGGATGAAAAAAAAATTCAAATTTTTTTTTTGCACGAAAAACCATGTTTTTTTTTGCTTCCGAGAGAGGCACGTTTTGCTTTCGCGAGAGGCACGGCCTCTCAGAAACGGAAAAAAAAATGTTTTCTTTTTTTTCCCTTCCGCGAGAGGCACGGTTTTGCTTCCGTGAGAGGCACGGTTTTGCTTCCGTGAGAGGTATGGTATTGATTTTTAGTTTCCTTTAGAAAAAGGTATTGAATTTTAGTGACATGTAAGAAACAATGCTTCTATAATTACGGTTGTGTATAAGGGCCCCCTCGTTGCTATCTTGCACTAGGGCCCCTAAGACGCCAGGACCGGCCCTGCACCGACGGCATCGATCCTGCCAAGGTTTAGGGTTTAGATTAACCAACAACATTTGTACAAGCTCCAAAAGTGAAATAGGTGTTGATAAACTTGCCACCTAGGATCGTAGTGATGATATGTCATGTAATAAATGAAGAGAGAAAGCAAAGTTGTACTATGTAGATTAACCAACAACCTTTGTACAAGCTCCAAAGTGAAATAGAGAGCATGATGTTATTTTCTCCCCTTCTATTGGATAACTTTTAGATAACCCATTGAAGTAGTTGTATGATGGCTTGTTGGTTGATGACATGGACATTTTTACCAACAAAATTACATACAACCTATTGAAGATGCCCTAGATGCCAGGAAGCGTGCGTTGCAGGCAGCATGCACTAGATGCCAACGGAGTAAGTATATATATATATATATATATATATATATATATATATATATATATATATATATATCAAGTAGTAAGCGTTGCAGGCGGCAATTGCAGATTAAGCAAGATACGCACACTGCACCGGGCACAGACGGCAGTAACTTAAGTGTCGTTGCAGGCAGCAACTAGATCCTGCCAACTTAAGTAAGTAATTAATGCCACGTGATTAATAGTCCCAAGACGATTAATGTGGCGCATACAGTTGACCAAACCAAGTGGATGCCCTCGATAATTAAGAAAAATCTGCATATAGAAATGGGCTCTGTGAAATCAACTAGTCTCACTCTGCTGGCCTCTGGCTCTGGGCTCGACTTGGGTGGGTGACTATGTGTCCAAACGGCCATTTTCTCACATTATCGTCTCGACCAAACCAAGCTAATACTAGAAAAGCTTTCTCACCTTCCCGCCACAAAAGATATACGGTAGTACGAAATGCCACGTAACATATTGTTCTACCGCTGCCGTATCCGGATATACAATTCCTATCTACCCAATTCATGAAGTGAGAAATTCTTTGTAGCTCAACGATCACCTGGGACTCGTAGACACACATTCATAATCCATCGTCAGAAATTTCAGTATATAACAACATTTTTTAAGGAAATGGCAGGAACTCTGCATTTTTTTACTTCATAGGCATTGCCTTCATTCGACACTTGTGTGCCGTCCCAACATCATATCGTCCTACTAATTCAACTTGGTCACTTGGATCCATCCACTTTAATCTAATCCGTGTTTTTTCCACCCCAATGATCATTACCATAATGATATAACAACTCATCATCATCGTAGTCATATAACAACTCATCATCCGTAGTCATATAATAACTCATCATCATTCTAGCACATGACAAGTACTACGGCCTCCTCCTCCTCATCATCGTAGTCATATAACAACTCATCATCCGTAGTCATATAATAACTCACCATCAATATAGCACATGACAAGTTAACCAACACTAGCTAATTGTTATCATCCTAGGTAAATAACTCATCATCATTCTAGCACATGACAAGTACTAGCTAGGACCTACTCCTCTCTTTTAGGTAAAATAGAATAAAACAGGTAAACCCCTCCATCTCCAAAATGGAGAATAGAGATCCACCTGTCTCCAATTTGTGGCCTGCGCACATTCATGTTGTCTCCAATTGGTTGCCTGCGCGCATCCATTACTTTTCTCCATCCTTTGATTTTGAGGCTTTCATGTGTTAAGAAATCGAGTATGCACTTTGGAAAGCCACCGGCAGACTTGGCCGTAAGCTAATCATACTCATCTCACCTTTGCCATTCATCAGCTGAGGCACAACATCCTTCGGGAGCTTCTGTTGAAGAACATAATTAATAGTAACATAGTTAGCAATGTAGTTTACTTAAGAAGAATGTATGCAAAAGATGGACTAGTGACAAAATAGTATAAAATCTTACCATGCTATTTGCACGGATGTTACCATCACTCAACTCGTGGACTAGTGGCACATATACACTATAATTTTGGCTAATTTTATAATTGATCTTAAAAGTCTCAACATCATTAACAAATGAGACAAGAGAATTTTTCTCCTCCCAAGTTAGCTCTGAGGCATAACTGTAGTAGGTCTTGTCTATAGCCTTCTGTGTATTTCTTGGAGAAAAGAAATAAACTGTCAATTATAAATAAACAAGTTTAGTATGGATGAATACCAACTATTTTTAAATAAACAATATAAATTACTTAACAAATTTGTTTGACAAACTCACATAGAGGTAGAATTGGAATCATGTTCACATCCACCCAAATGTCGATATTATCTTCAGGATCATCTTCAGGACCAATATCGAAGGTTATTTTCATATCCTCCTGAAATCCGTAGGCCTTGCATAGTCCTTTCCAATTTGAACAACCAAAATATGTACATGTGATTTACTGCATTGTAGAGTTTAACCGTAAAAACGAAACCATGTTTCGTCTTTAGGTGAGCTTTCTTCGTTTCCATACTCTCCCTAGCTTCGAAACCGAGCTTGTCTAAAACATATGGTCTTGCATAGCAGGGGATGCACTAGTCGAATTGTAAAAAACGGAAATTACACGTTAAAGCAAAAAGCACAAGTCATGCTTAATTACGAAAAAAATACTTGCCGTCGTTAGATACCGTAAAATGTTCGAAGGTCTCCTTCAGCGTGAGGGTGAAGCACCTATCGTTATCCAGGTGAGGCCTGTCGCACATACCCCCGTCGTCGGGGCAGTAATCGCACTCGGGGATCCTACCGTCGTCAGACATTTCCTGTGTTCATAATTCAAAGATTAAAAATCGATGGCAATTACCACAAACTCAACGCACAGATCATTATTCAGCACGGCTTGTCTTTTGGTCTGTCGAGTCTTCCTTAAAAACTCTCATCTCACGAGCTGTATATGGTGGGCACTCTCTCTCTGATATTGCGACCATCGGTGATGGTCGCTCCTCCCTTCTTTCCCGAGTGCATTACATCAAAATGTCTAGCACACAGGAAAGAAGAAGCGACCCCCACGACAACAGTCGGGATTCTTCCTCTCTGATATATCGACCATCGATGATGGTTGCATCCCCCCCTTCCCTTGTGCATTACCAAGGTCTATCACAAGGAGAAGAGGAGGAAGCGACCCCCACGACAACAATCGGGATTCTTTCTCTCTGAAACTCACACATGGAACCCCAACAGACTGAAAGTCAACCCATTACATATATCGAGTAATGACATAAAAAAATGGCCTATGTTTTGCCGGAATGTCGTTTAATTCCCGTTCTGGCAAATCACGGGCACTCGATAAGTCCTACTTTCTAGCACAAGTCATGCCAAAATTCACGGAAAATTTCGGCATGACCTTTGCTAAAAACAGGACATATCGAGCGCCTGAATTTTGCCGGAACGGAAATGAATGAACATTCCGGAAAAACATAGGCCACTGATGTCTACTACACAACTTATTCTTGTAAACTCGTGTTGGGCCTCCAAGCGCAGAGTTTTGTAGGACAGTAGCAATTTTCCCTCAAGTGGATGACCTAAGGTTTATCAATCCGTGGGAGGCGTAGGATGAAGATGGTCTCTCTCAAACAACCCTGCAATCAAATACAAGAAATCTCTTGTGTCTCCAACACACCCAATACAATGGTAAATTGTATAGGTGCACTAGTTCGGCGAAGAGATGGTGATACAAGTGTAGTATGGATAGTAGATATAGGTTTTTGTAATCTGAAAATATAAAAACAGCAAGATAGCAAGTGATGAAACGGATCACAAACAGTATTGCAATGCTTAAAAACAAGGCCTAGGGTTCATACTTTCACTAGTGCAATCTCTCAACAATGCTAACATAATTGGATCATATAACAATCCCTCAACGTGCGACAAAGAATCACTCCAAAGTTCCTATTCACGGAGAACATAAGATGGAAATTGTTGTAGGGTACGAAACCACCTCAAAGTTATCCTTTCCGATCAATCTATTGAGCCATCCCTATAAGTGTCACGAATAACCCTAGAGTTCGTACTAAAATAACACCATATGAAACACATCAACCAACCCTAATGTCACCTAGATACTCCAATGTCACCACAAGTATCCGTGAGTTGATTATACGATATGCATCAAACAACTTCAGATTCATAAGATTCAATCCAACACAAAGAGCTTCAAAGAGTGCCCCAAGATTTCTACCGGAGAAAGTAGGATGAAAACGTGCATCAACCCCTATGCATAGATTACCCCAATGTCACCTCGGGAATCCGCGAGTTGAGTGTCAAAACATATATCAAGTAAATCAATAGAACACCCCATTGTCACCACGGGTATCCACATGCAAGACATACATCAAGTGTTCTCAAATCCAACAAAGTATTCAATCCAATAATAGTGAAACCTCAAAGGTAAAAACTCAATTCATCACAACAAGATAGAGAGGGGAGAACACCATATGATCCAACTATATTAACAAAGCTCGCGGTACATCAAGATCGTGCCAAATCAAGAACACGAGAGAGTAAGAGATCAAACACATAACTACTGGTACAAACCCTCAGCCCCGAGGGTGAACTACTCCCTCCTCGTCATGGAGACCGTCGGGATGATGAAGATGGCCTCCGGTGATGATTTCCCCCTCCGGCAGGGTGCCGAAAAAGGGCTGTAGATGAGATCGTGGAGGTACAGAGGCTTGCGGCGGCGTAAAAACTCATCAAGGTTAACTTTCGGGGGTTTCTGAATATATATGATTTTTCAGCGTTGGAATCACGCAAAGAGGTGCCACAGGGGGCCCACGAGGCACCAGGGCGCGCCTGGGGGGGGGGGGCGCCCAGGTGGCTCGTGGGGCCCCTGTGGCTCTTCTGCTGCCCCTCCGAAGCTTCATGGGTCTGTTCCCTTCCAGAAAAAATCGTCAAAAAATTTCGCTGCATTTGGACTTCATTTGATATGGATTTTCTGGAAAACCAAAAAGAAGCAGAAAACAACAACTGGCACTGGGCACTAGGTCAATATGTTAGTCCATAAAAATCATATAAAAGCCATATAAAAGTGCACCAAAATCATACAAAACTATAATAAACATGGCATGAATACTTCATAAATTATAGATACGTTGGAGACGTATCAGCATCCCCAAGCTTAATTCTGCTCGTCCTCGAGTAGGTAAATGATAAAAGAAATAATTTATGAAGTGTGAATGCTAGCATAGTGCATAAGTTTGATCAATGATAATTTCAATCACTTTTTCTAGCATCAATATATATCATAATCAGTAGCTCATCTCATAAAACTTCTCATGATCAAGTAGCAAGCTATTCACATGTTTAAAGTATAGGCCATAAACTTTCTTGAAAACTAACAAACTATGTTCACAGTCATCAAACAATTGCAATTCATCTTATTTTCGGGAAGGGTCTATGTAAGAGCTTTGATCTAGCAAATTCCACATACTCAACCATCATTTAGTCTTCCATGATTGCTGACACTCAAAGCATATTTTTAGAACAAACCGTTTCAGTCAAACACATAGGAAGATAGGGGCTTAATGTTTCGCCACCCAACTTATTTATCTCAGGGATAATGTCAACAATAATAACTCATGATCACCTATATTCAACTGGATATATGTGCCTGGATCTTTCCCTACCACATAATGCTTGCCAACTAAAGAATAAATAGAGCGGAATAGGGATGAACATTAATGACTCTTGCATAAAAGTAAATACAGAAAAGTAATAGATAGGCCCTTCGCAGAGAGAAGCAGAGGTTGTCATGCGCTTTTTGTTGTTGGATGCACAAGCCCTTAATGCAAAGGAACGTCACGTTATATTGCCCCTTGTGATAGCAACTTTTATTATGCAGTCCGTCGCTTTTATTTCTTTACCATCACAAGTTCGTACAACGCTTATTTTCCCTTGCAATAAAAGATCATACATATTTTAGAAGCAATTTTTATTGCTTTTTGCACCGATGACAACTTACTTGAACGATCTTATTCAATCCATAGGTAGACATGGTGGACACTCATTGGAAGAAACTGGGTTTAAGGGTTTTTGGATGCACAAGTAGTATCTCTACTTAGTACGAATTTTTGGCTAGCAAAAGATCCTAAGCAAGCACCACACGTTAGAGGATCCATGACAATATAACATCTATGTGAATATAAACAAACATAACTCATTACGTTGTCTTCCTTGTCCAACGTCAACTACTTGATCAAGCTTGAAAATAATTAATGGGGGCTCACAATCATAGAAGATGTCCAAGATAGTATATTCATATGTGAAATTTCTCTTCCTTCAAAATTCTTTCATGAATTGTTCAAGTGACCAATGCTATGTTTGTTATCTTTCAATAAATTTTACCACTTATACTTCTTGTATGTGAAGTCACTACTCCCCATGGGACAAACATATGAAGCATATAAATTTTAACTTTATGATATTCAATTCATTCAACAATTTACTCATAGGATATAAGTGAAGCACAAGAGTAAATGACAAACTACTCCAAAAAGATATAAGTGAAGATCAAATGAGTAGCCAAACAATTAAGTAGCTATGTGAGGACTCTCTCTCATTTAAAAATTTCAGATCTTAAGTATTTTATTCAAACGGAAAAGAAAAAAATAAAATGACATTCCAAGAATAGCACATCTCATGTGAAGAAGCAAAAACTTAGGCTCAACCAAGACTAACCGATGATTGTTGATGAAGAAAGGTGGGATGCCTACCGGGGCATCCCCAAGCTTAGATGCTTGAGACTTCTTGAAATATTAACTTGGGATGCCTTGGGCGTCCCCAAGCTTGAGCTCTTGTGTCTCCTTAATTCCTCTCATATCACGGTTTCTCTAAATCTTGAAAACTTCATCCACACAAAACTCAACAAGAACTCGTGAGATAAGTTAGTATAAATCAACTCAAAACCTTAACATTCTCTACTGTAACAAATCACAAAAATTATAATCAAACATTGCATACTAAATGCCTCTGCATATTTAATACTCCTATCCTCAAATAGAAACATTAAACAAGCAAACATATGCAAACAATGCAACTATAACAGCAATCTGCCAAAACAGAACAGTCTGTAAATGGTGAATAAGAATTTATACTTACCTAACTCCAAAAATTCTGAAAACTTACCACGTGACAGAGAACTCATGCATGCTTACTATGTAAAAATTTCAGATTTTTATCATGTTCTGACTATTCAGGAATATTCTGGACATAACAGAAAACTTTCTGTTTTGAAACAGCAACACATAAACTTGCAAACTAAGCATGGTAAAGGCTATACTTGGCATTTTATTGAAATAAAAGATACAAAACATTATTATTGATAACACCAAGAAAATATCAACAGAAGAAAATAACGCTCCAAGCAAAACTCATATTATGTGATGAACAAAAATATAGCTCCAAGTGAGGTTACCGATAATGTTGAAGACGAAAGAGGGGATGCCTTCCGGGGAATCCCCAAGCTTAGACGCTTGAGTCTTCCTTGAATTTTACCTTGGGGTGCCTTGGGCATCCCCAAGCTTAGGTTCTTGCCACTCCTTACTCTCCTCATATCGATATCTCACCCAAAACTTGAAAACTTCAATCACACAAAACTTAACGGAACTTCGTGAGATAGGTTAGTATTATAAAAATAAATCATCCACTTAGGTACTGTCAAGACAAGATTCATAATTGTTCTCGCATAATTCCTACTATACTCTATTATTTCCACAATTTATATTACTCAATATAAGCTATGGAAACACTAAAACAAGCAAACTATGCACCGAAAACAGAATCTGTCAAAAACAGAACAGCATGTAGTGAGGGATTTAAAACCAATACTTCTGTACCTCCAAAAATTCTGAAAAAATAGGAAAACATAGAAAATTTGTAACCCAATATTGTGTAAAAATTTCAGAATTTTTCACGCTCCAGTACAGAATAGAAATTCCAGCACTTGATGCAAAAGTTTCTGTTTTTGCACAGAATCAAATCAACAAGCATCCACACTATCCCAAAGGCTTTACTTGGCACATTATTGAAAGAAAACATATAAAACATGATTACCACAGTAGCTTAATCACGTGAACACAAAAAACAGTAGGGGTAAATATTGGGTTGTGTCCCAACAACCGCTTTTCTTTAATGCCTTTTTAGCTAGGCATGATGATTTCAATGATGCTCGCATAAAAGTAAAGAATTGAAACACAAAGAGAGCATCATGAATCATATGACAAGCACATTTAAGCCTAAACCACTTCCTATGCATAGGGATTTTGTGAGTAAATAATTTATGTGAGCAAGAATCAACTAGCATATCAAGGCAAAACAAGTATGACTTCAAAATTTTCATCACATAGAGAAGAAACTTGATATTATTGCAATATGTAAAAGCATATGTTCCTCTCTCATAGTAATTTTCAGTAGCATCATGAATGAATTCAACAATATAGCTATCACATAAAGTATTATTTTCATGATCTAGAAGCATAGAAATTTTATTACTCTCCTGTAGGGTAACGCAGCAGAAAACAAAATTTTTCCGACCTACGTACCAGCCCAGGATCACTATGGAGACTGCATACAAGGTTTGATCTGTTTCGTTACCGACTCGTAGCGCAGCGGAAGTAGAGTCGATGACGATCGGCGGTGCAGATCCCCGCAGCTAGGATTTTACAACCTCCCAACCGCGAGGATGTACTCCCTCGTCAGCTCACCGGACGGATCTCCGGGCAGCCCTTCGAGAGGCCTCGGGACAGTCCCTCGGATAGTCCCACCGGACGGATCCTCGGACAGCCCTCCGGGAGGCCTCTGGACAGTCTTTCGGATAGTCCCACCGGACGGATCCTCGGACAGCCCTCCGGGAGGCCTCTGGACAGTCTTTCGGATAGTCCCACCGGACGGATCCTCGGACAGCCCTCCGGGAGGCCTCACGGACAGCCCTTCGGGAGGACCCCCGAAACCCGGACAGAAACTCGGACAGCCCTTCGGGAGGACCCTCGAACAGCCCCTCGGGCAAAAAGATCGAACCTACGACCTCTCTACGGGGTTGCACACATACGGTGTCATCTATCCGGCAGGGCTTCGCCGTCCAGAACTAGTTCCCACCGGAACCCAGACAGCCTTTCGGCTCTACGAAACTATTTCGCTGGGAGGGAGAGAGAAGCCAGAAATGTCATGGCACTTGTATGTGAGAAGGAAGTGAGTGTGGAGGCAGCCCCTCCACCTCTATTTATAGGAAATCCAAGGGGTAGGGTTTCTTGGCCCCCAAGCCTTCTAGAAACCTTTTGGGAAAATATCCCAAAAGGTGACTTTTCCATAAATATCCCAAAAAGCACTTTCACTATTCACGACGACATTTTTCAGCGTCTGATCGAACTGAAAATATTCATGTGGGCTTAGAACATTTCCAGTAACCACCAAAATAATTTTCAATGCGAGCCGGAACAATTCCGGTTTAGTGATTTTCATCTGCGAAAAGCATCTGAAGCGGTTCCGGCAGCTCCGGAACATTTCCGGTTTTCATCCCGGAAAATTCCAGAAAGTTTCCAGAACGATTCTGGCACCCTCCAAGAATTATCAGGCATGTGCCGAAACCATTTTGACTTTATGGTGTACTCCGAAACAACTTTTCGGTTTCACCGGAACTATTCCGATATCCTCTCCGGAACGTTTCCGTTTCGTCCGAAACTTTTTCGGTGATTTTCTCTCAGACTCCCCGTCTAGTATTCAGCAGATAGATGACCCTTAAGCGTGTGACCCTATAGGTTCGGTGAAGCATAGACATGACCCGGAACCCCTTCCGATCAATGATCAACATCGGAGCCGTGGACACCCATATTGACCCCTATACCCACACGAATGAATATTCGAGTGAACCTCCAGTTGCCGTGTGCTATTCCTGTTGCTTCGCGATATGTTACAATTACCCCAGGTGAGACATGTAGGCATCCTCGTGGATCAACAACTTGTCCACAATGCCAGTTACCTCGTTGCCGGTATTGTTCTCTTTTCTCGTTCCCGTGTTCCGGCATCCCAGTGATCAAATCACAAGTGTCTGGCCAGACGATGATGGATACCGTAATACCGAGAGGGCCCAGAGATATCTCTCCATCGTCGGAGGAGCAAATCCCAATCTTGAGCTATCAAGTTACTTGACATACTTTTCCATGAACCCGTAAGCCGCCGTAATAGCCACCCATTTACGGATGACGTTTAACAAACCCCAAAGTTCATGAAGCAAGCATGAAGAAACTCGATACTCTCATGGTCTAAGGAATCATGCAAACGTTAACCATCTCTGTGTTATTAACCATTAACTTATGACGAATGTATCTCATAGCATAACATCAATCGGGTCGATTCAACACAAGTGTTCTACCAACAATTGTGCCCTCAAAATTGCCGGCATAGCCATGCCCATGATCAGGAAAACAGGATCATCATGCAATACTTGAGCCAGTCATAGAGGCTTGACTAGGAATACATTTTACCGTTTATTATCCCACACGTGCACATGAGTTTCCCTCCAAGCCTCATTTTATTTGTAGACTCGAGAATCATTGCAGTTATAGCATGGAACATAAACTTTAATTATGAACAGGGAGATAATCAATAACATTTATTATTGCCTCTAGGGCATATCTCCTACAGACTCCCACTTGCACTAGAGTCAATAATCTAGTCAATGCTAATGCACTTTACACCTATGGCATACTGGTGTAAAATATGCTTCGCTTGTGGTATAGCCTGATGTCCAACGGATCTGACGACTTCAGCTCCGTGTGTAACTTTGCATATCCTCGCGTTTTCACGCTTTCACAAAATTCATATTTTGTGTGGACTTGGCTTTGCATATGTGTGAATCATTGGTCGAAACCTGATTCCTCAGACTGAGCTATGGGGCAACTATCTGCAATAGTGTCCCATAGACCAAAGCCATCTTGGAACCATACTAAGTTCATGAATGAACTATATGATTCAACAACTTCTTTGTCGCTTCTCAAGCGTCAACATACTTAGCCTTTGTTATAGAATTCGCCACAGTATCTTGTTTGGAACAATTTCCAACTACCGTGCCACCATATTGTGTATCACACAAAACCCTCAATTTAAATCGAAAATCACATGGAGCATTGATGAAGACTGTATCGATGTAACCTTTTACAATGAACTCTTCATGATCTCCGCTTGTGAGAAAACATGTCATCAGTACTGCTCTAGTACTCAATGACATCTTTCACTGTTGTCCCATGATCAGTACTTTGATCACTATGGTATCTATACTCGCAACAACTTTGGAGTATTGGACATATCTGGTTGTTTTTACATACCATGGAATACATGATTAATCCAAACACAAGAGTGTGTGGAATCTCCATCATGTATTTTACTCATCAGTGTTTTGGGACACCGAGTCTTGCAAAAACTCTTTCCATGTGACTTCGGCAAGAATCACTCCTTGGCGTTTTAAATGCTAAAAAGTTTTAGCATCTTGTCAATATGTATTCATTGCTTAGCCCCATTAGGTAAATCTATCTCCATAGATCATCATGCCTAATATTGAGGCTATTTAGCCTAAGCACTTCATCGAAAAACTATTTTCAAATGAAGTCCTAATTCGTGTCAAGAAATTTATTTCCAATTAACAATGTGTCAAGTACACACGATTTTTAGAAATATTATTATGCTCCCACTTACTTTCTTGAATCACAAGCATCTTCGATACCCATTTGATGAAGTCAAAACCCTTTTGACCATTCAATCAAAAACGAAGATTCCAACTCCACTTTGCTCTCTTCTGTCCATCGCTGGAACTCTGAAGTTTGCATACTTACTGGCATCCTCTGGATCGACAAATTACTTTGGACTGTATCACATACAAGTCCTAGGTTTCATTCCCATCAGATGGAAATCCTTTTGTCATCCATGTTTCATATCTCATGATTGAAATATGTATTAATTGCTAGTTCAACCCGAACCGACTTCAAGCATCGCTATGGTGAGACAATCTCATCGTAGTCAACTCTTTGAACTTGTTTTTGCAACAAGTCGAGCTTTATGGATAAAACATTTTTATCCGTATCAGTTTTAGTTCCATAAATATTCGTTAGACTCTAAGCCTTCCGAAAGGTGTATCAAGATTTTAATCTTGAAACATTGATATGGAAACTATCTCAGATTGTATTGGCATTTAGCCAATTCCGGAGTCAGGGCCCATCATCGCTTCCTTATGTATCGTAGGTATACTGTTGTCCAACAACAATATCTCGTTTGCGCACCTGAGAGGTTTGCACGAGCCTTGCCTACGTGGTTCAGCTACAAGTTCGACTGAAGTCCATACATTTTATTGTAGAGACTTTCGTATCAGTCGCAGTAGGAAACTCCGGAATCACTTCCAAGGTTTCTTTCCTTTGATCTGATGACGAAGATACTGGTTATCTCGTCAAGTTGCACTGTCCTCCCACTCGCCTTTTGTAAGAACTATTCTCTTTAAAAGCATACCGTTTTGCGGCAAAATCCTTTGCCTCGGTATAGTGGTGGGGAATACCCAATGACTTGGGATAACCTTACAAAGTAGCACTTGTCTGATTTGGAATAGGTTTGTAACCTTTTACACAAGCCCCATATTCCAAATGTTAAGAAAAGATATAACATGGTTGGGCGTACCATACCATGGCATCATTTCAACAGACCTGATGGATCTCTTTTCAGTGAAAAAGCCGCAGTCTCTAAAGCATCACTTTAAAAGGGATAATGGCAATTTTATTTATGTCATCTTTGATCTTACCATGTCATAAATGGTTCGATTACATCTTCACGGACTTTCCACTTGCAGTGGTGTTCCAGGAGGTGCAAGTTATGAAACCCCTTTCATGACTCATCAGACATTCGCTAAAGTTGTAACTCAAATATTCCTTTCTGCAATCGAATTGTAGAAACATAATTTTCTTGTTACAACAACTTCTACTTCATTTTTTAAAACCTTATGAATGAATTCAAAAGATCCAGACTTACGTCTCAACAAGTAAACATCCATATATCTACTTGAGTCATTTCTGAAGATAGATGAATCCACTACTTGCAACAACATTTATTGGACTACACACATCATAATGTATGATCACCAATATGTTCTTTGCTCGTTCCTTATGGCTTGTGAACGGTATTTCAGTCACTTCACTTTTCAGAGGAAAGTTGCAAGTGTCAGATGATTCAAAATCAAACGACTTCAAAATCCATCATAATGGAATTTTCCATGCGGGTTTCTCCAATGTGACCAAATGCAGTGCCACACTTGTGTGGTATTCTTTAAGTCTTGCGATATTTAGCGTCAGTGTTATGGATGTATCATATTACCATCAATATTCACAACATACATCCCATCCTGGATGGAAGCATGGCCCTTCATGTTATTCATAACACCGAACATCAAAAGTTCTCTTATGAATAACCTTCTTGCAAGATACCTTATGCAAAGGGCTAGAGTATATGAAACTCTAAAATGAATTATGAAAGTAAACCCAGAGGTAATGTATTATTATCAATATTCATAACATACATCTCATTCATAATGAAAGTATGGCCCTCATGTTATTCATAACACCGAACATCAAAAGTTCTCTTATGAAGAACCTTCTTGCAAGATACCTTATGCAAAGGGCTAGAGTGTGAAACTCTAAAATGAATTATGAAACTAAATACATAGGGAATACACCTATGGAAGGCATAGTAACATTTACTATGTTCCCTGCGTGTATCTAACCTCATTCCTGGCTAGTCTTTCAGGCCATAGTAGTTCTTACATCGAGTTGCAACAGAATGCAATCGAGCGGGTATCTTTGTGATTAACTCACAATACCCAAGAATTAGTGATTAACATGTTTAACCATAATTCCCAAGAACTATATCTTTGACCAGCCTTCTATACATCAAAAACTTGTGTGACATTCATACATGAGCTGGATATTCCAGTCTTCTTTCCTTTTGCCATTATACTTCTAACAGTTTAACTTTCAGTATTTCTCCTACTCTCAGAAGAAGCATCCAACTTAAGAGTGGCGTTAGCCCCGGACTTCCTAGGCGCGAAAGTCTTACTAACACCCTTCGGACACTTCCTTTCTCTTTAAGTTTTTGTTTTATTCACCTTTCATCATATGACAGGCGTTCTCTTGGATCCCTCTCTTATCAGTCTAATGCATAGTAAACTCTTTTACTAATAGTTTGCAAACAAACATTGATTTGGATATCTCATATCTTTTAGCCTTTGTCTGTCTCTGAAAATGATTTTCAGATTCCATGAATATCACATAACTATCCAAACTTTTGAAGTTCGGGTCTCATGGAAGCAAACATATTGCACTTTGACTGAAAAGGAATTCTAGTTTTTGGATCGAAGGACGAGAGTCACATGATCCATAGCATTAGCGGGAGAATACCGAAAGCATGCGATAGGACAAAGTCCTTCTCGGCACTCTTGAGGACAATCCTCATATTACGTTACCAACCGTAAAGTTTTAACCAGATATTTAACAGCTATTCAATTTTAATAGGGAAGGTGGAAACGCGAGCCATTATTCTACAACTATTTTGCAAATCACACTCAGACAGTGTTCAAAATTAATTGCACTGAGAATTAAAAGAATTCAATTCTACAGTGCGCTCCCACTCAAATCAATATCTCTCATAATTGATTTTGAGTGATACAAGACCCAACTTTCAATTCAGCGTCAAGGATGCAACCATCTCAAGTGACGAGAATTTCAATTGGTAGGCCAACTTGCCAATCACATCTCTATGTGACTCTTGTTCATCTTTCGATGCGTGTGTTCCGAGCTCATGACTTTCATGCCTGAACGTCAAGACAACCAAGTGATCTCGCTGCGAGGTCTCAACTCACCCGCCTCACACTTCTCTAATCGTTCGTACCCATGCAACCATGTGATACCCCGAAGAGATAGGTGCCGTGACGGTGCTACACTTGGGAGAACACTAACTACTTGATATTTAAGTGAGAGATCACCCTAATAAAAAGCGACTACCGTGCAATCAAAAGGGTGCAACATAAGGGATAAACATCTCAGGCAATTCATAATTAGCATGATATGGTATAGCCCTTTCTGACGGAGAAGTCTCGTATTTCTTCGTCTCCGGCATTCGCGTCGGGATTCACCTTTGCGAAGATTGCCACCACCTTGTCGATGCACCAGATAATATTGCTATCTCTATAGCTAATAAAATAAGTGCATTACATAAGGTTGACACGCAGGTCATTAAAGTGCAATCATATGGCTCCAGCCATCATGCCGAATCATGACACGCAGGTCATGTTAATATTACATCATATAGTCATCTCATACATAATCAAATTATTATGAGTACTGCTATACCACATCATATGCACATGCAAACCATCCTGCAAAACCAAGTTAGACGCCTCTAATCGGTTTATGCAAAAATTTATTTTACGTGGCTTCTAAGGTTTCGAAACAAACCGAAGCTACCAACGTCCATCATCAAGCATGATAATCCAAGTCGCTAGATTAACATTCCAGGGTGTATGAAACACGAGATAATAAAATCTCGAGCCCCATACTAAACTTCGTCATACGCGTGACCCCCGTGCAGATCACATCTGCATTGCCCTTTCGTCTGCGAAATTTCATCTTTCTTTTTAACTACGGTGGAGTTCAAAGAACTGTTAGCACTTCGTTGATCAATCAGGATCGCGGATTGCCAGAACTTTGAAACTCCACCATACCGTTATCAAGATCAGAAATATGCAAATTCCAGGGAAGCAACAAGAACATCGGGTAACAGATTTCATCTGCTACCCGCACAAATAATTTTCAACAATAGAACTCATCTACTACCTAATTATATTGTGCAACACCCATACATCTCATGTATTCTAGATCGCAACCTGCATCTACGCATAGCCCGGCTCATGATGCCACTGTAGGGTAACGCAGCAGAAAACAAAATTTTTCCGACCTACGTACCAGCCCAGGATCACTATGGAGACTGCATACAAGGTTTGATCTGTTTCGTTACCGACTCGTAGCGCAGCGGAAGTAGAGTCGATGACGATCGGCGGTGCAGATCCCCGCAGCTAGGATTTTACAACCTCCCAACCGCGAGGATGTACTCCCTCGTCAGCTCACCGGACGGATCTCCGGGCAGCCCTTCGAGAGGCCTCGGGACAGTCCCTCGGATAGTCCCACCGGACGGATCCTCGGACAGCCCTCCGGGAGGCCTCTGGACAGTCTTTCGGATAGTCCCACCGGACGGATCCTCGGACAGCCCTCCGGGAGGCCTCTGGACAGTCTTTCGGATAGTCCCACCGGACGGATCCTCGGACAGCCCTCCGGGAGGCCTCACGGACAGCCCTTCGGGAGGACCCCCGAAACCCGGACAGAAACTCGGACAGCCCTTCGGGAGGACCCTCGAACAGCCCCTCGGGCAAAAAGATCGAACCTACGACCTCTCTACGGGGTTGCACACATACGGTGTCATCTATCCGGCAGGGCTTCGCCGTCCAGAACTAGCTCCCACCGGAACCCAGACAGCCTTTCGGCTCTACGAAACTATTTCGCTGGGAGGGAGAGAGAAGCCAGAAATGTCATGGCACTTGTATGTGAGAAGGAAGTGAGTGTGGAGGCAGCCCCTCCACCTCTATTTATAGGAAATCCAAGGGGTAGGGTTTCTTGGCCCCCAAGCCTTCTAGAAACCTTTTGGGAAAATATCCCAAAAGGTGACTTTTCCATAAATGTCCCAAAAAGCACTTTCACTATTCACGACGACATTTTTCAGCGTCTGATCGAACTGAAAATATTCATGTGGGCTTAGAACATTTCCAGTAACCACCAAAATAATTTTCAATGCGAGCCGGAACAATTCCGGTTTAGTGATTTTCATCTGCGAAAAGCATCTGAAGCGGTTCCGGCAGCTCCGGAACATTTCCGGTTTTCATCCCGGAAAATTCCAGAAAGTTTCCAGAACGATTCTGGCACCCTCCAAGAATTATCAGGCATGTGCCGAAACCATTTTGACTTTATGGTGTACTCCGAAACAACTTTTCGGTTTCACCGGAACTATTCCGATATCCTCTCCGGAACGTTTCCGTTTCGTCCGAAACTTTTTCGGTGATTTTCTCTCAGACTCCCCGTCTAGTATTCAGCAGATAGATGACCCTTAAGCGTGTGACCCTATAGGTTCGGTGAAGCATAGACATGACCCGGAACCCCTTCCGATCAATGATCAACATCGGAGCCGTGGACACCCATATTGACCCCTATACCCACACGAATGAATATTCGAGTGAACCTCCAGTTGCCGTGTGCTATTCCTGTTGCTTCGCGATATGTTACAATTACCCCAGGTGAGACATGTAGGCATCCTCGTGGATCAACAACTTGTCCACAATGCCAGTTACCTCGTTGCCGGTATTGTTCTCTTTTCTCGTTCCCGTGTTCCGGCATCCCAGTGATCAAATCACAAGTGTCTGGCCAGACGATGATGGATACCGTAATACCGAGAGGGCCCAGAGATATCTCTCCATCGTCGGAGGAGCAAATCCCAATCTTGAGCTATCAAGTTACTTGACATACTTTTCCATGAACCCGTAAGCCGCCATAATAGCCACCCATTTACGGATGACGTTTAACAAACCCCAAAGTTCATGAAGCAAGCATGAAGAAACTCGATACTCTCATGGTCTAAGGAATCATGCAAACGTTAACCATCTCTGTGTTATTAACCATTAACTTATGACGAATGTATCTCATAGCATAACATCAATCGGGTCGATTCAACACAAGTGTTCTACCAACAATTGTGCCCTCAAAATTGCCGGCATAGCCATGCCCATGATCAGGAAAACAGGATCATCATGCAATACTTGAGCCAGTCATAGAGGCTTGACTAGGAATACATTTTACCGTTTATTATCCCACACGTGCACATGAGTTTCCCTCCAAGCCTCGTTTTATTTGTAGACTCGAGAATCATTGCAGTTATAGCATGGAACATAAACTTTAATTATGAACAGGGAGATAATCAATAACATTTATTATTGCCTCTAGGGCATATCTCCTACATCTCCACATAAGCAAATTTCTTCTCATCAATAGTAGTGGGAGCAAACTCAACAAAATAACTATCATGAGATACTTGATTGGCATAACCTAATTGAAAATTAAAATCATGATGACAAGTTTCATATTTATCATTATTCGTTATAGCATACATGTCATCACAATAATCATCATAGATAGGAGGCATGCAATCATCATAACAAATTTTCTCATCAAAACTTGGGGGACTAAAAATATCATCTTCATCAAACATAGCATCCCCAAGCTTGTGGCTTTGCATATCATTAGCATCACGAATACTCAAGAATTCATACTAACAACATTGCAATCATGCTCATCATTCAAAGATTTTATGCCAAACATTTTATTGAATTCTTCTTCAATCAATTGAGCACAATTTTCCGCTCCATCATTTTCAAGAAAGACATTATAAAGATGAATAATATGAGGCAACCTCAATTCCATATTTTTTTGTAGTTTTATTTTATAAACCAAACTAGTGATCAAACAAGAAACTAAAAGATTCAATTGCAAGATCTAAAGATATACCTTCAAGCACTCACCTCCCTGGCAACGGCGCCAGAAAAGAGCTTGATGTCTACTACACAACTTATTCTTGTAGACTCGTGTTGGGCCTCCAAGCGCAGAATTTTGTAGGATAGTAGCAATTTTCCCTCAAGTGGATGACCACTAGTAGAAAACAGGGCATTAGTCCCGGTTCGTAAGGGCCATTAGTCCCGGTTCTGCAACCGGGACTAAGGAATCGGGACTAAAGGCCCCCACTTTTAGTCCCGGTCGTGTTACGAACCGGGACTAAAGGGGCTCCACGTGGCCGCTGCGCAGCGCTCAGGCAGGAGGACCTTTAGTCCCGGTTGGTAACACCAACCGGGACTAAAAGGCCGCCACGCGTTGAAGGAAATTAAAAAAAATACACCCCGACCCATGTACCGAGTGCGGCCTAATCGGTCCATCCCGATAGGGGTAGACCTTTCGGCCGCACACGGCCCAGAGGCCCAACAGGGGCGGCAACAGAGTGCACAAGTCAGGCAGAGGCAAGTGTAAAGAGGAGTTCGGCAGGTACGGGGGAGGGCAGTATATAAGCAGGTGTGGGCGCCCTTCCGTAGGCGAGGTGGGACTAAACTAGGGCACGCAGTCGGCGCTGTGCAGAGGATCTTTAGTCCCGGTTGGAGACACCAACCGGGACTAAAGGGCATCGCACCCCTTTAGTCCCGGTTGGTGTCTCCAACCGGGACTAAAGGTCCCATTTGAACCGGGACTGCTTCCTGCCGAGCCCCAACCGGCGCCCTAGCCGCTCGAACCGGGACTAATGCTCACATTAGTCCCGGTTTGTAATGCGACCGGGACTAATGTGTAGATCGAGCTTGAACCAAAGCCTTGTTTTCTACTAGTGGACCTAAAGTTTATCAATCCGTGGGAGGCGTAGGATGAAGATGGTCTCTCTCAAACAACCCTGCAATCAAATACAAGAAATCTCTTGTGTCCCCAACACACCCAATACAATGGTAAATTGTATAGGTGCACTAGTTCGGCGAAGAGATGGTGATACAAGTGTAGTATGGATAGTAGATATAGGTTTTTGTAATCTGAAAATATAAAAACAGCAAGGTAGCAAGTGATAAAATGGAGCACAAACAGTATTGCAATGCTTAAAAATAAGGCCTAGGGTTCATACTTTCACTAGTGCAATCTCTCAACAATGCTAACATAATTGGATCATATAACAATCCCTCAACGTGCGACAAAGAATCACTGCAAAGTTCCTATTCGCGGAGAACATAAGATAGAAATTGTTGTAGGGTACAAAACCAGCTCAAAGTTATCCTTTCTGATCAATCTATTGAGCCATCCTTATAAGTGTCACGAATAGCCCTAGAGTTCGTACTAAAATAACACCATATGAAACACATCAACCAACCCTAATGTCGCCGAGATACTCCAATGTCACCACAAGTATCCATGAGTTGATTATACGATATGCATCAAACAACTTCAGGTTCATAATATTCAATCCAACACAAAGAACTTCAAAGAGTGCCCCAAGATTTCTACCGGAGAAAGTAGGACGAAAACGTGCATCAACTCCTATGCATAGATTACCCCAATGTCACCTCGGGAATCCGCGAGTTGAGTGCCAAAACAAATATCAAGTGAATCAATAGAACACCCCATTGTCACCACGGGTATCCACATGCAAGACATACATCAAGTGTTCTCAAATCCAACAAAGTATTCAATCCGATAATAGTGAAACTTCAAAGGTAAAAACTCAATTCATCACAACAAGATAGAGAGGGGAAAACACCATATGATCCAACTATATTAACAAAGCTCGCGGTACATCAAGATCGTGCCAAATCAAGAACACGAGAGAGAGAGAGATCAAACACATAGCTACTGGTACAAACCCTCAGGCCCGAGGGTGAACTACTCCCTCCTCGTCATGGAGACCGCCGGGATGATGAAGATGGCCTCTGGTGATGATTTCCCCCCTCCGGCAGGATGCCGAAAAAGGGCTGTAGTTGAGATCGTGGAGGTACAGAGGCTTGCGGCGGCGTAAAAACTCATCTAGGTTAACTTTCGGTGGTTTCTGAATATATATGATTTTTTTAGCGTTGGAATCACGCAAAGAGGTGCCACAGGGGGCCCACGAGGCACCAGGGCGCGCTTGGGGGTGGGGCAGGCGGGCCCAGGTGTCTCGTGGGGCCCCTGTGGCTCTTGTGCTGCTCCTCCGAAGCTTCCTGGGTCTATTCCCTTCCTGAAAAAATCGTCAAAAAGTTTGCTGCATTTAGACTTCATTTGATATGGATTTTCTGGAAAACTAAAAACAAGCAGAAAGCAGCAACTAGCACTGGGCACTAGGTCAATATGTTAGTCCATAAAAATCATATAAAAACCATATAAAAGTGCACCAAAATCATACAAAACTATAATAAACATGGCATGAATACTTCATAAATTATAGATACGTTGGAGACGTATCAGCCACTCGGAGGTCTCCTGCAAACAAGAACACCAAGAAATGGGGACAAGCACTTGCATTTTAATAGAAAGAACAAATACAGAAAGTCCTCGACATGGGGATACTTTCCTCTGTGCATGTTCATCATCGACATTCACAACACATCATCATCGACATCAACGACATGGGAATTTGGCTGGTCTCACCTCGAGGTCGGAGGGGGTCGGTGATGGGGACGACGGCGGGGACGATGCAGGGGCAAATACTTGATTTCTGCAGAAACAAAATATAAATAAAAACATTATCATGCTGATTTTATAACTTTGTGAAAAACAGAGGTCTATATAAACAGAAACATTACATGCACTTTTCTGCCTACAACATCATCAAAGTGTCCAATATCTTTTTCTACCAACTAAAATTTTAACTGAAGCTGTAAATTTTTTTAACTCTGTCTAAATTTTTACTAATTCAGTTAACTAGAAACTATCAACTAAACCCTAGAAGCTATCCTAAATCAAAGTGTTATATATCAATTAGAAACTATTAACTATGTCTAAATTTATAGTAATTCAGTTAACCATACTAAATCAAAGTGTTATATATCAACTAAAAACTATCAACTAGAAACTATTAACTAAATCAAAGTGTTACATATCAACTAGAAACTATCAACTAAACTCTACTAAATCAAAATGTAGTTGGGAGGAGGGACTGTGGATGGAGGATGGAGGAGGGAGGAGGAGGGGCGGCTGGAGGAGGGAGGAGGGAGGAGGGGCGGCTGAAAGCACATTTGCTCCCTTGGTGGTTTTGGTAATTCATAACAACATATATCTCATTGAACTAATGTCCTTTCAAGATTAAGATTTCAGGATGTTCAATGATTGGCATGGATGGACTAGAGATGTGGACCCCTCAAAATGCTAAGGACAAGGATTGGCAAAAGATCAAGACTCTACATTTTTAGTTTAGTGATCGAAGATCACATTGAGTCCATAGGAAAGCCAATACTATTAAAAGGGGATGAGGTGTTGCTTAATGGTCTTTTTGCTCAAGTGCTTAGTGACAGTACTCCTAAACCCTCAACCACTCTCTCTGCCCAAATATGTCCTAAACCTAGATTCCAACTCAGCCCCACCGATATTTCCTATCCGGCACCACCGAGTTCATCCAAGACTTAGCCACTGCCAAAACCCTAACAAATCGGATCCACCGAAATGGATCTCGGTCCCACCGAGATGGCCTTGCCAACTCTCTGTAATCGTTTGCACTTACTTCGGTCTCACCGAGTTTTGCAAATCGGTCTCACCGAGATGGCTTGCCAACTCTCTGTTGCCTTATTGCTTCACTTCGGTCCTACCGAGTTGATGCAATCGGTGCCACCGAGATGAGGTTTGCCTTAGCCATTGCACTTTGGTCCATCCGAGTTGTTCGTATCGGTCCCACCGAGATTCCTAAAGTTCATATCTTTTACACAGTTCGGTGCTACCGAGATTATCGTTTCGGTGCCACCGAGTTGGGTCAAAAGTGTGTAACGGTTGGATTTTGTGTGGAGGCTATATATACCCCTCCACCACATCCTTCTCAGTAAGGAGAGCCATCAGAACATGCCTACACTTCCACCATACATTTTCTGAGAGAGAACCACCTACTCATGTGTTGAGATCAAGAGATTCCATTCCTACCATTTGAACCTTGATTTCTAGCCTTTCCCAAGTTGCTTTCCACTCAAATCCCTCTTCCACCATAGCCAAATCTGTGAGGAGTTGTTTGAGTGCTGGGAAGACTATCATTTGAAGCACAAGAGCAAGGAGTTCATCAACAACACACCGTCTATTACCTTTTGGAGAGTGGTGTCTCCTAGATTGGTTAGGTGTCACTTGGGAGCCTCCATCCTGATGTGGAGTTGAACCAAGCAGTTTGTAAGGGCAAGGAGATCGCCTACTTCATGAAGATCTACCCCGAGTGAGGCTAGTCCTTCGTGGACGTAAGCCATGGTGGAATAGACAAGGTTGCTTCTTCGTGGACCCTTCATGGGTGGAGCCCTCCGTGGACTGACGCAGCCGTTACCCTTCGTGGGTTGAAGTCTCCATCAACGTGGACGTACGATAGCACCACCTATCGGAACCACGCCAAAAACCATCGTGTCTTCATTGCGTTTGAAATCTCCGATCCCCTCCTTTACTTACATATGCAATTGTTTACTTTCCGCTGCTATACTCTTAGAATTGCATGTGTAGGGTGATGCTTGACATGTACTATTGCTAAAATCTGCCACAACTAAAATTGGGAAAAGGTTAGGTTTTATTTGGTCAATTATTCTAATCACCCCCCTCTAGACATACTTTCGATCCTACAAGTGGTATCAGAGCTTTGGTCTCCGTAAGCCTTGATTTCCATTGCTTTGGTGATCATAGCCTTGGTTTCACAACCTAGGAGAGTATGGCGTCTAGTGAGGGTAACTATCACCGTAGAGGTCCATATTTTAATGGTACAAACTTTGCTAGTTGGAAACATAAGATGAAAATGCATATTCTTGGTCATAACCCCGCCGTTTGGGCTGTTGTTCGTGTTGGCTTGCAAGGTGACTTCTTTGAGGATGGCAAGTAACCGGATCGTGAAGCAACCCCGGAAGAATTGAAGATGTTGCAATACAATGTTCAAGCTTGTGACATTCTATTCAACGGTCTATGTCCCGAAGAATTCAAAAAAATCAGCCGCCTCGCGAATGCAAAGGAAATTTGGGATACTTTGGTTGATATGCATGAGGGTACCGAGTCCATCAAGGAATCTAAATTGGATATGCTTCAAAGTCAACTTGACAAGTTCAAGATGAAGGATGGTGAAGGAGTCGCTGAGATGTACTCTAGGCTTGCTCTCATCACAAATGAGATTGCCGGCTTAGGAAGTGAAGAGATAACCGACAAATTCATCATCAAGAAGATACTTAGAGCTTTGGATGGAAAATATGATACCGTCTGCACATTGATCCAAATGATGCCAAATTACAAAGATCTCAAGCCCACGGAAGTCATTGGAAGGATTGTTGCTCATGAAATGTCACTCAAGGACAAAGAGGAGCTGCACAACAAATCAAGTGGTGCTTACAAAGCCTCAACCGGTGCTCCAACAACTTCAAGTGACAAGCTAGTATCCAATGAAGAGATTAGCCTAATGGTGAAAAAGTTTAACAAGTTCTACAAGAACAAAGGGAAAGAGAGAAGCTCTAGCTCAAGACATTATGAGAGAAGATCATCAAGTCATGACCGTAATTGTTACAATTGTGGGAAGCCCGGACACTAATCCAATGAGTGTACGGCTCCCTACAAGAAAAGAGACGAATCACCAAGAGGAAGACATAGAAGAGATGAATCACCTCATAAGGAGAGAAGGAGTAGAGATGATTGTTATGAGCGAAGACACTCTCGAAGAAGCAAGGATTCGGAGAGGAAGGACAAGTCATCAAGGAGCTACACAAGAAGAAGACATCAAGCTCATGTTGGTGAATGGGTTTCCGGCTCCGACTCCGACAACCACTCCGAGAGAAGTTATCATTCCAACTCCGACTATAGTCAAGATGAAGGTGTTGCCGGACTTGCACTTGTGTCATCCAACTCCTATGATCTATTTGACTCACCAAATGAAGGAATTGGAAGATGCTTCATGGCAAAAGGCCCCAAGGTATCACACCCCGAGTATCTTAATTTCAATAGTGATGAAGATGATTTGCTTGGTGATGATGATTTACTTGTTGACAAGGATAGTAATGTGAGCTATAATGAAAATGCTAGTAATCATGATAGTCAAGAGGAAACGAGTGACAATGCTATGAAGGAGATTGAGCGTCTAACTAAACAACTAAATGCTCTTAAGTTAGCTCATGAAACAACTCAAGAGGATCATACAGAACTTCTAAGAACTCATGAGAAGCTACGCTTCGAGAAGCTAAATTTAGAGCAAGAGCATGAGTTTCTTAAAGCTATCAATGATGATCTTCGAAAGAAGAGTTCTTCATATCTTGCCAAACGTTTACTCTTGCATACCTTTATGCCACAAGTTAAACCTAAGCAAACTAGCAACAAGGGTAAAAATGGTTCTACCTCTAGTAGTAACAATAACAATGCTAAATCCAATGTTGTTGCTTCTAATAGTTCTATTGATTCCACTAATGATTCTCTTAGCCAAGTTACACTTGAGCAAGAAAATATGCTATTGAAAGGAATTATAGAAAAAGGTGTCTACAAGAGCCTTGCCGGGAGTAAACAATTTGAGGAAATTGTACGCAAGCAAGGAAGGCACCGGAAGAACCAAGGTGTTTGTTTTCAACGAAAGTTCAATGCCGATGGAGTTGAGTGGGAAGAAGATCAATACCCCAAGACGAAGTTTGTTCCTCAACAAGAGATGTATGATCCTACATCCTTCATGGGAACACAAGCTCAAGAAGATCTTCCACCACAAGACCACAAGCTAAAAGGCAAGGACAAGCTTCAAGAAGAGATTGATTCATTTGAAGAAGCTTCTCAAGCCATGGTCAAGTGGGTTCCCAAGACTTCATCAAGTTCTACTTCATCAAGTGCTACTACAACTCCAAGGATTCCCATCAAGTTGATGTGGGTCCAAAATAAGAAGAACTAGAGAGTTCTTGAGGGTGACTCCGCCAACAAACTTCACTCATATTATTTATGGCAAGGACTTGTGCAACCAACTTCCACATTTTCCACTTGTTCATGGAGTCACAAACCCTCTTGTTGGTAAGGCAAGGGACAAGGTATTCAATGCATTCATGGACATCATCATATGTGAATTTCACTCTATGTCTATGGATATCCTTGTATGTTCCTTGTGTGAGACTAACCCATGTAGGTATTGGAAGCACAAAACTCCAAAGGATTGCTCCCAACTCTTGATGGTCTACATCAACATTGAGCATCCACATCTTCAACATCTACAGGAAGTCATCATCGACATAACCCAAGGTTAGTTCATCCCTCTTAGGGGGAATATCACATCTAGGGGGAGCTTTTTTCTAAACAATTGAGCAACTCTAATGGTGTGAACACATCAATGCTTTATGTAAAAGTGGTAACCCCACTTGTGCTTAAACGATGAGTATGACCTATGATCAAATGTTCTCATTTGGCTCCTAAGTCAATATACTCATATATAGATGACCTAGTCATCGCCATTGCTTGATAGATGCTAGAATTGGTTGTGCATGTTTGACACATATTTCATTTGCTATCTTATTGTGTGAGCATGTTGGTTTGCATGTTTTCATCATTCGAGGACATCCATTTGTTGTTTTGATTGTCTTGGTTTTTCTGGCCAAGTGGATGTACAAGAATGCATAAGTACCTTCTCTAGCTATCTATGCTTTCTTGTCTCAAATTCTATTCTTGCTGCATCACAAAAATTGAACAAGTCATTTTCGGACCCTCCGGGTGAGGAGCACTCGGAGCCACCGATCTGAAAGGGCTGAACCTCCAAAACCTTCTAAATGATTTCGGCCGAACCAATTCACTCAAACTCGGTCCAACCGAAATCACTTAGATTGATCTAGGTTTTCCATCTCGGTGCTACCGAATTAAACCATTTCGGAGCCACCGATGTGCTAAACTACGTGCAGTTACACATATCGGTGCCACCGAGTTGTTCAACTCGGCGCCACCGACAGTGTACGGGTATATATATCGCGCCGACCGAACGGTTGAAATTTCTTGACCCCACTCGTTCCCGCTCCCCGTCGCTGCCGTCGCCCTCGTCTCCGGACTTCGCCGTCGTCTCCAGCGCGCCCTCGCCGCCGGATTCCGCCACAGTCAACGGAAATCTCCTCCGCCGTTGCCGCCGTAGAGGATCTCCACCAAGTTAGGGTGAGATTCGATCCCTCTCGTGCTCCCAATTCCGATTCAATGCATGATTGGACTGCCTGAATTCATGCCATGGATTGAGAACTCCTGTTACACTACAAACTCCGTAGATTAGATGCGAGTAAAAATTTTAGGTTTAAGTTTCCGCTGAATGCATCTCGGACCGACCGATTCGAAATTTTTGGTCCTACCGATTTGGCCTTTGGCCATAGCACAAGTACATCTCGGTGTCACCGAGTTGTGCAAATCGGTGAGACCGAAAGTAAATCTCAGTGAAACCCTAGCAACTCGGAGTCACCGAAACCCATCTCGGTCTGACCGAAGTGGTGTGTAAGGTTTCTGTAGTGTGCTTCGGTATCACCGAGATGATCAACTCGGTCCATCCGAAATGCATCCTGTGAAAACTTGAAACTAAGAATTGAACTCAAATTTTATGAAAAATCTCTGCTTTTTGTGATGACTTATCTACTCTGCCCATACCTATCTATTCACAGGGTCAGCTCAGCAAGATGTCAAGTGGCAGTGACAGTCAGAACAGGTCTGAACAGCATGCAGAACTAAGTGAAGGGTCAAGCCCTGTTGAGAGTTTCTATGAGGGAGAGAGGAGCTCTCCAGATCTTCCTAAGGCAGCCACCAGAACAAGGAAGAAGAAAACCTCAGACAGTGAGGATGAAGATTTTGTTGCCAGTGAAACAGCAGCTAAGAAAAAGAGAGTTGTGCTTGCTAAGGAGTACATCACCAAACCATCCACTGCCAAAGAGAGAACTTCTGTGAGGAAAGTGCCAAAGCAGACTATGCAATTCACTCTTGAAGAGCCTAGTGACACAGAGGCAGCTGCAGGAGCTAAGAAGAAAAGAGTGAGGAAAACTACTGCCCGTGTGATTGGCAGACCCTCCATGACGATTGATGAGGAGGAAGAGGAGGAGGAGCCAACAGCCACTGCACCCCCTGCAAAAGCTCAGAAGCTAATGTCTGATGCAATCAGGACTCTTGCCCCTCCCAAGTCCAAACCAAAGGCACTAGCGCCCAAGAGGTCAACCAGGAACATTTCTGCTGCAGAGAAGAACAAGGCCCCAGTGCCTGAGTCAAATGTTGATGAAGAGCGACTAGTGCTCAGAAAGTTGAAGCCTAAGATACCAGACCATGACAATGCACACCCAGTTGCGGAGAACATGATGCTGAGAAAGGATAAAGGACTGCATCAGTGGAGACAGTCAGATCCTTATGCTATAAGGAGAAGGACAGCTTGTGACTATCGCTTTCACACACGAGAACAACAAGATTTCTATGAGACGGTACTGCTTGACAAGAAGCCCATTGTTAGTGACATGAAATGGGTGGATTGGGAATACATTGATGAGAACGAGGATTACTTCCCCCACGTCCATGAGAGCTTCAGGATGGCAGGAGTTGATGACTTTGTCGGAAACAAATTGACCAAGTGGAATGACGAAATGGTCATGCAATTCTACTCTACAGCACACTTCTATCCAGATGGCAGAATAGTGTGGATGACTGAGGGTATAAGGTACCAGTCAACCATCTCTGAGTGGGCAAGTCTTCTTGGTGCACCCAAGGAAGAGGATGATGACATAGATATCTATGCCAAGCTCAAGATGGATCACAACTCCATGAAGAACATGTACACTGCAATTCCTCAGAAGGATATAGAGACACACAAACTTGGATCAGTGAAGCATTTGCTGCCAGGACTGGCCACCACGAACACAATCTTGCGGTACACCTTGTTACCCAAGTCGGGCGATGATAAAATGATTCGTGGCCACTCCATCAATTTGCTGCATTTGTTTGATACACCTCAGAAATTCAAGGTGATGAGCCTGATAGTAGAGACTATCAAGAGGACTGCAGCAGATCAGAAGAGATCGTGCGGATATGCTCCACATATTCAGGTATTGATCAACTCTAAGGTTGGAACCAACACATACCTTCTTGATCGAGAGCATCTGCCATTGCATCCAGATTTTGAGGATAATGTCATAGTGATGGATCCTTCGCATCCCACTTCTGCACAAGCCCAAGAGAAGATTCGCAAAGCCGAAGAAGCAAAAGCAGCTCAGGAGGCATCAGCTCCAAATGCTCCAATTGCCAATCTCAAGACACCCAAGGACCAAATGACATATCTGCTTGAAGCCACTCTGAGGATTGAGCGAAGTTTGGCCAACCTCACCCAGACCCAAGCTAGCTTTGAGCGGATTATTGAGACTAAATTTCATGATTTGGATGTCAAGGTCACAGAGATTCAGACTTCAGTAGAACAGCTGCAGGGTGATGTCGATGCTGTCAAGATAGCCCGATCAGATGACAGTGGAGATGACAGACCTACCACAGAGCATTTCCAGATAATGCCTAGGGCAGCCAGATCTGCTGCAGTGCCAGTTGTGGATCCACGGACCACAGTACCTGCACCAGCTGCTACTGCCACAGTGCCACCACAGGTCTCCACTCCACCAGCCTAGCAAACTTCTGCAGAAGCATTCGCAGACGCTCTCCTCTCCACGCCATCTACGCACACCGGAGCTGCCAGCAGGAGATCACCTTCAGGAGCTTCGGAGGACTGTGCTTAGAGTGCCGACTAGTCCTATAGTTATTCGATCTTTTTGGTACTTGTTGCCAAAGGGGGAGAATTTGTATAGATTATAGGCTTCGAGAGAGAGTGTTTTGGTCGTTGGTTTTTCTCTCGAGAGTTCTTTTGCTACTCATTTGCTTGTCCGTACTTTGTTTTATGTGTGTGTTCGCTACAGTGCTTGTGAGATACTATGTTGATTGATCATACTATGCTTATTGTGATGATCTATGTTTATCTTTACCTTTATCTTGTATGATCATTCATTTGTGTTGGTGATGCGTGCCTATTATTCCAATCATATCTTTTTGCGCGCTCCACCAAGATGTATGTGACATGGAAGAGTAACCCATGAGCCTAATCGATTGTGCCTTTGTATTCAAACGCAAATTTTTAATAATGCACAAATTTAGGGGGAGCTCTTGCTTATCACATACTTCTCAAAGCGACGATGTATTTCATTCATTTAATCATTTGTCGAAGCTTTGATCTATATGTTGTCATCAATTACCAAAAAGGGGGAGATTGAAAGCACATTTGCTCCCTTGGTGGTTTTGGTAATTCATAACAACATATATCTCATTGAACTAATGTCCATTCAAGATTAAGATTTCAGGATGTTCAATGATTGGCATGGCATGGACTAGAGATGTGGACCCCTCAAAATGCTAAGGACAAGGATTGGCAAAAGATCAAGACTCTACATTTTTGGTTTAGTGATCCAAGATCACATTGAGTCCATAGAAAGCCAATACTATTAAAAGGGGATGAGGTGTTGCTTAATGGTCTTTTTGCTCAAGTGCTTAGTGACAGTACTCCTAAACCATCAACCACTCTCTCTACCCAAATATGTCCTAAACCTACATTCCAACTCGGCCCCACCGATATTTCCT
This sequence comes from Elymus sibiricus, assembly GCA_039707655.1. Classification (NCBI taxonomy): domain Eukaryota; kingdom Viridiplantae; phylum Streptophyta; class Magnoliopsida; order Poales; family Poaceae; genus Elymus; species Elymus sibiricus. The sequence continues at coordinate 513,487,131 of CM077666.1, forward strand.
ATCTGGCCCCACCGAGTTCATCCAAGACTTAGCCACTGCCAAAACCCTAACAAATCGGATCCACCGAAATGGATCTTGGTCCCACCGAGATGGCCTTGCCAACTCTCTGTAATCGTTTGCACTTACTTCGATCTCACCGAGTTTTGCAAATCGGTCTCACCGAGATGGCTTGCCAACTCTCCGTTGCCTTATTGCTTCACTTCGGTCCTACCGAGTTGATGCAATCGGTGCCACCGTGATGAGGCTTGCCAACTCTTCTCAGTAAGGAGAGCCATCAGAACGTGCCTACACTTCCACCATACATTTTCTAAGAGAGAACCACCTACTCATGTGTTGAGATCAAGAGATTCCATTCCTACCATTTGAACCTTGATTTCTAGCCTTTCCCAAGTTGCTTTCCACTCATATCCCTCTTCCACCATAGCCAAATCTGTGAGGAGTTGTTTGAGTGCTGGGAAGACTATCATTTGAAGCACAAGAGCAAGGAGTTCATCAACAACACACCGTCTATTACCTTTTGGAGAGTGGTGTCTCCTAGATTGGTTAGGTGTCACTTGGGAGCCTCCAACCTGATGTGGAAGTTGAACCAAGCAAGTTGTAAGGGCAAGGAGATCGCCTACTTCGTGAAGATCTACCCCGCGTGAGGCTAGTCCTTCGTGGACGTAAGCCATAGTGGAATAGACAAGGTTGCTTCTTCGTGGACCCTTCGTGGGTGGAGCCCTCCGTGGACTCGCGCAGCCGTTACCCTTCGTGGGTTGAAGTCTCCATCAACGTGGATGTACGATAGCACCACCTATCGGAACCACGCCAAAAACCACCGTGTCTTCATTGCGTTTGAAATCTCCGATCCCCTCCTTTACTTACATATGCAATTGTTTACTTTCCGCTGCTATACTCTTAGAATTGCATGTGTAGGGTGATGCTTGACATGTACTATTGCTAAAATCTACCCACAACTAAAATTGGGAAAAGGTTAGGTTTTATTTGGTCAAGTAGTCTAATCACCCCCCCCTCTAGACATACTTTCGATCCTACAGCGGCGGATGGAGGAGGGAGGAGGAGGGAGGTGGGAGGAGAGGGTCAGCTGGAGGAGGGAGGAGGGGGGAGGCTTACCGAGGCCGGGGAGGGCAGGGACGGCGGCGACGGCGGGAGGAGGACGGCCGCGACGGTGAGAGAGTGAGGAATTAATGGGTGGGAGAGAGAGGATAAGGCTGGCTTAGCAGTTGCGCGGGGCAAGGGCCCACGCTACTGCTAAGCACAGTACCTGTAGCGTGGGCCTTATAACCAGCGCTGCTGATAAGTGGGGCCCACCTGCTGACCTCGTGTAATTGTAGTAGCAGCGCGGTGTATAGAACGCGCGCTGTTGCTACAAGTTTAGTTGTAGCGCGTGTTTTATATCCGGTGCTGCTACTATGGCTAGCCCCGGGGTTCAGTGGGGCCCACTTAGCAGCAGCGGTGGGCATGTGACCCCGCGCTACTACTAGCGTGTATCTGTAGCATGGGTTTATGGCCCGCGCTACTACTACTTAACAGTAGCGCGGGTCTCTTACCCGGCGCTACTGCTAAGGATCTACCTATAAGGTATTTCCTAGTAGTGAGATCTTCTAGCTGCTATCACTCAAGAAAGGCACCCACTATGACCTTCAAAATCTATTCCCGTAAAGCTTTCGACCCCATCGCGTGGGACTCTTGTAACACCCCTATCTAAATGAGCTACAGTGATCCATTGTGTTAATGCTAAGTCATGTTGAAATGCATTGCTTGATCACAGTGGAATCATATCTCATTTCAAATTCCTGCTCTGAATTCAAATTCAAATTGCAAGTGAATTTTGGAGTTGCACAAAAGTTGCTGGAAAAATGTTCATCATTTAGTAAATATTCCTAAACTAATACTTGTTCAGGAAAATAACATCACTATGTTGCTAAAATGAGCATTAGCATATAATACAATGCCATTCCAGCAATTTCAAATGCAAATTCATTTATGAAAATTTCAATTGGGTTCAAATAAATCCCAAACTTTTTGTGGGAGTGCCATAAATTGCAAAGTATTTTTATGGCCAAGACCCACCTTTTTCAAAAGTCAATTGATGGCTTAATTTATCTGCAAAAGTTTCTATATAAAAGAAAAATAGAAAAGCAGAAAAGAAAAAGGAAAAACTACTGTGCAAATGGCCCAGGTGCTACAGTGGCCGGCCCAGCCCACGTACCGCTTCGTCCACCTGCTCCCGCCTCGCTGTCGGCGCCGCCATGGCCGAGCGCGCGCGGCTCCGGCCACTGGCCGCCACGGCGCCAGGGCAGGTGGGGCGAGGGGATAAGGACGGCGCCCGCGGCCCCCCTGGACGGCTCGCCATTCTCCCCTCCCCTCTCTCTCGCTCGCGCGCCCTCCCTCTCCTCTACCCGAGCGCATCCGCCGCCGCACGCCGTCATTCTCGCGGCCGCCGCCATCCCCGAGCCACGCCACCTTGTCCATTGCCTCCGCCGTGCCCGACTGTGCCGTCCGGTGCCCTCCATTCGAGCCGGGGAGCCCTGCTGCGCGGATCCATGCCGCCGCCTTCTTCCTCGGGTCTCCGGCGAGCTTCGCCGATTCCGGCTGCCCCTGCAGCTCCTAAACTTAGCACCGGCCACCGTGAGCAGCGCGGTGAGCTTGTCCCCTCTCCCCTCTCTCCTCTGTCCTTCTCCGCGCCCGTAGCGGCCGATTTCGCCATGGCTGAACACATCGCCGCCATCGAGCTCGTCGCCATAGCTCGTGTTCGAGCACGTAGTCGTGCTCAGCACCTCCGCGCGGTCCCAATGCAACCAGCTGCAACCCTTGCCATGCCCTACAGCGACGAGCACGAGCTCGACCGAACACCGCCGCCACCTGCCGTCGCCGTTCCGGCCAAGTACGGCCACCCCGACCGCGCCACCGCCGTAGAACGACTCGCCGTCGAGTGTACGTTCGAAAGAACCTAACCGCTCTCGATTTGGCGCTCTGTAGCGCAGTTCTGACGAGGTATAGCGCGCGCCGCTGCGTTTTTGGTCGCCGGCTGCTTGCCGCCGGCCACCGCTAACCTGGCTGCCACGTGGGACACCCTGGGTCGCTGACCAGTGGGCCCAGGGGCCCCAGTTGACCAGGTCAACTCTGCTGACGTGGCCGTTACTGTAGCTGACAGGCGGGCCCCGCGCTTAATTACTCCAGTATTTAAAATAAACTTAATCTGTAATTAGATTAGTCACTGACAGTGGGGCCCACCTCCCTAATTAACTCCGGTTTAGTTAAAATTAACCCTGTTAAGCCCATTGTCTATGATAGGTGGGTCCCAGCCGTCAGGTTTTACTTGGAACGGCTGGGTTGACTGCTGACGTCACTGTGACATCATTCTGACGCAATAAGCTATTTTCTGATATTTTCGATTTGATTTAAATTTCAGAAAAATGCTAAAAACTTTGGAAATTCGTAGAAATTCAACCGTAGCTCGGATCGAAAAACTTTCTACATGAAAGTTGCTCAGAAAAATCCTACGAATCCGATCGTGCCGTCTGTTTTCATGCCGGGACCCTCTATGTAGGAGAACTCGCAACTTTTCATCTGTTTCCGGCAGATGAATAGTGCATACATACCGGTTAATAATTCCAACTTAAATCCTAAAATTCCTAAAATGGTTTAGAGATGCATTAGGTCATCACCAGCACTGCATATCGTCATGCCATGCATCTGTGTTGCATTGCTTGCTTTTATTTATTGTTTCTTCCCCCTCTTCTTATCCGGTAGACCCCGAGACCGACGCCGCTGCGGAGACCGACTACCCCGTTGACGACCCCTCCTTTGCCGCAGAGCTTCCAGGCAAGCAACCTCCCTTGAACATGCCTATATCGCCTATTCTTTCTCCCTCATGCTTGCATTAGAATTGCTATAGATATTGTTCCGAATACCTATTCTGATGCATAGCCTATTTTTGTAAACTGCTATTGATACTTTACCTGATATCCTAAATGCTTAGTGTAGGTTGGTAGTGAACCATCTGTGGCACTCTACATTATCCTAGTTGCCCCGCTTAGTTACCTGTGCCCCGATCGATGCGATCGATGGGCTGAGACCAACACCTCACCACACACCCCCCTACGTTGCTCGACACTGCAGAGCTATTATCGAGTGACGAGGGTGAAACCTCTTATCTCACCCCTGATGTTGCCTCTATAGTACAGCTAGTCGGTTATGGGTTTCCGAGAGTGATTCCTCTTCCCCACCTCCGATGAAGCTTCTGTCGTGCAACCCCGCAAGTGTGAATGCCATCGAGGGTGATTCCTCCGGGTTCACCTTGACGGGTACATCGAGTGGGAATTCAACGAGGGTGATTCCTTGGATCCCTTCTTGATGTTATGAACACACGGTTACTTAGACTTTACTACTGTTACTGGATAAAGACGGGTCGGCCCCGAGGGGTACCCGCGAGTGATGTGGAGTCGGGTTGACCATGAGGGTACCCGCGAGTTGAATACGTGGCACGGCCGGGCATTCCTAGCCCTTGCCGTAAATCCACGAGACGGGGCGACGGGGTCACATGATCGTGAGTCTCTGCTTGCCACCGCGAGCTACCAATGCACTAATGGGTTAGGATATGTGATCTGAGTAGGCCTCTGGTCTTATCGCACTAACCACCACGCGGGAATAAGTATGGGCACTCGGCGTCATATTTATCAGCCGAAGTTCTTCAGACGTCACCGATTGAGCGGCGCGCGCCGGGTTGGACTGGGAACGCCCACGCTTGTATTAAGGGGGCTAGGTCTGCTCTCAGCCGCCCACGCAACACGCAGGAGTGCAAAGGGCGATGGGCCCAAGATCCCTGCGCACTTAGGTTGTAGACCGGCGTACTGGCCTCTCTGTTGAACCTAGGAAGGGCTACGACGTGTCGATCAGCCGAGGCCGGGCATGGACCAAGTAAGTGTGTCCGGCCAGAGTTAATCGAGCGTGTTGGGTAAGTTGGTGCACCCCTGCAGGGAAGTATATCTATTCGAATAGCCGTGTACACGGTAACAGGACGCTCGGAAAATATCCCGATCTACTACAACTAGAACTAGGTAAATATGTTGTCTCCGGGATCGCTTTCTCGTAGGGAGTCGAGGAAGGATCTCTAAGCGTGGTTACTACTTGTTGCTACCACTATATTTATATGCTAATCTGCACTCTTCTTATGCTGCAAGACACGGCAGATGCTAGTCTTCGATAGGCTAGGCCCATCTCTCTATTCTGGCATTTCTGCAGTCTAGTCCACATACACAGCCATCCTTTGATAATGTTGCATAAGTATAATAGATCTGATGTAAGTCTTGCTGAGTACTTTAGATGAGTACTCATGGTTGCTTTGCTTCCCCTTTCCCCATACCCGATTGATGCGACCAGATGACGGAGCCCCGGAGCCAGTTGCCCCTGTCGACGACTACTACTACTACCCCTCTGGTGTGGAGTACTACTATGAGGAGCCCGCTGACGACCAGGAGTTGATAGGAGGCACCCAGGCAGGAGGCCTACGCCTTTTGATCCGCTGTCGTTGTTTTGCCCCGCCTTCTTAAGGCTTATCTGTTTAACTTTTATATCTTTACTCAGATATCTAATGCTTTCGCTGATGCTTGTATGACTCAAGCTTATGTATTCGAGCCCTCGAGGCCCTGGCTTGTAATATAAAACTTGTATAACTTTTCTTTGTGTTTAGAGTTGTGTTGTGATATCTTCAAGTGAGTCCTTAGGCTTGATCGTGTGCATTTGCGTGTATGATTAGTGCACAATTAAGTCGGGGCGTCACAAGTTGGTATCAGAGCCGACTGCCTGTAGGAACCCCCTTTCCAACTCCTTGGCCGAAGTTGAGTCTAGTCTTTGCAAAATGATTTTTCTAACATGGCTGTGTGGCTTACGGGCCCACGTTACCAACGGGTGGTATTAGGATCTTTTATTCCTCACCTTTACTCTGGGACTCTGAATTCTCTTCTTTTCGGGTTAAATGATTTTGCTAACTCTAACATTAGGTTCTTGTAATCACATTCACCCGGAGAGCTGGATCGTCTTCAATTATTCCTTTCCATTGGTCTGTATAATCTGATCATTCCATTTTCCTTTCCATTGGTCTGTTTAACCTTTCTTTCCAAAGTTATCTTATGCTTCTCACACTGTCATTTGACATCTTGCACTTCTTGTTCCAGATGCGTCCCACAAGACAGCTCGTACGCCAGACTATGGCTCGTGATGCGACTGGGTTCCCTGCCATCTTGGTCGATCTCTTGACCAGGCTAGGATATCGCTGGTATCCCGAGTACACTGTTTATGAGGATTACCGCGGGTTCAACCAGGAGCAGTACCACGCTGTGGTTCGCATCTTTGATCGGCAGAACATCTCCATCACTGAGTTGCACACCTTTCATGGTGTTGGTGTGACTATTGATATGGCCGTCCATGATGTCGCCTTTACTACTATTGTCCGTCTCCGTGGAGAGCACAACAGTTGCTTAGAGGAGACTGCTTTCAGATACATCCATATGCCCCCGCTGGGGGTGAGACTGGATATTACACTACTGTCTGTACTCCTTACGTGCTGCGTCGCTATGACCCGCAGGTTTTGGTACAGTACACTCAGGCTCTGGACCGCACTGCTCGAGCTCTTGCTGTCGAGTTGTACGCCACTCGTGCTCGTCTTTATGACGCTCTGACACAGTTGCTACCAGCACTCAGTGCACGGATGCACCCAGAGTACATTCTTTACCCGCGCAGCACGGAGATGCCACCAGGTCTTGAGTGGCCTACTGTTGGAGGTTTTACCCCTACACGTGGTCCTCTTCTTCCAGTTCGGGTCCAGGTTCTGCACCAGAGTGTTCATGGAGCGCAAGATCCTTCCATTGAGGGTGCCCTGCGTCGTCACCTGCACCTGCCTGGCTTCAGTGGTTTTCTCTGACGTTGATGTAGCATATCGCTATCTCCCGTTGTTGTATCCCTCCACCGCGTGCCTGCGTGCTGCCTAGTTGTCTAGTTTTCCTTTTCCCTGTTGTAACGCTGGCCTGTAACCGAACCTATGTATGGATCTGTATGTCATGTTGACTATGTTGATGTATCTATTGCACTTCCTTTTGTTGTGTGTGTTACTTCATGAATGAATCCATACAACTACAATGCTCGTTGCTAAACTACCCCTGTAGAATTTTAGCAGGATGGTTAGACCCACAGGTCGTGGCCGTGGTGCCAACAATCCACCACCGCCCGACTATATGGCTGCAATGATGCAACAGTTCGAAATGCACCACCAGTTCATGCATGGACTTATGGACCAGTTTCCTTGTCCCAATGCCAACCAGCAGCCAGCCGCAATCACCTTTCAAGAGTTTGTGCGCCTGAATCCAACCATTTTCCGCAACTCAGTTCAGCCGCTTGACGCTGATGACTGGCTCCGCGACATCTTTCTCGAGATGGAGTCTGCAAATGTGGACCCTGCCAGCTATGTCACCTTTGCCTCATACTTCCTGAAGGGACCCGCAGCACAATGGTGGGACACTCACAGGCAAACCTTAGCTGCTGGGACTATCATCACCTGGGTGGAATTCAAAGCTGCTTTCCGTGCCCGTTACATTCCCCAGGGAGTTATGGACCGGAAGAATCATGAGTTCCGCAATCTCTCTCAGGGCAGCAAGTCTGTGGAAGCTTATCAACGGGAGTTTCTTGAGTTATCCCGCTATGCAGAAGAGGATATTGCCACTGATGCATGCAGACAGGAGAAATTCCATTAAGGGCTCAACCCTAACATCAAGCTTGCACTGCTAGTACAGGACTTTGCCGACTTTGCCACCTTGGTGAACAAGGCTATACAGGTTGAGACTGGCCTAAAGGATCACAAGGACGCGCTCAATCGCACCCGTGAAGCGGGCTCATCTTCGGGCTCGTGTTCCCAGAAGCGCCGTATATGGATCCCTCAAAGCATGTACCGTCCAGCTGTACCTGTTCCAAGGCCGTCATATGTTGCACCACGTATGCCTCCTCCACCTCCGAGGCAGTTCAGACCCCAAGCTCCAATGCCTCGAGCTCCTGCTCCCCGTCCCGACAATGGACTCTGCTTCAAGTGTGGCCATCCAGGTCACCGTGCCAGAGACTGCTCCCAGAATCAGAATCAACTTGCTCTTCCGCCAGCTGGCCGTGGAAATGGCCGTGGTAATTTTCAGCCCCGCAATAACAATGTCAGGCCTTCATATGGTCGTGGACAGGCTTATCATGTCAACATGGATGAAGCTCAAGACCAACCAGAGACTGTGATGGGTACTCTTCTTGTTAATTCAGTACCAGCTTCTGTTTTATTTGATTCGGGAGCATCGCATTCATTCATGTCAGAACATTTTGCACTCATGCATGACATTAAATGTGAAGAGCTACACCAATCGTTAGTGGTTAACACTCCCGCGGGCCAATGTCGAACCTCCTTGTTCAGCCCCGATGTCACCATTGATATTGAAGGGTTGGAGTTTTGTGCCTTTCCCATTATTCTGAAGTCTTCCAAGATTGACCTCATTCTGGGAATGGATTGGTTGAAGGCTCACACCACCTTGATCAATTGTGCCACTAAAGTCGTACACCTTCTACACCCATCGGATGAGCTAGTAAACTACCATGCTCATCTCGACCAAAATGCCAAGGCTCAGATCTATGCCATGAATGCGTTGAACGCTTCTCCTCTTGAGGGAATCGAAAATATTCCAATCGTTCGCGACTTTCAAGATGTCTTTCTGCAGGAACTTCCAGGTGTACCCCCTGTTAGGGCTGTCGAGTTTGTCATCGACCTAAAACCGGGCACCACTCCTATTGCAAAGCGTCCTTACAAGATGCCTCCTCATGAACTCCTTGAGCTTAAGGAGGAACTCGATAAATCACTCCGCAAGGGTTTCATTCGTCCAAGTTCCTCTGCCTGGGGAGCACCTTCTCTCTTCGTCAAGAAGAAAGATGGTACAAACCGATTGGTCCAAGATTACCGACCTATCAATCAGGCAACCATTCAAAACAAACATCCACTTCCTCGGATCAATGACCTGTATGATCAACTTGCTGGATCATCAGTGTTCTCTAAACTCGACTTGAGGTTGGGTTATCATGAGATCCGTGTCCGCGGAGAGGATATTCCCAAGACTGCCTTTGTTACTCGCTATGGTTCATACGAGTACACCATCATGTCTTTTGGCTTAACTAATGCTCCAGCAACGTTCTCCCGTCTAATGAATTATATCTTCATGGATTACCTCAACAAATTCGTTGTGGTTTATCTGGATGATATTCTGGTATATTCCAAGAATAAGGAAGAACATGCTGAACATCTTCGACTTGTTCTAGAAAAGCTTCGGGAGCACCAACTATACGCCAAATATTCCAAGTGTGAATTCTGGTTATCCGAAGTGACCTACCTTGGACATGTGATTTCCAAGGATGGCATTGCTGTTAACCCAGAAAGAGTTCAGGCTATTCTTGACTGGACTCCCCCGAAGAATGTTAAGCAAGTCAGAAGTTTTCTCGGACTCGCAAGCTATTGCCGCAGTTTTGTCGAGAACTTCTCAAAGATTGCCAAGCCTTTGACTAATCTGCTTCACAAAGGCGTCAAGTTTGAGTGCACAGACAAATGTTAGGAGAGCTTCCAGACCCTCAAGGACAAGCTGACCTCTGCACCAGTGCTTGCTCCTTCAGATTCTCGCAAGGACTTCATAATCTATTGCGATGCCTCTCGTCAGGGATTAGGCTGTGTCCTGATGCAAGAACGCAGAGTAATTGCCTATGCCTCGCGACAGTTGCGTCCTCATGAAGAGAATTACCCAGTGCATGATCTTGAACTTGCTGCAGTGATTTATGCATTGAAGATGTGGCGACATTACCTTCTCGGTAACCGGTGTGAGATATACACTGATCATCAAAGTCTGAAGTATTTGTTTACTCAGCCGGATCTCAATCTCCGCCAACAACGATGGTTGGAAACTATTACGGACTATGATTGCGGTATTTCATATACCCCTGGCAAGGCTAATGTAATGGCCGATGCCTTGAGCCGCAAGTCCTATTGTAACAACCTCATGGTTCAGCGAGCTCAACCTCATCTTTATGAAGAACTTCGCAAGTTGAACCTCCACGTCGTTCCATAGGGTTCTCTTAATACCCTTGTTATTCAGCCAGATCTTGAGAAGGCTGTTAAGCATGCGCAAGCTAAAGATGCTGAAGTTGATCTGATGAAAAGAGATCTTCACCTTGAAAAGTACAGGGATTTGTCGCTTGCTGAAGATGGAACTTTGTATTTCAGAGACCGCATTGTGGTACCTCGGTTCGAGCTTATGACTGACAAGGTTATGAAGGAGGCACATGATACACCGCCGTCTATTCATCCGGGTAGTCCCAAGATGTATCGTGATCTCCTACAAAGGTACTGGTGGTCTAGAATGAAGCAGGATATTGCTCGATATGTTGCTGAATGTGACGTTTGCCGTCGCGTTAAAGCAGAACATCAGAAGCCTGCTGGAATTCTGCAACCGCTTCCAATCCCTGAGTGGAAATGGGACAAAGTGCAAATTGATCTTATCACTGGTCTTCCCAGGTCACAAAAGGGTCATGATGCAATTCTTGTCGTCATTGATCAAATTTCTAAAGTTGCACATTTTCTGCCAGTCAAGGAGACGATCACTGCTAGTCAGTTAGCAGAGTTATATATCTCCAGAATTGTATCACTCCACGGTATTCCGAAGGAGATCGGTTCAGACCATGGCAGCCTTTTCACTTCTAAGTTCTGGGCAAGTTTCCAAGAAGCTATGGGAACTCATATAACCTGTACCTCTGCTTATAACCCCCAGTCCCAAGGCCAAGTCGAACGAGTGAATCAAGTGCTTGAAGATATGATGCATGCTTGTGTTATATCATTTCGCAAAAAGTGGGAGGAATCTCTCCCGTATGCCAAATTCTCGTACAACAACAGCTATCAAGCAAGCTTGAAAATGGCCCCCTTCGAGGTATTATATGGACGTAGGTGTCGAACCCCTCTGAATTGGTCAAAAACTGGGGAACGACCGCTCATTGGTCCGGATATTATCCAACACGCTGAAGAGCAAGTCCGTATCATACGGGAAAATCTCAAGGCGGCTCAGTCTCGCCAGAAGAGCAATTATGATCGTAAACACTAGGGATCGATCAATCAACCTGTTGAGTAAGCTTATTTGCGTGTCACTCCTATGAAGGGCACTCATCGCTTCGGAATCAAGGGCAAGTTAGCTCCTCACTACATCGGCCCCTTCCGCATTCTCGCCAGACGTGGACATGTGACTTATAAATTGGAGTTACCGCCGCAATTCTCTCACATCCGCGATATCTTCCACGTGTCACAACTTCGCCGTTGCTTCAAGGAATCTCCGCACCGAGCAATGGATCATGAATTGCTCGATTTGCAGGATGATCTATCTTATAAAGAGCATCCGATCCGCATTCTCGATCAAGCTGAACGTCGGACCCGCCAGAAGACAACCAAGTTCCTTAAAGTGCAGTGGTCGAATCATACCGAAGATGAAGCCACTTGGGAACGCGAGGATCGTCTTCGGGAATTGCAAGTGAATTTTGGAGTTGCACAAAAGTTGCTGGAAAAATGTTCAACATTTAGTAAATATTCCTAAACTAATACTTGTTCAGGAAAATAACATCACTATGTTGCTAAAATGAGCATTAGCATTTAATACAGTGCCATTCTAGCAATTTCAAATGCAAATTCATTTATGAAACTTCCAATTGGGTTCAAATAAATCCCAAACTTCTTGTGGCAGTGCAATAAATTGCAAAGTATTTTTATGGCCAAGACCGACCTTTTTGAAAAGTCAATTGATGGCTTAATTTATCTGCAAAAGTTTCTATATAAAAGAAAAACAGAAAAGCAGAAAAGAAAAAGGAAAAACTATTGTGCAAATGGCCCAGGTGCTACAGTGGCCGGCCTAGCTGACGTACCGCTTCGTCCACCTGCTCCCGCCTCGCTGTCGGCGCCGCCATGGCCGAGCGCACGCGGCTCTGGCCACTGGCCTCCACGGTGCCGGGGCAGGTGGGGCGAGGGGATAAGGACTGCGCCCGCGGCCCCCCTGGACGCCTCGCCATTCTCCCCTCCCCTCTCTCTCGCTCGCGCGCTCTCCCTCTCCTCTGCCCGAGCGCATCCGCCGCCGCACGCCGACGTTCTCGCGGCCGCCGTCGTCCCCGAGATGCGCCACCTTGTCCATCGCCTCCGCCGTGCCCGACAGCGCCGTCCGGTGCCCTCCATTCGAGCCGGGGAGCCCTGCTGCGCGGATCCACGCCACCGCCTTCTTCCTCGGGTCTCCGGCGAGCTTCGCCGATTCCGGCCGACCCTGCAGCTCCTAAACTTAGCACCGGCCATCATGAGCCGCGCGGTGAGCTTCTCCCCTCTCCCCTCTCTTCGCTGTCCTTCTCCGCGCCCGTAGCGGCTGATTTTGCCATGGCCGAACATATCGCCGTTGTCGAGCTCGTCGCCATAGCCATCGTCGCCATAGCTCGCGTTCGAGCATGTAGTCGTGCTCAGCACCTTCGCGCGGTCCCAACGCGACCAGCTGCAGCCCTTGCCGTGCCCGGCAGCGACGAGCACGAGCTCGACCGAACGCCGCCGCCGCCTGCCATCGCCATTCCGGCCAAGTCCGGCCACCCCCGACCGCGCCACCGCCATAGAATGACTCGTTGTCGAGTGCACGTTCGAAAGAACCTAACCGTGCTTGATTTGGCGCTCTGTAGCGCAGTTCCGACGAGGTACAGCGCGCGGCGCTGCGTTTTTGGTCGCCGGCGGCTTGCCCCGGCCACCGCTGACCTGGCTGCCACGTGGGGCACCCTGGGTCGCTGACCAGTGGGCCCAGGGGCCCCAGTTGACCAGTTGACCAGGTCAACTCTGCTGACATGCCGTTACTGTAGCCACTACTAGGAAAACGGCTATAGCTAATATGGACATTAATGGCGCACCATGTATGTGGTGCGCCACTGCTATATAGCAGTGGCGCACCAGAATCAGGTGCGCCATTAATGTCCATATTACTAATGGCGCACCTGTTGTCTGGTGCGCCACTGCTAAGTTTGTCCTGTGCACACCCCTGTCCCCAGACTTATCAGTGGCGCACCGTGGTGTGGTGCGCCATTACTAGTTTTAACTAGTAATGGCGCACCACACAACGGTGCGCCACTACTAATTTTTTTTTTTCAATTTATTTTTCCAAAACTAGTAATGGCGCACCTGGGTGTGGTGCGCCATTACTAGTTCTAACTAGTAATGGCGCACCACTCCATGGTGCGCCACTACTAAAATTTTTTTTTCAATTTTTTTTTTCAAAACTACTAATGGCGCACCCACACCAGGTGCGCCATTAGTAACCCTGGTTACTAATGGCGCATTCTTAGGAGGTGCGCCATTACTAGCCTGAGATCATCTAGATATTTTTGACAGCCACCTACCACACTCACTTTCCCCACTTCATTCTCTCCACCTCTACCAAGCTTGATCTCGGCTGCTCCTCCTCCTCACCTCATTTGCACCATAGATTCACCCAAATTAAGTGGTTAAATTTCCTTTTTTTGATAGGTAAGTAAGGGGAAAGCTTTCTTTATGTTGTAGATCTACTTTTTTCTCCCTCCAACGTACACACTTTTTATGGCCTAGATCTACACTTTTCTCATTGAGCTAGATCTACGTATGTTTGTGGTGTTGCATATGTTTGTGTTTGCAGGTACCGGTATTTGAAATGCGATAGTTGCCAATTTTTTGCCGGAATGTTGATTCATTTCCGTTTCGGCGAGAATCGGGCACTATGCATTCTTTTTGGTCCTATTTTTAGGCAAAGTCATGCCAAATTTTTTTTTGGTTCTAAAATATTGTTTTGCTCTACCCCGCAGGCGACCATGGTCCGCACGATGACCGAAGGCATCGTGAATAGGTTTTTGAGCTCCGCGAAGGCCGAGATGCTTAAAAAGAACGAGACGGAGATAAGATGTCCGTGTCGAAGATGCAAGCTGAAGAGCCTTATGGACCCGGATTCCAGACAGGTGCGGGACCACCTGCTCGTGCGTGGTTTCATGGATGGCTATCGGTGGCAAGGTGATGAAGATGATTATGAAGTCGTCCATGGGGGCCGGGCAAGAAATAAGGAAGGGCAGCAAGACAACAGCGGCGAGGGCGGGCGAGAAGACGAAGAATCTCCAGGACATGATCACGAAGTAGATGCAGGACACAGTCATCATGTAGAAGATGCCGGACATGATGATGAGGAAGATCAAGACGAAGGGCATGATCATGAAGATGAAGATGCCGGAGCAGACGACGATGGACCATCGATGGGCTGGGTGCAGGACCCTCATATTCAAGAGCTGCTTCTCAAGCAGACGGGTAACGCAAGAGCTGCCGCCCGAGAGAAAGCCAAGCTGGATCAACTGGAGATAGACGTGGTTACTCCATTGTATGAAGGATGCAGGCCGGAGGATACCCGCCTGAAAGTAACGCTCATGGCTCTGGAGATGAAGGTAAAACACAAAATGACCGACGCATGCTTCGACGAGAACATGTCATTCTGGCACGAACGTCTTCCCAAGGGGAACAAGTGCCCGACCAGTTTCGAGGAGGCGAAGAAAATCGTGTGTCCTCTGGATTTACCGCACGTGAAATACCATGTGTGCATGAACGATTGCATCATTTATCGGGACGAGCACGCGGAGTCTACCATATGTCCGGTGTGCGGCGTCACTCGATACAAGAAGAGGAAGAAAGCTCCTCGAAAAGTGGTGTGGTACTTTCCGATCACTCCTCGTCTGCAGCGGTATTTCGCGGACCCTAAGCTAGCAGAGCTCCTGCGTTGGCACGCGGATAGGAAGGAGAAGAAGCGAGAAGATGACGGAAATGATCCGGAGATAAATAAAAAAGACAAGATGCTGAGTCACCCTAAGGATGCGAGCCAGTGGCAAGCGTTGAACTTCGAACACCCAGAATTTGGGGACGATCCAAGGAACATCATGCTGGGCGCGAGCACCGATGGAGTCAATCCGTTTGGCAGCCAGAGAAGCACACATAGCACCTAGCCTATGTTTGTGTGGATGTACAACCTTCCCCCCTGGATGTGCATGAAGAGGAAGTATATTCACATGAGTATGCTAATTGAAGGGCCGAAACAACCAGGGAACGACATCAATCTGTATCTGGGGCTGCTGAAAGAGGAGCTAGACACGCTGTGGAAAACGCCAGCCAATACGTGGGACGCCGCAGCGAAAGAATATTTCCCTATGAGAGCCGCACTGCTCACGACGGTGCACGACTATCTCGGTTACGGATATGTCGCGGGGCAGGTGGTCCACGGATGTTGTGCATGCGTCGGGTGCATGGATGACACAACGTATCGCCAGCTAGATAGAGATCCCGGGTCTTCGAAAACCGTGTTCATGGGACATCGAAGGTGGCTTCGCGACGATGACGCATGGAGAAAACGCAAGGATCTGTTCGATGGTGAAACCGAACCCCGAAGACCCCCACGTACGAGGAGCGGCGAGGAAATAGACGAGCTGTTGAAAAATTGGAAAGAGTGCCCACCGCCGGGAAAGAAGCGAAAGGCGCCAGAGCTGCTGCTGAAGGTATGGAAAACGAGGTCTGTTTTCTGGGACTTGCCGTACTGGAAGATCCTCCGTGTGCCTCACAGCCTTGATGTCATGCATATCACGAAGAACGTGTGTGAGAGTCTGCTTGGTACCCTGCTCAACATGCCAGAGAGGACCAAAGACGGGCCGAAAGCAAGGGCAGACTTGCAATCAATGGGCATCAGGGAGGAGCTTCACGCAAAACGCCCTAATGATGATGATGATGATGATGAGGCGAAGGACACGGAAAGTCGTCGCAAAGGCAAAAAGGCCAAGAAGATCGAATATGACTGCCCTCCCGCGTGCTTCACTCTAAGTCAGAAGGAGATCGAGCAGTTTTTCGCCTGCCTCGTAGGAGTAAAACTTCCTTACGGTTATGCGGGGAAGATAAGCAGATACCTAGACTCAGCGAAGCAGAAGTTCAGCGGGATGAAGTCTCACGACTGTCACGTGCTGATGACGCAGATACTTCCAGTTGCAATCCGTGGGATCATGGACGCGCACGTCCGTGAAACGCTATTTGGCCTATGCAACTTTTTCGACGTCATCTCTCGGAAGTCGGTTGGCATGAGGCAACTCAGAAGGCTACAGGAAGAGATCGTGGTGATACTATGCGAGCTTGAGATGTACTTCCCGCCCGCATTCTTCGACGTTATGGTGCATCTGCTGGTCCAAATCGTGGAGGATATCATCCAACTCGGGCCGACGTTCCTGCACAGGATGATGCCGTTCGAAAGGATGAATGGTGTCATCAAAGGATACGTTCGTAACAGGGCACGTCCAGATGGAAGCATAGCCAAGGGCTTTCTGACCGAAGAGTGCATCTCCTTCTGCACGAATTATCTAGGCATCGAGAACCCCGTTGGTCTGCCCGTCAACAGGCACCTCGGCAGGCTCGCTGGATGTGGTCACCGCGAGGGTCGCCGCGAAATGCATGTAGACTTCAAGGGTCGACTCGCCGACTTTGAAAGAGCAAACCTAGTCGCGCTGCAAAACATTGACGTGGTCGATCCTTGGGTGGTAGAGCACAAAACCTCTATTGAGAAGACATACAATGACCGAGGTCAACAGTGGACGGACGGAGATGTACTCAAAGAGCACAACTCATGTTTCACGCGTTGGTTCAAGGACAAGCTTCTGTCGTACCCTTTACATGAGGATTCTTCCGCGGAAGAAAAACTCATATTCGCCTTGTCACAGGGCGCCGAGCACAACCTGATGACCTATGAGGCGTACGATATCAACGGCTACACATTCTACACCGAGGAAAAGGACATGAAGAGCGATTATCAGAACTCCGGGGTAACGATGGAATCCTACACCGGTAACGACAAGGACAGATACTACGGAAGGATCGAGGAGATCTGGGAGCTGAGCTACGCTGGAGAGAAGGTCCCGATGTTCCGTGTCAGATGGGCCAAGAGCGTCCTAAAAGAAGACCAGTATTTCACCACCATGGTTATACCCAAAGCCAAATCCAAGACCGCGGGCGCAAACGTCACCGCGAAAAATGAGCCATGGGTACTGGCGTGCCAAGTGGACTAATGCTTCTTCATTACCGACCCGTCAAAGCCCAGTCGTGTTGTCGTGAGGAGAGGCAAAAGGAACATCATCGGAATGGATGGAGTCGCCAATGAGCAAGACTTCGACAAGTACGGCGACCCGAAGATGGAAGATGACTACGACGATGAAGTACCACACACCACAAGAAGAAGCAGGACCACCCTACCTAAAGGACGTCCGTTCAAGAGAAGAAGTCAAGGGGTTCCGGGGCTAAATTATTCAACCGCGAGAAAGAAGGGCAAGAAGATTGTGAAAAGATAGCTAAGATCGAATCACGACGTGTCGGCCGCGTGTGTATGTGGGCATATTATATTATGTATCATTTTTTTATGGAGATGGATATGGCATATTGTTAATCTACACATTTTAACGACCTTAATAGTCATATACTATATATTTTCTTTAGAGTATTTGGATATGGCGCATCTTATGTTTCAGTTGGAAAAAAAAAACAAAGTTTGAGATCGTCCCTTTTTCGCCAATGTCGATCGTCCCTTTTTTTTTGCGGGGGGGTAGATGGTCATGTTAAGTTGTTAACATGGAAGGATACAGTAGATAAGTCAATTTAATAGATCCAACTGCACAACCTTTTTTTAGAGTATTTATTTTAGACTATTTGGATATTCAAAAAAAAAATTAACAGTGGCGCACCAGACTGAGGTGCGCCATTGTTATATGGTTATTTATGGCGCACCAGACTGAGGTGCGCCATTGTTATATGGTTATTTATGGCGCACCAAACTGAGGTGCGCCATTGTTATACCTGTGTATCGATAGGCCTGGGCTCACCCGACCGCCGTTACCCTCACTCTCTCATCTCCTCCCCGGCCCTGACCCTCCCCCGACCGCCACTCTCCCCTCCGCCGCCAGGCTCGTCTTCCCGCCGTCCACCTGAGAGCCGCCGCCACCGGTTCGTCGACGTCCCCTCCCCACAGTGAGCAGCCGCCTCCCATCCTCCTGTCCCGTGTTCCTGTTCGCCGCCGTAGTCCGCCCCATCCCCACCCGTGACCCCGACCGCCGCCGCCGTTGAAGAAACCCCCGCCCCGCCCACCAACCCCCGCCCCGTCGTGGATGCCATAGGCGTGGTCATCCACGAGCAGGCCGCCGCCGCCCGCCCTTCCTCCTCGATGCGCAGGTCACCTCGTTCCTCCACCTCTCCGTTCCCACCGCCAAGGTTGCGGGGCCGCCTTTCCCCGGGAGCTCCAAGAGCTCAAGGCTGGCCGACCTCTCCCCTCTCCTCCCCTCCCCTCCCCGTGAGCCACACCACTAATCTTTACCTATCACTGTTTCTCTTTTCCTCTGTTTTCACTCTGTCATGTGCATGCCATATGTTCGACAGAACGCCTACGAGTAATTCCATCGCTGTGTGTCAACTGATTGTTGTGTTTTAGTTTATTTAGTACGAGCCACCATCTCTCTCTCTCTCTCTCTCTCTCTCTCTCTCTCTGACCTCTCATTTTGTTCGAGCAGGCTACAAAGTGGAAGCTGTGGCGGAGTTTGCGGAGGTGGAAGAGGAAACAGAAGAGGTGGTTGTTCACCGAGGTGCCCACGGCAAGCTGTTCACCGAGGTGCCCAAGAACAACCAGATCACCCTCTCCGTCCTCTCCCAGGTAACAATCTTCTGCATCTCCTTCTTTGTGCTACCTGTCAAGATTTAGAGCATGCTGCTGTTATGGGGGAATCAAGAGCAGTTTGTACAAGAACACACCCGTGTGCTCTAAGCCTCTGCATATGTGAGAACATTCCAATTATTGGCTAATGAATTAATCGTGTGCTCTATTGGGCGCCGGTTATGGGGGAGGCTGATTGCCACAATGTGTTGATTTCGATGATGCAGTTTTGATTTAGTTTGTTGGTTCCTTGCTCTAGTTCTTGTAAGCTGAAAATCTTCATACTTTCTGCAGTATCTTTGTTTGAAGATACCAACTGCTGTGAAAGTAATTCATGATTTACTAGTTTGTATCAGTTTTTTCATTTATTTTTCTCCTATATTTCTGATTAGCCTAATGGCTGATGCTTTCAGTTTGAGGCACAACTTGACTCAAAACTGAATAATGCAGTAGTATATTATCTTTGTATGTCCTGTTATATCCTCCAGTAATCTTGACTCAAAACATATAGTGCCAGTAATCTTAGGTATCTCCATGCAAATATCCAGTGATTCACTATAATTATCTCCCTCCAAGTATTTTTCTTCTTTTCATGTAATTCACTGTTACTGGGCAATGTGATACGTATCTCCTTGCAAATGCCCACCCAATATATTTGTCCAGAAGTGTGATGTTTTTCCTGTTTTTTGAATTTTCTTTGCAGAGAGCTGCTGCGATCATTCTTCAGGAAGAGTGTTGGCCTTGGCTTCAAGACCCCAAGGGTGCCACTGAACATAGTTCATCCGCTGATCTTGGTCTACAGTAGCATTCTTTGTGGTAATTTTGGAGCAGCACATCTATCTTGCACTACTAATGCATTATGGTGTTATCTGGATGTATAAACAATATTCCAGTGGTTATAGAGCAATTACTCTTGGCACTTGTGTAGTGCTGGTGGTGGTGTTGTTCATGTTCTTTATCTGATGATAAGAACAGATGATGCTGCAGTTGCTCTTTTATTATCCTATGATGTTGGTCTGAGGCCTCCTGTTCATGGCACAAAACATGCATGCTTGTCTTGTACTCCTACATTTTGTGCAGGGATTTGTGCCCGTTATCGCCGAAATGTTGATTCATTTCCGTTTCGGTGAAAAACGGGCACTTCTAGATCAAGAAAATAGCAAAGGTCATGCCGAATTTTTCCTAGAAGTAGCTTATTAGATTTTTTCGTGACCACATGATTATTGCTCTTGGCTCCATATGCTTTTTGTTAAACTTCCTCATAAAGCACATAACTTTGAACAATACAATGAAATCAGTAGAAGCATCACATGATATGATTGTTCATGGTGGCAGCACAAAGCATATTGAAGGAATAACCTAGCTGCAGCTATACAATACTGTCATTGTAGTAGCATTCCCAATTTTTTATATTCCTATATTCCGAACACTCGTTAAAATTATGTCAAAAATGACAGAATTTTGTGAACTGGAGGGAGTAACCGGCCACTCCAACAAGGTTAAACACCACACACACACTTAACCAGCAAATGCTCCCTCCGCTACAATAAATAAACTACTACAAGCAACTAACCAGCAAATGCTCCCTCCGCTACAATAAATAAATATCATCCCTCTCAATTCTTCTTTCAGTACAGAATTTCCATCCCTGCTCTTGTCTCAACAAAACTAACACACACATAACTAAGCAACTTCCTCCTACAAGCCTTCTTCTTCCTTCCTGTGCATGCAGACTTTAAAAAACAAACACTATACATATGTGCAAGAGGCTCCAGGCCGTCTGTCTAATGGGAGAAAGCAAGCAAACTATACTGTACATATATAACCCCTAGGACGCATAATGGCAGATAGCAAGCAAACTATGGAAATTATGAATAATCAGATTCTTCACATGTATCTTGGTAGAACTGCCTCATCACGCTGACAAAGATTATTAGCTACTAGTATTAATTGTAGATCACCATGGCACTAATTATTAGCCATTTTTTCCTATTTAGAGCGAACATGGCCGACAACGATGAGGCCGGCGGTTCGGGCAAGCCATTCTGGAGGCTGTCCCAGGAGATGGAGGAAGAACCTCACCGCTACGAGGACGCCGCGGAAGACACCGATCCCGACTACACAACCCCTAGTGGCGTCGGGGATGACACCACTGATGGTGCCGCCGGGGATGCCACCACTGATGATGGCAGCGAACGCACAGATGGCAGCCAACCGAAGAGGCAACGGAAGGACCGGTGCCCGAACGTGCTCGGCACCGTCAAAAAGGAATTTACTGAAGTGTCCTCCACTGGGCATCCAACGGCGCCCAAAGAATTAGTCGGTGGGTACGCGGGACAACTCGGGTGCATTCTCCGGAGCACCATCTCGATCAACACCGAGAACCTAAGGCATCGTGACCGAGGGAATTTGCGCAACCTCCTCTTCACGAAGCTGCACGAACGATACAAGTTCCCCAGTGAGTACGCAAACACACGCCTCTCAGGGAATAAAGTGAACAGTGCCGCCCTCACGAAGATGAGCACGGCCCTGGCTACTTGGAGAGCCGCGGTGAAGAGAATGATTCTAAGAGGTGATAGTTATGAGAAGATCAAGGAGAAAAATCCTTCGATCAGCGAAGCTGACTACCTGGAGTTCAAGATCAAGTGCGAGAGCACCGCATCCGCGGAATCAAGTCAGTGGGGGAAAGATATGCGGGACTTGAACTTAGGGGTCCACAAACTCGGTCCCGGCGGTTACAGAGTGGCGGAACCTAAATGGGACAAGGAAGACGCGGAGCGTGCCGCCCAAGGCCTATCGCCCCTCTTCGATAAATACCATGAAAAGCAGACCAGGAACTATGTCAGGGCCCGGTACAAGGTGGACCCGGTAACAAAGGAGCTTACCACGGATCCGAAGGTGATGGATCTTGAGCGTGTTCTGGTAAGGAATACACCCCCGCGTAATTAGCTCCATATGGTTGCATTCTAATTAATGAAGCCAAATTTCTAAATGGTTCACGTTCCTTCCGCAGGAAACTGAAAGCAGTAGCGCGGTGTCTCAGAGCTCCCCGTCTGCCCCTTGGGACACCACTTTAAATAGGGCGTTGAACGTAATGAAACACAAGGATAAGTTCAGTAAGCCGTCGTCAGCTGGTCGTGTGGCCGGCGAAGGCTTGTCCATGAAATGGTCGGAATACTATAAGGCTGGGCGAAAGGAGAAAAAGACTAGCTCGGAAAGCCAGGAGCGCGAGGTTAAAGAACTCAAGGCACAAGTGGCGCGGATTCCGGAGATAGTCCAAGAGCAAGTGCGAGACCAACTGGGAGCGACGATCACCGCCATTATGCCTACCTTGCTTGAGGGGCTGCGGGGGTGGATTGCGGGCGGCCAACAGGGGCCGCCCCCGATTCCCAGCTTCACGGGCAGCAACTCGCACAACGCGCCGGCATTGGTGTCTCCGGCGGAGGCGGCGTTGGTGACTCCGGGGCCGGCGCCAGTATTGGAGCTTAATGCACCCGGGAGTGGGAAGAATACGCCGGCCGGCACCTCGGCAGCAAGCGTCCCCTCCGTCACTTGCACGCCCGCCGTTGGCGGTGCCTCGACATTAGCCGAGCTCGACGCCATCACGGTAACTAAGCCTCGGCCGATGATTTCATCTCCTTGCCTTTGACTGGGCATCCCTGACGCCCTACATGTTTTCGCAGGGCGCCGCCAACGTTCCATGCACTCTCCTGCACTTCGTGAACGGCGAGTTGATCGATGTCGCTAAGGCCAAAATCGTTGAACCGGGCAACCGCTTGTTCCACGGTAATCCGATGCCACCCACCGTGTATAGGGTTCAACTGGTTCGGGTGCTGCGGGGCTGCGACGACTTGTTACCTCCGCATCGACCCCATGGGGCCGACGAAGATGATGTGATGACCCGCAGCGCCTGCTTAAACTGGTCCATGCTTTGGCCGAAGAGCCAGATTCGTTTGGGGGCGGGGGACACCACCCCACAGACAACACCGCCAGTCGTGTCGTCGCCAAGCCATGGCAAGACCGCCGCAACGCTACCGCCGTCAGCTGATCCGGACATGCATATGGCACAGGATCCGGACGACGACGTCGATAAGTACTTCAACAAACATGGGTACGGTGACGACTTCTTGGCGGGGCCTCCTTCTCAAGAATCCAACCCTGCAAAAGACGATCGCGATCTAGCTGGTACCGCGGAGAAACCCAATTGCAACAGGCGTCGTCTGTTCAGGTCTCAGGAGACGCCTCCAGCTGACGCCTTCACCGAGACTCAAACAGCCGAGGTGCGAAATATTATCAGCCCCAACACACTCAAGAAGGTGGTCTCTGAGCAGAACTCGATCCCATTACAGCAGAAGAAGAAGGAGAAGGGACGGAAAAGAAAAAATGGCAAGGGTGCGAGCCAGCCGGCACCGAGTACGATCCGTGCTCAGGACGGGCCACCAATACCTAAGGATATCTCGAGGAGGGTGCATGTGGCGGGTAGGCCGATGCTACCGACTAATCTGCTCAATGCTGCAACCGCTGCTATGCGGAGTCTGCATGACGGTGTTCTTACTATGGAGAAGCGGCGTCTCTCCGAGAATGATGTGGCATACCCGGTTTTCGTGGCCAAGGTGCCAGAGGGCAAGGGCTTTGTCGATAGCACCACCGGGCGTATGATCGTCCTGCGGTTTGATGACATCTTCGCTATGTTTAACCTTTATCCGCTGCACTACACCTTCATTCGGCTATTTTCGCTCAGTATGGAGATGCGGTGTTGGGGAACGTTGCATGGGAAACAAAAATTTTCCTACGCACACATAAGATCTATCCATGGTGATGAGCATCTACGAGAGGGAGAGTGAATCTACATACCCTTGTAGATCGCTAAGCGGAAGCGTTTAAGAAACGCGGTTGATGTAGTCGAACGTCTTCGCGATCCAAATCGCCGAGCGTCCCGCGATCCAATCACGATCCTTCCGATCTAGTGCCGAACGGACGGCACCTCCGCGTTCAACACACGTACGGCTTGATGACGCCTTCACCTCCTCGATCCAGCGAGCGATGGTGAAGTAGTGGTTGAGTTCCAGCAGCACGACGGCGTGGTGATGGTGGTGAGGAACAATCTCTGCAGGGCTTCGCCAAGCATTACGGAGATTATGACGGAGGAACTAGAGGGCTAGGGTTGCCGGCACACGGCTTGGGAAATCCTGATGTATCCCGTGTGCTAGCCCTGCCCCTCTATTTATATGTTGAGCCTTGGGGTCTAAACTTGGAGTAAAAGCCTCCTCCGGGTCGGTTTTGCCCGCACAAGGTCGGTTTGGCCCGCAGGGAAAGAGTCCAACTCGGATCCCTGCCGAACCGTGCACAGCCGCGCACAAGCGGTAGTACCGCTTCACACAAGCGGTAGTACCGCTTGGGCGGTAGTACCGCTTCACACAAGCGGTAGTACCGCTCCGGCGGTAGTACCGCTTCACCAAGCGGTAGTACCGCTTACGCGGCAGCAAAACTACTTTTGCACTTTCCAATACCTTGTGGGCTTTATCCCTTTGGCTCATATAAAGTGTTGCTGCACCCGAACACTTCGGTAAACATCCGGAACCCCTTCCGGTGAACTTCGGAACTCTTCCGGAGATCGAAACACTATTATCACATATATCAATCTTTACCTCCGGACTATTCCGGAGATCCTCGTCATGTCCGGGATCTTATCCGGGACTCCGAACAACTTTCGGTCACCAACATAATAACTCAATTATACTAATCGTCACCAAACGTTAAGTGTGTAGACCCTGCGGGTTCGAGAACTATGTAGACATGACCGAGACACCTCTACGGCCAATAACCAATAGCGGGACCTGGATGCCCATATTGGCTCCTACATATTCTACGAAGATCTTTATCGGTCGAACCTCTATGTCAAGGATTCAGTTAATCCCGTATGCTGTTCCCTTTGTTCTTCGGTATGTTACTTGCCCGAGATTCGATCGTCGGTATCACTATACCTAGTTCAATCTCGTTACCGGCAAGTCTCTTTACTCGTTCCGTAATAC
Organism: Elymus sibiricus; assembly: GCA_039707655.1. Taxonomy (NCBI): domain Eukaryota; kingdom Viridiplantae; phylum Streptophyta; class Magnoliopsida; order Poales; family Poaceae; genus Elymus; species Elymus sibiricus. The sequence goes on from CM077666.1 coordinate 513,511,960, forward strand.
AAGATCCTGTGGCTAACTCTTTAGTCACTTTGCTTGCAAGGCTCAATGTGATGTTGTATTACCGAGTGGGCCCTGAGATACCTCTCCGTCATACGGAGTAACAAATCCCAGTCTTGATCCATGCCAACCCAACAGACACCCTCGGAAATACCTGTAGAGCACCTTTATAGTCACCCAGTTACGTTGCGACGTTTGATACACACAAGGTATTCCTCCGGTGTCAGTGAGTTGCATGATCTCATGGTCAAAGGAACAGATACTTGACATGCAGAAAACAATAGCAATAAACTGACACGATCAAATGCTACGTTTACAGTTTGGGTCTTGTCCATCACATCATTCTCCTAATGATGTGATCCCGTTATCAAATGACATCTCATGTCAATGGCTAGGAAACCTTAACCATCTTTGATCAACGAGCTAGTCAACTAGAGGCTTACTAGGGACACAGTGTTGTCTATGTACCCACACATGTATTTGAGTTTCCAATCAATACAATTATAGCATGGATAATAAACGATTATCATTAACAAGGAAATATAATAATAACCAATTTATTATTGCCTCTAGGGCATATTTCCAACAGTCTCCCACTTGCACTAGAGTCAATAATCTAGTTCACATCACTATGTGATTTACATTGTAATGAATCGAACACCCATGCAGTTCTGGTGTTGTTCATGTTTAGCCCTTGGAAGAGGTTTAGTCAACGGATCTGCAACATTTAGATCCGTGTGTACTTTGCAAATATTTATGTCGTCCTCCTTGATGTAATCGCGGATGGAATTGAAACGTCGTTTTATGTGTCTGGTCCTCTTGTGAAATCTTGGTCCCTTGGCTAGAGCAATGGCACCAGTATTATCACAAAACAGAGTCATTGGGTTAAGCGCACTAGGCACTACTCCAAGATCTGTCATGAACTCCTTCATCCAGACACCTTCCTTCGCCGCCTCCGAGGCTGCGATGTACTCCGCTTCGCATGTAGAATCAGCTACCACGCTTTGCTTGGAACTGCACCAGCTAACCGCACCCCCATTAAGAATAAATACGTATCCGGTTTGCGACTTAGAGTCATCCGGATCAGTGTCAAAGCTTGCATCGACGTAACCCTTTACGACGAGCTCTTGATCACCTCCATAAACGAGAAACATGTCCTTAATCCTTTTCAGGTACTTCAGGATATTCTTGACCGCCGTCCAGTGTTCCATTCCTGGATCACTTTGAAACCTTCCGACCATACTTATGGCAAGGCTGACATCGGGTCTTGTGCACAGCATTGCATACATGATAGAGCCTATGGCCGAAGCATAGGGGATGACACTCATCTTTTCTCTATCTTCTGCAGTCACTGGGCATTGAGTCTTACTCAACTTCACACCTTGCAAAACAGGCAAGAACCCCTTCTTGGACTGATCCATTTTGAACTTCTTCAAAATCTTATCAAGGTATGTGCTTTGTGAAAGTCCTATTAAGCGTCTTGATCTATCTCTATAGATCTTGATGCCTAATATGAAAGCAGCTTCTCCTAGGTCCTTCATTGAAAAACTCTTGTTCAAATATTCCTTTACGCTTTCCAGCATTTCTATATTGTTTCCAATCAGCAATATGTCATCCACATATAATATTAGAAACGCTATAGAGCTCCCACTCACTTTCTTGTAAATACAAGCTTCTCCGTAAACTTGTATAAACTCGAACGCTTTGATCACCTCATCAAAACGAAGATTCCAACTCCGAGATGCTTGCACCAGTCCATAAATGGATCGCTGGAGTTTGCAAACTTTGTCAGCATTTTCTGGATCGACAAAACCTTCTGGTTGCATCATATACAACTCTTCCTTAAGGAAACCGTTAAGGAACGCTGTTTTGACATCCATCTGCCAAATTTCATAATCGAAAAAGGCAGCTATTGCCAACATGATTCTGACGGACTTAAGCATCGCTACGGGTGAGAAGGTCTCATCGTAGTCAACTCCTTGAACTTGTGAAAAACCCTTTGCCACAAGTCGAGCTTTATAGACGGTGACATTACCGTCCGCGTCCGTCTTCCTCTTAAAGATCCATTTGTTCTGAATGGCCTTACGCCCTTCAGGTAATACTTCCAAAGTCCATACTTTGTTTTCATACATGGATCCCATCTCGGATTTCATGGCCTCTAACCACTTCTCGGAATCCGGGCTCATCATCGCTTCTCCATAGCTCGTAGGTTCATCGTTGTCTAACAACATGACCTCTAAGACAGGGTTGCCGTACCACTCAGGAGCAGTACGCGTCCTTGTCGACCTACGAGGTTCGATAGCAACTTGATCCAAAGCTTCATGATCATCATCATTAACTTCCTCTTCAGCTAATGTAGGCTCCACAGAAACAACTTTCTGCGCTGCGCTACTCTCAGGTTGAAGTAAAGGTTCAACAACCTCATCAAGTTCTATCTTCCTCCCACTCAATTCTTTCGAGAGAAACTCTTTCTCAAGAAATGCTCCGTTTTTAGCGACAAACACTTTGCCTTCGGATCTGAGGTAGAAGGTATACCCAACTGTCTCTTTTGGGTATCCTATGAAGACGCATTTCTCCGCTTTGGGTTCCAGCTTTTCAGGCTGAAGCTTTTTGACATAAGCATCACATCCCCAAACTTTAAGAAACGACAGCTTTGGCTTCTTGTCAAACCAAAGTTCATATGGCGTCGTCTCAACGGATTTCGATGGTGCCCTATTTAAAGTGAATGCAGCTGTCTCTAATGCATAACCCCAAAACGATAGTGGCAAATCGGCAAGAGACATCATAGATCGCACCATATCCAATAAGGTTCGATTACGACGTTCGGACACACCATTACGCTGTGGTGTTCCAGGCGGTGTCAATTGTGAAACAATTCCACACTGTCTTAAGTGACTGCCAAACTCATAACTCAGATATTCTCCTCCTCGATCAGATCGTAGGAATTTAATCTTCTTGTTACGATGATTCTCAACTTCACTCTGAAATTGTTTGAACTTTTCAAATGTTTCAGACTTGTGTTTCATTAAGTAAATATACCCATATCTACTTAAGTCATCAGTGAAGGTGAGAAAGTAACGATAACCACCGCGCGCCTCAATACTCATCGGACCGCACACATCAGTATGTATGATTTCCAATAAGTCACTTGCCCGTTCCATTATTCCAGAGAACGGCGTTTTAGTCATCTTGCCCATGAGGCATGGCTCACATGTGTCAAGTGATTCAAAATCAAGTGACTCCAAAAGTCCATCAGCATGGAGCTTCTTCATGCGTTTTACGCTAATATGACCTAAACGGCAGTGCCACAAGAAAGTGGTATTATCATTATCAATTCTACATCTTTTGGCATCAATGTTATGAACATGTGTATCATTACTATCGAGATTCAATAAGAATAAACCCCTCACATCGGGTGCATGACCATAAAAGATATTACTCATATAAATAGAACAACCATTATTCTCTGATTTAAATGAGTAACCGTCTCGCAATAAACAAGATCCAGATATAATGTTCATGCTTAACGCAGGCACCAAATAACACTTATTTAGGTTCATCACTAATCCCGACGGTAATCGAAGAGCGAGCGTGCCGACGGCGATCACATCAACCTTGGAACCATTTCCCACGCGCATCGTCACTTCGTCCTTTGCCAGCCTCCGTCTATTCCGCAGTTCCTGTTTTGAGTTGCAAATATGAGCAACCGCACCGGTATCAAATACCCAGGCACTACAACGAGAGTTGGTAAGGTACACATCAATAACATGTATATCATATATACCTTGTTTGTTGTTGGCCGCCTTCTTGTCAGCCAAATACTTGGGGCAATTCCGCTTCCAGTGTCCAGTTCCCTTGCAATGAAAACACACAGTTTCTGGTTTGGGTCCAGCCTTGGGTTTCTTCACGAGAGGAGCAACTGCTTTGCCACTCTGCTTGGAGTTACCCTTCTTACCCTTGCCATTTTTCTTGAAACTAGTGGTTTTATTGACCATCAACACTTGATGCTCCTTCTGAATTTCAGACTCAGCGGCTTTCAGCATCGCAAACAGCTCGGCGACTGACTTGTTCATCCCGTGCATGTTATAGTTCAACACGAAGCTCTTGTAGCTAGGTGGCAATGATTGAAGAACTCTGTCAGTGATAGCCTCTGGCGGAAGGGGCATCCCTAACTCAGCCAGACGGGTGGAGTACCCAGACATTCTGAGCACGTGATCACTGATAGACCCGTTCTCCTCCATCTTGCAAGCATAGAACTTATCGGAGATCTCATATCTCTCGATCCGGGCATTCTTCTGAAAGATAAACTTCAACTCCTGGAACATCTCATATGCTCCATGACGTTCAAAACGTCTTTGAAGTCCCGGTTCTAAGCCATACAACATTGCACATTGAACTATTGAGTAATCATCAGAACGAGCCTGCCAGGCGTTCACAACGTCTAGAGACTCAACTGGAGCGGGTGGATCACCAAGCGGTGCATCAAGGACATAAGCCTTCTGGGAAGCCGTAAGGATAATCCTTAGATTACGGGCCCAGTCCACAAAGTTACTTCCATCATCTTTCAACTTAGCTTTCTCTAGGAACGCATTAAAATTCAGGGGTGCTACTGCGCGAGCCATGATCTACAACATGAATATTGCAAAGACAACTTAGACTATTGTTCTTTAGATAATGAGTTTAGTTAATCATATTACTTAAAAACTCCCACTCAAATTGACATCCCTCCGATCATTCGAGTGTAACATGATCCAAATCCACCAACTCAAGTCCGATCATCACGTGAGTTGAGGTGGTTTCAATGGTGAACATCTTCATGTTGATCATATCTACTATATGACTCATGTTCGACCTTTCGGTCTCTTGTGTTCCGAGGCCATGTCTGTACATGCTAGGCTCGTCAAGTTTAACCCGAGTGTTCCGCACGTGTAACATGGCTTACACCCGTTGTATGCGAACGTAGAGTCTATCACACCCGATCATCACGGCGTGTCTCGAAACGACGAACTTTCGCAACGGTGCACACTTGGGGAGAACACAATTTATCTTGAAATTTAAGTGAGGGATCACCTTATAATGCTACCGTCGTCCTAAGCAAAATAAGATGCATAAAAGGATTAACATCACATGCAAATCATAAGTGACATGATATGGCCATGAACTTGTGCTTTTGATCTCCATCTCCAAAGCACCGGCATGATCTCCATCGTCACCGGCATGACACCATGATCTCCATCATCTTGATCTCCATCAACGTGTCGCCATAAGGTTGTCGCGCTGACTGTTGCTTCCACGACTATAGCTAACGTTTAGCGATAAAGTAAAGCATTACATAGCGCTTAATGATTGACACGCAGGTCATACAATAATTAAAGACAACTCTATGGCTCCTGCCAGTTGCCGTACTCATCGACATGCAAGTCGTGATATTCCATACATCACATGATCATCTCATACATCACATATATCTCATCATGTAATTGGCCATATCATATCACAACATACCCTGCAAAAACAAGTTAGACGTCCTCTAATTGTTGTTGCAAATTTTACGTGGCTGCTACGGGTTTGCAAGAACCGTTCTTACCTACGCAAAACCACAACGTGGTGTAGTGATTGCTTTTTGATCTTCTAAAAGAACCCTCTTCATTGAACCGATTCAACTAAAGTGAGAGAGACAGACACCCGCCAGTCACCTTTATGCAACAAGTGCACGCAGCGGTAAAACCAGTCTCGCGTAAGCGTACGCGTAATGTCGGTCCGGGCCGCTTCATCTCACAATGCCGCTGAATCAAGTATCAACTAGTAACGGCAAGCAATATGTATACACCCACGCCCACAACTCGTTTGTGTTCTACTCGAGATCTCATCTACGCATAGACCTGGCTCATGATGCCACTGTTGGGGAACGTTGCATGGGAAACAAAAATTTTCCTACGCACACATAAGATCTATCCATGGTGATGAGCATCTACGAGAGGGAGAGTGAATCTACATACCCTTGTAGATCGCTAAGCGGAAGCGTTTAAGAAACGCGGTTGATGTAGTCGAACGTCTTCGCGATCCAAATCGCCGAGCGTCCCGCGATCCAATCACGATCCTTCCGATCTAGTGCCGAACGGACGGCACCTCCGCGTTCAACACACGTACGGCTTGATGACGCCTTCACCTCCTCGATCCAGCGAGCGATGGTGAAGTAGTGGTTGAGTTCCAGCAGCACGACGGCGTGGTGATGGTGGTGAGGAACAATCTCTGCAGGGCTTCGCCAAGCACTACGGAGATTATGACGGAGGAACTAGAGGGCTAGGGTTGCCGGCACACGGCTTGGGAAATCCTGATGTATCCCGTGTGCTAGCCCTGCCCCTCTATTTATATGTTGAGCCTTGGGGTCTAAACTTGGAGTAAAAGCCTCCTCCGGGTCGGTTTTGCCCGCACAAGGTCGGTTTGGCCCGCAGGGAAAGAGTCCAACTCGGATCCCTGCCGAACCGTGCACAGCCGCGCACAAGCGGTAGTACCGCTTCACACAAGCGGTAGTACCGCTTGGGCGGTAGTACTGCTTCACACAAGCGGTAGTACCGCTCCGGCGGTAGTACCGCTTCACCAAGCGGTAGTACCGCTTACGCGGCAGCAAAACTACTTTTGCACTTTCCAATACCTTGTGGGCTTTATCCCTTTGGCTCATATAAAGTGTTGCTGCACCCGAACACTTCGGTAAACATCCGGAACCCCTTCCGGTGAACTTCGGAACTCTTCCGGAGATCGAAACACTATTATCACATATATCAATCTTTACCTCCGGACTATTCCGGAGATCCTCGTCATGTCCGGGATCTTATCCGGGACTCCGAACAACTTTCGGTCACCAACATAATAACTCAATTATACTAATCGTCACCAAACGTTAAGTGTGTAGACCCTGCGGGTTCGAGAACTATGTAGACATGACCGAGACACCTCTACGGCCAATAACCAATAGCGGGACCTGGATGCCCATATTGGCTCCTACATATTCTACGAAGATCTTTATCGGTCGAACCTCTATGTCAAGGATTCAGTTAATCCCGTATGTTGTTCCCTTTGTTCTTCGGTATGTTACTTGCCCGAGATTCGATCGTCGGTATCACTATACCTAGTTCAATCTCGTTACCGGCAAGTCTCTTTACTCGTTCCGTAATACAAGATCCTGTGGCTAACTCTTTAGTCACTTTGCTTGCAAGGCTCAATGTGATGTTGTATTACCGAGTGGGCCCTGAGATACCTCTCCGTCATACGGAGTAACAAATCCCAGTCTTGATCCATGCCAACCCAACAGACACCCTCGGAAATACCTGTAGAGCACCTTTATAGTCACCCAGTTACGTTGCGACGTTTGATACACACAAGGTATTCCTCCGGTGTCAGTGAGTTGCATGATCTCATGGTCAAAGGAACAGATACTTGACATGCAGAAAACAATAGCAATAAACTGACACGATCAAATGCTACGTTTACAGTTTGGGTCTTGTCCATCACATCATTCTCCTAATGATGTGATCCCGTTATCAAATGACATCTCATGTCAATGGCTAGGAAACCTTAACCATCTTTGATCAACGAGCTAGTCAACTAGAGGCTTACTAGGGACACAGTGTTGTCTATGTACCCACACATGTATTTGAGTTTCCAATCAATACAATTATAGCATGGATAATAAACGATTATCATTAACAAGGAAATATAATAATAACCAATTTATTATTGCCTCTAGGGCATATTTCCAACATGCGGATCATTAGAGACAAGACCCCGGACATCGTGATAGTCGACCCTTTCTACATGCGTGCCAAGATCTTGGGCAGTGCTGGGGACCGGCAAGTCGCGAGTTCATACCTCGAAGGCGTCATCCTGGCGAACCAGGATAAGGATAACTTCCTCGTGCCTTACTTTTCCGAGTAAGTCATCCCCTCACCGCCCCGTAACATATGATTTCTTAGATTTCGATCGTTCTTTTTTTTTTCTAACATTCCGTGTTTTGTGCAGTGACACACATTGCACACTCATCCTCTTAAGCCCGAAATATTCCACGGCCACGTATTTCGACTCGGACCGTCAGTCGAAGAAAGACTACACAAATATCAAGAAAGTTCTTGATGATGCTCTCCCCGGCTACGCCAAATCTGGAGGCACCTTCAGGAGGCCACTTTGTAGGTACGGCAAGCACGTGTTCACCCACGTAACGACGTTCCCCTGCGTCAAGCAGCCGCCTGGCAGTCAGAAGGATGCCTACTACGCCCTCCATCACATGCGGGCGATCGTACGGAACCATCATCAGCGTATGCTACCAAATGAGCTCAAAGAATGGGCCGCACGCTTGTCAGCAATCCAGGACGAGGACATCAGACAAGAATTCTTTCGCATCCAGTCGGAGTTAGCGGAAATCATCTATGAAGATGTCCTTCGTACCTCGGGGCAGTTCTACCTCAACTATCAACCGTCCAACAGTGAAATAGAAACTACGCTACAAATGCAGGCTGACAACGACCGCACATTCATGACCATCACGAAAGACGGCGGCTTCATCCACGCTCCGGTCCCTGAGTCGAGTCGAAAGTATTGATGCTATGTAGTTCTGAAATATCGATTAGCTCATGTTGTAATTAAACTTTAATGAACTTGTATGTCTCTTCAGTTTGGACAGTCGTTCAACTTATATGTAATCGATGCTATTTATTAGTAGGACCATGAACCGTGCTATTAATGTGTTGCTTTTCTCTTCCGATCCTTTTGTTGCATACTCATATATTGCTTATATATTATCTGTGAATTGCTACTAACGTTTTGTTTGTCTAGTGCATAGAGATGCCGTCGTATGTCGTGTACAAGGGTAAGGTTCCCGGAGTCTACGACGACTGGGAGGAGTGTCGGAAACAGGTTCACCGTTTCAGCTGGAACAGTTACAAAGGATACACCACTAGGGTGGAGGCGGAAGCTAGATACGCGCGCTATCTAGCGGGAGAGAGGAGGGAGCGGAGGAGGAACCGGATGAAGACCAGTTTCATCGCGATAATGCTCATCGTGACCGCAGCTCTCTTCTATGTGATGGTAGTTTAGATGATATCGACTTTGTAATGTGACGACAAACTCGCTACTCGGTCTCGAGACCTAAACTTGTCTAATATTTGAACTTTGTTCGCTATTTCGAATTCGGAGACTAATGTGATGAATTGTATTATGTCCTGTTTATACTTGACTAACTGTGGTGCTGTATTGTATTGTATATTCTGTGCTGTATAATTAATATATTCTGTGCTGTGCAAATATAAGAAAAGCAAAAAATAAAAAAAATCCTATAATTCATAGTAGTGGCGCACCTGCCAGCACATTAGTGGTGCACCGTGCAAAATATCAGTGGCGCACCTATAGATACATCAGTGGCGCACCTGTTGGTTACCAGGGCCACCTCATCTGCATTAGTAGTGGCGCACCAGTAGCCATAGTAATGGCGCACTACAGGTGCGCCACTGTTATACTGAATACTAATGGCGCACCAGGGGTGCGCCATTAGTATTTCTTATTAGTGGCGTGGTAATAGTGGCGCACCTATGGTGCGCCATTAATACCCAAAAGTGGTGCGCCACTAATGTCCTTTTTTCTAGTAGTGAGCTGACAGGCGGGCCCCGCACTTAATTAATCCAGTATTTAAAATAAACTTAAACTATAATTAGATTAGTCACTGACGGTGGGGCCCACCTCCCTAATTAACTCTGGTTTAGTTAAAATTAACCCTGTTAAGCCGACTGTGTATGACAGGTGGGTCCCAGCCGTCAGGTTTGACCTTGAACGGCTGGGTTGACTGCTGACGTCATTGTGACATCATGCTGACGCAATAAGCTATTTTCAGTTATTTTCGAATTTGATTTAATTTTTAGAAAAATGCTAAAAACTTTGGAAATTCGTAGAAATTCAACCGTAGCTTGGATCGCAAAACTTTCTACGTGAATGTTGCTCAGAAAAATCCCACGAATCCGATCATGCCGTCTGTTTTCATGCCGAGATCCTCTACGTAGGAGAACTCGCAACTTTTCGTCTGTTTCTGGCAGATGTGCATACATACCGGTTAATAATTCCAACTTAAATCCTAAAATTCCTAAAATGGTTTAGAGATGCATTAGGTCATCACCAGCACTGCATATCGTCATGCCATGCATGTGTGTTGCATTGGTTGCTTTTATTTATTGTTTCTTCCCCCTCTTCTTATCCGGTAGACCCCGAGACCGACGCCGCTCCGGAGACCGACTACCCCGTTGACGACCCCTCCTTTGCCGTAGAGCTTCCAGGCAAGCAACCCCCCTTGAACATGCCTATATCGCCTATTCTTTCTCCCTCATACTTGCATTAGAATTGCTACAGTTATTGTTCCGAATACCTATTCTGATGCATAGCCTGTTTTTGTAAACTGCTATTGATACTTTACCTAATATCCTAAATGCTTAGTGTAGGTTGGTAGTGAACCATTTGTGGCCCTCTACCTTGTCCTAGTTGCCTCGCTTAGTTACCTGTGCCCCGATCGATGCGATCGACGGGCTGAGACCAACACCTCACCACACACCCCCCTACGTTGCTCGACACTGCAGAGCTATTATCGAGTGACGAGGGTGAAACCTCTTATCTCACTCCTGATGTTGCCTCTGTAGTACAGCTAGTCGGTTATCGGTTTCTGAGAGTGATTCCTCTTCCCCACCTCCGATGAAGCTTCTGTCGTGCAACCCCGCAAATGTGAATGCCATCGAGGGTGATTCCTCCGGGTTCACCTTGATGGGTACATCGAGTGGGAATCCAACGAGGGTGATTCCTCGGATCCATTCTTGATGTTATGAACACACGGTTACTTAGACTTTACTATTGTTACTGGATAAAGAAGGGTCGGCCCTGAGGGGTACCCGCGAGTGATTTGGAGTCGGGTTGACCATGAGGGTACCCGCGAGTTGAATACGTGGCACGGCCAGGCATTCCTAGCCCTTGTCGTAAGTCCACAAGACGGGGCGACGGGGTCACATGATCGTGAGTCTCTGCTTGTCACCGCGAGCTACCAACGCACTAATGGGTTAGGATATGTGATCTGAGTAGGCCTCTGGCCTTATCGCACTAACCACCATGCGGGAATAAGTATGGGCACTCGGCGTCGTATGTATCAACCGAAGTTCTTCTGACGTCAGCAATTGAGCGGCGCGCGCCGGGTTGGACTGGGAACGCCCGCGCTTGTATTAAGGGGGCTAGGTCTGCTCCCGGCTGCCCACGCAACGCGCAGGAGTGCAAAGGGCGATGGGCCCAAGACCCCTGCGCACTTAGGTTGTAGACCGGCGTGCTGGCCTCTCTGTTGAACTTAGGTAGGGCTACGACGTGTCGATCAGCCGAGGCCGGGCATGGACCAAGTAAGTGTGTCCGGCCAGAGTTAATCAAGCGTGTTGGGTAAGTTGGTGCACCCCTGCAGGGAAGTATATTTATTCGAATAGCCGTGTCCACGGTAACAGGACGCTCGGAAATATCCCGATCTACTACAACTAGAACTGGGTAAATATGTTGGCTCCGGGATCGCTTTCTCGCAGGGAGTCGAGGAAGGATCTCTAGGCGTGGTTACTACTTGTTGCTACCACTATATTTATATGCTAATCTGCACTCTTCTTATGCTGCAAGACGCTGAAGATGCTAGTCTTCGACAGGCTAGGCCCTTCCCTCTATTCTGGCATTTCTGCAGTCTAGTCCACATACACAGCCATCCTTTGATAATGTTGCATAAGTAGAATAGATCTGATGTAAGTCTTGCTGAGTACTTTGGATGAGTACTCACGGTTGCTTTGCTTCCCCTTTTCCCCATACCCGATTGATGCGACCAGATGACGGATCCCCGGAGCCAGCTGCGCCTGTCGACGACTACTACTACTACCCCTCTGGTGTGGAGTACTACTACGAGGAGCCCGCTGACGACTAGGAGTAGATAGGAGGCACCCAGGCAGGAGGCATGCGCCTTTCGATCTGCTACCGTTGTCTTGCCCCGCCTTCTTAAGGCTTATCTGTTTAACTTTTATATCTGTACTCAGATATCTAATGCTTCCGCTGATGCTTGTATGACTCAAGCTTATGTATTCGAGCCCTCGAGGCCCCTGACTTGTAATATAAAGCTTGTATGACTTTTATTTGTGTTTAGAGTTGTGTTGTGATATCTTAAAGTGAGTCTTTATGCTTGATCATGTGCATTTGCGTGTATGATTAGTGCACGATTAAGTCGGGGCTTCACAACTCTCTTCTCTCATTCCTACCCATAAGGGTTTCCTACCAGCCTTGTGCTCTTGGATTCACACACTACTCTCTTCCAGTAAAACCATGGTCCTCTTAAATGGTGTCCCTGAAATTGGATCAACTGCTAAAATGGACTAAGTCAAGGTGATCCGCTCTCCCCTTGCATCGTCATTGCTGACTTAGTACAACACCAAATACTCATAGCCCACTCAGATGACCTTCTACATCACCTAATCGACCCTAACTTACCCCTACCGTCCTCCAATACGCCGAAGACACGCTGATTCTAGCCCATAATTCCATAGAGGCTGACAACCAGCTTATGACCATCCTCGATGACTTTTCCATAGCCATTGGTCTAGACTTGGCCTTAATCATCCACAAAACCACCTTTGTCCCCATTCACTCTAAGCCCTACACCGCGATGGACATTGCCACTATTTTTGTTTGCACGTCCTCTTCCTTCCCACATACCTACCTAGGTTTACCAGTTTCACCCATCAAAGTTCCCCCTCCACTTTCCAGCCCATCGTCCACACAACAAAAATTGGTCATCTAGGCGTCAAAAACGTGCTTCACAGGAATAACTGATTGTTCAGGATGTTCACTTTCAAACTATTGCAAATGCCCCAACCTCCCATGGGTGCAATGCTACCATCGCCGCCACTCCCACCCAGTTGATAATAAACACTCCACCCCCCTTCCTCTGGATAACCGTAAACAACCACATACCCACCCTCCAGCAAATCTCCTTTGTTCTTACCAATAATGGTCTTGCCTCGTTCTTCTGGATAGATACTTGGCTCCTAAGCCAACCCCTTCGGACGCCTTCCTGCATCTCTACTCCCAGTCTAACCATACCACCGCCCTAGTCTCACAGCTCATGCAAAATGGGCTATTGTCTAACCTACGGATCCTCCTTCCGATATTTTTGACCAAACTTTGACCATCTATATAACTTACAACATATGTTTTATATGCTATAAAAAGGGATTCATATTCTAAAGAGGATTCACTACATATAATTTTTGTGACATATAGTTTATATATTTTTAGTTAACTTTATGGTCAAAGTTTGACACTAAATACAAGGGGGCTTAATAAACCCGGACGAAGGGAGTATTATTATTCTTTTAGATACGTAGAATTAATAGTCATTCCCCCGCAAAAAAAAAGATCACTGCCTCTGCCATTGTTCCTTGATTATTACTTAAAGATAGTTCATACAACTATTTTCTTATATATATCGCAAGTACTCCGCATCACGTCATAATATAACAAATACATACATGATCCGTATCAGAAAATAACCATATTTGTTGATCAACCTACCGTTAGTTGATGGCACATGAGTTTTTTTGGAGGTTGCATTATTGCATAGTACTATTCAATTGACCATGTTGTGCAATTAATAACTACTACACAGAGTGGGAGTTTTTCATGCATAATTATCTATGACATCCTAATATTAGCAAATCGACCTCGATGGCCCTTTGGATTTGCAAACATGAAAGTAGGGAGTACTTCTTATTTAAAGAATGATTTTTTCCAATTATAAATATATTATCTGCAATGTAAAAAATTAATGGCCTCAAATTCCTTTCACACGACCAAAAGGTAAATGTCCTGAAATACTACAACCACGACCTCATCTGTACCCCCAAAACCACCTATTTGTGTTTTCCACTCCAAGACATCTACCCTACCTCCATTCCACAACTTTCCTCCCTCGATGCCCATTTATCCAACTAGGAAGTGTATCATGCATTTCTACATATGAAAATCATCGCTAGCACTGGACTAGATGGTTTTCGCCTCAATTTGTACGGAAAGTACTGGCACTCCATAAAAGGAGTAGTTCTCCCGTTGTTTCAGGACTTCCAAACCGGACTGCACATATAGAATATTTCAATAGAGAACATATGATTCTTCTCCCCAAGGGCAACAATGACAGGCCCGCCAATGACAGTAGTTCTCCCATTTCCAAGCTTCTAAATAACAAACTAAAACCCCTAACCACCCCTCCTTGTTCACAGTGATAAGCCTGGATTCATCAATGGCAGGTCTACCGCAGAGAATTTTATTTATGCCCATATTTCTTAGTTGCTATCACTCTCGAAAGGCACCAACTATGACCTTCAAACTCGATTTCTGTAAAGCTTTCGACTCCATCACATGGGACTCTCTTCTCCTCATTCCAACCCACAAGGATTTCCAACCAGCCTGGCGCTCTTGGATTAACAAAGTACTCTCCTATAGTAAAACCATGGTCCTCCTAAATGGTGTTCCTGAAATTGGATCAAGTGCTAAAGTGGGCCAAGTTGAGGTGACCCGCTCTCCCCTTGCGTCTTCATCATCGTTGCAGACTTAGTACAACACCAATTACTCATAGCACACCCAGACAACCTTCTACATCACCCCATAGACCCTAACTTACCCCTATCATCCTCCAATACGCCGAAGACACACTGATTCTAGCCCACAACTCCATAGAGGCTGACAACCAACTTAAGACCATCCTCGATGACTTTGCCACAACCATTGGTCTAGACTTGGCCTTAATCTTCCACAAAACCACCTTCGTTCCCATTCACTCTAACCACTACACCGTGATCGACATTGCCAATATTTTTGTTTGCACGGTCTCTTCCTTCCCACAGACTTACATAGGTTTACCACTTTCACCCATCAAACTACCCCCACCACTTTCCAGCCCATTGTTCACAACAACAAAAATTGCTCGTCTAGGCGTCAAAAATGTGCTTCTCAAGAATAACCGATTGTTCATGATGTTCGCTTTCAAACTGCTGCAGATGCCCCAACATCCCTTGGGTGCAATGCTACCATCACCGTGTCTCCCACACAATTGCTGATAAACACTCCAACACCCTTCCTCTGGATAACCATAAACAACCACATACCCACTTTCCAACAAATCTCCTTTTGTTCTTACCAATAATGGTCTTGCCCCCTTCTTCTAGATAGATGCTTGGCTCCTAAGCCAACCCCTTCCGACGCCGTCCCTCATCTCTACTCCCACTCTACCGACACCACCGCCCTAGTCTCACAGGTCATGCAAAATGAGCTATTGTTCAACCTATGGATCGCCTTCCTAACATTGACTCGTTTGAGTTAGATGTTGTGTTGTCTTTGTTGCAAGATTTTGCCCCAAAGGACGGAAATGATGATAGATTCCAAATCCATGGGGCCTCCTTCTCCTCCAAGCATGCTTACTCCCTCCTCATGGATGAGCAGGACAAAGACTCCAGCGCCCCTCCTCTGGGACGTCCCCTTCCCTCTCGGCCTCGACAAGACTTATGGCCATCGGTGGCTCTTTCTATTGTGTGGAATATTTTGGACTGTGGAAACACCCGTGTCTTCCACAATGAAACACACACTTCTAGTCTCACTATTAGGAATATTCTCACCGACTTCATTTTTTGGTCCTTTAGATTCAATGGGTATGTTTGGTTTTAGCCCCACTTAGCCCTACCAAAATTTTGGTATCACCAAAACAAGGGCATGACCAAATATTTGAAAACCACTAACCGTTTGGTTTGCAACCATTGCCATTTACAAAAAAATTGGCAAAATGTTGGACCCATTTTGTTCGTAACTAATTTTTTTTAATACTAAGACCACGATCAATCAACTAGAAAATGCATGCAACTAGGTCTCCACCCAAAAGGTTAAGACATGAAGGTGAACCACGATAGAAGAGAGGATGCGTATTGAGGTGGACCTGAATCTTTTTATGTACTTGTACTAGATCCATGCATTACCTGCAAGGCTGACACCAGATTTATGCGAGGAAGGCGGAGAAAAGGGAACAAAAAAACCCAGATGTTCAAAGGGAGCTTCCAGGCAAATATTTGGCGAATGATTTCCACGTCAACGTCTCGCCCACAAATTGGTGGAAAAGGCAGGAGCACAGACGGGCTAGGCTAGCCAACTTTTTCGTGTCCAAACCCTCTCGAATAGTGGTGGGCGGGTCAATATTTTTGTAAGGCAGACATCGTCTTAAAACTGTAAGTGCCCAGTGTGCCCGCTTAGAAGGTAGCCGCCTTGTCTTGGCGACAATACCTCTTCTCACGCGGTAGCGCACCCCTGTAAAACTTGCCATGTTTGGTGTTTCTGAGTAATGTATTCAGGTACTGATACCCACCCACCGCCCCCCCCCCCCCCCCCCCCCCCCCCCCCCCCGCGTCCCGTCCTATTTTGTTTGTTCAAAAAATATGGAAAAAAATGTAATCTATACACTGGAATTATTAAATTTAAAATATTTACACAATAGTGTGTAAGGTAATCATGGTTTTGAAGGAGAAATGACGAGAATAAGTAAAGGTGATTAGATGAAGGACATTAAGAGACATATATTTTAAAATATAGCATAATTTCATAATTGAAAAAATAGAAAATAAATAATTTTGAAATATGGTTTAGATAATAAGACTTCCATTCTAGGAACAAAGATCACTTAATTTGGGTTTAAAACATGCTCAAATTGGACGCTAGCTTGAGGATCATAACCCTTTTAGATTGTCGCCATGAGGCAAAAACTAAAACCTTACTCCCCCCGTCCGGGTTTATTAGGCCACCTAGTATTTTCGGCCAAACTTTGACCATCTATATAACTTCCACCATATGATTTATATGCTATAAAAAGTATATCATTGGATTCGTATTCTAAAGAGGATTCACAACATATAGTTTTTGTGACATATAGTTTATATATTTTTAGTTAACTTTATGGTTAACGTTTGACTCTAAATACAAGGGGTCTAATAAACTCGGACGGACGGAGTATTATTATTCTTTCAGATACTCCCTGTGTTCCACAATGTGGTGCATATAGATTTTTTGAAAAGTCAAACTTTACAAACTTTGACCAAGTTTGTAGAGAAAAATATATACGTCTAGAATACCAAATACATATCACTAGATGCATCACAAGATGTACTTTCATATTGTATATATTTGGTATTATTAATATAAATAATTTTCTCTTTAAACTTGGTCAAAGTTTGTAAAGTTTGACTTTCTAGAAAATCTATATGCACTACATTATGGAACGGAGGGTGTATGTAGGAATTAATGATCATCCCCCCCCCCCCAACAAAAAATCGTCACTGCCCCTGCCATTGTTCCTTGATTATTACTTAAAGATTGTGCATACAATTATTTTCTTATATATCGCAAGTACGTACTCTGCATCACGTCATCTTTACCTAATAATAATAAAGCACGGATCGCTTTTTACCACCGTAATTTCGTGCGTTTTTCATCGGTCCTTTCACCTTTTTCGTACGTCGTCGTTTGGCTCATGGACTCCTCTCTGGTTCACAAAAAAGGTTACGTGTGTATAGACTCGAACTCCCAATTCAATCAACACGTTTTTTTAGAAGAGATCAATCCATCGCGTGAATTTGTGTGGGTCTACTATCATGACCCGCCGCTTATTTTTTTTCCATCAGCTGCATATGGGACAGGCTCTGAACTTATTTTTTGGGCCAATTGGAGAGCAGCGAGTAGCTATAATAAAAAGGGCTCTCATGTGAGGTTCGAACTCACAATCTGGCCTGCCGCAATGAACGCTGCAGCCAACTGAGCCTATGTCATAAAACATGATTCTTTGTCTAATAGTCCCATCTCGAGTTTTTGCACCAAATCCCACCAATTTATATAGGTTTACAAAGTTGCCTCAGATATCAGCAAAGCCATCTCAAAAAACAAGAAAGAGGGAGCGACATGAAGAAGACTTGACAAAGGAGGAGGATACCTGTACGCATGGCATTGCTCATTGGCTCTAATTAAATGAAATCCTTGGGAGGGAAGACATAATAAAGGAGGACATGCAACACATTCATGGTGGCTGCTGATTGGCTCTAATTACATGAATTTGTGGGCTGGAATGATGACTGATTGGCATGCAGATTTCAGTCTACGTACGTGGGCGTCACCAGATCGAGAGAGTCGGGAGCGCCGCACTATCAGGACAGTGTACCTAGCGAGGGGGTACAAGGGCAATACAGTGTACCTAGCGAGGGGGTACAGGGGCAATACCCAGGACGCGGTGCTCCGCGGCATATCACAACAGCACGAGCTTACAAGCTTTATTGAACCATGCCACGATACAAGCAGGTTTGCACCATTGGAAGTTCGTGCACCGGGTAGAAGGTTTCACTTCATCAAGCAAACAAACTTTAAATACGAATGCCACTTAATTTTGCATACCCATTACTGAATTTCTCCCACTATAGTTGACATCTCATGTTCTTTCACTGGATTTTCTCAGCGGTGTGTAAAATACAACATTTTTTTTGAGCAAAAGAGGGGGTTTCCCTCCGATTTCATTAACGAAACCCAAAAGCGAGCAGGTAACAAAGATTCAAGACATTACAAACTCAAACTACTACCACCAAACCAAGGACTTAGCTAAAGTGCTCTAAGAGAAGGTTTTTAATTCGCCACAGGTCGGCAAGCTAGTTGGGTCGCAGCTCGTAAAAGCAAACATATTAGGAGTAGCAACCAAAGATATTGGGATGGGGAGCCACCACAATCATCTTCATCTCCCCAATCTTCGCATTCCAGGTCTCCATCCCTGCGTTGCCCGATACACTTCACTTGCCACCCGCTCTACTAGCTTTGCTCCCAGCATCAGAAGGTTTTGATCTGGTTTTTTTTCCTGCAAAATAGACCAATCCAGAATCCAATTGCAAGTCAGTTTCACCAGAGACATTGGATCTTGCAATGTTTTATCTCTGAACGTAATATCATTTCTAAATTTCCAAATGGCCCAAAACATAGCAGAGACCCCCACTAACACCAGAGATCTATCTCTCTTCTGGAATGTTTTCAGCCAAATATGTAAATATTCATCCAGACTAGATGGAATTGTTCTTAAATCAAAAGAACATTTCATTAGGCTCCACATCAGTCTGGCCGCAGAACATGTGAAGAATAGATGATTAATATTCTCATCTTGTCCACAGTAAACACACCCCTGGTTCCCTTTCCACCCTTTTTTAATCAAGTTATCTTTAGTCAATATACTTCTGTGTACAAGCAACCAGAGAAACATTTTAATTTTCGCAGGTACTTTAGTTTTCCACAAGAATTTGTGCTTGAATCCTATGTCACATTTGATCAGGAACAAGTATAAGGATTTGACAGAGAAATTTTTATCTGCAGTAAGCATCCACTGGGGCTTATCTCCTCCCCCATACATTCTAACCTCTTCACATCTAGCTTTAAGACTAGCCCATAAATCTGCCTTATCCCCCCTAATATTCCTCCTGAAAGTAAATTGATCCCATCCCATGTTTATAGCCACTGCTACAGAAATATCATGGTTGAAACTAATGTTGTATAAGCTGGGGTATGCATCTTTCAGTGGTTTGGATCCCACCCACCAGTCTTCCCAGAATCTGGTGTTACATCCATCCCCTAGTTTTTTCTTCACATGTTGATAATAAATTTTCCTAACCTGCATCAGACTTTTCCAAAACTGTGAATCACCAGGTTTTTCTGTAATACCAGAAATACATTTTCCATTAACATATTTATTCTTAATGATATCAATCCACATTCCTTCCTTAGTTTCCAGTTTCCATAACCACTTGGCTAATAAAGCTTTGTTCATAATCTTTAAATTCAATATTCCCAAGCCCCCCATGCTCTTAGGAAGACAGCATGTTTTCAAGTTAACTAGGTGATATTTCTTTTTATCTTCATTTTCTTGCCAAACCAGCCTATCTCTGAAAAAATCAGCTTTTTTCCTAATACCTACAGGCAGTGGGTAAAAGGACATCATGTAAATTGGTATGTTCGACAGGCATGATTGCACTAATGTCACTCTCCCAGCCATGTTCAACAGCCTACCTTGCCAGCAGGCATGTCTTTTTTCAATTTTTTCTGTGACATTTTTTCAGAATTTGTTTCTAAGTCTTACATCAGAGACTGGTAATCCTAGGTATTTTAAAGGTAGCTCTCCTTTTTGACATGTGAATATCTCCTGGTAAAGATCAACTTTTTCTATAGCTTCCCCAAACAAAAAAAATTCACTTTTATGGAAATTAATGGACAGCCCAGACATTTGCTCAAAAGCACTGAGGATGAATTTCAAATGTCTTGCACTTGTTTCATCCTCCTGTATTAGGAAAATGGTGTCATCTGCATATTGCAGCATGTTCACCCCATTGTTACCAAATTCAGGCATAACTCCTTTAACAAAACCATGCTGCTTGGCTTTGTCTAAGATGATAGCCAAAGCGTCAGCCGCAATATCAAATAAGAGTGGGGACAAAGCATCTTCTTGTCTCAACCCTTTGTGAGTTTTAAAATAAGGCCCAATTGTGTCATTAACTTTGACTCCCACATGCCCCCCGATCATTGTGTGCATCACTAGGTCACACCATTTGTCAGGAAACTTTTTTAATTTCAGCATCTTATAAACAAATGGCCATTTTATTTTATCATAGGCTTTTTCAAAATCTACTTTAAACATGATAGCACTTTGTTTCTTATGGTGGATTGTGTTTAGGGCTTCATGAAGAACCACCACTCCTTCCATAATATATCTGCCTTTAATAAAGGCAGTTTGAGTGGGGGAGATGACTGGCTTAACTACCTTGCTTAATCTATTCATCAACACTTTTGTTATGATCTTAAAACTCACATTCAGTAAACAAATAGGTTTGAATTTTTGGATTTGTTTTGCTTCAGCCACTTTTGGAATAAGAGTAATAATCCCATAATTAAGTCTTGAAATGTTCAGATTCCCCGCATGAAAATCATTTAGAAGGTCCATTAGATTCCACTTCACCAGCTCCCAGAAGTGTTGATAAAAGTCAGCAGGCAAACCATCAGGTCCTGGACTTTTATTTTTCTCCATGCCAAATACTACTCTATGTTGTTCTTCCATTGAAAATGGTTCCACAAGAGATTCAGCTTGCTCTCTAGTGATCCCAGGGGCATTTTGAATATTCAAGTTCACTGTTGTTATGTCAGCCTGACCAAATAGCTCTTTATAAAATTTCGTGATATAATCAATTAACTATTTTTCTCCCTCAATCACTCCCTCCTCTTGGATTAGGGATGTGATTCTGTTTTTTCTTCTTCTCCCATTTGCTTTAGCATGATAATATTTAGTGTTACAGTCTCCATCTTTAATCTCTTTGTCTTTATATCTTTGTAGCCATTTCATTTCTTCCTGTTTCATCAGCCTATGTAACTGGGCTCTGAGATCTTTTTGCTCATTTCTATCATGAGCAGATAAACCATATAGCTCAGCATTCTTATCTATTGTATCTAATTTTGTCAAGATTTCTTTTTTAATATTTTTATACCAAGCGTCAAAATTCAAGATCCAACCTCTTGTTTTCTGTCTAAGGATCCTTAATCTTTTCTGCCATCTCTCTAGGGAATTCCCCTGGTAATGTGCAGACCAAATTTTATGAATAAACTCTCTAAATCCTTCCCTTAACATCCATGAATTTTCAAATCTGAAAATTGGAGTACTATTATTTTTTTACCAGTATCAAGGAACAATGGAGTATGATCAGAAAGCTCTCTTTCCAAAGCATATACTTCTGTAAAAGGATAATGTTCTTCCCAATCAGGGCAGATAAGGATCCTATCTAATTTCTCAAAAGTTGGATCTGCTTGGTTATTTGCCCAGGTGCATTTTCTACCATTTAAAGGTAAATCCCTCAGGCCAGCCTGTTCAATTATAGCATTGAAAACAAAACTCCAGTGGTTATAACCAGAGGTTTTGTTCTTTTCAGAGCTGTTTCTCATAATATTGAAATCACCTCCTATCATGCAATGAAGGGCATCATTGTCTTGATAGACTCTGGATAATTCTGCTAAGTATGCAGCTTTTTCAGCATTTTGCGCATCACCATAAACAATAATAAGATTCCATTCAAATTTACCAATTTTGTCAAATAAAAGAGTTCTCACAAAGTAAATTCCAATTTCCACATTAATAATGTCAAAGAAATCATTATTAATACCAACCAAAATCCCCCCAGCTCTACCCCTTGGAGGTGACCATCTCCAACTAAATTTTTTCCCACCACACAAATTATGCAATTCATTTCTAGTGAAGTCAGTCTTAATGGTTTCTTGCAGCCCAATGATATCTAAATTTTTGCTGCAAATAATATCTCTAATAAAATTTCTCTTAATGTCAGGGCCTAAACCTCTGACGTTCCAAACCATACCTCTCATAGATCTTATCTTTTTTTGCCCCTACCTTTTCCCTTTCCATTTTTGACAGCAGACTTCACACGGGGAAATCCTGGTGAGCCAATGCTGTTTTTTTCCCCTAAGAAAGATATTTTTTAGATGAAGAAAATGACTCATCTCCAATTTAGCATCAGAATGATCATCATCTGAGCAAAGTTCTCTAATATCTACCTCACCTGTATCAATGAGAATTTTTTCATTTTTATCTTTGTTCTCATTTTGATTTTTAATATGATTATGGAAGAAATCTTGTGTAAATTGCTCCATTTTTTCAATAATGTCAAAGTTATGATTGATCATTCCAATTGAACAACCTAAGTCAATACCAATTTTCTCTGCCATAAACATTAAAGATGTATTATGTTCATCAAGTTGAGAGGTCATACCATAATTATCTTTAGCAGCTGCTCTCTGCTTAGCAAGTTCTTCAATGTTAGCATCCTGTTTGTCCAGCAATCTGTCACATCTTCTTAAGTTGTCATCCACATTGTTATCTCCCTCCCCTTTATCCTCACCAATAATGGATCTGACTCCCACCTTGGTGCCAAAGGATTCAACAGAATCTTGACTAGCATTGTAATCCACAGGCTCAACATAATTATTGTTATCTTCTCCCTTACTGTCTTTCTCAATCTCCTTTAACTCTTGCTCATTGAATTCCTCTATTTCTTTTTCTCTGGCTTCCCACGTCTCAATTTTATCAACACATTTAGTTATCATGAATTGTTGCTTATTAACCAGCTCAAGAAGGGATTTCCTTTCTGTTTCAAGCTTCTCCATCTTTTGTTCCTCTTGAGCTCTGAGAGCCACCTGCCTGGCCCTCTCTTCTTCCATCTCATTCATTCTTCTCATTATCAGCTTCAAATCATCCTCCATTTTTTTCCTGGCATCTCTCTCCTTCTCATGCTCCTTTTGAACAGCAACAATACACTCACTTCTTTTCTTGATATCTTCATATTGAGCCAGACTCAAACTTCCTAAAGCAATGTTTTCCTTCCCTACATTTTCCTGTTCCCCATGGTTTTTCTGCTTCTTTCTCACCTCATCACCAATACAATCCATTCCTGTTTCATCCAAATGATGTCTCTTATGTTCCCCATACCATCCCAATTCCACCACACTCTCTAATTCTGGCATAACTCTGTAAATGTTCAACTCTTTGTCAGTGATTTCAGTGTGTGTTGGTATTTTTTCAAAGTCTCTGACCCCAACCTTAGCTCTCACTTTGTCTTTTGTGATGGTATTCATGTCAATAGCCAAGACTGCCCCAAAGATGCTGCAACCTCACACATCCCAAAGAAATGTCTAAAACATTCAGGTACTTTTCCAAACTTCACCCACACTGTGTGTAATTTCCCAACAGCCTGTGAGTCAAAAACCCACTTCTGAACATTGATGACAGCCCCAGTTCCCAGTAGGGTAAAATCTTTGCATTTGTTTAATTCCATCAGCCTCCCTTTATTTGGAAATCTCATTAGGAAAATACCAGTCCCCTGTTTCTTACACCTCCACTGCCAATTCCAACTAAACATGTAATTGAATCCCTCCAGCAGCTGTGTCTCGTTGAGCTCCCCTGATTTGACTGTGATTAAAGCCATAGGATTTGGGTTTTCAATCTCCACATTGTCTTTTGAGTTTTGAACCAGCAGCACCCTTAGACCTCTCGCCGCATACCCCACAAATTTTGGTACGGGCTTCATCTGTTTGAGCCAAGTGCAATCCTCAGTGGTGTGATTATTTTTGCCACAGATGATGCAGTGTCCCAATGTGCAGTCTCTGGTGGCATGCCTGTTTAACAGCTCCAGCATTCCCATTCTTGCTTCTTTCTTGCAGAAATCTGTCCTCCTCTTTTCCTTTGTCTTGGTATCCCCCAAATCTGCTCTCTCTATTCTCAATCATCAGATTGTAGTCCCACTTCTTATCCTGTCCTTCTTTCATTGTATTGTTATTTCCTTCAGCTCCCAACACCATTTTCTGTCCTCCCTGCTGATTTGATCCAGAACCTACTTGAAGGTTGACAGCCCCCCCTGCCACAACATTGCTCTGAGTCAATTGCGCTAACAAGGCGGCCATCAGCTGCTGTTGTTGAATTAAATCTACTCCCCCCATCGCTCTGCTTGCCGCATCATCAGTATTGACTTTCTTCACCATATCAACATTTCCTCCCTGCGCAAATCCCCCTTTCTCTTTTTCTGAGTCTCTTCCAGATCCATCTCCCTGGCGATCTTGATCTTGTCTGAACTCTTGCCGATCTTGCATCCCCCCGCTTCCCTGGCCCTGCGTCCACTCCTTTCTGTTTCCCCTCAGATTGTAATTTCTGAAGTCATTCCCTTCCTCTTCCTTCTTCCTGTACCGCCATCCTTCTCTTCCTCCTCTATTGAATCTCCCCCCTCTGTCAAATCTCCCTCCAAATCTGTTCATCTCCTCTGTTTCTGGTGGCGGCGTGTTAGGAAACCCTATCTGTTCCCCGCCTCTCTCCTCCAACCCTAATCTAGGTATGGGGACGGAGTTGATATACGAGAAGGCTTGTGAATGCCTTGCTTAAACAATTTTACTCAAAGGAATTGGCAATCTGAGCAACATGTGGATGAACTTAAATTTTTGTGTGAATGCATATGTTAAATATGATCACACGATTGATCTTCAACAATGAACATGATTGATCTTGAACGATTAACACGATGGATCTTGAACGACTAAATTATGTAGGACTCATCGTAATGCATGTTTTCCCCCTACAATTAACATGATTGATCTTGAACGATTAACACGATGGATCTTGAACGACTAAATTATGTAGGACTCATCGTAATGCATGTTTTTTCCCTAGATTATATACTCCCCGTTGCAACGCACGGGCCCTTTTGCTAGTAATATAACAAATACATACATGATCCGTATCAGAAAAAATCCATATTTTTTGATCAACCTACCGTTAGTTGATGGCACATGAGTTTTTTTGGAAGTTGCATAGTGCTATTCAGGCACGTCTCATCCGCGCGCGCAATCAAGTTTCAGATGTCAAGGTCGTTGGCCATCGCCTACTGATATGGTGCCGTACGTTGAAATGTATAGTAGAAAGAATTAAATGAAGGAAAAATTACCATGACGTAGAGGATGCAGGCGAGGATGATGGACCGGTAGCGCTCCAGCCACGAGTCGGCGACGAAGGCACCCAGCAGCGCCATCAGGGTGGCGTTCCCGACCAGACATTGACGGCGGCAGCCGCGGCGGCCTTGGAGTGGCCCAGTGGCCCCGTCAGGTACGTGATCAGGTTCGCCGACACGCCGCAGTAGGAGAAAGCGCTGGCGACCTCCACCACTGCATGCATGCCGCCGCCGGCCGGTCATATTGATAGCAGATTGATCAGTTGTCGCCAATGAAAAGCTAAGCTAGCTAGGACGGTGCATGCGTGCGTGCGTACCGATGACAAAGAGAGCGGAGCGCCACCCGCCGGAGGTGCTGCGGTAGACGAGGCGGCCGCAGAAGTCGGAGACGCCGGCGAGCGGTGGCTCATCTTCCGCGTGTCCTCGCTAAGGAAGGGAGCCTCGGCGTCCACCATTCCCATCATGCTACACCTCTCAGTACTCTGTCGGAGCTAATTAACCTCCAGCTCTCTATGCAAAATCTTTAGGTTGTGTGTCACTGTCAACGCGAGACAAAAATCTTTGCCAGCTGAGCTAATTAAGTATACTAGTAAACATGCCCGTGCGTTGCAACGGGAGAAAAAATATCACAAACACCTAGTATATATAACCCACGCAAGTCCACATTCTTCGTTTCAACATGGCGTCTCATCTGTGTTGGTCATTGTTACATAACATCAATTCTTTTTTCAAGCTAGAGCGGCTACCCAACTGATCAAGCAACATGATGCATGAAGCAAACATTTATTCATAGTAATTTTCTTTTGACCCAAGAAACAATTTTATGTTACATATTTGCAGAAGGAACAAACAAAGAATAGTAAGTAGAGATCTCACATGGTGCTTGGCCAGCATGAAGTGGGAGATTCCATGAACGGAGACCTTGATGATGCCCTCCACTCACTTGATTGATCAGCATCCACCACTGTCGTCGTCCTCCGCGATAGCCCCATGTGCCAGTTCACTTTAGCTGCCGTGGCCAGCGCTAGCGACGTCCTCCCCGATGGCACTTCGTCTGGCGGCTCGTCCGCCGCTCCTTCGCCTCCTCCCGGACAGCGTATTTATGGGAGGGGTTAGGGAAGGTTCGACTCTGACCGAGAGTCCTAATCGTGAGGGAGAACGAAGACTAACAACTCGGAGGCATTTTTGTTTTTCACCTAATATACATCCGTTGCTAAAAAAAACCTAATATACATCCTTATCCTCACCCACCGCACAGTGGCACCGCACAGTTCGTCTCACTCTCAAGCTCGAGCCTGCTCCTGTCCCCACCGCCTCCCTTCAATCGACGTTGTCGCCGCATCCTTCTCTCCCCTCCACGGCGTCGGCCGGCCCCTCCTATCCCCGCCAACAATCCTCCAGGCCACGCGCTGAACCCGTCCTCCCTTCCTTCGACGGCCTCGCCCGCATCCTCCACTCCCTGCCATGGTGGCTCGATTGGTTCGATCCGCCGCGGTACGGCGCGACTGCAAGGCGTTGGTTGCTGGTGGCGAGGACGACATGAGTCGCAGAGGTGCGTGGGGCCTTTCACAGCGTCGCTTCTTGCTGCACGACCTAGCTGAACCGCGCGAGGCGTGGGCGGCAGCGCACAGGGCGCGCGGCTTTGGCACAGCGCAGCGGCGAAGCTGGCTGCGCGACGCGGTGGCTGGGCGCGGTGTCTGGCCGTGGGACACAACAGCTTGGTGCGGACTGCTGTGGCTGGCTTCCTGTCTGAAGCGGTGAGAGTGGGATGCGCGACGCGGATGAAGGGCGGTGGCCGCTGTGGACAGGGCAACTTGGGCGGTGGCTGGCTGGCTACCTGACTTGAAGCTACACAGCCAGGTACGTATTAGCGAATCTGAAGCATTTCAGACTGAATATTTTCTGAATTTCACAAGTCTACTACTAATTGCTGTTGATAAAAACAAATTGGGCTATGCATGTCACTCAGCGAGTACAACATGACAGTGATTTGATGAGTACACGACATCTTTCAACATAAGTTTCGTAGAGGTTAGTTTGAACTTAGTTGGATGCACATTTTGTTGTAACAAAAAACATACTGCAATGCAAATTTGGAAAGTACACATGACATCCTTCAACATAAGCTTCCTTCAGGTTCAGTAAGTTTATTTTGTGTTTATAAGATAGATTATGGGTGGCTGGTACCATCCCAGTTTAAAGTTGGCACATATGCATATTCTTCTTTCCTTATAACTATGAATTCATAGGAAGAGATAATAGGGTATGATGGGGTCAGAAGAGAGAATGAAGCAAGAGGTAACACCAAGTTTTCTAACGACTTGGTCGGAGACTGCACTTAATTGATATCTTTGTATATTCTTTTTTTAGTTCGTAGCAAAGTGTTCCTTGATATATTTTCTTGTTTAAAGTTGACACATATTCATATATAGCACATATACCCGTGCGTTGCAATGGGAGAGTAAAATGGTGTGTACATCAAAACGTCCACCAGCACGGGCACAATAACATCGGATGGCACCACCCACTAGTAGAAAACATGGCATCAGTCCCGGTTCCAGAGGGCCTTTAGTCCCGGTTCTGCAACCGGGACTGAACAATCGGGACTAAAGGCCCCCACTTTTAGTCCCGGATGGGTTACGAACCGGGACTAAAGGAGCTCCACGTGGCCGCTGTGGGTGCCCAGGCAGGAGGACCTATAGTCCCGGTTGGTAACACCAACCGGGACTAGAAGGCAGCCACGCGTCAGCACCTGCCAGGCGCTGGGGTTTTTGTTTTTGTTTTTTTTTGAAAGGAGGGGTTTAGGGGTTTTGGAGGGTTTAGTGGTTTCATATTGTGTTTCCCCTTTTCTTTTTGTGTTTACCATTCAATTCCTTTACATTTAGGGTTTTCATTTTTATTTTATGCTTTTCATTCAACTCGACGCTAGCTACTACATATAGCAATGAAGGAACCATTACACAACATCGTCATGATCAATATATAGAGAGAAGTGACCTCTCTTTCTCCGTGCTTGGTCGAACAAAGTTTTCGTATATCTATTCGACACTACTATATATAGTACACGTTCATGCATATATACAATATAACATCTCTTACGATCCCTAATATCTAATTACCAAAATCGCATTGCCAATCCCGATGGTATTCTCCGTCTGTAGGTATGACATGGTCAACAAAGAATCCCGCCAATTCCTCTTGAATTGCTCGTATGCGATCAGTTGGTAGGAGTTCGTCCCGCTTCCGCGAGATCTAATTTAAAGAAGGGGGTCAATATATATATATATATATATGAATGAAACTCAACACAATTGATGGTAATAAAATAAAAATGTGAATATTGTTTACGTACTTCAAATTGTTCTTCAGATCTGCCCCGCTCAGAGGTCTTGTGGCAAATGAACTCGCAAACGTAGTATCCACATAAATTATTCCCGGGTGCCTGCCACAAGCACTTTACGAGAATAGAGTTCAATCAAAATGATAATCAAGCATGATAATGGTATTGAAACTAGAATCAATGAGAGATGCGCGGAACTAGCTAGTAGTACTTACTTTGGGGTGTGAAAATCGCAGCTCCTTTTTCCATTCACCCCTAACCTGGTTGGTGAACTTTTTCCAAACCCTGTCCGGCAAAGAAAATGATTACTTGATATCAGGAAATGAACGAAAGTTGCCGATATGGTGCGATAATGATTGAACTTACTTCTGGAGCATTTGACTCATGTCCGCCCACTCCTTAGCCTCTTTACGTCTCGAGTCCAAGACAATTACTAGTCCCGCGTCAAGCTAAATGGCTAGCAGAATAAAGTGGAACCTGCGCACACATAACTCATCAATTATACTTAACCTCGAGTAAGCGAAACTGAATGTGCACAAGACAGTAACACTCACTGGAAGTTGTAAGGAAATAGTATTTCCCTTTTGTTTTGTTGTCCAAGTAACGCCTATATCAAGTTTTTCTCTGTATCATCGGGGTTTTTTTGTACCGTATATTCATTTACGGTATTTGGGTTAATGAACCCAATGTCATAGATTTTTCCTCTGCATTCGCGGATCTTCAATCTGCATAATATAGTGTGAGGATAATTATACATGCAATGAACGAGCTAAGCTAGAGACTTAATTACAGAACAAATACTTACAGACAATAGCAACTGACGATAGTTTTGTCGAGGGCGTCTTGATTGTATAACTGAAATAATTCTTCAAATTCAATGTACAACGCCTCGACTCCATTGAAGTAGTGCTCATCTTTAATTCCCACTAAGATACTGTCGGTCCCTTCCTTGCAGGCTTTCAAGTACCAGTCATGCAATGTTCGCATCATCGTTGATAGATGCGGGAGCTGCTCAGGTCTGACGAGAGGTTTCCCGTGCTCGTATCTAAAGGCTACCTCAGCCATTTCGAACTGTACCTCATCGCCTAAGTAATCACCAAGAGTGTAACCAGGATGAGCGGCCGCTACCCCCGGATCATTAGAGATATCGGGAAACACCTTGAGCGGGGGGCACGATTGTTTTTCCTGTTCACCGAGCTGGGGAATTGTTTTCTCACTTCTTGCAGCACTGCTAGTACTTCCCGACCTTTTTGCTTCATTAAATGTCTTTACAATACAGCGGTCATAGTGTGAGAGCAGCGGAGGAGGTGGTGGTCGCTTAAGGGCATCCAGACAGTGCTTCGCTTTTACCGAATCTATTTTCTCCTTTGGATCTGGACGTTTCGGTGCAAGCTGGCGTTTCACATCGGCAGCCACGATCTCGTTGTTTTCCTCCTCAGTCATGTCGTATGGTAACTTGGCAGGAGCCTTCTTGACGCTTGGACCTGCTCTGGATTTCTTCGTTGTTGTACTGCTAGCCGCCGGAGCGGCGGCGGGTCTCTTCCGCCGTTGCTGAGGCGGCGGAGGAGGCGGAGTCAGCTGACGTGGCGGAGGAGGCGGAGTCCGCTGACGCGGCGGAGACAGCTGAGGCAGCGGAGGATTCTGCTGAGAGGCCTCCTCTGGCGGAGTCCGCTGACGCGGCGGAGACAGCTGAGGCGGCGGAGTGTGCTGACGCGGCGGAGACGACTGAGGCAGCGGAGATAGAGCTGGACTGTGAGGAGTCTGCTGAGGGTCCTCGTCCGGCTGAGTCTGCTGATGCGGCGTCCATTGTGGAAGCACGATGTTTTCCTTGCTCCATAGAATAGTAATCCTTACGGCATCTACCAGATGAGTCTCCCCTTCACCTGTAGGGTACTCAAGGTCCAGCCCCTCGAATCCGTTGGTAACTTCATCCACCCCGACAATAGCATAGCCATCTGGAATCGGATTGCAATGGAAAGTTCCATCAGGTCTAGGAGGTAAGACATAGCCGACCGCCACCTTCAAGGTTAGGTTGCTGCATTTTGCCATTAGCTCACAATGTTCCCTCTCCGTGATATCATCCACGGGGTAGCGAGGAGCCATTATATCAGGCCGAACGAGCTCCGTGGAAGCCACGCTATTTTTCCGCTGAGATGGTGGGGTAGCTTCGTGGGCAGTATCGAATGAAGGATCTTCGTGCTGCTGAGATGGTGGGCCGGTAGCTTGCTGACTGGTAAGTGCCTCTAGTTTCTTCTCCTGCAACGCTAATCTTTCTTCTACCTTCTGCATCCGGTCTGCATGCTCTTTCTTCTTTCTCCCTCGGCTTCTATAACCAGTGCTGTCGGGAAACCCATGCACCCACGGAACGGAGCCTGATGTGCCTCGTGTTCATCCAGGGTGTTCAGGATTCCCGAGGGCGCGTGACAGCACGTCCTTCTCTCTGTCGGGATGGAACCTCCCTTGCTGCACGTCCTTGATTGCTTCCTGAATCTTTATGAGGGGTGTTTGAAGTTGTTCTTTCGTGTAAACACACTTCCCTGTTTCTGGGTCCAAAGTTCCCCCATGCCCGAAGAACCAAGTCCTTGCCCGTTCGGGCCAGTTCAATGTCGCTGGTTGGATCCCTTTAGCAAGCAGGTCGTTCTCAGCTTTGTCCCACGTAG
The DNA here is from genome assembly GCA_039707655.1 of Elymus sibiricus. NCBI lineage: Eukaryota > Viridiplantae > Streptophyta > Magnoliopsida > Poales > Poaceae > Elymus > Elymus sibiricus. Next base: position 513,543,591 of record CM077666.1, read on the forward strand.
GCTGGGCAACCTTGTAGCCACCTGACCCCGTAACATGGTGATACAGCTTCTTTGCAGCATTTAGCTTATTTGTCTGTGCCCTGTTCTTAGCTTTCTCCGATTTCTTGTACGCTACAAATGCGGGCCAGTGATCTTTTATCTTCGCATATTGACCGGTGAATTCTGGAGTCTCGTCTTTCTCGACAAACTGTTCGTTCAATCTTTTCTTCCAGTTCTTGAATTGTTCTGCCATCTTCTTAAGAGCCCATTTTTTGACTTTTCGCTGTATAACTGGGTTATTTGGATCCTCCTTTGGCGGTAGGTTGAAATTTATCATGAGCGAGTTCCAAAGATCATCTTTGCATCTATCGTCGACATAAGAAACTCCATCGTCCTTCTTCTTATTCCATTCTGGGATGCTGATCGGGACGTTGTCCCTAACAACAACTCCGCACTGGTGTATAAATCGGTCTTGGGTCCACTTGGGAACAGTCGGTTTGCCATCTTGATCGACTTCTTCGATCGTGAACCTTTCATTCTCGCCCAACCTTTTCTTCGGGCCTCGTCTCCTTATAGAAGTTTGGCTCGATCCGGAGGGCTAAAAGAAGAAAGAAGCGTTAATATATGTACATACAAAACAATTAATGCATCTAGTCAGCAGAGGCTTAATTAATATATATACCTCGCCGGACTTTGCAGCAGTTAAGGCTCCAACACTGGCGGAGCCGTCATCTTCTCCGTCCTCCATTCGATCACCGGAGCCGTCATCTTCTCTTCCCTCACCATCGGAGTCGTTGAGAAACTGTGAGGTGATGATATCATCATCTCCGTCGCGGATTATTTCCTCCAACGCCTCTTCTTGTTCTAAGTCTCTGTCGTGTTCCATAGTTTCTGCAAATATTACAACATGGCAATATACAACCATGAGAGATGAATTAGTGGCAAACATAGACCTAATCACAACAAGGAATCATATGCATATGAGCAATGGATTAGTGGATTATCGGGGTTATGTTTTAATGACCCCCTCCCCCCTCATGTCGAAGTTATACCAAAATTATCGGGGTTATGTTTTAACGACCCCCCCCCCCTCATGTCGAAGTCAATGAACAACATGAAAATTTGTAAGTGATTGCTAAACTTTTATGCTTCATTTATATGAAGATCAATTATCCAATATAACTATGTTCGCGATATGAGGCATTGGACATTATCTAGAATCATATCTGATGAGTCGTCCTATCTTTCGGGAGAGGATACTTTGTGGACCGCCTCTCTCATGTCTGTCCGACGTGCAAATCAGGTTTTCATATGCCTCAAAATCAAAGTTATCGGGGTTATGTTTTAACGACCCCCCCCCCTAATGTCGAAGTTACGACGATATTTGTACAAGATGAATACAAGATTTATACACAAGATGAATACAAGATTTATACACAAGATGAATACACAACTCAACAAATGAACCAACCATCATCCTATGAACAAAACTCAACATACAACAAATGGACACCTTTTGTCGAACAGCGGAGGGACGATCAGGGACCAACTCCACGGAGATGCAACACCACAACCTGTAATTCCACGGAGATGTAACACATGGCAAAACATGCTTACTGAACTAATTCAAATGACCCCTAGATCAATGGCAATCATCATGATCAAGTTGACAAGTATTAACAGATTTTCAGACTTAGTGGCAGAAAACAGATTCGTGATGCAACCTTTGAGGCAAGTAAAATATATGCTACAGTAGTTTTTCATGGCAACAAAGAGCATGGCAAGCATGTACTAATTACCCTCAACAAAACACCCTTACTGATCATGATCCAAAGATGCACATATTTGTTGCAAACCTCAAGGCAAAATGCAAAGTATTAATACTGCCAGTTTCAGACTTAGAGAAAAATAGCATGGCATATATGGCAGAAATGAATAGATAGCAAGTTTACAAGCTTGTAGCACTCACTACAGGTCCTAACATGGCATGAACTAAAATCTACTAGCAAGATGACATCAAAATGCTCCTACTTCATGTTCAAAGATTGCCCAAAAGATGCTTGCATTAAAAAGAAAAAATGAACTCTAATGCAAAAATTTTGTTCTTCAATTTGTTTATATGCTCACTAATTGCAATCTATATATATCCATACACATTTCACACACATTGCAATCTATATATATGCATACATATGCATTCATCCACTAATTGCAATATGCATCTATCCATACACATTGAGAAAAAACCAAGTCCAACATATCCATACAATTTATTCATCCATACAAATTAAAAAATTAACTACAACATATCCATACAATCTATCCATACATTCATCAACACACCTCTATTACTACCTCATATCCATACTAAACAAATTTAACATCACAAAATTTCAAACAAAGTGATGAACTAGGGTTCACCTACTGCCAAATAATGCATCAAAACTAAAAGGATCTGACAAAAAAATATTTGGAGGGATCTATCAATACATCCATCCATGAATCCATCCATCCATCCATTTGGGGAAGAGGGGGAGGAGGGGGAAAGGGTGCTCACCGTGGGGCGGCGACGACGAGGAGGGCTTGATCGGGGGCGGCGACGAGGAGCGGGCTCGGGGGCGGCGATGCTCGGGGAGGACGGCGAGGAGGTCCGGCGACGGTCAGCGGGCTCGGGGACGGCTCGGGGCAGGGCGTCGCGGCAGCCTGGCGGCGGCGTGCGGTGGTTCGGCGTCGGGGCAGAGGAGCGAGAGAGAAAGAAGATTGGGGAGGAAGAAGGCAGCGTGCGGTTTATATAGCCCGAGCTTTAGTCCCGGTTGGTGGCTCCAACCGGGACTAAAGGCCCCCCTTTAGTCCCGGTCCGAGCCACCAACCGGGACCCCCCTTTAGTCCCGGTCCGAGCCACCAACCGGGACTAAAGGGTTGGTCCTGGCACAGCCGAGGGGCGGTGGGAGTTTAGTCCCACCTCGCCAAGCGAGAGGCGCTCGCAGCGGTTTATGAGCCCGCCTGCGGCTACCGTTGCAAGCTCCTCTCAAAGCACAGATAGCTCATCGTCTGACCTGGCCCCTCTCTGCCCTGTGGGTCCTACTGACGGCAGAAATTCGTGGCCCGCGGGCCTGCATCCTGGCCCATATATAGTTGGGTTTCTAGTCGTATGCAGGCCGTGGTGTGTGAATTCTCCTGCTAGTAGGCGGGCATTTTTTTATTTTTTTTATTTTTTGCATATGTTATGTCAATTTTTTGACCTTCTTCAAATCACATCATAATTTTTATACATACTCACTTATGTGTAATACACATGATTATCAAATAATTTCAACAAAATATATGAAATTCTAAAAAATGCAAAACTTTCATATTCTTTCTGTGTTAATGAAACAGGTAATGCCTATTTTTGGTTTTAATTCTAAAGTTTTCTTTTAAACAGATGCATACATGCCTAGTTTTCATTTAATTCTTTTTGCTATTAAAGTTTTTAACAAAAAATACTTTATGAAAATTTTAGTTGCATAAATTTTATATAATTTTAAGTTAATATTATTTTGATCATAACTAGAGTTTTATAAAGCCTTTTAGTTGATTCTTTTTGCTATTGAAGAATATTATAGTTTTGTTTTAGTTGATCATAACTAGAATTTTATATATATGTCAATTTTTTGACCTTCTTCAAATCACATCCTAATTTTTATACATACTCACTTATGTGTAATACACATGATTATCAAATAATTTCAACAAAATATAATTTTAAGTTAATATTATTTTGATCATAACTAGAGTTTTATAAAAGCTTTTTAGTTGATTCTTTTTGCTATTGAAGAATATTATAGTTTTGTTTTAGTTGATCATAACTAGAATTTTATATAACTTTATTTCATGATATAGATTTTCATCAGATAGTGACAAAATAGCTAGTTCTATCAAGTTATTTTCATATGTACCATTGCCGCAACATATTCACCATAAATTCCGATACTTTTTGTTAACCTAATTTATTTTGATGCATAGACACATAGTGATTCAAAAAAAGCCGACACCAATGTTCCCTATGTGAAGGAGATAGACCCTTACTATGAATCTTCTAGAAGATTCATAGTATTTACTGTTAACCTAATAATGTTATATTTTCTTTATGTCACACAACGTTTCTCTCTTATCATCTCCGATCAGAGAAACCACATAGTACCTCCAACTTTATGTCATACAACGTTTCTCTCTTATCATCTCCGATGCTTCTGTTGTATTCATCTATGTCAAGACGTTTAAGCCATGTCTATATTAACCTTGTTATTATATATGGAGCCACCAACCGGGACTAACCGCGTATGATCAACCTTGCAAAACATGTGACTGAAAGGATAGGAATAATTGAAATTTCATAACTTAATAAATAATTATGATAAAATCATGTTTCAAATGCCAAAATGCCCTAGCTAGCTCTTACAAAGATTCCCTCCGGTTTGTCCGAAGTGGCACTTTCCAGCTATAAGTCCGGAAACTCACACTAGAGAGAAAGTGATGGCGGTGAAGCCGGTCACATCCCAGAGTGGGATCTTGGGGTATAAAACTATTTCTTCGCGTGTGTCCCTTGCTTATTGCGCCGTAAACATGGATAATCTTCATAATTTAACAGGATGCTTGGGTCAGTCTTCACTCTGAAGGGTGAAATTTCATGAAACTTTTCATAATCTTCTGACATGTCTGTCTTGTCCTCCACACCCACGATGTTTCTTTTCCCTGAAAGAACTATGTGGCGCTTTGGCTCATCGTATGATGTATTCGCTTTCTTATCTTTTCTTTTTCTCGGTTTGGTAGACATGTCCTTCAGATAGAAAACCCGCGCCACATCATTGGCTAGGACGAATGGTTCGTCTGTGTACCCAAGATTGTTGAGATCCACTGTTGTCATTCCGTACTGCGGGTCTACCTGTACCCCGCCTCCTGACAAATTGACCCATTTGCACCGAAACAAAGGGACCTTAAAATCACGTCCATAGTCAAGTTCCCATATGTCCTCTATGTAACCATAATATGTGTCCTTTGCCCTATTGGTGTTTGCTGCATCAAAGCGGACACCACTATTTTGGTTGGTGCTCTTTTTATCTTGGGCGATCGTGTAAAATGTATTCCCATTTATCTCGTACCCTTGGAAAGTCAATACAGTCAAAGATGGTGTACTGGCCAACAAGTACAGCTCATCTCCAACAGTGGTGTTACCCATGAGATGTGTTTGCAACCAACCGCCGAAAGTCCCCATGTGTTCACATGTAATCCAGTCGTCAGACTGCTCCGGGTGTTTGGAGCGTAGAATATTCTTGTGTTCATTGATATACGGGGCCACCAAGGTAGAATTCTATAGAACTGTGTAGTGTGCTTGCGCCCAAGAATGCCCGTCCCTACATATTATTGAGTTCGGTCCTAGCGTGCCTTTTCCACACAGTCTCCCCTCATGCCGCGATTCAGGAACACCAATCGGCTTAAGGTCAGGAATAAAGTCAACACAAAACTCAATGACCTCCTCTGTTTGATGGCCCGTGGAGATGCTTCCTTCTGGCCTAGCACGGTTACGAACATATTTCTTTAAGACTCCCATGAACCTCTCAAAGGGGAACATATTGTGTAGAAATACAGGACCCAGAATTACAATCTCGTCGACTAGGTGAATTAGGATGTGCGTCAAAATATTGAAGAAGGATGGTGGGAACACCAACTCGAAACTGACAAGACATTGGACCAAATCATTCTGTAACCTTGGTAGGATTTCTGGATCGATTACCTTCTGAGAAATTGCATTGAGGAATGCATATAGCTTCACAATGGCTAATCGAACATTTTCTGGTAGAAGCCCCCTCAATGCAACCGGAAGCAGTTGCGTCATAATCACGTGGCAGTCATGACACTTTAGGTTCTGGAATTTTTTCTCGGCCATATTTATTATTACCTTTATATTCGACGAGAAGCCAGACGGGACCTTGATACTGAGCAGGCATTCAAAAAAGATTTCATTCTCTGCTTTGGTAAGAGCGTAGCTAGCAGGACCTTGATACTGCTTTGGATGCATGCCGTCTTTTTCGTTCATACGTTGCTGGTCCTCCCGTGCCTCCGGTGTATCTTTGGTCTTCCCATACACGCCCAAGAATCCTAGCAGGTTCACGCAAAGATTCTTCGTCACGTGCATCACGTCGATTGCAGAGCGGACCTCTAGGTCTTTCCAATAGGGTAGGTCCCAAAATATAGATTTCTTTTTCCACATGGGTGCGTGTCCGTCAGCGTCATTCGGAATAGATTGTCCGCCAGGACCCTTTCCAAAGATTACTTGTAAATCCTTGACCATATCAAGTATATCATCACCAGTACGGAGGACAGGCTTCTTCCGGTGATCTGCCTCACCTTTGAAATGCTTGCCTTTCTTTCTTAAGGCATGCTTGGTCGGAAGAAATCGACGATGTCCCAGGTACACATTCTTCTTACATTTATCCAAATATATACTTTCGGTCTCATCTAAACAGTGCGTGCATGCGTGGTATCCCTTGTTTGTCTGTCCTGAAAGGTTACTAAGAGCAGGCCAATCATTGATGGTTACAAACAGCAACGCTCGTGTACACCTTTTATGTCCCACAGCTGTAAAAGTTCTTCAACTAATGGCCTTAGGTACACATCAATGTCGTTGCCGGGTTGCTTAGGGCCTTGGATGAGCACTGGCATCATAATGAACTTCCGCTTCATGCACAACCAAGGAGGAAGGTTATAGATACATAGAGTCACAGGCCAGGGGCTATGATTGGTGCTCTGCTCCCCAAAAGGATTAATGCCATCTGCACTTATACCAAACCATAAGTTCCTTGCGTCACCTGCAAAGTCCGGCCACTTTCTCTCGATTTTTCTCCACTGCGACCCATCAGCGGGTACTCTCAACTTCCCGTCTTTCTTACGGTCTTCTTTGTGCCATCGCAACAACTTGGCATGCTCTTTGTTTCTGAACAGACGTTTCAACCGTGGTATTATAGGAGCATACCACATCACCTTGGCAGGAACCCTCTTCCTGGGGCGCTCGCCCTCAACATCACCAGGGTCATCTCGTCTGATCTTATACCGCAATGCACCGCATACCGGGCATGCATTCAAATTCTTGTACTCCTCACCGCGGTAGAGGATGCAGTCATTAGGGCATGCATGTATCTTCTGCACCTCTAATCCTAGAGGGCAGAGAACCTTCTTTGCTTCGTACGTACTGTTAGGCAATTCGTTATCCTTTGTAAGCTTCTTCTTCATTATTTTTAGTAGCTTCCCAAATCCCTTGTCAGATACACCATTCTCTGCCTTTCATTGCAGCAATTCCAGTGCGGTACCGAGCTTTGTGTTGCCATCTTCGCAATTTGGGTACAACCCTTTTTTGTGATCCTCTAACATGTGATCGAACTTCAACTTCTCCCTTTCACTTTCGCATCCTCTCTGTGCATCAACAATGACCCGGCGAAGATCATCATCGGGCACATCTGGTGCGCCTCTTGATCTTCAGCTTCCCCCGTTGCAGTATCACCGTATTCAGGGAACATAGGATAGTTGTCATCATCCTCTTCTTTTTCGTTTTCTTCCATCATAACCCCTCTTTCTCCGTGCTTGGTCCAAACATTATAGTGTGGCATGAAACCCTTCGAAAGCAGGTGGAAGTGAAGGGTTTTCGAGTCAGAGTAATCCTTCGTACTCTCACAGGCAGTACATGGACAATACATAAAACCATTCTGCTTGTTTGCCTCAGCCACATAGAGAAAATTATGCAGGCCCGTAATGTAGTCGGAGGTGCATCGGTCACCGTACATCCATTGCCGGTTCATCTGCGTGCATTATATAATTAAGTATATCAAAAACCATTACAGAACATCATGAATACAGAAATGACCAAATTAATACAAGTTCATCATCACATTAAAACCAAAGTACAGTAGAGATCAAATGTTATTACTGAAAAAATAAATACATAAAGTTCATACATAGTTCTCATAAAACAACATACAGCTCTCTAGAGCATTTAATTAAAACATACATTGAAACTAACATACAACTATGTAAAACATTTAAATGCAACAACAAATGCGATCAAAATCGCAACTAAGGTAACAATTGATCCAACAGCATAATGATACCAAGCCTCATTATCAATGGCATATTTTCTAATCTTTCTAATCTTCAAGCGCATTGCATCCATCTGGATCTTGTGTATATCGACGACATCGGCAACATGCAACTCCAATTTCATCTTCTCTTCTTCAACTCTTTTCAATTTTTCTTTCAAATAATTCTTTTCTTTTTCAACTAAATTTAACCTCTCGACAAGAGGGTCGGTTGGAATTTCCGATTCACATACCTCCTAGATAAAGACATCTATGTCAAGTTGGTCGACAAAATTGTCATAAACACTAAATGAAACAAATAGTTATAAAAGATAATATACCACATCCGAATCATAGACCGGACGAGAGCCGACGGGGGCGGATACCAAAACCATGGCACTATATAATAACAAACAATAATACAAGTAAGAAAATTATACAAGTAGCTATATAAATCATACACATGTGCAAACTAAGAAGTTAATTTGAGCTCAAATTGTGCATCTAAGTCAAATAAACTCACACATACACTCCTCCACTAAAACCCACAAACCACACTACTTCTAGCCCATTTGAAATGAGCTAAACTAGCAGTGAGAGATGAAAGGATGAAGTTGCTAACCTTTTTAGAACACTTGGATAGTTGGTGCACCGCCAAACCTAGACAAATCTTGGGGAAAATGGAGCTTGGAGGTCGAGCTTGGAGGAAGAACAGAGGAGAAAGCTTAAGTGTGGCTCCGGCATTTCATCGAACACCTCATGTGCATATATATGCAAAAAACAGAGTAGCCCACACCTCCACCCTTCCACGGCCAAAAAACAGAGGAGATGGGGGGTGGATATATATAGGCAAAACTTTAGTCCCGGTTTGTGTCTAAAACCGGGACTATTGGCCTACCCTTTAGTCCGGGTTCCAGACACCAACCGGGACTAAAGGGCAGCAACCCCTTTAGTCCCGGTTGGTGGATGGAACCGGGACTAAAGGTCCCAGCCGAACCGGGACTGATGCCTGCCGAGGCCCGGCCGGCGTCCTAGCCTCTCGAACCGGGACTGATGCTCCCATTAGTCCCGGTTCGTAACACGACCGGGACTAATGCTCTGATCTGGCCAGGACCAAAGCCCTGTTTTCTACTAGTGTACCCGACAGCGCAGGCGCACACTGAGGTCTGGAAAAAAAGCATATCATTCGCGCGAGCCTTAACACAGGTGGTAACGAACACTTGGTTCTCCCAAATCATAAAATCTACACTTAATTAGTTTATAGCTTTGCATATCCAACTTCAAATAACATCGATTGACCTCGCAACGACATAATAACACTGCATCTCGTGTAGGACGCACCATATAACACTTTTTCATAGCATTCATCGGGCAGGGAAAACAACCCCAGGCCATGCATGCACAGCCATCCAATACAATCCCGTTTAAAGCAAACCAGCAGCCCACAATCCGATTAATGAAGGGAGCCATGCATGTCCTCCCAAACGGTCTCTCTTTTTTATTGGCACGTACTACCATGCAGAGCCCACATCCTGTTTATAATTAGCCAACCAGCCATGAATGTTTTTTTTTAGGGACACCAGACCAGCCATGCATGTTCATCCCTTCATTGGGTCTCTTTTTCCTATTTGCACGTACAGCCAACACCGGCAAATAATTTGCCGATTTAATTCCTTCATTCTCATACGTCAGACCCACACCTCATCCTCCCTCTGTTTATTTTCCAGGCCGCCTGCTGATTTCTGGACAACTCGCAAGCGTATATTAAGTGGTGGGATTAGATATAAAGGGGCGAGGTGGGACTATTCTATTAAAAACGAACCTCCACATGTAAGAGAAAAATAAGATAGCCTAGTTGGATGCAGCCCCAGATGGGAGGAGGAGGACGTGAGTTCGATCCCCTAATATATATTTTTTCGCTGATTCTAGGAGAAAGCCCAGAAACAGGCCCATCAACATATGGATGGATGTGGCCCAGTTTGGGATGTAAAATCCAGCCAGGCGACTGCGTGCGTGCGAGCAAATCGTACGAAATTCTTTTGACGGACGAAACGGACGAGATTTCGGGAGGAAGAAGCGATCCTCCCTTTATTATTAAAAAAAATTAGGTAGAGATGATGCGTGTACGTTGTTGGTTGGATTACTTACAACACTTCCCTTTCTTTCTTTCTTTCTTTCTTTCTTTCTTTCTATTTTCCTTCTCAAGGGAAAAAAGGTCGAATTAAGTTATAAATGAATATAAAAAAATAATGTATTAGCTTAGCATCACCGCTAAGTTATTTCTCCTAGCACCTACTCTCTTGTTCCAAATATATAAACATTTAGGAGATAAATTAGTTTCATCAGACCCATTATTAAATATACTTTTGTTAATGTTGTATATATTAGCCTTTTTTTTACAAATTTGGTCAAATATGCATAAGTTTTCCCCGCAAAATGTATATGTCTGTATTGTGTTAAAATTTCGTGATTTTATCACCTACTGTTAATTCCTGGCAAAAACTTTAGTGGCAGTAAAATTTCTTTTTCAGCACAGCAACACATAGACTTGTAAACTTAACATGCTAAAGGCAATTCTTGACACTTTATTTAGCAAAACACAAAAAACTTTGTTCTTACAGAAGGTAACAACTTTATTGAATCAAAGCAAAAACAAAGATAAATTGTGGTTACCTCCCATAAGCGTTTTTCTTTAATGCCTTTTAGCTAGGCACAGTGTTTTCTGCATAGTTTTCAGGTTTTCTCATCAATGCTTCCCAAGGAATTTTCATATCTTATAGTTGGGTAATTCTCCTCTATAGAGCATCTATAGTGTTTTCTGCATAACAGCTTGACTTTTGTGAAAAAAATACTGCATCTATAGAGCATCCTTTCAGGCTTGTTGCAGTTTTTGAGCCTACTGTATCCTCATCATACAAAAGTAACGCAGTCTTTCTGGCTTTGGATAACTTAGGAGTCATTACACAGGGTAGCAAAGCCACTTTAATTTTTCATTTGTGTGTTTCTTGCTCTAGCTATTCTCTCTCTCACTCCACACTTAATTAGTGTCTCTCTCCCACCATCTCCATGTAATAAATTAAGTATATCTCTCTCTCCTCCTCCATATTAATTAATTAGTACATGAGAGTTGTAATACGAGGGTTGTAATACGGGGGTTGTAAAATCATGGGATATATATGACGAACAGCAGAGAATATTTCATGGAAAATATGTAGGCTTCATCCACATGAATAGAAATTTTAGGGTGGCTAAGGTACCGTAATAGCAACAATCAAACAAATAGCACATGAAATTGTAGGCGCTATATATTTTCGTCGATGTTAAGTGCTTTTGGGACCCATCTGCTGGATGGATGGAGTCCGCGATCACCCTATTGCCGAGGCACTCAGGCACATGAGTAATTCCTTGATCGTGTCAATGGTTGGACAGAGTAGACGCCTACCCCATCGCACCAGGATGGGCAAAGACACTAGGATGGCCGCCGGCATGAACGTCTGTAGCGCCGCCATTGGCAGCTCCTTTGGCGAGGCGGGGAAGGGGTCAAGCTTGGTGCGGGTAAATTCTTGCCACATAAAATCATGAGATATATCAGACCACGTGTGCACAATGTTGTCTGCTAGCCGCCACTGGATATCATGAACGCATGAAATGACGTTGAAAAATGAAGAGTATTTCATGAAAAATATATCAACTTCGAGTGCAGTAATAGAAATACTAGGATAGTGGAATAGAAATAATCAAACAAATAGCATATGAAATTATAGTTGCTATCTATTTCGTCAACATTAAGGGCTTTTGGGACCACCCCGATAGATGGATGGAGTCCCCGACCACCTATTGGCCGTCGGGCTACCTGGCTACCAGCCATGCCCGGCTCATCGACACCGTTGCCCTAGCATCGTCCACTAGGCGGTGCTCCTGCGCCATCTTCAGCCTTCGGGACTCCATGAGCGCGACCATGCACATGGTAGCTAGTGACACAACCAGGCCCGCGCCCATGGGCGGCAGCAACGTCAACCCCGGCGTGTTGCCCATCTTGCAACGTAGGGGCTGTTTGGATCAATGCCCTCAGACGCCAAGCCAAAAAATTGGTCGTTGACCCAGCCTTGGTACTCACTTGGATGGACGCCAAATAATTGATGCGCACACACCTACACAAAAGCCCTCGTTCATTTCTAAGCCAATTTTTTGGTGAGTCGTGGGTTGCGGAATCCTTCGCCAATTATTTGGCAAGCCAACGATTGGCAGAGCTAGCGTTGGCTCAATCCAAACAGCCCCTATATCGGCAACAAAAAGCGGGGTGTTGCTGGAGGCCGTGCGACAGGTCTATCTTCCCGGTTGCCAACACATGAGAATCCTTATCTCGTCTAATATCTTTTAGTCAGGATGATAATCCTTAAGAATATCTATGGCGGCAACAAAAGGCGGTCGTAGATGGGTGTGACATCCCCAGCCCCTAATGCCCTGTTGTGTAGGGCTGGACACGAGCCGAGCCGAGCCGAGTTCGGACCGAGCCATGCTTTAGCTCGCTCTGAAACGAGCCAGCTCGGCTCGGCTCGGTGTTGCAACGAGCTGCATATGTGTGGCTCGGCTCGTTTTTGCACTGGCTCGGTCTAGCCCGAGCGGCTCGTGAGTGGATGGACAGGGGGTCACTGCCAGGTGGGCCCTGTTTACGTCTTCTTCCCAAGAACCTCGCTGCCGCTAGATGTGGGATCACCGGCGATGCTACGGAACTCAGGCGAGGTGGAGTGGTGCTTGGAGACGAGAGGAGTACTTGCAGACCCATAGGATGTCGACGAATAGCTTGGCGGCATGGTCGCCGCCCTGCAGCTGGTGCGCGACGGCTGCCGTGCACGTGCCGGTGCTTGATGTGGCGAGGAATGGCACACGCTGCGGAGTCTTTGGCGGCGCTGCGCGGGCGGGCTACCGGCGCCGCTCGACAGGGTGGCCACCGTGGGAGGAGGCTCGACAAGGTACGCAAGCAGTGGAGGCGAGGCACGCGGCGGCGACGTCGGCAGGTCCGTGTGCCGCGCTGGTGGCGGCGTGGCGTGGAAAACCTAGCGTGTGACTGCCGCACGAGAGAATTGACCAGGATGGGCTGCGGGGAGCTTTCTGGCCGTGCGGGAGTTCACAAACGAGTGGGATGGGCTGCCTGGGCTGCCTCGTGCGCGTTTGGGCTTTGCCTGAGGCGAGCCACCGAGCTGGACCGGCCGAAACTCGGCTCGGCTCGGTCGCGAAACGGGCCTGTTTTCAGACCTCGGCCCGCTCGATAATCCTATCGAGCCGAGCTGTAACGGGCCGAGCTGGAGCGAGCTTCGGGCCGAGCCGAAAAGCTCGCTCGTACGTCCAGGCCTACTGTTGTGCTAGTTAATGCTGCCATGTCACCATGATTGTCATAAGCAAATTACCGATAGAAAATAATCCAACACTTAAAATTTGATCAAAATCAAATTCAAATTATAAAAAAAAAATGTTTTGTCAAATGGTCATTTAAGAATGTTCACACAACTATATAAAATCCCCAAGCATTTGTAAAAGCGAAACAAACTCCAATGGTGTGACGCCCCCGACTTAATCGTGCACTAATCATACACGCAAATGCACACGATCAAGCCTAAGAACTCACTTGAAGATATCACAACACAACTCTAAACATAAATAAAAGTCATACAAGCTTTATATTACAAGCCAGGGGCCTCGAGGGCTCGAATACATAAGCTCGGTGTCATACAAGCATCAGCGGAAGCATCATGTATCTGAATACAGACACAAAGTTAAACAAATAGGCCTTTAAGAAGGCAGGGCAAAATAAAACACAGATTGAAAGGCGCAGGCCTACTGCCTGGGTGCCTCCTAACTACTCCTGGTCGTCGGAGGGCTCCTCGTAGTAGTAGTATCCGGAGGGGTAGTACTGGTAGTAGTCGTCGCCGGCAGGGGCAGCTGGCTCAGCAGGCTCCTGGGCTCCATCGTCTGTTGTAGCAATCGGGTATATAGGGAAAAGGGAGACAAAGCAACCGTGAGTACTCATCCAAAGTACTCAGCAAGACTTACATCAGAGTTATTCTACTTATGCAACATTATCAATGGTGTAGGAACGAAGTATGTCTACCAGAGGGGGGGGGGTGAATGGGAGTTTTAAATTTTCTTTCGGAAGTATCAAAACTCTCGGAACCCAGCAGCGGAATGAACGAAAACAGTATTCAGTGAGCGAATACAAACTATCGAATGGAAACTAAAACATGCATCGAGGTAAATCACATAATTGAAACATGTCACATGGCATCGTTCGAATGTGAAGGAGAGTAGCAGAGATGACCAGTGATGCTCGATGGCGACAAGGTATTTGGTAGACCAGTTCGCCCTTCTGCAAAAGGACTACGTCTGGTTGGAGGGGTTGTGATTTAACACAGAAGATAAACTCTCTTCGCCCTATTCTCCTCGACAATTGGTTCGTCAACCAATGCTGATTACTCGTGGTAGATGCTTGAGGCGATCTCCGAACCTTTACAGACTTCTTCTTCGAGAACCACAATTACTCTTGGTCTCTGAAGAAATTGACACCTAACCGTCTAGAGAGTTCGCAGCTCTCAAGAGTAATAGCGGAGCGTACTGGACTTAGATTCGAGTGATGCTGAACCACTATCTAATTTTTTGGCTCTGGGGTTTTCTCTCGGTGGATTTTAAACTCAAATCAATCGGAGAGGGGGTTGCTCAACAATCTTCTCAGAATCAAACGGAGCAGCCACCGGACAATGCCGGTGCGGGGTGGCTATTTATAGCCGCAGCCTTCCCGGATGGGAAATGACCATTTTGGACACGCGGTCCAGCCAATGGCCAACCGACACGTTCACAACGGTCGGATTTTAAGAGCAACGGTAACATTACTTGGGGAGCAAGTAATGCTAACTCCTCGGTCAGAGACAAAACTCTCACAGCGAAGAAGATCACAGTCTCTTGCTGGCAAGTATTTGCTCGGAACACAAGGAGATTTCTCTCACAACTTTCATAGGATTTGGGTTTAGCATCGGCGAATCAAATCTTCGAACGCTACACCCCTCTTAATAGTACGGTGGTCCTATGACTCAATAAGGCGAAAAGAAACAACGAAAAGAATACTACGTCTTCTCTTCGTTTTCAATCTTCTCGACAGCAGTCACTTCCTTCGGAATAACACCGAGCCAATTGCAACAAATCAGCAATTTTTGAGGGGTCACTCTTGTCGTCATATTCTTCGGTGATAACCTTCACTGCCATGCAGGGAATATTCTTCGGAGTTTGAAACCAAACTCCTCTTGACTCCAGGGACCTGTTACTCTGTGTGCACTAGCAAACACATCAGTCCCTCACTATTTGTCAACAATCTCCAAAACATAAGGAGGCAAATTATTGCACCAACAATCTCCCCCTTTTTGGACGATTGATGACAAAACAGATAATCATCGAAGTGAAGATAGATAAGTAAAAAGCAATTCCAACAAGAGTGAGTAAGTGTTACTTTGCTCGAAGATGAAATAGACTCCCCCTAAATGTATGCAGGGAAGAAGGATATGAGATAAATTCTCCTGTAAGAATTGAAGTATTTGGAGGAAATTTGAATCATTCGAGACATTGATTCGCACTGATGAGATATAATCCATCAAGATCATAGTGCAATCAAATATGACTTCTGATAATAATTCCACCTGCAAGACAAATGCTTCGAGAGAAATAGTGCAGCAGCAGGGGTAATAAGCATTACAGCACAGAAGTTATTGAGTTTTACAACATAGTACGGATAAGATATAGACCAGAAGTTGCAAACTCGCACGAAACCAAAATCAAACGAAACACCAAAAGTAAATCTATCAAGACTCGATGTAATTCTCCCCCTTTTTGTCAACAAGTGTCAAAAAGGTGAGGAATAACAGGAGTAAAGAAACGCAGAGCTTGGCTCAATCAGTGGTATCTCCAGACGAGCTATCCGAGGTTAGTTCTTCTTCGGAAGTGATGGGATTGTCTTCGTCTTCAGCAGCAACAGATTTTCCTTCAAGAATAAGAGCTTGAGGCTGAGCAGATGAGGGAATAGCGGGAGTAGCCACAGGAGGAATACGGGAATGCATATTGCCTTCGGCAGGTTTCTCTATCGGTGAGGTGGCTTTAGATTCGTCAAGCAGTTTGCGAAGCTTGAGATGAAGAAGATCTATTGTAGGCTCACGAGCAGGCAGAGGAGTACTCCGATCTTGAAAATCTTTGACAGTGAAGCCTTTGTCAATATAGTCATAAAGCTCTTGGAGATTGACATTCAGTAATTGTTTCTCGGTGAAGAACTTGTGAAGCAATTTCCAGAGTCTCTTCTTGTTTTCATCAGCTATCAGATGCATTATCCTCGTGCGATTGTTAAGTGCATTCAGTTCGGAGGCGAGATGTTCTTTCTCACGATGATCCTCAGCGATATGCTGCAGCAGCAGTTGTTGTGTACGCAAACTGACTTCGAGTTGCGATGGAGGTTGAGTCGAAATCTTTCGGTCACGCTGAGGCAGACGAGGCCCATCAAATTGCTTGTGATAGTCTTGGGAGCTTGATGCGGGTGATTTACCCGAAGAGATATCATCCATGACTTTCAAATTATCGCGAACAGGAGGAATGAAGCTCTTATGGCTTACCTTCGCAAGATACACTGTGCGCATTGCATGATCAACAACTTTCTGGATCCAAGGTGCAAACACTTTGATGCAGAAGGGATATTGAGCAGAATCCTTTAGAATGCGTAGGAACATGTCTTCCACATCGAAAATGTATCGCTCAGAGATGGCATATATAGCATTGCGAAGAACATCTGAGATGGACTTGTCTGGATTCATACCAGCCAAAGGGCAAATGGTATAGGAGAGCATGTGGAATAGCGTCTGATTGTCGAAAGTTAAATGCTCAGGATGGGGAGGACCAGTGTAGTCATGAATCTTTTCATGATCCATTGTGCATCGAAAGATTTCATCTGATATAACATCAATGTTATGAACCCGAATCTCAGTGTTACCGTGCTCAAAGCGGGGGAAATGGAAGTGCGAGCCAAAATCCGTTGAAGTGCATTTGATGCGTTTCCCTTCTGTCATCCATTCCATGACCCATTTGGAACTATCAGATTCATCGCCAGAGATATATAGTGTAGCATAGAATTGAAGAATAATCTCTCTGTTCCAAGGGTGCTCGAACTCAAAGACTTTGGTGAGGCAGAAATCATCCAGATCCTGAAGCAATTGATTGAAACAACCAATGTTGCGCATAGCAGGGATGTCCAGATATTCGTGAGGAAATATCTTTCGGCTCTCATAGAGGACCCGAGAATAATAGATGGCCTGTTCCTTAGTCCAGAAACGAGGCGATTCTGAAGTGCGCGGCCCATCATACGGACTGGCTTGAAAGAATTTGGGATGCGCATTCCGATTGAAAAGAGGACCTTTTGCGCCTGCGCCTGACGAGAACAAAGGCAGTTCTTCACGAGGGTAGGGATATTTGAGTTCTTCTTCAGGAGAAAGATATTCATCACCATAGACAACTGAGTCCGTGCGGCGAGCAGAGACAGATTTTCGTTCGGAGGGACCAACATCTGGCATTCGAATAGCTGTGTCGATGGATAACTTGAGTGGAGACGGAGCAGGTGTTGCAACTGTTGGAGGTGCTGAGGTAGAAGGCAGCAAAGCAAGTTCAATCACTGGAGGCACTGAAGCCGAGTCATTTACTGAAGGTTGTTGCTCGACTGGGATCTGTTCTTGCTTGACTATAGGAGAGGCCGAGACTTTTGGAGCTTCATCAGCCGGAGAAGCTTGGGGCTCGGAGCGAGGGATTTCACCTTACTCAGAGACAAATTGTTGCGAGGGAATATCAGCCCAAGCAGGGGAGGCCACAGGCACTGATTCAGTTGGCCTTGGCGCGGGAGGAGCATCCGAGTCCTTAACAGGGGGTGGCGAAGGAATTGCTGGCTCAGGAGATTTTGCTTGTGGAGCAGGAGACTGAGCAACTTGGGGAACAGGCGACGGTTCCTTCGGAGCAGGAGGCACATTTTTCTTCGCCATTCGCTTTCGTTGCTTTTTCTTTTGCTGAGCAACTTGATCAATATGGCCCTTGACCAGATCATTGTATCCAGTGACTTTGGCTTGATGTGCATCACAGATCTTCCGAACAATTTCATCTAGATCCGTGTGAAAGCATAACCTTCGGTGGCGAATAAGAGTCATGGCACGATTGATATCCTTGTAGGTGTCTTTGAGTGCTTTAATGACAAATTTGGAGGAGGCAGTTTTCATGCAGTGATCAATGTCCATTAGCTCGGCAGAAAGAGAATTGATCTCAATTGCATCTTCTCTCAATTCTTGAACTACGGAAGTGGCTTGAGTAATAACTTCGGCAGGAATAGGTAGGGATGCCACTTCTCCATCGAAAGGATTGTCCACAAATCTATCGAGTTGTTCCATGATAAATATGTGATCATAGTAATGAGGAGCATCAGTCTTGACAGAGGAAGCATTCTGGACAGGAACTTGCTCGGAAGGAGGTTTTGAAGCCAAAGGCTGAGTCAAGGTAGGCGCAAATTGAGCAACCTTCTCCTTCGGAGCAGTAGCCTGCGGAGCAAATTTCTCGGAAGGCGCCTTGATTTTCTTCAAGTCAGGTTTGGGAATATTTTCCCCTTGCTTGGCAGTACTCACAGGAGCGTCAACTACCAAATCCTTCAAATTGATAGCATCTGGATGGGGAGTTGTGTTCACATGCTGCTTCATTGTGACAGTAGTAGCAGGGGTCTTTCGAGCTAGGATCTTCTTCGGTGGTGCTTCTGGAACAATGTTAACACGAAGATCAGGCAGGACAGTAGATGTGGTAATGTTTACTTGCTCGCTGAGAGTAGCAGTAACTTCTTCCTTGGTGAGCGGAGGATCATCATCATCAGCAGAAGAATCATCCATGCGAAAATCAGCAGCAGGTTCAGCCTTTTTCTTCTTTGGTGCGCCCTTTTTCTTCGCAGCAGCACTGGGATCATGCTTGCGCTTAGAACAACTTTCAGATTTTCCTTTGGCCTTTTTCTTCTCCACATCATCTTTGAGAAGGCGAAGGTTTTCCTGTTCACAAGCCTTTTGCTTTTCGGCCCTCTGGGCTCTCTTGATGGCATTGCGCTGACGCTTAGCAAGCTCATCGGGATATGATGCAGGAATTCGAAGGGAAGACTCATGAGCATTGGACGGAGGAGGAGGTCTTTCTTGGGGACCGTTTGCCTTGATGAGAGAAATTTCACGGCAGTCACCCCATGGTGGATGAAATGCAAAGTTCTGAGCAAACCGAGGATGAACAAATTCATAGTTGAACCACTTGCGCACCCAGTGGCGGTGAATCCATTGTTGATGAGTATCTCTCTGATGTTTGGTTTCTCCTGGAACAGTGTCATACCGATCATGAGAGATGTATTCGGTGGTGTTGGTGTATGCCTGTCTACCACCCCGCTTCTTCTTCGGAGCAGTCTCTTCTTGCTCGTCGGCATTTTGATCGGTCCTTTTTCTCTTGCTGGTTGATGGGCCTACCGTTGGGCCCTTAGCATTCGGAGCTTTGGATTCATCAGCAGTACCCAGAATAACATCATCTCTGTCAGCCCGACTTACTGGGTTAGCTGAATCCTCAACTGACTGCATTTTCCTGTGAACATAGATAGATGCGAGGGAAAATGGGAACAGGGTTACGAATGCACACAGCGAAGATTTTGAAAAAGAACTCGTTTTTGATGAAGAAGTAGATGCAGACTTTGAGAAATGTTTCGGGCGAAAGAAATGTGTAGAACGAACTAGTAGGTTCGAAGAAAATACTAGTAAACGTGCTAAGTATTCCGTTCGTTCGAGACATAACACAAACCCTAGATCTGAAATTTTTTGGATGCGAGGGAACACTACAAACCACATCCGCACAATTTACCTATCAGTAAGGATCTGAGAAATACAGTAAAAATTATGCAATTTTTACCGCGGACGAACTCGAACAGGAAGAGAGGAAGAACGAGTTCGCACTACACATACCCTAACTTGGTGATGTGCAGCAACTACGGTGGCGCGGAGAGGAAGATGATCCGCGGCGGCGAGGAATGACTCCGGCGACCTCTTTCTAGCAGCGAAGCGGCGAGGATGGTCGACGTCGTCGAGATCGAGGAGGAGCAGTGCGGTAGGGCTTCGGAAGGTGGCAATGGAGAAGATGCGAAGTGAAACGAGGAGGGTGGCGGCTCAGCATTTATATGCGAGGAGGAAATAGCCGCACCCCGGTGAACCTGATCGGACGGCCAGAGTCAATGGACTATTGCGATTCAACGGATCAGATAAGCTGGCAGTTGATAAGGAGCACGTGGCAACCGTCACCAAAGAACGTGGTCCAGACTTGGGCGGGAAATCCCAAATTTTGGACGGCTTTCGCCAAAACTGATTAAGTTCTGACCGAAACTTTAACGTGGTCAAGGACACCAGATGAAGTTTCGTTCCCAGATGAAATTTGTGCATTCATAACGGAGCAGCATAGACTGGAAGAGATAGAATAGAGGGAAAACAGGGTCCTAGGTATTTCACTCAGACGAAAAACCACAAACGCCAGAGAGAAAAACTATGAGTGAAATACATTCAGACTAACACAAAAGTTTCAAATGCAACTCAACGAAGAGAAATTGTGGTGGCGTTACCCACCGTATAAGATCTGTATGACCCCGAGCGTCGCACAATTATCGTGGCACCCGGTTAGTCTAGTTCTTCGTTAATGTATTCACTCTTAGAAACAAAATTTCACTTTGTCGAAATTTTCAGGCTCTTCGAGTGTTATGCACCCATTCCTTCTAAGATGTAGAAGTGTTGGTACGGGTGCCGAGTCCAGCTTACTGCACGTTTGCGGAATCTAGGATATTTAGCTCGCACCGTAACGCACAGAATCTTTTCTCATCGAGAGGCTTGGTGAAGATATCGGCGAGATTCTCTTCGGTATTGACATGACTGATAACAATATCCTCTCGAGCAACATGATCGCGTAGGAAGTGATGTCTGATATCAATATGCTTGGTGCGAGAGTGCTGTATAGGATTGTGTGCAATTTTGATCGCACTCTCATTGTCGCACAATAGAGGGATCTTCTCGACCTTGATGCCATAATCCTTCAGAGTCTGCTTCATCCATAATAACTGAGTACAGCAAGCGCCAGCAGCAATATATTCGGCCTCAGCCGTAGAGAGCGAGACACAATTCTGCTTCCTTGACGACCAACATACCAATGATCTACCGAGGAAATGGCATGTCCCCGAAGTAGATTTCCTGTCAACCCGGTCACCTGCATAATCTGAGTCTGAATATCCAACGAGGTCAAACTGTGCTCCCTTAGGATACCATAAACCTAAGGTGGGGGTGTGAGCCAAATATCTTAGAATACGCTTGACCGCTTGGTGATGCGATTCTTTCGGTGCAGCTTGAAAACGAGCACACATACAAACACTCAACATAATATCAGGTCTGGATGCACATAGGTAAAGCAAAGAACCAATCATCGAACGATAAGCTTTCTGATCGTAATCTTTACCGTACACGTCTGCGTCCAGCTGGCCATTCGTGGGCATGGGAGTTTTGTAGCCCTTCTGTTTGCACTCTTGCATTTTGAACTTTTTAAGATAGTCTCTCAGATATTTCTCCTGAGATATGAAAATTCCATTGTCCTATTGACGAATTTGTAGTCCGAGAAAGAACTTAAGTTCACCCATCATGGACATTTGATACTTCTCGGACATCATTCGCCCGAATTCCATGCTGCAAGTATTGTTAGTACAGCCGAAAATAATATCATCCACATAAATTTGACACACGAATAGATCGCCATCAATAGCACGAGTAAAAAGAGTGGAATCAGTGGATCCTGGCTTCAACCCTTTATCGAGCAAAAACCTCTTCAGAGTGTCATACCAAGCTCGAGGGGCTTGCTTTAGCCCATATAGCGCCTTTATTAACCTGAAAACTTTGTTAGGAAACTGAGGGTTTTCAAAGCCAAGTGGCTGCCTAACATATACTTCCTCATCAATTTCACCATTGAGGAAAGCACTTTTCACATCCATTTGGTAAAGCATAATATCATTGTAATTTGCATACGCGAGAAGAATACGAATTGCCTCAAGGCGAGCAACAGGAGCATATGTTTCACCGAAATCGATACCTTCTACCTGTGTGTACCCTTGAGCGACAAGACGTGCTTTGTTTCTCACAACAATGCCATTTTCATCTTGCTTGTTCCGGAAAATCCATTTTGTGCCGATGATACTGTGCTTCTTAGGATTCGGTTTGTCAACCAATTCCCACACATCATTCAATTCGAATTGCACCAACTCTTCTTGCATGGCATTCATCCAATCGGGATCGTTCATAGCTTCTTCATACTTGGTAGGTTCTTTCAATGAGACAAAAGAGAAACTTCCACAATAGTTAGCCAATCGAGTGCGAGAGCGAGTTGTGGGTCTGTAACCTGGATTCTCGAGATCTTCGAGGATTAATGCAGGGTCAACTCGATTTGCCACTCGTGGGAGAGTATTTCCTTCTTGATGATCATTTTTGTTATCCTCATTATCAGCATCAGGGTTGGCATTAGTATCGCCATTTTCATTTTGATTGCCATTTTGATCGGCATTTGCATTTGGGTTGCCATTTGTGTTCGGTGTTGCATTTTCTTCGGCAGTAGATTGGCGTGTACGTCGAGCTATGGGAGCATCATCATCGGAAGAGTCAGGTGTATTTCCTTCGACTGGCCTGACGTCCCCAATAGCCATTTGCCGAATAGCATCAAAAATCGGAGGTTCATCTATCACACTAGGCAGGTGCTCCTTTTGAGAGCCGTTAGATTCATCAAACCGCACATTTACCGTTTCCATAACTTTCCCGTGGTGAGAGTTATAGACACGATAAGTATGCGAGTTCGAGCCATAACCAAGAAGAAAACCTTCATGTGCCTTGGGTGCAAACTTGGAATTATGATTCATGTCACGAATATAGCAAGGTGCACCAAATACACGTAAATAAGAAACATTCGGTTTCTTTCCAGTGACAAGCTCATATGAAGTTTTCTTAAGGAATTTATGAAGATAAACACGATTCACAACATGGCAAGCAGTGTTAATAGCATCAGCCCAGAAACGAATGGGGGTTTTATACTCACTGAGCATTGTTCTCGCCATTTCAATGAGAGTTCGATTCTTTCGCTCAACAACTCCATTCTGTTGGGGAGTGTATGCGGCAGAGAATTCATGAGTGATACCATTTTCATCGAGAAAATCTTCGATATAAGTATTTTTGAACTCGGTGCCATTGTCGCTTCTGACATGCTTAATTCGCACATCATATTCATTCTGAGCCTTCTTAGCAAATCTTTTGAAGATGTCTTGGGTGCAGGTTTTGTCTTCGAGAAAGAATACTCAAGTGTATCGAGAGAAATCATCAACAATAACCAGACCATAATGACTGCCTCCGAAACTTGCATAGTTTTGAGGCCCGAATAAATCCAGATGAAGAATTTCCAGTGGTCTTGTTGTGGTCATGACAGTTTTTGATGAATGATGCTTCTTGGCCAATTTACTAGCTTCACACGCAGCACACAGACTATCCTTGTCGAATTTCACATCAGGAATACCACGGAGATGATTTTTCTTCATGAGAGTCTGCAAATTTCTCATACCTGCATGACCAAGTCTTCGGTGCCACAGCCATCCTTCGGTTGCTTTTGCAAGCAAACAAGTTCGGACTGAGGGACCCTTAGAGAAATCCACAATATATAAATCACCTTTTCTATTTCCCTCGAAAACGAAGGAATTGTCAGTGGCCATAAAGACGATGCATTTGGATTTAGAAAATAGAACAAGCATGCCTAGATCACAAACCTTGCCAACTGACATGAGATTGAATCCAAGAGACTGAACAAGTAAAACATCATCAATGTTCTTGTCCTTGGATATAGCAATTTTACCTAACCCAATTACCTTTCCTTTGTTGTTGTCGCCAAAAGTAATGTACTTCTCAGATGAAGTCGTTAAGTTGGGGTCGACAAACAACGACTTGTCTCCGGTCATATGACTAGTGCATCCACTATCCAGTATCCATTCTGTACACCCGGAGACATAGTCCTGCAGAGAAATTAGGCTTTCTTAACCACCCACATCTTTGTAGGTGGCTTCGAAACATATGAGCGAGCAGGATATGATTTCTTTCGATAATTATGCGAATTGTAACTTGAACGAGTATGAGCATAATCAAAAGAGTATGCATTGAAATTCCTTCCGGACGAATGAGTATAGTGGTTGGGTGAGGCAAGTATGTACTCATTCCGTCGAATCTTTTCAAGGATATATCGAGCATTTTCTTCCTGCATGGTTAGTAGTCTAGTAACAGGTAATGCTTCGATAGTTTTCCTGGGCACCCAGATAGATTCCTTTGGGGAGCCATTCCTGCTGTTTGGTCCAACATAGCGAGCAACAGCCTCACCACGTTGGTTTTTGAACAACTTATAGTTATCCAGAGAATCATCATATGAGTACTCAGGGATAGGAGAGTCATATCCCGAAAGTAAAGTTGGATCGAGCGTTTTTCTCTTAGCAGGACCCACACAGTGCGAGGATATTGATCAGGTTCCCAGTAGGAGCCATTCTCATTCAGTTTCCTTTCGAAACCGACACCTTCCTTTCTGGGATTTTTGTGAAGAATGGATTTCTTCAGAACATCACACAGGGTTTGATGCCCCTTGAGAGACTTGAACATTCCTGTCTGAAGAAGATCCTTCAACCTGGCATTTTCATCAGAACTAGAACCATTTTCCTCGACCGAGGGGTTAGCATTCACAGAAGATTCAGCATTTGATTCAGCGTTACTGCGTTCAAGGCATTTTAAGCAAGGAGGTACAAACACTTCAGGTTTCTCTTTGAGTTGTTGGGTGAGAAGAGAATTTTCTCTGATCAAGTCATCATGAGCCTCTCTCAGCGACTCGAGTTCCTGTTTCCGTTTCAGGTAATCATCAGTCAATCTTTCGTGGTCAGCTGAGAGAAAATCATGACGATCTGATAGTTCTTTCATTCGAGACTCGAGGGTGGAATGCTCTTCGGTCAACGATTGATTTTTCTCCATCTCCTCAACCAACAACCCTTCAGATTTCCTGAGGGTTTTCTCAATTTTCTCGAGAGAATTTTGTTGCATATTAGCAATTTTGATCAGTTTAGCATGGTCATCCTCATCAGAAGAATATTGATCACTGGAGTGAACCTTGTGATGTTTAGAGGATACCTTTTCTTTCGAAGCTTTGGCCATGAAGCAGTACGCAGGGGCTCGTTGTCGCTCGAATGATTCTCGAAGAAGTTCGATGCAGGAGTAGAAGCACACGCTATGCCAGCCATGTCGGAATCAGAATCCTCATCGGATTCATCAACTTCTTCGGAGTTAGATGACGCTTCTTCATCGGAATCCATCTCCTTTCCGATGTACGCCTTGGCCTTGTGAGAAGTGTTCTTGCGGTTGGATGAGGACTTGGAGGGATTCCTTGAGGAAGATCTTGACGAGGACTTGGAGGAGCTATCCTTCTTCTTGAAGAACTTCTTCGTTTTCTTCTCATCATCGGAGTCGTAGCTTTTGCTCTTGCCTTTGCCATGGTTGTGTCCTGAATCAAATCTTCCACTGGCACGAATTTCAGCTTCCCAGAGAGGGCAGTCTGAGATGAAATGTCCTGGCTTTTTGCACTTGAAGCAGGTGTAATCTCCAGTAGGTTTTGATGAAGATTTGGAGCCGCCAGAGTTGCTGGATCCTTTCTTCTGAAACTGATTTTTCTTCTGAAAGCGTTGGAATCTTTTCGTGATCAATGCAAGGTCCTTGCTGATCCTTTCTGGGTCATCTGAATCTTCATCGGCGTTTCCTTCTGAGGAAGAATCAGCCGCAGCCTTGAGAGCATGACTTTTTCGGTGATTTGATCCATAGAGATCTCTCTTTTCTTCTTCTTGTTGTTCGTGAGTGTTTAGCCTTTCCATGATATCAGCAGAGTCGAGAACTTTGAAATCAGCTCGTTCCCGAATCATCAGAACTAGAGTGTCGAACGAACTGTCAAGGGATCGGAGCAGTTTCTTCACAACTTCGTGATCAGTGATGTCTTTGGCACCGAGACCTTGTAGCTCGTTTGCGATGTCACTCAGACGATCGAAGGTTTGATGGCAGCTTTCATTTCCAATTCGCTTGAACCGATTGAACTTGGCCCGAAGAGTATCAATGCGAGCTTCATTCTGGGTTGAAACACCCTCGTTAATCTTTTCGAGAATGTCCCACAATTCCTTTGCAGTTTCACAGTGACGATAGCGAAGAAATTGAGCACGAGAGAGATGGCCACCAATTTCATCTTTGGCTGGAGCATCCATCTGAATGAGTTTCTTCTCGTGGTCAGTGGGGACCTGGGGCACTTCAACCGTGAATCCATTCTGCACCACATTCCACATATCATCATCAATAGCTCGGAGACGGATCTTCATCTTCTCCTTCCAGAAGGGATAGTCCGTCCCATCAAAAATGGGAATCTTGAGGTACGACTTGTAGCTCACTGAAGACATACTTAAACTCCAAGGTGGTTAGACCACAATGAGCAGAGTCAAGGAGTACCTTGCTCTGATACCAATTGTAGGAACAAAGTATGTCTACCAGAGGGGGGGTGAATGGGAGTTTTAAATTTTCTTTCGGAAGTATCAAAACTCTCGGAACCCATCAGCGGAATGAACGAAAATAGTATTCAGTGAGCGAATACAAACTATCGAATGGAAACTAAAACATGCGTCGACGTAAATCACATAATTGAAACATGTCACGTGGCATCGTTCGAATGTAAAGGAGAGTAGCAGAGATGACCAGTGATGCTCGATGGCGACAAGGTATTTGGTAGACCAGTTCGCCCTTCTACAAAAGGACTATGTCTGGTTGGAGGGGTTGTGATTTAACACAGAAGATAAACTCTATTCGCCCTATTCTCCTCAACAATTGGTTCGTCAACCAATGCCGATTACTCGTGGTAGATGCTTGAGGCAATCTCCGAACATTTACAGACTTCTTCTTCGAGAACCACAATTACTCTTGGTCTCTGAAGAAATTGACACCTAACCATCTAGAGAGTTCACAGCTCTCAAGAGTAATAGGCGGAGCATACTGGACTTAGATTCGAGTGATGCTGAACCACTATCTAATTTTTCAGCTCTGGGGTTTTCTCTTGGTGGATTTTAAACTCAAATCAATCGGAGAGGGGGTTGCTCAACAATTCTCTCAGAATCAAATGGAGCAGCCACCGGACAACGCCGGTGCGGGGTGGCTATTTATAGCCGCAGCCTTCCCGGATGGGAAATGACCATTTTGGACACGCGGTCCATCCAATGGCCAACCGACACGTTCACAACGGTCGGATTTTAAGAGCAACGGTAACATTACTTGGGGAGCAAGTAATGCTAACTCCTCGGTCAGAGACAAAACTCTCGCAGCGAAGAAGATCACAGTCTCTTGCTGGCAAGTATTTGCTCGGAACACAAGGAGATTTCTCTCACAACTTTCATAGGATTTGGGTTTAGCATCGGCGAATCAAATCTTCGAACGCTACACCCCTCTTAATAGTACGGTGGTCCTATGACTCAATAAGGCGAAAAGAAACAACGAAAAGAATGCTACGTCTTCTCTTCGTTTTCAATCTTCTCGACAGCAGTCACTTCCTTCGGAATAACACCGAGCCAATTGCAACAAATCAGCAAATTTTGAGGGGTCACTCTTGTCGTCATATTCTTCGGTGATAACCTTCACTGCCACGCAGGGAATATTCTTCGGAGTTTGAAACCAAACTCCTCTTGACTCCAGGGACCTGTTACTCTGTGTGCACTAGCAAACACATCAGTCCCTCACTGTTTGTCAACAATCTCCAAAACATAAGGAGGCAAATTATTGCACCAACAAATGGAAGGCTGTATATGTGGACTGATTTGCAGAAATGCCAGAATAGAAGGGAAATCCTAGCCTATCGAAGACTAGCATCTTCAGGGTCTTGCAGCATAAGAAGAGTGCAGATTAGTACATAAGTATAGTAGTAGCAACAAGTATCAACATCGCCCAGAGATCCTTCCTCGACTCCCTGCGAGAAAGCAATCCCGGAGCCAATATATTCAACCCATTTCTAGTGGTAGAAGATCGGGATATTCTCCGAGCGTCCTATTACCGTGGACACGGCCATTCGAATAGATATACTTCCCTGCAGGGGTGCACCAGCTTACCCAACACGCTCGATTAACTCTGGACGGACACACTTGCTCAGTTGATGCCCGGCCTCAGTCTATCGACACGTCGTAGCCCTACCTAGGTTCAACAGAGAGGCCAGCACGCCGGTCTACATCCTAAGTGCGAAGAGGTCCTGGGCCCGTCGCCCTTTGCACTCCTGCGCGTTGCGTGGGCGGCCGGGAGCAGACCTAGCCCCCTTAATACAAGCGCGGCCGTTACCAGTCCAACCCGGCGCGCGCCGCTCAATCGCTGACATCTGAAGAACTTCGGCTGATACCACGACGCCGAGTACCCATATTATTCCCACGTGCTGGTTAGTGCGAAAAGGCCAGAGGCCTACTCAGATTACATATCCTAACCCTTAGTGCATTAGGAGCTCGCGGTGACAAACAGAGAGTCACGATCATGTGACCCCGTCGCCCCGTCTCGTGGACTTACGGCAAGGGCTAAGAATGCCCGGCCGTGCCACGTATACATCTCTCGGGCACCCTCATGGTCAACCCGACAACATATCTCTCGCGGGTACACCTCGGGGCCGACCCGACTTATCAAGTAACAGTAGTAAAGTCATAGTAACCGTGTGTCCAAAACTTCAAGAAGGAATCCAAGGAATCACCCTCATTGGATTCCCACTCGATGTACCCGTCAAGGTGAACCCGGAAGAATCACCCTCGATGGTGTTCACTCTTGTGGGGTTGCACGACAGAAGCTTTATCGGAGGTGGTGAAAGAAGACTCACCCTCGGTATCCCACAACTGACTAGTTGTACTACAGAGGCAACATCAGGAGTGAGATAAGAGGTATCACCCCCGGCACTCGATGGTAGCTCTGCAGAGTCGAGCAACTTAGGGGGGCGTGTGGTGAGGTGCTGGTCTCAGCCCGACGATCACATCGATCGGGACACAAGTACTAAAGCGGGGCAACTAGAGCAAGGAAGAGGGGCCATAGATGGTTACATCCAACCTACACTAAGCATTTAGGATTGCAGGTAATGTATCAAAAGCAGTTTACAAAAACAGGCTATGCATCAGAATAGGATAATTCAACAGCAGTAGCAAATTCTAATGCAAGCAGGAGGGAGAAGGAATAGGTGATATAGGCATGCATCAAGGGGGGGTTGCTTGCCTGGACGCTCTGCGGGCAAAGGAGGGATCGTCAGTGGTGTCGTCTGTCTCCTGAGCTGCGTCAGTCTCGGGGGCTATCGGAGAAGAAGAGGGGGAAGAAACAATAAATAAAGGCAGGCAAGTGCAACCAGATGCATGGCATGGCAGTATGCAGTGTTAGTGATGACCTAATGCAATGCTACATGCCACAGACGAAACGGGAAAATATCTGGGATATTTTCCTGGCGTTTAGGCGGATTTCAGTATACAGAACCGGAGGGGAAAGATCCATGTTCAGGTAGCTAGGAGTGATGGTCAAGGATTTTGACCGCGTATTCGGATTTGTCTCGTTTTTCTGATCAACTTTCATGTAGAAAGTTTTTCGATCCGGGCTACGGTTTAATTTCTACGAATTTCTGAAGTTTTACCATTTTTCTGAAATTGAAATCAATTTTGAAAATAACAGAAAAATAGCTTATTGTGCCAGCATGACGTCACAGTGACGTCAGCGGTCAACCCAGTCGTTCCAGGTCAAACCTGATGGCTGGGACCCACCTGTCATACACAGTGGGCTTAACAGAGGTTAATTAAATTAAACCGTAGTTAATTAGGGAGGTGGGCTCCACTGTCCGTGTCTAATCTAATTACAGATTAAGTTTATTTTAAAGACTGGATTAATTAGTCTAATTAAACGAGAGGGGCCCACTCGTCAGTGGCAGTAGCGCCACGTCAGCGGCGTTGACCCAGTCAACTGGTCAACTGGGCCCGCGGGACCCAGTTGCCAGTGACTCGGGAGAGCCCACCGGTCAGGCCACGTCGGCGCCGGCGTCGGAACAGCTCCGGCGAGCTCTCCGCGGCGGCTGTCTCGCCGGCGAGGCTCGGGTTTGCTCTATAAGGGCTCAAATCGCGCGCCGTTTGGCTCTTTCGATCGGCCACTCCATCGCGCGTCAGATGGTGGCGTCGGAACGGACAGAGGTGGCCGGCAAGGCCGCCGGCGTTGAGCCATGGCGGCGATGGTTTTCGGGCGAGTACAGCGGCACGGCTACGGTGCGTTTTCGCGTGCGCTTTCGGTCGCGTTCGAGCGTGTGTGAAGCACCGCATCCAATGGAGCTAGCGCGAGGCCACGGGAGTGTCTAGAGGTGGCCGGACGGCGAGGTCCCGCGGCGGCCGGAGTTCGGTTAGGCGACGAGCTAGCTAGGGGGAAGCTCACAGCGCGGGGAGAAAAACGGAGGGAGGGAGGAGCTCACCGGGTGGCTACGGAAAGCCCTCGACAGGTTAGGAGCGCAGAACGGCGGCGATTCGCGGCGACGGTGTTGCGGCGGCCGGAGATGGGGACGGAGGCGAACGGCAGCTGCGGGGGGCCCGGCTCCAGCGGAGGCCACCGAATGAAGTGGCCGAGGCCGGCGGAGCCCGTGGGCAGCTTAGGAGGACAGGATGGCACCGGTGGCCGCGACGGTGCGGCAGCGCGTCGGCGGAGGCGCTCGGCAGAGAGGGGAAGGAGGGAGCCGAGCAAGGGAGTGAGGGAATGGAGGGCGTGGCGTCCAGGGGAGACGGACGAGGGCGTCCTTATCCCCTCGCCCCAACTGCTCCGGCGTCGTGGCAGCCAGTGGCCGCAGCTGCGAGCTCCTGGCCATGGCGTAGGCGACACGGAGGGAGGAGCAGGTGGGAGGAGGCCTCGGTGAGCTGGGCTGGCTCGGCCGCGCCAGGTAAGGCCTGGTGAGGTTCTGTCATTTCCCTTTTTCATGTTTTCTCTTTTTATTTATTAGACAGAGAGAGAAAGAAAATAGTTGGGCATCCAAAAGGCTTAGGAAAAATATGGAACTTGGCCCATTAATTCCAGTGCATTTTTAGGCACTGCCACAAATATTTTGGAGGCAAGGTGAATTCATTTGCATTTTCCACAAATGAAATAGCACTTTAAAATGCTGGAATTGCACTGAATTAATTGCTACTGTCCACCTTAGCTCTTATGTGATGTTGTTTTTCTTAACATTAAATTGTTTTGGAATCTTTGTTAAATGATGAACATTTTTCTAGCAACTTTTGTGCAACTCCACATTTCAATTGCATTTGAATTTGAATTCAGTGGCAGAATTTGAAACAAGATATTAAACCACTGTGATCAAGCATTGCAAATGAAGATGACTTGGTAAGATTAACAGATGACCACTGTGCTTTATTACATAGGGGTGTTACAATTCTCCTCCTCTAAAAGAAATTCTCGTCCCGAGAATTCAGGAGGTAGAAGGGAAGAGATCGGGGTATTCCTCCCAAAGACGATCCTCGCGTTCCCAAGTGGCTTCATCTTCAGTATGATTCGACCACTGCACTTTAAGGAACTTGGTAGTCTTCTGGCGGGTCCGACGTTCAGCTTGATCGAGAATGCGGATCGGATGCTCCTTATAAGATAGATCATCTTGCAAATCGAGCATTTCATGATCCACTACTCGGTGCGGAGATTCCTTGAAGCAACGGCGAAGTTGCAACACATGGAAGACATCGTTGATGTGAGAGAATTGCGGCGGCAACTCCAATTTATATGCCACTTGTCCACGTCTGGCGAGAATGCGGAAGGGGCCAATGTAGCGAGGAGCTAGCTGGCCCTTGATTCCGAAGCGGTGAGTGCCCTTCATAGGAGTGACACGCAGATAAGCTTGCTCACCAGGTTGATAGATCGATCCCAGTGTTTACGATCATAATTGCTCTTCTGGCGAGACTGAGCAGCTTTGAGATTTTCTCGCACAATTCGGACTTGCTCTTCGGCGTGTTGGATAATATCTGGACCAATGAGCGGTCGTTCCCCAGTTTCTAACCAATTCAGAGGGGTTCGACACTTACGTCCATAGAGAACCTCGAAGGGGGCCATTTTCAAACTTACTTGATAGCTGTTGTTGTAACAGAATTCGGCATACGGGAGAGATTCTTCCCACTTCTTGCCAAATGATATAACACAAGCACGCAGCATATCTTCAAGCACTTGATTGATTCGCTCGACTTGGCCTTGGGACTAGGGGTGATAAGCTGAACTCCAGGTAATATGGGTTCCCATAGCGTGTTGGAAACTATTCCAAAAGCGTGAGGTGAAAAGGCTGCCACGGTCCGAATAGATCTCCTTCGGAATACCGTGGAGTGATACAATCCTGGAGATATATAACTCTACTAACTGACTAGTAGTGATCGTCTCCTTGACTGGCAGAAAGTGTGCAACTTTGGAGAGTTGGTCGACGACGACAAGAATAGCATCATGACCCTTCTGTGACTTGGGAGCGGTTACAGAATTCCAGCAGGCTTCTGATGTTCTGCTTTAACGCGACGGCAAACGTCACATTCAGCAACTTATCGGGCAATATCCTGCTTCATTCTAGACCACGAGTACCTTTGTCGGAGATCACGATACATTTTGGTGCTACCCGGATGAATAGACAGTGGGTATCTGTAGGAGATATGCCCTAGAAGCAGTAATAACAGTTATTTTGTTTCTCCGAGTTTGTAATGAATGTTTATGTTCCATGCTATAACTGCAATGATTCTCGAGTCTGCAATATCCACGAGGCTCGGAGGGAAACTCATGTGCACGTGTGGTATAATAAACGGTAAAATGTATTCCTAGTCTTGCCTCTAAGACTGGCTCAATTATTGCATGATGATCCTATTTTCCTGATCATGGGCATGTCTATGCCGGCAATTTTGAGGGCACAATGTTAGGAGAACACTTGTGTTGAATCGACCCGAATTGATGTTATGCTATGAGATACATTCGTCACAAGTTAATGACTAAGAACACAAAGATAGTTAATGTTTGCATAATTCCTTAGACCATGAGAGTATCGAGTTCCTTCGTACTTGCTTCGTGAACTTTGGGGTTTGTTAAACGTCATCCGTAACTGGGTGGCAATTACGGCGGCTTACGGGTTCACGGAAAAGTATAACAAGAAACGAGATAGCTCAAGATTGGGATTTGCTCCTCCGACGATGGAGAGATATTCTCGGGCCCTCTCGGTGTTACGGCATCCATCATCGTCTGGCCAGTCACATTGTGATTTGATCACTGGGATGCCGGAACACGGAAACGAGAA
The DNA here is from genome assembly GCA_039707655.1 of Elymus sibiricus. Taxonomy (NCBI): domain Eukaryota; kingdom Viridiplantae; phylum Streptophyta; class Magnoliopsida; order Poales; family Poaceae; genus Elymus; species Elymus sibiricus. Next base: position 513,577,142 of record CM077666.1, read on the forward strand.
AAGAGAACAAAACCGGTAACGAGGTAACTTGCATGGTGGACAAGTTGTTGATCCACGGGGATGCAATAAATCTCACCTCGGGTGTTTGTAATATATCGTGAAGCAACAGGAATAGCACACGGCAACTGGAGGTTCACTCGAATATTCATTCGTGTGGGTATAGGGGTCAATATGGGTGTCCACGGCTCCGATGTTGATCATTGATCGGAAAGTGTTCCGGGTCATGTCTATACTTCACCGAACCTATAGGGTCACACGCTTAAGGGTCATCTATCTGCTGAATACTAGACAGGGATTCTGAGAGAAAATCACCAGAAAAGTTTCGGAGTCAACGGAAACGTTCCGGAGAGAAAACTGGAATAGTTTCAGTAAAACTAAAAAGTTGTTTCAGGGTATACCATTAAGTCAAATTGGTTTCGGCACACGTCTGGAAATTCTTGGAGGGTGCCAGAATTGTTCTGGTAACTTCTGGAATTTTTCCGGAGAGAAAAACCGGAAATGATCCGGAGCAGCCGGAACCGCAATGGTAGCTTTTCGCTGAAGAAAAACATTGTTCCGGAATTGTTTCGGAATGCGTTCAAAATTGTTTTTGTGGGTACTGGAATTATTCTAGGTACACAAAAATAATTTGGGTTTTAACGGACGCAGAAAAATGTCTTCGTGAATAGTGAAAGTGCTTTTTGATTACTTTATGGAAAGCCACCTTTTGGGATATTTCCAAACGGCTTCTAGAAGGGCTTGGGGGGCAAGGAAGCCCCTCATGGGGGGCCCCAAGGGGTGGCCGGCCAAAGGAGGTGGAGCTCCTTGGAGCTCCACATGCCATCCCTTTTTGCTTTATTCTTTTTATGTAAGACATAAAGTGGGGGTACTTTTGGTATTTTTGAATGCCAACTTTACCCCTTGGCTTTCCTATAAATAGAGGTGGAGGGGTGCACTCCACACTCATCCTTGCTCTCATACACATGCCATAGACTTGTCTGGCTTCTCTCTCCCTCCCAGCGAAATAGTTTCGTAGAGCCGAAAGGCTGTCTGGGTTTCGGCAGGAACTAGTTCTGGACGGCGAAGCCCTACCAGATAGCTGACACCGTATGTGTGCAACCCCATAGAGAGGTCGTAGTTTCGATCTTTTGCCCGAGGGGCTGTTTGAGTGTCCTCCCGAAGGGCTGTCCGAGTTACGGTTCGAGTTTCGAGGGTGCTCCCGAAGGGCTGTCCATGACATCGTCCGACGGACAGTCCGACCGCCTCCCGAAGGGCTGTCCGACGCGGGAGTACATCCTCGCGGTTGGGAGGTTGTAAATCCTAGCTGCGGGGATCTGCACCGACGATCTACACCAACTCTTCTTCCACTGCGCTACGAGTCGGTACGGATCAGATCAAACCCTGTATGCAGTCTCCATAGTGGTCCTGGGCGTGCTCGTTGTACCGAAAATTTTTGTTTTCTATCGCGTTCCCCTACAGTGGCATCATGAGCCGTGCTATGCATAGATGCAGGTTACGATCTAGAATACATGGAGATGTATGGGTATTGCATAATATAATTTTGGAGTAGATGAGATCTATTGCTGAAAATTATTTATGCGGACAGCAGATGAAATCTGTTACCCGATGTTCTTGTTGCTTCCCTAGAATTTGCATATTTCTGATCTCGAGACAGCATGGTGGAATTTCACAAAGTTCTGGCAATCCGTGATCCTGATTGATCAACGAAGTGCTATCAGTTCTTTGGGTTCCGCCATAGTCAAAAGAAATATGAAATTCGCAGATGAAAGGGCAATGCAGATATGATCTGCATGGGGGTCATGCGTATGACGAAGTTTACACTACTAGGAGAAAGCCTACTAGTAGCGCTAGAAATACATATAGCAGTAGCGCTGGGTCCAGCGCTACTGCTAACGCGCTACAGCTAAGTTGTAGTAGTAGCGCTGGTTAGAGAAGCGCTACTGCTAAGTACAGTTAGCAGTAGCGCTGCACTGACCAGCGCTACTGATAACTATCTGTAGCGCTGCAGGATGGCCAGCGCTGCTGATAACCCAGCGCTGCTGCTATATGCTAATCCAGCGCTGCTGCTAGTATTCCTACTTTCACAGATTCATACCCCCCCTCTACGTATTTGTGATGTATTTGTACAGGCTCTATACAGTAGTTTCATCAGATCACAATAAACATACAATATTCTCATCATATCATACACATAAAGTAGTCTCGTCATACCATCATCATCATCATTCAACACAAATATCATCACATCTCGAAAATAGCGATACACAAAAGTCATGTCATGTCTCGAATAAGTGGAACTGCATGGTCATGGCACACACACAAGTTTCATCATCTCTATCTAAACCATAATGTAGAAGAGAAGAGCGATCAGCATGAGCAAGACCGCGACTATGTAGTACTTGAGGCACCGGCGGTTCCACTCCCTCTCTTGCTTGAGCGTCCACCTCAAGTAAGCATTCTCCCCTTCGGCTCTGGTGTCGAACCCTCTGTGGCTAGCGCCCGAGTACCCGTTCACCTGAGCCTGAGAGTCTGGCCAGTGGCGGTACACTCCTGGAACCTTCCCAACGAATACAACATAGCACTCCTTCGCCATCTCTGATCTATGCACCTGCATCGTCAGTTGATAAATTCATCGATAATATGCAACTTAATGTACTTGAGAAACACGAAGAGACAGAGTTAGCAAAATACAAGCAATCTATATAGTAAACATAAATAACGAAGTTCCAACTACCCAAACTAATTAACTAGAGCGATCTACGCTAGTTCAGGACCACGGTTTAATTACATCACATAGCTTCGCCGTGCATAAATGCAAAGTTTTGCGATAGAAAGACAGTAGTGACACATATATTGTCATCGACAATCAGTCCTCCATGTCGGCGGTCCAATGTTCATAGTCAGAGAGGAAGCACCCGAGCTTCTTGAAAGGCTTCAGGTCCAGACGCTGAGCGATTAGCAGTGCTCGGACATCATCCCGCGTCATTGCTGGCCCATGGTAGAACAACCCTGTTAGTTCGAGGACCTGCTTCATGATCACTTGGGCAAGTTCACACTGTACGTGATAAAAGTTTGCTCGGATTCGATGATCCGGTGTCCTTCCTATATTTGTGGCCCAGCTGACAATCTCGGCATCGTTGGAAGTAGGTGACATGCGAAGGCGTTGATTATCCCTTCTGTACTCGAGCAGGTGATGCATGAGGTAGAATCCATCAGCCTTACTGTCGTGCGGTTGTTGGATGCAGTAGAAGTCGGTCTTATGGCCGAAAGCCAGCCCGTTCTTCCTGTACTTTTTCACCTTGATATATCCACCAGACATGCTGAAGGTTAACAGTGCACTATCGAGAACACTCTTTATGTGCGTGTAATCCTTTTTCTTGATGTTCTTCGATGAGTCCAAGTACATAGCATGGGAGTATTGTGGGTACAGAACGATGAGGACGGTGCCCCCCCCCTGCTGCGCAAATTAAGTACACCACAAATTAGCCTCCATGCTTGCAAAGGAATGATTAACACTTACAAAAGGATATGCGCGGATGACTTACGTGGGATGATAAGGCAGGAGAATCGCTTCCTTGTCCTTATTAGCGATCATGAAGCCGCCTAGGTACTTGCTCGCATAGTCACGGTTCTCTTTGCAGACTGCCTTGAAGCTCTCGTGCATATGGTACGGGTCCGCGATGCAGATATATTTTATGTTCTCGATCCTGATGAAGTAGTTGAGATACATCGCATACATGCGGATGAACTGGAAATCCAGCTTGGTCATGTGGAACATGTCGTCGATGTAGTCAAATCGCAGGATGAACTTATCCACGGGCCATCCCTGGACGTACAACTTCCCACCCGGCACCTGAGCCGCGTAAAGCGGGTATCCTGGTTTTTTCGAGATGAGAAGGCTTTTCTCTTTGGCCAGCACATCTTCATGGAGTCTCCTTAGATCATTGTTCTGTATGGCCGCTAGCGCTTTCGCAGGTAGGATCGGGTCGCCGGCGACATGGAAATGCTTCACACCTTCGACAGGTATTCTGTCTACCACCACGGGCTTCAGAGGCGCCGGCTGGCTGCTTGAAGCAGCTCTGGCGCCTTTAGGGCCTTTCTTGTCCGGTCTCCTCCTTTGCTTCTTCGCCGGTGGCGGTAGTGAGCTCACCATACCTTCCCTAACCACCACCCCCAGTGTCGTCGGGCTCATCAGTGGACGGCCCTCGGGTTGCTGGGTAGAGGCGGCATCTGGAGGCGTCTCCTGCGAGGATCGCTTGAAGAGAGACTTTTTGCATTCCGCCTTAGGACGTTCTGGCTCCGGCAAATCAGGCAGCATCAAGTCATCATCTCCACGCTCATAGCCTGAGTCTTTGTCGTCCTGAGCCATCAATCCTCCATCATCATAGGCGGTGTTGAAATACTTGTCCGGGTCATCATCATCCTCCTCCATGTCATCATCAGCATTTGCTTCTTCGACAACGGGGGCGACGTCATCTGGCAGTAATTGAGGCTCTCCCTCGCGTCGTCCGCTATCACCCGCCACGACAGGTGCAGGTAATTTGGTAGGTGGGGTGGTGTTCATACCTTCTTGAGAAGTTGTCATTGGTGTGATACTGGGCGCCTCGACACGAAGAAGAGTCTTTGGCCAAGGCAAGAACCAGCTCTTGCATGCGCCAATCCGTTGAGGGGTCTCCTCGTCATCGACTGGTACCGGAGGAGGCAAATCCTCGAAGCCCGCTAAGACACTGGCCACGTTAACCTTGAAGACGCCATCGGGCATCTCTCGGTTGTGGAACATGCGGTCCTTCGGCTTCACGATCGTTGCCTTTCCCACGGCCACCTTCTGGCCCTTGATGTTGTACAGTAGGGTGCACGGGGTATCGTTGGCCTACGAAGACATGTCTGCAACGTCAAACATCCGAAAGGCAACTGAAACGGAAGACTATATAGACATGCTGGTGAAAAGGGTATGACGCGTAATTACTGTGAGGGCGTCGAGCTCAGCCATAGACGAAGGCCCGACGAGCATGCCAGAGACGGAGGTCGGGCTGCTATGAACAGGAGTGGGACCTTTTGCGGTTGCGTCAGCAGGTGCTGGTGGTGTGATGTTCACCGAATTGCTCCCGACGTAGCTGGGAAGGGGAAAGTCCTCTGCCCCTTTCTCTGGATTGTTCTTATGCCAATCAATAATTGCCGGAATCAAGTTGGTAATAATTGCAGATTGGAAGTTAGCCGTGACGCCAGCCACCGCTTCATTGACCGCTGCATGGACTTCCCCGCGCAACTCTTCTTTGGTCTCAGCTTTGGTCTTATTGACCGCAATCGCGACCTTCTCGTCGATGGTCTGCTGGTTGAGCGCCCGTCTCTTCCTTCTTTCCTCTGGCTCCTCGCTGTAGCACGTCTTCCACGAGGCGCCATCTCCGACGGCGTGCACACGTCCACCGGACGGCGGTTTGGCCTCCGGGACCTTTTTCAGTATGTTCAGGGCCCGGTTGAATGGGGTGTCCCACTTGGGCCTCGCCGACGACTGTGACGACTAGTCGCTTTCGGCTGCCTTTTGGTGCTGCTCTTTCTGCAAAAGGAACGGGGATGGTTTACTAATAATGTGACAAAACTTGTAGTCGAATTGATTGGAAGCTAATATGATAATGTGGTAATATAACCATTACCAGAAGTCTCATGAACTCCCTCGTGTTCGGGTCCGTGTAAAAGATCTTCTTGACGGGGTCCCACTTGTACCGGGCCCTGATCCAGTCACGCTCCTGTGGGTCGGTGAACTCCGCCAAGGGGTCTGGGATTCCGTGACTTTCACGTTCGGCGTCCTCCTTGGCCCATACGTGCCTCTTCCCCTCGTAACCACGGCTTCCGAGGCGGTGGGGAGGCGTGTTCCTGGCCTGGAGCGCCTTCATTTTCTCAGACTTTTCCTTGGTTTCATCTTTAGCGCAAGTCTCCTTGAATTTTTCAAAGTCCTCTTCCGTAAGTGTCGGATTCTCAGCATGAATCTTGGACCACGGTTCATTCTTCTTAATCGCTTTTTTGACCCGAACTTTCCAGGCGGACAAGTCGTTGGTGAACGACACCATCGCCTTGCTGTTTATCTTTTTCATGGCGTCGTCGTCCCACGGTTCTTTGCTTTCTGTGCGGCCGGGGAACAGGAACCTGTTGTGCAACTTCTTTAGGAGCATGTGCTCCATATGTGGTATCTTCTTCAACTTCTCGTCGTTGATGTTGGCGGTTTCCCTGAGGATGCATCCTAGTTGATTGCCCCATTTCTTGCGCGCTTCCTCCTGCACCGTTGGCTCTAATTTTTTGGGGTGCATCTCCGTGACCACAATTTATCCGATGCCGAGCTCGTTTGGTTTTCGTGTCCTCTTCTGCTTCGGTGCTTTACCGGCTACGACAGCATCGTTGCCGGTCTCGGGGGTGGTGTCGGTGCCGGTGCCAGTGCTGGTGCCGGTGTCGGTGTCGGGGTTGGTGCCACTGCCGCCACCATGCACCCCCATCTGGTGTTCGTCCAGGTAATCGAAATAGTGATTTGCTGCCTCGATGGGGTCTTCTTCGTCGAGGCGAGCAGAACCCCCGGCTTCGTCGAGGCGAGCAGAACCCCCGGCTTCGTCGTGGCTAGACATGTTTTCTATTCTACAATTGTAAATAAAAGATATAATGAAGAGAAAAAAGGGGCCTATATTTGGTCAGAATGTTGATTCATTCCCCCCGGCAAATCCCGGGCACTCCATATGTCCTAGTTTCTAGCACAAGTCATGCCGAAAATCACGGAAATTTTCGGCATGACCTTTGCTAAAAAGTGGACATATGGAGCGCCTGAAATTTGCCGGAACGGAAATCAATCAACATTCCGGCAAAACATAGGCCACTCGGATATTCTTCGACATTCAACCAACATTGCAAAATCATATAACATCAATGACATATATCATATAACATCAATGACATATGAGCATCACAGGAGCACATAGTGAAATGACCTCACTAAACATTGCAAAATAGTGGTCTTTTCAAAAACCAAAAACCTTTGCAAAATGACCTCACTAAACATTTGCTATTGTTCTTTATTTATAGCTAAAAAAGTCTAGGAAGGGAGCTACTGTTTTTTATTTATAGCTAATTTATATACTCACAAAAATTGCCCTAGGCAACATCATATAACAGATTTCCAGGACTTAACATATAGTTTAGTGCATTTTTGCTACTGTTTTATATTTATAGCTATTTTATATACCTACAAAAATTGCCTAGCTAATTTTAATTTATAGCTATTTTATATACCTACAAAAATTGCCTAGCTAGGGTTCATCTGTCCTAATTTTACTAACAGTAGCTAGGGTTCATCTGTCCTAATTTTACTAACAGTAGCTAGCTAGGGTTCATCACAGAGAGAGAGAGAGAGGAGGGCAGGGGAGAGGAGAGGGAGAGGCTTACGGGCTCGGGCGGTCGGCGGCGAGGGCGGCGGCGGCGGTGAGGTTGAGGGCGGGCAGGGGCTCGGGCCGGCGTCGAGGTCGAGGGCGGGCAGGGGAGAGGGCGGCGGCGGCGAGGTCGAGGGCGGCGGCGGCGGTGAGGTCGAGGGCGGGCAGGGGCTCGGGCCGGCGTCGAGGCCGAGGGCGGTCAGGGGCTCGGGCCGGCCGGCGTCGAGGGGCGACGACGGCGGGCAGGGGCGACGGCGGCGCGCGACAGCAGAGAGGAGGGGGAGAGGTGGGAGAGTGGGGGGGGGGGAATTGGGACTTGGCAAAATTTGAGCCCGCGCGGTGGCGGTTAGCTCAACATAGTAGTAGCGCTGGTTAGTATCCAGCGCTATAGCTATATTAGCTATAGCGCTGGTTAGGATCCAGCGCTACTGCTAACTGTTTCAGTTTTTAGTTTTTTTAATTCTAAATTACACATAGTAGTAGCGCTGTATTAGGATACAGTGCTATAACTACGTTAGCTATAGCGCTGGTTAATAATTCAGCGCTACTGACAAGTTTTCTTTTCTTTTTATTATTTTCCTTTTGTTTTCTGTTTTCTTTTCTTTTATGTTTACTTTTCTTTTTCTTTTTATTATTTTCCTTTTCTTTTCTGTTTACTTTTCTTTTTCTTTTGTATTGCTTTCTCCCTTTTGTATTTGTTTTTTTTTGTTTTTCTCCCGACGACGGCGTCTCCCTCCCACACTGCGCGAATATCACCGGAACCATGAATGTGGTGGTAACATATCAGTTGACCGATAACGGTTACTTAAGTGCGTACACAAAATAGATACATATATATAAATGATGGTTTCTCAGCTGCGTCGACGCCGTTTCACATTGAGCTTCTTCCCTTTCTTGTTCGTTGCCGAATAATTGAGCCCCTCCTTGTGACTTTTCCGGAACCATGGAGTACGATCTTTCTTACGTAATGTAGTATTGATTCTTCTTTTCACGTATGCTTCATCGTCATCGTCATCTTCCCTCATCGGGTTGCCGTATTGGTCGTAGTCTTCCTCGTTGGCGACTCCATCCATTCCGACGATGCTCCTTTTGCCTCTCCTCACGACAACACGGCTGAGATTGGTCGGGTCAGTTATGAAGAAGCATTGTGTCACGTGCTTAGCGTGTACCCATGGCTCAGTTTTGGCGATGACGTTAACGTTCACGGTTGCGCCCTTCGCGTCGGGTATAGACATGGTAGTGAAATACATGTTTTCTCTTACGACGTCCTTAGCCCATCGGACACGGAACATCGTCGCACTGTGCATTCCAGCATAGTCAAGCTCCCAGATCTCTTCGACCCTTCCGTAGAATCTTTCAGTTGTGCCGGCGTCGTCGGTCACGCATTCAATCATCACCCCGGAGTTCTGGTAATCACTGTCCATGTCTTTGGCCTCCGTGTAGAACGTGTACCCGTTGATATCGTATGACTGATAGGTCGTGAGTTTGGGCGTGGGGCCATGTGCTAAGGCGTGTATGAGCAATCCGTCCGAACTGCCCTCTTCCGGGGGATTTTCAAGAACTTGCTTTTTGAACCAACGCAAGAAAGTGGCGTTGTGCTCTATAGTAACTTCTTCATCCGTCTTGAGCATCCCCTTATCATGGTACTTATTTGCGATGGTTTCTTTGTGCTGTGCCACATAATCATCTACCACATCTAGGTGTTGTAGCACTACTAAGTTAGCCCTGTCAAAGTCGTTCCGTCGATTCGAGTAGTCCATGTGCAATTCCCTCCGGCCGTTGTTGTGACCTTCTCCTCAGAGCCTCCCATCGTGCTTCTTGACGGGCAAACCAACAACAGGGTCTCCGACGCCTATATAATTCTCGCAAAAGGAGATGCACTCATGCGTCAGATACCCCTGGACGATGCTCCCATCGGGATGGGACATGTTACGAACGAATCCTTTGATGACCCCATTCATCCTCTCGAACGGCATCATGCTGTGAAGGAATGTCGGCCCGAGGTCGATGATGTCGTCCACGATGTGGACACACAGATGCACCATGACGTCAAAGAACGCAGGCGGGAAGTACATCTCAAGCTCACATAGTATGACAACGATCTCTTCCTGTAGCTTTCGGAGCTGCTTCACACTTATGGACTTCCGAGAGATAACGTCGAAGAAGTTGCAAAGACCAGTAAGCGTGTCACGGACGTGCTTGTCCATTATCCCTCTAATGGCAACCGGGAGTATCTGCGTCATCATCACGTGATAGTCATGAGACTTCATCCCGCTGAACCTTTTCTTCTTGGGGTCTAGAAATCTGCTTATCTTCCCACAGTAACCGGAACTGACTTTGATTCCCATAAGGCACTTGATGAATTGATCGATCTCCTTCGCACTTAAGGTGAAGCAAGAAGGGGGGCAATAATTCTCCTCCTTCTTGTTGACTTTTCTGCCCCTTTCCCCCGCCTCCGTCTCCGTCTCCGTATCCTCCGTCGACTTTTTACGGGGCAGCATGTGGAGATCTTCCCTGATCTCCAAATCTTCCAAGTCTTTCCTTGCCTTCGGCCCGTTCTTGGTCTTCTCCGGCATGTTCATCAGTGTGCCAAGCAAGCTCTCGAGGACATTCTTCGTGATATGCATTTGATCAAGACAATGAGGCGCGTCGTGATTGGGCCAGTACTCCAAGTCCCAGAAAATAGACCTCCTTTTCCATACCTTCAGTAGCGGCTCCGGCGCCTTTTTCATCTTTCCCGGCGCGGGGCACTGTTCCCAGTTTTTCAACAGCTCGTTGATTTCGGCGCCTTTCCTCTTACGTGGGGGACCTCAATGCTCAGCCTTACCATTGAATAGATCTCCACGATTTCTCCACGGGTCATCCTTCTCGAGCCATCTACGATGCCCCATGTACACGATTTTCCCGGACCCACCTTCTTTCGTTGACGTAAGCTGCTGAAACGTTGTATCATCCATGCACCTCGTGCATCCGCAGTATCCGTGGCACACCTGGCCTGAGACATACCCGTAACCGAGATAGTCGTGCACCGTCGTCATCAGCGCGGCTCTCATATAAAAATACTCTCCTTTGCTGGCGTCCCATGTCCATGCCGGTGTTTTCCATAACGTGTCTAGCTCCTCTTTCAGAAGACCCAGATACAGGTTAATATTATTTCCCGGTTGATTCGGCCCTTGAATCAGCATGCTCATGTGTATGTACTTTGTCTTCATGCACTTCCATGGGGGGAGGTTGTACATCCATACAAAGACGGGCCATGTGATGTGGTTGGTGTTTTGGTTTCCAAACGGATTCATGCCATTGGTACTCGCACCAAGCATGATGTTCCTTGGATCTTCTACAGCAAATCCATATACGGCGTTGAATGCTCTCCACTGGCTACCATCTACGAGGTGTCTCAGCTTCGGATCATCTCCATCGTCGGGCTTCGTCCTCTCCGCGTGCCAGCGCATGAGCTTTGCTTCCTTAGGATCTACGAAATACCGCTGCAGACGGGGAATGATCGGAAAGTACCATACAACTTTCTAAGGAGCTTTCTTTCCTTCCTTCTTGTATCGAGAAGCATTGCACACTGGACAGCTGGTTTTTTCCGCGTGCTCCGTCCCCCGATAAATGATGCAATCGTTGATGCATGCGTGGTACCTAAAGTGCGGCAAATCAAAAGGGCAAACGATTTTCTTGGCCTCCTCGACACTAGTAGGACACAGGTTTCCCGCGGGAAGAACTTTATTATGTAGATACTTCAAATGCTCATCGAGGCTTTTGTCTGTCCATTTGTTTTTGGCCTTCGTCTTTAGAAGTTCGAGCATGAAACTCAAGCGGGTGACCTCGGGATCACAACCGTCATACAATGGAGTCTTCGAGTCTACTTCAAGTTGCGCCAGCTTGGCCTCCTCTCTAGAAGCAGCTCTCTCGCTAGTCGTACTCTTGCGAACGAGGTCTCGAACATGAGGGTCCTGCACGACTGCACTTAGTAGCATCGAAGACTGCGGCATGACCGCCGCCTCTTCTCCGCCATGTCCGGACTCTTCTTCGCCGTGTCCGGAATATTCTCCGCCGCCGTCATTTTCGGACTCTTCCCCGCCGCCATGTTCGGCGCCATCGTCTTCGTGTCGATCGGTCATCTCTTCGTCTAGCCCCATGTCATTATTCCCTGCCATGTGGACGTCCTCATCATCATCATCTTCACTTATCCACCGAGTATAGCCATCCATGAAACCATACATCAGCAGGTGCGCCTTCAAACTGCCACCATCAAAAGGGTCCAAAAGGACTCCTTCTTTGCATCTTGTACACGGACATCTAATCCTAGTCCGATTATTTGCATATATGTCCATCACCGCGGATTGCATGTATCACTCCACCTTCCATCCACTCACCTTCATGACCGACTGCACGGTATAACAAGGAAAAGGGTTATAAACAAAATGCATGCATGCATGCAAAGTCATATAAAAATTTGGCATGACCTTGCCTAAAAATAGGACATATCGAGTTTGCTCGAAATTCACCGAAACGGAAATAAATCGACATTTCGGCAAAACATAAGCAACTCGGGGGCATGTCACTCGCACAAATCTCTCCATTATCCCAAACACACATATTCCCATTCACACACATATTCCCATTCTTGAAATGAACAACTTTTTACTCACCTATCTCCCGAGAGAGACCGATCGATCGGATGAGGCCTTTCGCTACCTATAGGGATCGAAAGTGTGGATGGCTAAATAGCTAGCTAGATCTAGCTAGTTGTTGGGGAGGAGAGATGACTCTAGCTAGCTAGGTAACTAATGGAGAGGGAGAGAGATGAGCTAGCTAGATCTATATCTAATGGAATGGAGGGAGAGCCAAATAAATTAGGTAGGGGGGCATTTATGGAGCTAGCTAGAGATGAGAAGGCCATTTATGGAGGAGAGTTATGGTGGAGGGGGCATTAATGGGGAGAGAAGAGAGGTAGGAGGAAGAGAGAAGAAGGGCAACAATGGTGGAGAACTAACGTAGAGAGGGGAGAGGGGAAAGTAGGGGGAGAGAGGGCAAAGGGGGAGGAGGGGAGGGGGTGGGTGGAAAGGTGGCACCAGCCGCAACTAGCAGTAGCGCTGTTTCTAAGAAAGCACTGCTGCTATTGTACTTAGTAGTAGCGCTTTCAAGGAAAAGCGCTACTATTAAGTGGGACCCATTAGCAGTAGCGATGTTGTAAAATAAATCGCTACTGCTAAATTCTTATTAGTAGCGTTGTTTTCTGGACAGCGCTGCAGCTACAGCTAGCGTCGGTGGGAGTGTTGGGTCCCTCTTAGTAGTAGAGCTCTTTCTGAATCCAGCGCTACTGATAAATGATTACTTGTAGCGCTGCCCAGGGCCAGCGCTACTGCTAATTAGCAGCAGCGCTTGCTTAGTTCCAGCGCTACTACTGATGTCCTACCTATAAGCATTTTCCTAGTAGTGTTAGTATGGGGCTCGAGATTTGATTATCTCGTGTTTCATACACCTCGAGATGTTAATCTAGCGACTTGAATAATCATACTTGATGATAAAACGTTGGTAGCTGCGGTTTAAGTCGAAACCTTAGAAGCCACGTAAAATAAAATTTTGCATAGACCGATTAGAGGCGTCTAAGTTGGTTTTGCAGGATGTGCATGTGATGTGGTATAGCAATGCTCATATTAATTCGATTATGTATGAGATGACTATATGATGTAAATTTATTAACATGACCTGCGTGTCATGATTAGGCATGATGGCTGGAGCCATATGATTGTCACTTTAATGACCTGCGTGTCAACCTTAAGTAATGCACTTATTTTATTAGCTATAGAGATAGCAACATTATCTGGTGCATCGACAAGGTGGTGGCAATCTTCGCGAAGGTGAACACCGACGCAAATGCCGAAGACGAAGAAATTAAAGACTTCTCCGTCAGAAAGGGCTATACTATATCATGCTATTATGAATTGCCTGAGATGTTTATCCCTTATGATGCACCCTTCTTGATTGCGCGGTAGTCGCTTTTTATTAGGGTGATCTCTCACTTAAAAATATCAAAGTAGTTAGTGTTCACCCAAGTGTAGCACCGTCTGAAATTCGTATCTTTTCGGGGTGCGCCATGTCCACATGGGTACGAACGAATCGAGAGGAATCAGGCGGGTGAGGTCAGACCTCACAGCAAGATCACTTGGTTATCTTTGACGTTCAGGCAGGATAGTCCTGAGCTAGGAACACACCCATCGAAAGATGAACAAAAGTCACATAGAGATGTGATCGGCAAGTTTGCCTACCGATTGAAATTCTCATCATCAGTGATGTCCACATCAATGGCGTTGAATTGAAATGTGGATTTTGAATCACTCATAATCAATTTTGAGAGATATTGATTTGAGTGGGAGCGCACTTTAGAATAAAACTGTTTATTCACTAGTGCAAAAATCATTATGAACAAAGTCTAAGTGAAACTTGTGTTTACCATTGTAGATCAAATGGCCCGCGACACCACGTTCGTCTTAGCACCGATGTTAGAGAGAGTGAAGTTAGCTGGAACTGGAAACAACTATGCGGACTGGATCCGTACCCTAAGGATTGTCCTCAAGAGTGCTAAGAAAGTCTATGTGCTTGATCAACCTCTAGGTGATTCCCCTACGCGAGAAATGGCTTTGGATATCATCAACGTGTTTAACTCACAAAAGGATGATTTCAGTGTTGTTAAAAACCTTATGTTATCTTGCATGGATCCTGTGCTACAGAACCATTTTGAACAGCTTAGTACCTTCGAGATTATCGAGGCACTAGAAGTTCTGTATCACGAACAGGATTCAGCTAAAGTTCATGAGATGACTGAGGCCATGAAAGCATGCAATATAAATAAGAAATCTCTAGTTGATGAGCATAGTGTCAGACTAGCAAACTGTTACGATAGTTATGCTGAAAAGGGAATTAATTTTCCAAAGACACCTGGTAATGATTTGATCCTTACCTCGCTTTATGAAGCGATGCTCAAAACAAATGAGATAGGACTACAGAATCAGCAAAAGTTGCTGGTGAACAAAACTGCCAGTTTCAAAAGGAAAGGCAAGCCTAAGGGCGGAGCCAGGACTGAAACTGTGTGTTTTCACTGCAAAGGCACTGGACACTGGAGGAGGAACTGCAAGAAGTATCTGGAAGATAAGAAGTCCGAGAAAACCGGAAAAGGTATAACTGTTATACAGGTTAATGTCATTGACGTTTTGCTTGCTAGGGAAAATTCTAAGTCTTGGGTATTTGATACCGGATCGGTTGCTCACATTTGCAACTCGATACAGGGGCTTTAGAAGGTACGCAAGCTCGCAAAGAATGAAGTTGTGATGCGTGTCGGGAACGGCGCTGGGATCGCCGCTCAAGCCGTCGGCATTATGCCTCTACGTCTCCCTTCAGGATTTATCTTAGAACTAAATAACTATTATTTTGTTCCACTATTGTGTAGAAACATTATCTCCGGATCATGTTTAGTACACGATGGGTATTCGTACAAGTCTGAGAACAATGGTTGTTCACTTTATTGTAAGGATATGTTTTATGGATTTGCACCCATTGTTGGGGGCCTTTTCATACTAAATCTTGAATGTGGAAATGATGTCTTTAACGTGAATGCTAAATGCCTTAAGAAGGCTGATACCACCACCACTTTCATGTGGCACTGTCGGCTTGACCACATCGGAAAGAAACACATGCAAAGACTCCATAAAGATGGAGTTCTACCATCCTTTGATTTTGAATCATTTGACACATGTGAAGCTTGCTTGATAGGGAAAATAACCAAGACGCCGTTCACGGGTCATCCTGAACGGGCGAGTGAATTGTTGGAAATAATACATAGTGATGTATGTGGTCCAATGAGCACAATCGCACGGGGTGGGTATTTCTACTTCGTGACTGTTACTGATGATTTGAGCAGGTATGGATATATCTACTTGATGAAGCATAAGTCGGAAACCTTTGAAAAGTTCAAAGAATTTCAGAATGAGATAGAAAATCATCGTAACAAAAGGACTAAGTTTCTGCGGTCTGATCGCGGGGGCGAATACCTTAGTCATGAGTTTGGCCAACATCTGAGTGACCGTGGAATCATTTCACAGCTTACGCCTCCCGGAACTCCACAGCGAAACGGAGTGTCAGAAAGACGTAACTGAACCCTGTTAGACATGGTAAGGACGATGATGTCTCTTACAGATCTACCAATATCTTTTTGGGGTCACGCACTAGAAACTGCCGCTCACACATTAAACAGAGCACCGTCTAAGTCTGTTGAGACGACACCATACGAGTTATGGCATGGGAAGAAACCCAATTTGTCACATCTCAAAATCTGGGGTTGTGAAGCTTATGTAAAACGTTTACAACCAAGCAAACTCGATCCTAGATTAGACAAATGTTACTTTGTAGGTTATCCCAAGGAAACAGTTGGGTATTCTTTCTACCAACCCTCCGAGTGCAAAGTGTTTGTCGCTAAAAACGGAGTCTTTCTCGAGAAAGAGTTTCTCGCTAAAGAAATGAGTGGGAGGACAGTACAACTTGATGAGATTATTGAATCTTCGGCAACCGTTGATATGGCTAAGGAACGGGAAGAAATTCCGCTAATTATCCCTACAACCGAGCCGGAAGTTGTCGCATGTGATGCGGAAACTTCAGACAATGTTGTAACTGAACCGCGCAGATCAGGTAGGGCTATCCAGCCACCTAAGTGGTTTCATAACGAAATCTTCATTCTTGAAGACGATGAACCTGCACACTACAAGGAAGCGATGGCGGGGCCCAGCTCAAGGGAATGGCACAAGGCCATGAAATCTGAAATGGAATCCATGTACGAAAACCAAGTTTGGAACTTGGAAGAACTTCCAGAAGGTGTAAAGCCCATTGGTTGTAAATGGATTTTCAAAAGAAAGACGGACGCGGATGGTAACATTACTATCCACAAAGCTAGACTTGTCGCGAAAGGTTTCACGCAAGTTCCAGGAGTGGACTACGACGAGACTTTCTCGCCCATAGCTATATGCTTAGGTCTGTTCGGATATTACTAGCAATTGCTGCTTATTTCGATTATGAAATATGGCAGATGGACGTAAAAACGGCTTTCCTAAATGGAAACCTCAAAGAGGATGTATACATGATACAGCCAGAAGGTTTTGTCGTTCATAAGGATGCTGGAAAGGTATGCAAACTTCAGAAAGCCATTTATGGTCTGAAGCAAGCGTGAAGGAGCTGGAACATTCGTTTTGATGAAGTGGTCAAACAGTTTGGCTTCATCAGGAATGACGAAGAATCTTGTGTTTACAAGAAGTTTAGTGGGAGCACAAAAGCATTTCTAATCTTGTATGTGGATGACATATTGTTGATTGGAAATGACATGAATTTTCTTAGCGAAATAAAAGACTCATTGAAGAAGAGTTTTTCAATGAAAGACTTAGGCGAAGCGGCATATGTATTGGGCATCAGGATCTATAGAGATAGATCAAAACGCCTGATAGCGCTTAGCCAAAGCAGTACATTGACAAGGTGTTGAAAAGGTTCAACATGGAGAACTCCAAGAAAGGCCTACTCCCCATGTCACCTGGCACAGTGCTTAGCAAGAATCAGTGTCCCCGGACTCTTGATGAGCGAGTACAGATGAATGATGTTCCATATGCCTCGGCAGTTGGTTCTATTATGTATGCCATGCTATGTACAAGACCGGATGTTTCCTATGCGCTAAGTGTTACCAGCCGGTACCAAAGTGATCCAGGACTAGAACACTGGGCCGCGGTCAAAAGTATTCTTAAGTACCACAGAAGGACCAAGGATTTACTCCTTGTGTACGGAGGTGATGAAGAGCTCATTGTAAGTGGTTACACTGATGCAGGCTTCATGACTGACCCAGATGACTTCAAATCTCAATCAGGCTATGTTTTTATTTTGAACGGTGGCGCAGTTGATTGGAAAAGTTCCAAACAAAAGACTGTGGCGGATTCTAAGACGGAGGCGGAATATGTTGCAGCTTCAGAAGCCTCCAAGGAGGCGGTATGGATCAAGCAATTTCTTGAAGACCTTGGTGTGGTTCCAAGTGCTTTGGACCCGGTGGAGATCTATTGTGATAATAGTGGCGCCATGGCTCGGGCAAGGGAGCCAAGTTCACACCATAAGACAAGACATATTGAACGCAAATATAAACTCATTCGACATCATGTCGAAGCGGGTTTAGTGAAAGTACGCAAAGTTCACACGGATCTGAACGTGTTAGACCCGATGACAAAGCCTCTACCACGAGCAAAGCATGAGCAACACCGGATAGCCATTGGTGTTAGGAAGCCATGTAACTAGATTATTTCTCTTGTGCAAGTGGGAGTCTGTAGGAGATATACCCTAGAGGTAGTAATAACAGTTATTTTGTATCTCCGAGTTTGTAATGAATGTTTAGGCTCCATGCTATAACTGCAATGATTCTCGAGTCTGCAATATCCACGAGCCTCGGAGGGAAACTCATGTGCACGTGTGGTATAATAAACGGTAAAATGTATTCCTAGTCTTGCCTCTAAGACTGGCTCAAGTATTGCATGATGATCCTGTTTTCCTGATCATGGGCATGTCTATGCCGGCAATTTTGAGGGCACAATGTTAGGAGAACACTTGTGTTGAATCGACCCGAATTGATGTTATGCTATGAGATACATTCGTCACAAGTTAATGGTTAATAACACAAAGATACTTAATGTTTGCATAATTCCTTAGACCATGAGAGTATCGAGTTCCTTCGTACTTGCTTCGTGAACTTTGGGGTTTGTTAAACGTCATCCGTAACTGGGTGGCTATTACGGTGGTTTACGGGTTCACGGAAAAGTATGATAAGAAACGAGATAGCTCAAGATTGGGATTTTCTCCTCCGGCGATGGAGAGATATTCTCGGGCCCTCTCGGTGTTACGGCATCCATCATCGTCTGGCCAGACACATTGTGATTTCATCACTGGGATGCCGGAACACGGAAACGAGAAAAGAGAACAAAACCGGTAACGAGGTAACTTGCATGGTGGACAAGTTGTTGATCCACGGGGATGCAATAAATCTCACCTCGGGTGTTTGTAATATATCGTGAAGCAACAGGAATAGCACACGGCAACTGGAGGTTCACTCAAATATTCATTCGTGTGGGTATAGGGGTCAATATGAGTGTCCACGGCTCCGATGTTGATCATTGATCGGAAAGTGTTCCGGGTCATGTCTATAATTCACCGAACCTATAGGGTCACACGCTTAAGGGTCATCTATCTGCTGAATACTAGACAGGGAGTCTGAGAGAAAATCACCGGAAAAGTTTCGGAGACAACGGAAACGTTCCGGAGAGAACACCGGAATAGTTTCGGTAAAACTGAAAAGTTGTTTCAGGGTATACCATTAAGTCAAATTGGTTTCGGCACACGTCTGGAAATTCTTGGAGGGTGCCAGAATCGTTCGGGTAACTTCTGGAATTTTTCCGGAGAGAAAAACCGGAAATGATCCGGAGCAGCCGGAACCGCAATGGTAGCTTTTCGCTAAAGAAAAACATTGTTCCGGAATTATTTCGGAATGCGTTCAAAAAAAATTTGTGGGTACTGGAATTATTTTAGGCACACAAATATAATTTGGGTTTTAACGGACGCAGAAAAATGTCTTCGTGAATAGTGAAAGTGCTTTTTGGTTACTTTATGGAAAGCCACATTTTGGGATATTTCCAAAAGGCTTCTAGAAGGGCTTGGGGGCCAAGGAAGCCCCTCATGGGGGGGGGGGGGCCCAAGGGGTGGCCGGCCAAAGGAGGGGTACTTTTGGTATTTTTGAATGCCAACTTTACCCCTTGGCTTTCCTATAAATAGAGGTGGAGGGGTGCACTCCACAGTCATCCTTGCTCTCATACACATGCCATAGACTTGTCTGGCTTCTCTCTCCCTCCCAGCGAAATAGTTTCGTAGAGCCGAAAGGCTGTCTGGGTTCCGGCAGGAACTAGTTCTGGACGGCGAAGCCCTGCCGGATAGCTGACACCGTATGTGTGCAACCCCGTAGAGTGTAGCGTCCCGACTCAAAACGAGTCAAGCCTCTGTGTGTTAGTGCCATCCCTGGATCAGTATGCTGGCACACACAGTACATTAATGTATATATCAAAGTGCAATCACATGTAAATAACGTAAATATTGATATATACCTCTTAAATCTCAGCGGAAACAGTCTACGGGAGTGGAGTCCCAATAAACACCAACGGCAGGTTGAGTGTAGACCGTAACCCTGAATCGTACTCTTACTCGTCGTAGAAAAGTATCTGCAACATAAGACGTTGCAGCCGTGTAGGTCAGTACATTGAATGTACCGGCAAGATCACCATAGAATGAAATGATAAAAACTATTCTATATGCAAAAGGCTTTATGGCTCTGTGTCTGAGTTTTTGCACAAAAGCTGGTTTTATTTTCCCTACCACGAAGGAGTCAAACGGAATATCACTACAAAAGTTGGTTGTTAATGAGATGGTTCCACCAACCAATTCTCATGTCCCAAAATTATTAATAGACCCACTCATCATAAAAATTTATTAATTGTGTTGAGACTGGCTGATAGTATCATCTCCGGTGCTCATGTTGTCCGTAACCGGGGACACGGCTAATCGATTAGTTTGACACTCTGCAGAGGTTTGTACACTTTACCCGCAAGATTCGATCCCTCTCGTTGTATCCTCGCACTGCATGATGTTTGAGAACGAGACGATCGAAACATGGTCTTCCAAAGTGATCCTCTGATAGAAAGTCAGTGCCCATCCAATCCTACCGTTCTTCTACGTCTCGTAGCAATCTGACCTACCAGAGTCACCACTAAGGTCAACCAAGCCAGAGCCCATATTGACTTGCGGTTGCACACGTAAGCTTTCCGGCCTTGAAGTATCCATCCATCTCTTTGAGCCTGGGTGGCATTCCGTTGGGATGATCACAGGTAGATACCAGGATTCCCGGCATAACCATGATAGATATCAGGCTGCCAAAAATGCATGTCCAATACACCCAGAGGTATATTGAGTCCTTGAAGTCTTGAAGTCTTGATCATCATGTAGGTCTTGAAATAATTAATTAACCTCACAACACTCCTGAATCTCACAACCAAACCCCGTCTACTAAAGCGTAGCAATTTTGAAGTAACGTCCCTTCCCGGGCAATGGTAACAGGGTGTTGGGTTTCTCCTACCTCATGATACTACAACAAGTTCAAGCTCAATATCCTACTGGATGTATGATGGAGAGATTTATTCTAATGCAAATAAAACATAGATAATGTAAGATGATCAAAGTGAACTTGCCTGTACAGTTGATGAAGATAAATATCGCTCTCAGAAAAACTTGATAGAACTATTCGTCACTCTCCGATGCAATCTATATAATCAAACATTGCACTCATATAAGGAATCATACTAACAATCAATATTAACAATCGAAAAGCAACACAAAAACCAAACACAAAAGTGTTGTGATGAAGGAAATACTTAAGACAAAAGTTAAAATCAACAAAACTTCATCACAACAACCAAAGGTAGTTTTACCTACAAATAACCTATTTTCAAATGCAACAAAACAATAACAAAGCAAAATCTAACAAAGGCATTTATCAAATATTTTTACTAGCAAAAGAATTACTTTTGAAGAACAACTAAGAACTATGAAAACAACACACTAAACAATATGAGTTTTCTAACTAATAGAACATAACAGCAAAGAAAACACTAAGATAATAAAAATAACAGAAATCAAAATATAAAACAACTAAGCTAACAGAAAGTAAAACCTAAAAAACACTTTATAAAAATATTTTCAAATAGGAAATCAATCTAGCAATGAAAATCAATTGCAAGTTATAACTGAACTAGAATTGATTTCATGCAAACAAAAAGAATAAACAACATAGAAATAAACTTGGTTGAAATACTACTGCTAACTAACAGAAAACAAGGTAAAACTTGTCAACTAATATAAAAGAACATAAATTTAAAACTATAAAAACAAAAGAAATCGAAATAAACCTAAAAAGAATTAAAACAGAATCTGTTTTGCTTGAAATCCTAATTTAAAATTTGCTAAAAATTCCCACATTGTTCCTACTGATAAAAAAAAGTCACTAGTGACCAGTAGCAAAAAGATTCACTCAAAAATATAATTTTAAACTGAAGTTATACGCAAAACAAGTTTGAATTCAAATCTGTTTGAATCTGAATTTAAATTATTCAAATATGGTCAAACTTTATATCTACATAAACTTCATAATATTTGTGACACAATGCAAAAAAGAATCAATTAAAAACAACTAAATACATAAAAGTTAAAGCAAAAACAAAATCAGAAACTATTCTGTTTTTGAAGCAGAAAACAGAAAAGAAAAAAAATCTAACCTAACAAACAGGTGGGTGACGTGGCAGTTTCTGAGTAGCTGAGGGGTGTGCGTGCGTTAGCTAATCGGATGAACATTCACTAAATTCAGAAAAACGTTTCGGTCAATTTACCTAAACAAAAACCGGCCGGTTCACTGAACTTAAACCGAATCGGTATGCGAGGTCTAATCTAAGCCATTGATCAAGATCCAACGGAGGAAAAGGAAGGAGAGCTCACTGAGGTGGAGGTGAAGCTCCGGCGATGGCTCCGGCGACGGCGGTGGCTCGGGTGTTGACGCGACGGCGTCTCCGATGGTCCTCCGGCGAAGGCGGGGATCTGGTCGATGCGGACGAGCACGGCTATGATGATGAGCACCTTGGTGTGACTCGGGGGCGACGGAATCGACGATGGCGAGCTTCGTGGCGGCGGTGGAGTTCGGGGGGCCGTCGGGGAGGTGGTAACAAAGGCGTGGGGTTCAGGTGATGGGTTTGGGAGATGCAAGGGAGCGAGGGGAAACTGATGGTGGCGGTGGGAGAGCTCTAGGTGGTCGGAGGTGAGCAGAGGGTCAACAATGGTGCGGCGGCTTGTTGCGGCTCCGGTGAGCAATTCCGGCGAGGCGAGGGACTAGGGGTCGGGGTTTTTGGGCGGAACGGGGTGCTGAGACTTGGGCTTTATAGGCGGCGGCTCGGAGTGCTCAGAAAGAAAGGGATCGACGGGATCCGGAGAGGATTTGGTCGCCGGCGTCGGGAAGGAAAGGGGAAGGGAGAAAGGAAAGAGATGACCGGGGTGGGATGCGGTCGGACGGTGGGGCCAGCGTGTCAGGGAGAGAGAAAGGAGACGAGGGCGATCGGGCACCGATTAAGAAGGGATTCGTACCCTGTTCAAAACAGATCGGGCCGGCTCTGGTTCCTGGGCCGGCTCGGTTTACTTCCTATTAAAGGATTTTTCCTTTTATAAAACAAAATAGAAAAGAAAACTAAATAAAAGTAAAACTAAAATACTTTTATATAGACATATTATATACCAAAACGACCAGAAAAATATTTCCTACAACATGCACATATTTCCTTGTTCAAAATAAATTCTCACAAAATGAGGAAATTCAAACAGTGCTACTGTTGCATATAAAATGCAAAGAAAACATTTTGAAAATACCAAAATGACTCCAAATTCATTTCTCTCCATTTTTATATTGAAGGGAATCATTTTACCCTATTTTTCCATATATTTTATTTTTTTGGAGAAAAATAAATTTAGAAAATCACTTCAAAAATGACTTTGTATTTGAATATTCAAATATTTTCCAAATAGTTTTCTGAGTTTTATGAATCCAAATATAATTCCAATTGCTCCTGGTTTGGAGTGTCATATTGCTCCTCTCAAGATTTTAAATTTGGGCAAATGGATTTGAAGTCATTCAAACTTTGATATAGAACCAAATATGAAATGGATTCCAATAGAATATTTCAGAGATTTTCAAATCCACTTTTCAAACCCTTTTTATTTGAAGAAGTCATGTCATCTTCTCTCATTTATTTGAATTGAATGAATTTGAATTCAAAAACAAAAGGGAAAGTCATTTTATTCCCTCTCATTCAAAAGTTTCAAAAAGTTTCAAATTTCACTCAAATTCAATCACTCAATCAAACAAACAATCATTCTAGTGATTAATATAACATTCCAAATTTTGGGATGTTACATAGAGAGGTCGTAGTTTCGATCTTTTGCCCGAGGGGCTATTTGAGTGTCCTCCCGAAGGGCTGTCCGAGTTACCGTTCGAGTTTCGAGGGTCCTCCCGAAGGGCTGTCCGTGACATCGTCCGAGGGACTTTCCGACCGCCTCCCGAAGGGCTGTCCGACGAGGGAGTACATCCTCGCGGTTGGGAGGTTGTAAATCCTAGCTGCGGGGATCTGCACCGACGATCTACACCGACTCTTCTTCCGCTGCGCTACGAGTCGGTACGGATCAGATCAAACCCTGTATGCAGTCTCCATAGTGGTCCTGGGCGTGCTCGCTGTACCGAATTTTTTTTTTTTCTGTCGCGTTCCCCTACAGTATCATGGGCCTCCTTCATAACCTTGTCGGTCATCAGCTCGAATCGGGGTACCACAATGCGGTCTCTGAAATACAAAGTTCCATCTTCAGCAAGCGAGAAATCCCTGTACTTCTCAAGGTGAAGATCTCTTTTCATCAGATGAACTTCGGCATCCTTAGCTTGCGCGTGTTTGACAGCCTTCTCAAGATCTGGCTGTATAACAAGGGTATTAAGAGAACCCAGTGGAACAATGCAGAGGTTCAGCTGGCGCAATTCTTCATACAGACGAGGTTGAGCTCGCTGAACCATGAGGTTGTTACAATAGGACTTGCGGCTCAAGGCATCGGCCATCACATTAGCCTTACCAGGGGTATAAGAAATACCACAGTCATAGTCCGTGATTGTTTCCAACCATCGCTGTTGGCGGAGATTGAGATCCGGCTGAGTAAATAAATACTTCAGACTTTGGTGATCAGTGTAGATCTCACAGCGATTACCAAGGAGGTATTGTTGCCACAGCTTCAATGCATATATCACTGCAGCAAGTTCAAGATCATGCACTGGATAATTCTCTTCATGAGGACGCAACTGCCGCGAGGCATAAGCAATTACTCTGCGCTCTTGCATCAGGACACAGCCTAATCCTTGACGAGAGGCGTCACAATAAATCACGAAATCCTTGCGAGAATCCGGAGGAGCAAGCACTGGAGCAGAGGTGAGCTTGTTCTTGAGGGTCTGGAAACTTTCCTGACATTTATCTGTCCACTCAAACTTTACGCCCTTGTGAAGCAGACCAGTCAGAGGTTTGGCAATTTTTGAGAAGTTCTCGACAAAGCAACGACAATAACTTGCGAGGCCAAGAAAACTTCTGACTTGCTTGACATTCTTCGGGGGAGTCCAGTCAAGAATAGCCTGAACTCGTTCTGGGTTGACAGCAATACCATCCTTGGAAATCACATGACCAAAGTAGGTTACTTCAGATAACCAGAATTCACACTTGGAATACTTGGCATATAACTGGTGCTCTCGAAGCTTTTCCAAAACCAATGGAAGATGTTCAGCGTGTTCTTCCTTATTCTTGGAATAAACCAGAATATCATCCAGATAAACCACGACAAATTTGTCGAGGTAATACATGAAGATATAATTCATCAGGCGGGAGAACGTTGCTGGTGCATTTGTTAAACCGAAAGACATGACAGTGTACTCATAAGAGCCGTAGCGAGTAACAAAGGCAGTCTTGGGAATATCCTCTTCACGGACACGGATCTGATGATAACCCAACCTCAAGTCGAGTTTAGAGAATACTGATGATCCAGCAAGTTGATCATACAGATCATTGATCCGAGGAAGCGGATACTTGTTCTGAATGGTGGCTTGGTTGATAGGCCGGTAATCTTGGACCAATCGGTTTGTACCATCTTTCTTCTTGACAAAGAGAGAAGGTGCTCCCCAGGCAGAGGAACTTGGACGGATGAAACCCTTTTGAAGTGATTTATCGAGTTCCTCCTTAAGCTCGAGAAGTTCATGCGGAGGCATCTTATAGGGACGCTTCGCAATAGGAGTTGTGCCTGGTTTAAGGTCGATGACAAACTCGACAGCTCTAACAGGGGGTACTCCTGGAAGTTCTTCCGGAAAGACATCTTGGAAGTCGCGAACGACTAGAACATTTTCTATCCCCTCAAGAGGTGATGCGTTCAACGCATTCAAGGCATAGATCTGAGCCTCGGCACTTTGCACAATATGAGCCTGGTAATTTACTAGCTCATCTGATGGGTGCAGGAGGTGTACAACTTTAGTGGCACAATTGATCAAGGCGTAGTGAGCCTTCAACCAATCCATTCCCAGAATGAGGTCAATCTTGGAAGACTTCAAAATAATGGGATAGGCACGGAACTCCAACCCTTAAATATCAATGGTGACATCAGGGCTGAACAAGGAGGTTTGACATTGGCCCGCGGGAGTGTTAACCACTAACGTTTGGGGTAATTCTTCACATTTAACGTCATGCATGAGTGCAAATTGTTCTGACATGAATGAATGCGATGCTCCAGAATCAAATAAAACAGATGCAGGTATTGAATTAACAGGAAGTGTACCCATCACAGTCTCTGGTTGATCCTGAGCTTCAGCCATGTTGACATGATATGCCTGCCCACGACCATATGGAGGTCTGGCATTATAGTTGCGAGGCTGATTAATACCACGGCCATTTCCATGGCCAGCAGGAGGAAGCATAAGCTGATTCTGACTCTGAGAGTAGTCTCTGGCATGGTGACCTGGGTGGCCACACTTGAAGCAGAGTCCATTGTCAGGACGGGGAACAGGAGCTCGAGGCATTGGAGCTTGAGGTCGGAACTGCCTCGGAGGTGGAGGAGGCATACGTGGTGCAACATACGATGGCCTCTGAACAGGTACTGCCGGACGGTACATGCTTTGAGGGATCCAAATGCGGCACTTCTGGGAAGACGAGCCCGAAGATGAGCCCGCTTCACGGGTGCGCTTAAGAGCATCCTTATGATCCTTGAGACCTGTCTCAACCTGGATAGCCTTGTTCACCAAGGTGGCGAAGTCGGCAAAGTCCTGGACTAGCAGTGCAAGCTTGATATCAGGGTTGAGCCCTTCACGGAATTTTTCCTGTCTGCGTGCGTCGGTAGCAATATCCTCTTCAGCATAACGAGAAAGCTCCAAAAATTCCCGCTGATAGGCTTCTACAGACTTACTGCCCTGAGTGAGATTGCGGAACTCACGCTTCTTCCGGTCCATAACTCCCTGAGGAATATAGCGGGCACAGAAAGCAGTCTTGAATACCATCCAGGTGATGATAGTTCCAGGAGCTAAGGTTTGCCTGTGAGTGTCCCACCATTGTGCTGCAGGTCCCTTCAGGAAATATGATGCGAAGGTGACATAGCTGGCAGGGTCCATGTTCGCAGACTCCATCTCGAAAAAGATGTCGCGGAGCCAGTCATCAGCATCAAGTGGCTGAACTGAGTTGCGATAAATAGTTGGATTCAGACGCACAAACTCTTGCAAGGTGATTGCGGCTGGCTGCTGGTTGGCATTGGGACGCGGAAACTGATCCATCAGCCCTTGCATAAACTGACGGTGCTCTTCAAACTGTTGCATCATGGCTGCCATATAGTCGGGCGGTGGTGGATTGTTGGCACCACGGCCACGACCTGTTGGTCTAACCATCCTGCTAAAATTCAACAGTGGGGTAGTTTAGCAACGAGCATTGCAATTGTATGGAGTCATTCATGAAGTAACATGCACAATAAAAGAAGGTGCAATAAATACATCAACATAGTCATCATGACATACAGATCCATACATAGGTTCAATTACAGACCAGCGTTACAACGGCAAAAGGAAAAGCTAGACAACTAGGCGGCACGCAGGCATGCGGTGGAGGGATACAACAACGTGACATAGCGATATGCTACATCAGCATCGGAGAAAACCACTGAACCTAGGTAACTGCATGTGACGACGCCGGGCACCCTCGATGTGAGGATCCTGCGCTCCGTGGACACTCTGGTGCAGAACCTGGTCCCAAACTGGAAAAACAGGACCACGCGGAGGGGTAAAACCTCCAACAGCAGGCCAGTCAAGACCTGGTGGCATCTCCGTCCTGAGCGGGTAAAGAATGTACTCTGGGTGCATCCGTGCACTGACTGCTGGCAGCAACTGTGTCAGAGCGTCGTAAAGACGAGCACGAGTGGCGTGCAACTCGACAGCAAGAGCTCGAGCAGTGCGGTCCAGAGCCTGAGTGTACTGTACCAAAACCCGCGGGTCATAACGACGCGACACGTAAGGCGTACACACAGCAGTGTAGTATCCAGTCTCATCCCCAACAGGAGCATACGGAATGTATCTGAAGGCAGTATGCTCCAAGCGACTGTTGTGCTCTCCACGGAGATGGGCAATAGCAGTATAGGCAGCATCATGGACTGCCATGTCGACAGTCACTCCAACACCATGAAAGGTGTGCAACTCAGTAACGGAGATGTCCTGCCGATCAAAGATGCGAACCTCAGCATGGTACTGCTCCTGGTTGAACTCGCGGTAATCCTCGTAAACTGTGTACTCGGGATACCAGCGATATCCCAGCCTGGTCAAAAGATCGACCAAGATGGCCGGGAACCCAGTCGCATCAACAGCCATGGTTAGACGGACAAGCTGTCTTGCGGGACGAGGCGGGAACAAATGATCCATCTGAAACAAACATACTTTTGTTAATGTTGTATATATTAGCCTTTTTTAAAAAAAAATTGGTCAAATATGCATAAGTTTTCCCCGCAAAATGTATATGTCTGTATTGTGTTAAAATTTCGTGATTTTATCACCTACTGTTAATTCCTGGCAAAAACTTTAGTGGCAGTAAAATTTCTTTTTCAGCACAGCAACACATAGACTTGTAAACTTAACATGCTAAAGGCAATTCTTGGCATTTTATTAAGCAAAACACAAAAGACTTTGTTCTTACAGAAGGTAACAACTTTATTGAATCAAAGCAAAAACAAAGATAAATTATGGTTACCTCCCATAAGCGCTTTTCTTTAATGCCTTTTAGCTAGGCACAGTGTTTTCTACATAGTTTTCAGGTTTTCTCATCAATGCTTCCCAAGGAATATTCATATCTTATAGTTGGGTAATTCTCCTCTATAGAGCACCTATAGAGCATCTATAGTGTTTTCTGCATAACAGCTTGACTTTTGTGAATTTTTTTTACTGCATCTATAGAGCATCCTTTCAGGCTTGTTGCAGCTTTTGAGCCTACTGTATCCTCATCATACAAAAGTAACGCAGTCTTTCTGGCTTTGAATAACTTAGGAGTCATTACACAGGGTAGCAAAGCCACTTTAATTTTTCATTTGTGTGTTTCTTGCTCTAGCTATTCTCTCTCTCACTCCACACTTAATTAGTGTCTCTCTCCCACCATCTCCATGTAATAAATTAAGTATATCTCTCTCTCCTCCTCCATATTAATTAATTAGTGCATGAGAGTTGTAATACGAGGGTTGTAATACGGGGGTTGTAAAATCATGGGATATATACGACGAACAGCAGAGAATATTTCATGGAAAATATGTAGGCTTCATGCACATGAATAGAAATTTTAGGGTGGCTAAGGTACCGTAATAGCAACAATCAAACAAATAGCACATGAAATTGTAGGCGCTATATATTTCCGTCGATGTTAAGTGCTTTTGGGACCCATCTGATGGATGGATGGATGGAGTCCGCGATCACCCTATTGCCGAGGCCGTCTGGCACATGAGTAATTCCTTGATCGTGTCAATGGTTGGACAGAGTAGACGCCAACCCCATCGCACCAGGATGGGCACAGACACTAGAATAGAAATAATCAAACAAATAGCATATGAAATTATAGTTGCTATCTATTTTCGTCAACATTAAGGGCTTTTGGGACCACCCCGATAGATGGATGGAGTCCCCGAGCACCTATTGGCCGTCTGGATACCTGGCTACCAGCCAAGCCCGGCTTATCGACACCATTGCCCTAGCATCGTCCACCAGGCCGTGCTCCTGCACCGTCTTCAGCTTTCGGGACTTGATGTATAAAAATTGCCATCATCCTGCTCAACACTTTGTGTACTAATATTATCACTTGGATCATACTTAATAATTGAACTTTCCGTATTTAAACCTGTAATGCAATATAAATTAACATGGCTCATTATTGACAAACCATGCAATAAGTACTGCAAATAATAGTTTTACCATTCTTGTCCCTCATTGTACTTTCCGCTTCAATGGTATTTTGCACATTTGGTTCAATTCTCTTGATACGTTTTCTCTTCTCATTACTTGCATTGTTGCAAGTAGAATCTTGATCTATAATACCAACAATTCATTAAAGATAATAATAATAATAGAGGCAACAATTGACTGAAACAAATATTACCTTATGATCTTGCATGAACATTACTGAGAACAGAAACTTGTTTCAAAATGCTTGGGGGAATTTGATTACCTGTAAAAATAAATTAAGATAAATTATCAAATATCAAATATTTAAAACTGAAGTAGAATACATAATACGAAGTTTTCCCCAATACCTGTTGACTTATTTGCTCTCTCAAGCAAGCATGGACTCAACCCTCTTTGAGTGCAACATATGCAAGTTTGATTTAACAAGGAAAAGACTTTATCTATAAATTCAATATCTTCTCTAATAATATCATCCTTCTTGATATTTCATTCACGGAATCTTTTAGCATGCCTCAGCTTGAATTCTTTAGTTACAGAATGTCTCACCTTCAAACGTAGTATAGATCTACCATCTAAATGAATTGCGTTTTGAAAGTCTAAGCTATAAAAATTCAAATTTATCATATGTGGGTAAGTATCTCTTATGTGATCACTGAACTTTCCATTGGAGATACGTTGTTGATTTGTTGAAGGTAAACAAAACTGAACATTCTTTCGAACAACTTCAGGGTTTTTGATGCTTCCATTGTTCTTCAATGAGTCCTTTGACAAAATGCTATTCAAAGATCCATCCGATTGTATTTTCCGAGCAACCATTGTGCTTTCAAAATTTTCAACATGAAAGTTGTCTGGTTTTCTATCAATCATACTCCTCAGATGGCATACAAGTTCTGGTCTTTCATTCTATAAATAAGTAGAACAAGATAATTGTATATTACTTTCATAACATTTAAGGTAGAAAACTAATTTGACAATGGGATACATACCGTGCATGCATCATACATTATGAAACCATTTGTTGTCTTCTTGCAAGATGAAATCATAAGATTTACCTGCCGCTTATCATAGTCTGCAATCCTAGGTAGATTATTATGTCTCCTCGGAACAATTTGTACTTGATTATCAATATAGAACATCTGCATGCATAGTTTGTACTTTTATAGAACCATACGACATTTATTATACTAATTGATATTATAATTATAACTTACATGGAGAAAGAAATGGCAGCCATATAAGTATATGACAGGACTATTTGACTCAATCTGTTGTTGTGCCTTGGTAATAGCGTCAAGTAGATAATTCATTGCATACTCACACCAATTATAATCTCCTACATAATCACTCCTGCAATGGGCTCCCCAATAATCAACTGTGGTGTAGTCATGTTTAGAAGAAGGTGTTACCAAATGACCCATAATAAATATCACACATGCCGCCTTAAAGCAAGCCTTCTCAGCTTCACTTGACAGATTTGTTATACCTCTGGCTCAAAAAAATTCTGCTGCCTTCAGACTGTGAGAATCATTCCCAACCATACCTATATTAATCTTCAAGAAATCAATAGAAGCAGCAGTTGTCTGACCATCAACACCATAAATGTCTCTTGTTCCAGAAGGAATACCAAAAACTTTGTGCATATCTCCAACATAAAATTTCAGTTTCCTATCTTGAGATATTTTCAAGCACTGATTCTTCACATCTGTTGCACTTACAAGAAATGTACTGAACTTAAGATCTACCTTTTTTATTTCAGGCAACTTGAGCAACCCATCAAATTCGATTTCTGATAGCATAAATTTTGTGTACTCTGTTAACCCATTCAAAACAGCACGAACATGGTCTACCTTCAATCTAGATTCTGAATTACATTTTTCATTATCATTTTCTGCACTTGAGTCATCTCCTTCCGTGTAATAATATCTTAAATCTCTGCTAGATTTCGATATTGCACTTGTCAAATAAGTTGACTTAGAGGACATCTTTACATCATTAAAACATAAATTAGTCAATATACAATACCAATAGTTGTATATATGTAACATACAAATGTTTATATCAGACTGCCTTTTAGCTATAAAACTTGCTTTTTGTTAAATCATGCATGTCACTTAACTGAATAAATTTTATAACTGCTGCCTAATTTGAATTTGCAATCTCATATTAGTCATTATGGTCTTTCAAACCTTATGTTGTATTATAAAAAATGTTGTGTCAATTAAGTCACAGAACTTAACTTACTAATATAATGACATAACCTTAAGTTTCAGTCCCTTTAACCTAGCTTGAAGCTGATGTACCAATTATATTGATTGTCTGTAATGAACATGCTCACTCATATACTATAAGTTCTCTGTAAAAAACTTACAACACGTTTTACATACGTAAACTTAGTACGTCCATTATTATTTCGTTACAATATTCCACATCAAAAAATTACTTAGTAAAAATATTCAATAAGTCGAAGATGCAAGTTTTGCAAACAGAACAAGCCACTACAAGCAATGTAACTTAACTCAACACTGATGTACCAATTAAGTTTCCCTGTCTGAAACTAACATGCTCTTTCGAATTGCCTAAGTTTCGGGTTACCGAACTTAAAAACATGTTTTGCAAACGTAAAGTGCTACCTCCATTATTATTTGCGTTATAAAATTCGACATCAAAAACTTCTTTAGTTCAAAGTTTTCGATAAGTCGAAGATGCATGTTCTTGGAAGAGAACATGCCAGTAGAAGCACAAACAGCTACCACTATTAACAAGAATAATAAGGTTGAACACATAGAAAGAATATGCAATAGTTGTTTCAACATGAATGTTCAATCGAGATCAAACATACAAGAACAACTATCCTCTGCCCCAAAAGGTTAGCAGTTAGCACATACCTCTGCTGTTGTTGTTACTATCATTGACATCTCTTAGTCGCTGAGAACAGAATCGGTTTCGTCCCTTTTCCTCTACACCATTGCTGCTGGAACACAAGAGTTCTTAAAAGGGAAGAAGCTAGTTGAAGAACAAATAGCTAGGAGGAAGAAGAACAGAGCGAATGGTTTTTCCACAACCCTTACCATTTCAGTGCAAAACTTATTGCACCGACTGTTTATCGAAATATCTGTACCCTCGAAACCGGTCCCACAGAAACATGTATATGCCTTTCCATTTACGAACAGATTACAGATCTTTCCCGAGGCCTATAAGAGGGGAAATAGATGATATACACAAACGAGTTTCCGAATCTCGACACAGATCGGCGGCCCACAATCTGCGTGCCACAAATCCTCTTCCCGTTCTTTGCTGTGCTTGAAAACATCAGATGTTTGGGTCTCTCATTGCCTTTGATTAACTATATTAACTTACTTCTCATTCAGCCCAGAAAAAAACTTACTTCTCCATCAATTTTCATGACAGAAACAAGCGTAAAAGTAAAGGATGGAAAAAAATTGTACGATAAAACCTGACAGCAACTCCCAACAACAGAAAGCAGGAATAGTTGTTGAACTGAGACGATACAAGGCCTTGCCGAGTGGCTCTAGACTAGGTGGGCATACATACGCTAATTGCAATCAAACAAAAGGTAAGCTAGGTGTATTGCTCTTATTACATGCACATATGGCATGGCGCGCGGTTGACGGACGCACATTTATGCGGTCGGCATCATCGATGGTGTGATCCATCCGATCGAGGTTCCTCATAAATTTGGTCCTGAAGCAGTTGTTGCGGTACTCGCCGATGTTTTGTCCCACGGGCAAATGCGCCATCTTCTTCATGGCTTTGCTCAACCGCCAAAAGAACCACACCTGGTACGCAGCGCCCTTTACGACCAAAGTTTTCGTGTCCGGGTCACGGAGGAGCTCCATGTCGGTGCTGAGCACCCCGCTCCCCTCTAGGAGGTTGCTATAGTACTTGTTGTCGAACAAGTTGGGCGTGTTAACGTCAAGATCCTGCATATGGTTAGTATTGAATTTGCAGATTTGTTTGATAGTGTTGATTAACCATTCATCGTCACCGGGATTGACGGTGCGGCTGTCGAGGGGCCCACAGCGTGTCTTGCCGATGGTGTGCGCGCCGTAGAGCGCGACGAGTCAGTCTTGTCGAAGTCGCGGCTCTTATAGATCGAGATGAGATCCCAGATCTTGGCATCGGGTTTGGGCAGGGACTTGTCAAACCTAGTCAAACGTGACGGGACGAAAGCTGTCCATCCGGCCGAGCGGGTACGTCGTAGGTCCAACCCTCGGACAGCACGACGGCCTCCCGGGCCGGGTGGCAAGCATGGTGATGTCGGCGCAGGACACCTCGTTGCAGGTGCGTTGCACGGTGTCGCGGATACACTCGATGAGGTTGAGCGCGCCCTGGTGCAGTCCGGTGTTATGGGGCATCTCCCGCTCGCTGAAGTAGCGGGGATTTTTCTCCAGCAGGAGCGACGCGTCGCAGCCCTACACAATCGACAAGATAGATACACGTACTTAATAGGTAATAAATACTAGCACTACTACAATATAGACAGCAAGGCTCTCTTTCAAGCTCACCGTACCCACTAATAATACGAGCTACTGTACTGAAAGTGTATGTATGTATGTGTAGTAGTTGTTGGTTGGTAAGAGCACGGACGGACGTACATTAGGGAAGCAGTCGTGGAAGAAGATGCGGAGGAGGCTGGCGACGACGCCGATGTCTCTGTCGCGCTCTTTCGCAACGGCGTCGCGCACCATGGTCTGCAGGTTGAGGCAGGACTGGGCGTGGAAGCCGTAGGAGAGGCCGTCGGGGAGCATGACGTCGTCAGTGGGCATGGAGATGAACTCCGACGCCGCAGCAGGGCACACCAGCGCGGCGAAGAGGCCAGGGGCGGCGCCAGGGGTATTCTTGGGTATTCGGTTGAATACCCAAGATTTTGACAAACCATTAAAATTTTATATAAAACAGACGATTTTTTTTGCAAAACAGTGATGATTTTGGCAAAATGAATACCCTCCTTCAAAATGAATACCTACCCTCTAAAACCTGGCGCCGCCACTGGAAGAGGCCCATCAAGGCCAACACCATTGCAGCGCTCGAGGCCATCGGTCCAAGCCCAAGCTCAGTGAGCCTCTGCTAGCTTGAGTGAGCGAGTGAGAGTGTGGCTTCCTCACGACCAATGCTTTACACTGAGAGTTCAAGAAGTCCGCATGATGCACCTGCCACCGCCTGATCTTATGTGACCTATCTACTTTTGGGTAATTGTTGGGGCAAACTAACCCTCCTCGACGATACACGCCGAGCAACCTTCCGGCGACGCAAACGCCAGACAGAGGTAAACGAAGGAGACATCACAATTTTCCCGGCGACGAACGCCACGGCGCACCAACGCGTGTATCTTGGCTTTATTTCTCACAACGACTCGAACACATATATGAAGGTATACATGCACACATGCAGTACTACCCAGAGGAGCTCTTGCAGCGCCGAGGGAAGCTCTCTCCGCGGCCAGCCGAGCCACACTCGGCACGCGGAAACTACACCTCTAGACTACATCTTACTCATCTCTCTGGCTCTCACTAGGCACCGGACCCTTTACATCTCTTAAGTAGTAGGCCGTGCACACGCATCGGCCGGCCACACCTATGCACGCACGCACTAACCGGCCTAATTGCATGCACTAACAAACTCACCCGGCTAACAACCTGACGCACCACTTATCCTAACAACCTCAACGTACAGGCACTTTTGTAGCTAGCTGAAACGTAGCGCTCGTGGAGCCTCCCTGGCGATCCGGTCTCCCGATCGTAAGCACGCCCGCTCGTCCGCACGACCTGGCTTCTCCATTGCTCGGCACGTCCACGTTCTCCAGTTGCCGGCTCGCGCGACGACTCGGCCGCACGCATGTCTTTTTTTTTTTTTTTTTTTTTTTTGAGAACTTTCAGGCGTTTTATTTATTCAGCAAAGTCTGGGATCTCCTCAGAGATCACCCTCAAGATACAATCAGGTGGGGATTCAGTCCACACATTACATAAACGATTACTCACCCCTTCCCTAGCTAGAATATGGGCAGCAGAATTAGCTGTCCTTCTTACCCATGTCACCTTTGCTGCCTCCCGCGAGCGCAGCAAAGCTTTTACGTCCTGCACCGCCGGTCCAGCAGCCGACAGATTTTTACTCGTTCCATTTAGCATGGCCACCACGGACTTGCAATCAAGCTCCAAATGGATTTTCTGAACATCCAGCTGAACTGCAAGATGAGCTGCGCGCCGGCAAGCTAGAATTTCTGCCGTTTCCGGATTATTAATCGATGGGAAAAAAGAACAAGCACTCCCCCGGAAGGCACCATGGTGATCTCTGAACAACACACCACCACCTGCATTATCACCAGCTTTAGTTGTAGCACCGTCGACATTAGCCTTTATCCACCCTTCATCCGGCGCACTCCATCTCTGAATTTCGTGTTGCTTTGGCACTCGAGTTGAGCTTCCGTGCACAGCCTGCCATTCCTGCATGTAGTGAAACACCGACTTGGCAACAGTATTAGCTTCCTCAATTCTCTTCCCTTCCCGCGTCTCATTCCTTGCTGGCCACAGGGCATAAACACCCTGGACCATCGTCGCCCGAGCGTCGTCAGAAGCTTCCGCAAACCATGTCAGCAGCCACGTGGCTAGAGCGCTCTGGGAACCAAAACAGTCTGGCGGGATCGCCACCGAAGCTCCCAACTCCGAGCATAAATACTTCCAGAACATAGCTGAATGCGAACATGACCAGAATCTATGATAGATCGTTTCCTCCCTACCACAGACGACACAGAAGATTACTGCCTTGATTCTTCGTCGATGTAGTTCAGCCCCCACCGCCAGTCCATTACGTAGGAGCCTCCACATGTGGATTTTTGCTTTGTGTGGCGCGATGGAGTCCCATAACCCGAGCCAACCCTTGTGACTGGCAACGGTCGACGACGGTTCTGGCCTCCCCCTTTTCGCCTTCTTCATTCCCATACACAAATGCTAGGCTGATCTGACCGTGAATTCGCCACTCTTTGTAAAATTCCATGCCGGATAATCCTCAGTACCATGTCCACCAATTGTAATCTGCAGAATATCATCTATGTCGTCCACTGTAAACATAGCTTCAAGCTTGGATCGGTCCCAAGAGTCCCCCTGAATAGAAATAAGATCACTAACATGGCCCAGTGGCCTTAAACTTCCTTTGCTAGGGATCCAATTATCGTGATGTATTTTGACCTTGGAGCCGTCTCCGATACGCCAAACCCTTCCACCAGCAGATCACGTCCATGCAAAATACTGTGAAAAGTCAAAGAGCCCCCCGCTGGGCATGTTGCACTTACAATTGAACTATCCGGAAAATATCTTGCTTTGAGCACTCTCGCACACAATGATGAGGGGACCTGTAGAATTCGCCAAGCCTGCTTAGCCAACAGGGCTTGGTTAAAAGCCTCCATGTCCCGAAAACCGAACTCCCCCCTCATGTTTGTGAGTACACATTTTATCCCATGCAATCCAATGCACCCTCTTTTCACCATTGGCTTCACCCCACCAGAAGTTTGACAAGATTGATGTCAGGTTCCGGCACATTTTCTTTGTGAGGTGAAAACAACTCATGGTGTATGTTGGTGTTGATTACAAAACAGATTTGACTAGTACCTCCTTCGCAGCCTTCGACAACCCCTGGCCTTTCCATCCAACAACCTATCCACTGGAGCATTCTCGTACATGTTTAAAGGTCCCTTCTTTAGATCTGCCCACCACCGTGGGAAGGCCAAGATATCTCTCGCTAAGTGCTTCTGACTGGATACCTATGACATTTTTGAGAGTCACTTTCTCCTCATCTGCACATCCTTTACCAAAAAATATAGATGACTTTTGTAAGTTAACTTTCTGTCCCGATGCCACCTCATAATCCTAAAGGATGGTTCGAAGAGCCTGCAAATTACTCTGCGATGCCTCAAGGAAGACCACACTATCATCTGCAAAAAGCAAGTGGGTTACCGTGGGGCCAGTGCTCCCAAAGGAAACCCCCTTAATGTCATTCATACTCTGTGCATGCTTCAACAAAGCAGAAAAACCTTCAACGCAAAATAAAAATAAGTATGGGGAGAGAGGGTCCCCCTACCTCAAACCCCTCGAAGGTACAAAACTGTGTGAAAGACCCCCATTTAGCTTCACTGAGAACCTGGCTGAAGTGACGCATCGCATGATCATTTGAATCCATCTATCCGCAAATCCCAACCGAGTCATCATGTGCTCCAGAAAAATCCACTCAACTCGGTCGTACGCTTACATCATATCTAATTTGACTGCACATAGCGGTTTCTTTCTCTTCCTTATCCTGATTGCATGAACACATTCATATGCTACTAGGACATTGTCGGT
This sequence comes from Elymus sibiricus, assembly GCA_039707655.1. Classification (NCBI taxonomy): domain Eukaryota; kingdom Viridiplantae; phylum Streptophyta; class Magnoliopsida; order Poales; family Poaceae; genus Elymus; species Elymus sibiricus. Next base: position 513,615,043 of record CM077666.1, read on the forward strand.
GATGAGCCTCCCTGGGACAAAAGCACTCTGTTCCTCAGAGATCATGATTGGGAGAACAACCTTCAACCTATTTGCTAGAACTTTGGCCGCAATTTTATAGAGCACATTACATAGACTAATAAGCCAAAATTGAGAGAGGAGCTCCGGAGAATTAACTTTCGGGATCATGACAATGACAGTATCATTAAAAGAATCCGGAGCCGCCACCCCTGCCAAGAACTCCCTTATAGCAGTGCAAACATCATCTCTAACTAGAGCCCAGTGGCGCTGGTAGAACAGTGTCGGAAGCCCATCCGGCCCCGGTGCTTTTGTTGGCCCCATCTGAAACAAAGCCGTCCCAATCTCTTTATCTGTCACGACCGCCGTCAGTCGTTCATTCATTTCCGCCGAGACCAAAGTGTCGATATGCTGCAACAACTTCTCCATCTCATTCGAGCCTTCTGACGAAAACAATTGCTCGTAAAAGTTGGCAGCCAGAGCCCGCATTTCATCGTCGGTAGTGCACCGAGAGCCATCCTCTCCAGTGCCTTCACTGTGTTCTTTCGTTTCCTGTGTGATGCCCTGTTCTGGAAATATTGGGTGTTTTGATCCCCCCATTTAAGCCAATCTATTCTGGATCTTTGCTTGTAATATATTTCCTCTCTTTCGAACAGTTCATGCAGTTGCGCCTCGATGTCTCTAATTTCCTGCATATAGCCTGTGTTGAGAGATCTTTCCTTAGCGTCACGAAGCTGGCCTTTCAGCTTTCCTATCTGCCGCTTAATTGACCCAAACACTTCTCTGCTCCATCTGTGCATGTCTTTGGAAACCATGCCCAGCTTGTTGCACAACGCATGAAGGCCCATCTGTCCACTGTTGGCAGCATGCCAAGATTCAGTGACCATACCATCATATTGGTCGTGTCTTGTCCAGGCTTCTTCAAATCTGAAGCCATGCTGCACCCTCCTACCACCTGTGACCGGTGTCACCAGGGCCCGGACAACTAGCGCAACATGGTCAGATTCTTCTGTTACTATATGCTCAACTGTAGTATCTGGGAACATCTGCATAAAACCATCATTGCATGTAGCACGGTCCAACCTAACTTGTATATTCTCTTCCGCGTCTCTTTTATTGTCCCAAGTATATGGATAACCCGAAAATCCAAGGTCTGCTAGACCGCAGTCGGCCAAGCATTCCCTAAAAGCTTCCATTTGATTAAAACTTCTTGGGTTCCCTCCTTCTCGAAATAGGCTTTCGCCCCGCTATATAGATATAGCAACCACCCGATACAACTGAGGTTCCACTGTTGGGGCAGACAGCACAAGCACGCCCAAAAGAAACAAAAGAGAAAGGAAAAGAAACTAATGACAATAGAGTCGGATCGACGAAAACGATGATGATCCGCAACCGCTGCGCCCTCCGGAGATTTCCACCACACTCCTAGCACTTCGGACCACCGCATACCAAGCAACACCTTCAAGAAGGAACGCGACGATGACGACGCTGCTGCCCGGACAGGTCCTAGGGTTTCCCCCGGTACGCGGAGGGGTGAGGGCGCAGCGGTTGCGGATACCCGACGCTCTTCAGGAAGGAACGATGGCGCCCACGGGCGTCGCCGCGTCGGTGCCGGCCAAGCCGACAGGGATTTCTCCCGTCCGCCACACACCCACCACCCCGACCAATCCGTCGCGCTCCACCACACTTGCCGCCCACCAACATGCGCCACCACGGTCTTGGAGTCACCACCGCCGTCTCACCATGGAGTCCGAAGCGGGACCGACGGGTCAGAGAGGGAGCAGCCGGGAACGAGGAGCAGCAGCGTCAGCAGCCACGCGGGAGGGGACAACCTCCACCGCCATCAGCGGTCACCGACCGGACGCAGCAAGAGGAGCAAACCAGGCACATAGGCCCGGCCGAGCTCGAAATGGCTCGTGAAGCTCCCGTCGCCGCGCTGCAGTGGGCGCGCCGCCGTCTCCGCAACCCCCCGCACGAGCCGCACCTCCGTCCACCGGAGCCGTCGCTGGCGGAGCCGAGCCAGGCCCGCCCAGACCCAGATGGGGCCCCAAAGGGCCCAGATCTGGGCCGGGAGGGCGCCGCCGCCGGCCGCCGCGCTAGCTCGCCGTCAAGTGACCGTGCCTCCGCCTCCTCACCACCCGGATCTGCGCCGCCCGAGGCACCGCGCCGCCACCGGAACCACCGTCGCCCGAGGAGAACCGCCGCGCACCCGCGACGGGAAGATCCATCCGCAGCCGCCGAAAGCCCGAAGCCGGACCCCAGCCACCGCCCACGCCGCCCGCGGCCCGCGCCGCCTGGAGCCAGATCCGCCGCCCGACCGGCGCCGGACCGCGCCCATGCACGCCCCTCCATGGCAGCCACCGCGCCACCCCGAGGCCCCACCGGGGCGACGACCCGCCGCCAGCAGGAGCACCCGAAGCTGCGCCACCAGGCCCCGCCATAGCCCAGCGCCTCCTGCGGCAGCCGTCCCGCACCAGCCGGGGATCCGCGCGGAGGGGAAGGGTCGACCCCGCCGCCGCCTGCGCCGGCCAGGCTTCGCCCGGCGGCGATGCGGGGTGGCGGCGAGGGAGGGAGAGGCCGGAGGGGAGGGGCTGGGGGCCGGCGGCTAGGGTTCCCCCCGAGGTCGCTCGCGGGAGCGGCTCGGGGGAGGGAGGGGGAAAAGAGATGACCGCGTACCCTGCGGCCAACCGAACAATGACAACTTCTTGGGTTCCCTCCTTTCTGTTCTGCTTGAAATAACGCCTCGTTGTAATCTCCTGCACACAACCATGGGAGATTGTCCTGGGTTCTCAGATAACGCAAAGCGTCCCAGGTTTTTTGTCTTTGCTCAGTGGACGGTTCCCCATAGATTCCAGTGAATCTAAAGGATTTATCCTCAATAGTAATGGCCGCATCTATGTAATATTGGCACCATGGCCTAAGTGTCGCATGCACATTGTCCCTCCACCACATAGCTAGTCCCCCACTTCTTCCCACACAACTCACTGCAACTCCATTTCGGAAACCCAAACTCCACTTCAACTTTTCCATTGCTCGGGCTTTCTTTTTCGTTTCACTCAAAAACACCACCGCTGGGTTGTATGACCGTATCAGGTCCCGGAATTCGCCAACTGTCGAGTCCAACCCCTATCATCGATAGTTCCAGGCCAAGCAAATCATTGGTCCCGGCGGCCCTGGCCAGCAGGGTCCGCCGCTTTATCATTCGAGTCTGAAATACGATCAAACACTGTAGACGTTCTCTGTCTCGTGTCGCGAATGAACGTATCATCATGAATTTGCCTGTCTGGATCACCCTTGGCTACCCAAAGTTGTTTTGGCCTTCTCTTCCTTCATTGATCCTTTTCCTGATAAATTTGCCTGGAGCTACTTGCCCCCACATCATGCGGCCTCGGTTTCCGTACGTATCTACCTTTAGTTCTTCCAGCTGACCGAGGTGTGATGCCCCCATGCATGTCTCCCCTTCTTCTCTGATCCACCCGAACATCGTCGTAATAATGACCTGCATGGCTTCGGTCCTCATACTGCACTCCCGCATGGCGTTTATCCTCAATAGTGTTTATCTGCATGTCGTCCATCATCATGTTGTGAGCCTGCATGCATGCGATTTTTCAATTCCGTCCGCAGGTCCCATTCCCTCTTCTGTTCCAACTTGTGGCGTAAATCCTTCCCCTTCGTATCTTGGACTTTGGCTCCTCCCTTGACTGGACTATTCACCTCACCCTGATCTGCACGTTGACCCACGCCAGTGCGTGAGTCAGCCGTTCTGGTGAACTCCGTATTAAGATTTCTTTTCACTGGAATCTCTCTCCCATGTTTCTGATCAAACTTGCCTCTTCCATTGTCGTCTGTTCGCGAGCTCTCCCTGCTGAAAGAACCAGTGGTAGCCATCTGAGGGTTATCTTTTTGAGATGATGAGCTCCGGCTAGGTGAGGCCCGCAGCCACAGTCCCCATTGGCTTGAAATATCCACCGGTGGCTCACATACCCCATTGACATGTACCAAACGCCCACAATCGAAGCAGAAGTGCGGTATCTTTTCATAGGAAAAATCATACCATGTCCCTTCCAGATCTTCCTGTGAAGATCTTAGTCGGAACCGTCGCACGAGAGGCTCAAAAATTGAGATCTTTGCTCGAACACGGAGATACTTCCCTCTCGCAAATCCGTCCTTCTCTACATCCACACGCACAACCTCTCCCCGCCAGTCCCCCAGTGCCATACCAAAAGACTCAGTTCGTTTATCTAGGGGTAAATCTGGTACTCTCACCCACATGTCCACTGTATCAAAAATCATCTCCGACGGCCGAACATTCCCCTCATAATCCTTCAGTACCACCACATGGAAATCGAACTGCCACGGACCATTGTTCAGCGCGTGCCTCCAATCACCTTCTCTGCCGAATCTGACAACAAAAATATTTTCACCTATATCCTTGAACTTGGCTTCCCTATGCAGCCCCCAAGCACGTTGCATCGATCGTTCCAGGGCGATCTTATTAAGCGGCCTAGGTGAGAAAACTTTACCCACCGCAGACCACTTAGCAGCCCTAGTATGCTCAGCCGCTGGTTCCTAGAAGATGAACCCTTGTTTCTCCTTGTCCGTCAGAACCAGGCCGCCAAAGCTCTCTGAAAGACTAGCAGCCTCCGCCGAAGTTTTGCCATCCGCTGGGGATGCTGACTCTCCCCTGCTCATTACTCCCTTCTTCGCCGCTGATGACGGCTTCCTGACAGGGGTGGACTCCTTCCTCGGCGTAGCTCCTCCTTTCCACGAACGCTCCGCCATGGCCGTAACCACGGGAGAGCAAGTACCCGTCGCCGATCTACCCCTCAGGCAACGCCGTCGCCGCCCAAGCAGTAACCGGAGATCACACCCCACCCCCGCTGAGAAACCCTAACCCTAGCGGCGGCCTAGCGATCGCCTTCCCCGTCGCCCTTAGGACTCCTCAAACGTGGTGGACCCTCGTAACCCCCAACCAATTAGCGAGTCTCACAGTCGTGGACTGCAAAGAATGGCTTGGGCTTCAGTCGGCCGCACGCATGTCAAGATTATTTCCAACAGTAATTGCCACACTAGACTCTAGACATTGGTCTCTGTTCTCCTCCTTTCTGCTGAGGCGAAAGCTTTTGTCGGCGTCTCAATGCGGAGGTACAGCTTCTGGCTAATATATCTTCATGTTTTACCGTGTTTACTAATGTCTCAGAATTTAGCTACCTCTTCCTTTGAATCAAATAGAAGAGAAGGCATGCTTTCTTGTACTTTTCTCTTCCTTACAAGAGTCGATGTTCATGATTCGCCCTGCTCGGTTGCTCTAGGTCATAAATTGTGGAAATTCGCCAAAACCAGTGTAAGCATCAGCTGAGATTATTTGCATAATTTACTACAGGAAATGTTCAGATTAGTTGGTACTCACACAAGAAGAACTAGAAATACTTTCCATGCTCATGTGATCTTCTTCTTTTTTGCCTTGTAATTAATTTGTTTCCTTTTTCTGATATTTTGGTTCTTCAGTTTAAGCTGCTACCATGGTTAGCCTTAAAGCATCAAACTTTAGCTCAAAGATCTGTTGATGTTTGCAAACCAAGATTAATTTACGAACAGAAGATACATACAGCGAAGGTATGGTCCAAGATTGCAGCTGAAGCTCACCTATGCATTTTTATTTTTATTTTCGAAACGGAGGCAAAAGATTTGCCTCATCGATTAATTAAGAAGAAGAGAATTGCCCAGTTAATTAACGGAAAACCGGGCGAAAACCGATACATATAACCACATGCGGACTACTCGCTAAGAAGAAACTCCAAGACCCCACGGTCAACCCGACAAACATACATAACGCGCAACAACCACGATCCCTCGCACTTCTACGTCGCAAAGAAACCCCCAACGAAACCAAGATTGAAGACAACGGACACCACCAAATCAACGGAGACGAGCCAATCGGAGATGGTGGTCGAAGAGACCGAGTATCATCCATTAAGCAGCCGCGGACGCCTTACCAATGGCGCCACTCTTCCTGCCTATGCTCCTGAGAGCTTTCTTCACCTTCTTGATTTTGCCCGTAGAAGCCTCCTCCACTAGGAGGCAAGCAATTGCCTTACCAGACCCAGGGCTAGCTGCCTCCAAGCAGGCGAACAAGCCGCGAAGCTTTTTCACGAAGACCGCCTTGTCAATACGTGCCAACATTTCTTCACGGTCAAAGACGGGCGACCGGATGGACTTCAGCGCCTCAGAATTAGGTGCCAAAGCACCTACCTCGTCAACCTCGGCACCCACAGACGCCACCTGGCCAACAGTCACAGGTGAGAGAGCAATAGTAGCATCCAAACCTCCACGGTCCACAAAGGCGAGCGGCTGACTAGGCTCCAACGACGGCGGTGTGGTCGCAGTTGGCATCGCCAAGGCCCCTCCAAGCGGCCTCATCTCCTTAGGAAGCACTGGAGCCAAGCCGCAAAGATCACCAACCTCATCGCCCATAGACACCACTTGCCCCATCTCTTTCGGAAGCACCATTGAAAGAGGTGAAGTGGGCTCCCAACAATGCTCCTGCAGCTCAGGCATAATCTGCAGCACTGGAGCCACAACCTTGTCAATGACTACACACCTAGAGGCAGTCGGCAGCACTGGCATCGACGACGGACATGATGTAGCACGAGGGGAGAAATGTCCATAGAGGCTTGCTTCCTCCCCAACAGAAGACCCAATCTGAAACTTAGGCAGCGAGGACACAACTGGCACAACCTCTAGTTTGGCGAGAGCGGCCTCCGCTCTCCCCAAAACACTCCCAACTCATGCAAGGCAGTTGCGAAGCTCAGTCCGAAGCAGCTCGGTCTCCTTCGCCAACCCGGCTTGCTCAGCCAAGACAAACTGGAACTGCACATCTGTCGCGGTGACTTCACTGGTGGGTGGAGTCGATGGAGCAGGACATTGGAGTGGCAAAGTTTGGTGAACGGGTTTCTTCGCACGGCAGAAGCGGGCGATGTGGCCGGATCGAAGGCAGTCCATGCATCGGATTGGATCCCTGCAGGAGTGTGCGCAGTGACCTCGACAGAGGCACCAAAAACACCTGTCTCTCAGCCACGCCAGAGGGGGACGCCACACATTGACGGGGCGACGACAAGCAGCGGGAGCGGAGCGGCGCCCTCTCGAGACGACCTGCCAGCCCCCCAACGCATTCCCGCATGGAGCGTGACACACAGGAACTGCCGACGCCACCTCCCGGTCAAAACATCCTCACCAATCGCCCCAACCAGAATGGCCGCCAACGGAGGTTGTCTGCCCAGAGCCTGCGGCTGTCGAGGAGGGGCCAACTCTGCCCCAACGCCAGTCGGGAAGAGCTTCACGGCGCAGGTGACAGGCGGCGGCAGGGCCAGCTCCACTCCCCCCACGCCAACGACGACGGAGCACCGGGAGCTAGGCCTGGAGCTGAGCAACATTTCCGTCCCATCGCCAGGAGCATCACTCCGGACAGCCGGGGGCGACCGAGAGACGGGAGCCAGATCCGCCAGATCTGGATCGAGCGGGGTGGGCCCGATGGGGATCGACGCCGGTGGCTCTGGCAGCTGGTTGGAGGTGGCGCCGGCAAGGGTGGCGGGGGCGGCGGGCGGCAGCCGAAAAGCTGGACGTAGCAGCCAGATTGGACGTCGATGCAGCCTTGGGGAAGCGCGAGCGGGAGACCTGCAGACTTTGCCGACCTCCATTCTCCAATCAAAACCTACTGGCTGGGGGCAGCGGCCGCGGGCGCGGGGCCGGAGGCGCCGGCAGGGTGACCGGCGGGGCCGGGGTGGTCGCCGCCGGTGGGGGCTGGTGGAGGGGCGCGGGGTCGGGGTCACGAGAGCCCATCTTGCTCTGCACAATACACAAAAACACGAGATTTTCTATTATACCTATGCATTTATCATTCAAAGAAGGTTAGAGAGCACCCTATCATTTGACAACACCATTGTAAGCGGTTTTATTTACAAAGACATGGTGTTGGATCATGTAAAATATTAAAATAATAATTAGAAGACATGTACTTGCAGTTTGTGCAACTTATTGGTGTGAAGACTTCCAGGAGGCTATAGAAGAAGTTAAACGGAAACATGGTTAGGTAGGTGAAACCGGGTCGGCTCAAAACTAAATCCAGATACCCCCGCGTCGTCTCCAGGAGACGACTCGGGCGGGCACCGCAGCCGCGGGCGCCGCCAACCCCTCCTCCCTACCCGTCGTCTTGCCGCCAATAGAGGAGCCGCCGGCGAAACCCACGCCGGCTCCGAGGAAGGTGGCGGTGGGGCACTGGTCTCGTGGCGTGGCATTGGCGCGTCGGATCCATCTGGCGCCTGCTCCATGGTGCAGCGGTGGCTCCGGGGCGTCGGCTACGGCGCGGTGTCCTGCAGTTGGTCGTGCGGCATCCTGCGGATGTGCCGTGTGCGAGCCGATCTGGGCCCTCGCGTGTGGTGGCTGCGGCAGGCTCCGGCTGTAATCCCGGCCGTATCTGGCTTCCCCCGTCCGTCTGACGGGTGCGTGGCTCCATGGCTGCGGCTGCTCTCACTGTCCTCGTTGTCACCGTGGCCGCTGGCCTCTGCCATGGTGACGGGTCCTCCGGCTGTCTCCTGCGTGGGCGGCGGAGTTTTGGAACTTGGGCGGCGGCCCATGGGCTTTTAGGTGACGGCGACTGTCCACGGCCACGAGGATGGCGCGGCGGTCGGATCTGATGTGAGGTGGCCACAGCTTCGGCATCGTTTGCCTTAATTCAGATCTGGACGGCTTGGTGGTGGTGATCCATATCCGATCGGCCAAGTGGTGGTGGCTATAGAATGTGTTGCAGCGACCTGCGACGGCTCCACGACGGCGGTAGTCATCGAAAGGTCTTCGGGAGGGTCCATCTTTTTAGACCTGGTTGTTGACTTCAGCGGTGAGATGCAAACTATGGACGACAGCTTGACGCGGAGGGATGGTTGTGCAGCGGCAGCGGTCGTATATCACATGTAGCTGCTGGATCGCGGAAAAGTGGTGGCGATAACACATGAGTGCCTTCGATGGTGGTGCTACTCAAGCACTCGGTCTCGAGCTCCGGGGTGAAAGCCTAGGTATGACCTAAGTTGGTTATACCTGTTAATGACGATATTTTCTTATGTCGATACCTTGTTGAAGGCATTGCTCGGATATGATCAGACTGATTCTTTAGGGTGAAAACCTAGATTCTGGCCTTGGTGGCTGGATCCGGTGACAGCAGCACTTGAGCGTTGCTCCCTTGTTGAAGGTGTTGATGTTGAAAAACTTCGTCGTCCGTGTGGTGTCATGAGATGGTTGGTGCGGATATGGTCATTGCTGCAGTTTGCCGATCATGGATCTTATCGCTTTGGGGATTTTTTTTCTTTTTTCCTCGCCTATGCATAGGTTTGGTCTTATATGACTTTGCTAGTTGCCGGCGTGTTTTTATATGTGTGTTGGTGTTGGCTGTGTGCATCCTTACTATGCAGAGGCCGGGTGTGTGCTCATCGTGTTTGTATCCTCTTGATGCTCCATTTTGAGCCAATAAAATCCACCCTTTATCGGAAAAAAGAAGAAGTTAAACGACATTTACAAAGTTTGATAGAGATGGCTTGTCAGGAACCATTTCTTCTACAACGAGTTTAGCAGAAGATTTCTTTCCCGTGCTTATTTTTCCGCAAACCATTTTGATAGATAGTTTCGGTTCGGACATATAATGTATTGATAACTTGTGATCCCATTCTCATTTGAAATAATATTTGACCGATACTTAATGGCCCCGGATCCAATACGGAGGGAAAACATGACAAAACCAAGTTTGGATAAATTGTTCTTTGAAATTCACAACAAGTGTGCAACCTTTAAATTCTGAAACGTTGGATATTCTCTTGCCAAACATATACCTTTGATATGTAATGACGCTGGGTAGAATCGTAAGAAAACATCATAGTTTGTTTTAGTAGATGAGAACATGTTCTAATCTCTACCTCTCTATAGAAAATGGCACTATTCAATGCATTTTCATATGTTTAATGTTAGTAGCACATGTCTTGCACTTGATCTGCAGCGCCGGCAGGCAGGGGCGGAACTATAGGGTGGCCAGGGTGGGCCACGGCCCACCCTGGGATTTTGAATCTGTGTAGGGCCCCTTTCCGGAATAAATCCCATAATAGCCCCAAGTCACACCAGCCCCAAGATCAGAACAACTGATGGACTTCCTTGATATAGATAACTAGTACATACATAATATTACACAGGGTTGAGCCAGAGTGCTCAACATTTTATTACAAACTTGTCAATATACGGCGGTGGCGGAATAAGACAGTGGTGTGGGGATATTACAACACTGATACAATAAAGTAGAGTCAAGCGTCAGTGTGATGCTTGACTATTTTATTGGTGTAGCGGAAGCACTGCGGATGATACACGTGGTAGACTCCAAGACCACAAGCTGACTGACTGGGAACACCTCTAAGCGTCGGGTTCGCTAGCGCACTCATCTTCCACAAGCTCGTCCTCCTCCAGGTCTGGCCAAATTAACAAGCCAGGGACAAGCCTGTGAGTACGTTGGAATGTACTCTCAAACATTATGAACAAAATATATACCGAATGCATATGCTCATGATGGACCATATTAAATGCACATGCTGACCGGAATTAAATTATGTCATGATAAATATTAATATGGTGAGGATAAATAATTATATAACTTCAGTAATAAACCAAAAAAATAAAATGGAACATCGGGCGTTGAACCGCCCGAGAAATTCCAAGAAGAATGCCAAACGGGTGTCTGAAAGCGACGCCTCGAGAGATCTTGAAGAGAAATGCCAAACGGGTGTCTGAAAGCGACGCCTCGAGAGGTCTTGAAAAGAAATGAATATCCAGGTGGACTAGCCATCCCAAGTGATACTCAGAAGGAAAATAAAACTGGGTATCCAGGTGGACTAGCCATCCCAAGTGATACTTAGAAAGAAAATAAAACTGGGTATCCAGGTGGACTAGTCATCCCAAGTGATACTCAGAAAGAAAATAAAACTAGGTATCCAGGTGGACTAGCCATCCCAAGTGATACTCAGGGTTTGCACATAGAAGAAAAAAGTTAGTCCACAATAATATTCATATTAACAATAATATTCATGATAGCATCAGTGGTGATAGTAATTATCCTGCAAAATGAATCATGCTCAATTTTAATTATTTCCTCCGAAGACCGACACTGGGACCGACACTTGACCCTTCCCAGCTAACGTCCTTGACCGTGGACACGGCTATTCGAATAGATATAACTCTACAGAGGGTGTACTCTTTACCCACAAGTAAAGGATTTCTTTAGTCAGTACTGAAACGCTGACTAATTGCTATCACGGCCTTTGGGTTGAAAACACACCTAACCAGCACACACCAGATTAACTTTCCGGATGCTAGGAATCACCCAAAGCATCGTTCAAGAAAAACTCTAAGTCGGGGAGACCATCCTCTCGAATAGCATGGGATCACTATTACAACGCACGGATTACAAGGGGTGCCCCCCTCTCGGCCCAGCCGGATACACCCATGCCCCCTGACCCGATGACTGGCATTAGTCCATAGCCATGGAACCCTCATCATGGACCCTCTAAGTGGTGTGTACACGGAAAGGGGTTAGCAACTTACTAAACCATACTCCCCTCGTGGGAAGACAAGTGGCAGCACGAATTTTAGCTAGGCATGACAGAACAAGACTTGATCTAGGTCGACTCAGGAGGTGTTGTTATTATGACTGGCATACTCCATATGCCACAGTGACACCATCGTGTCATGATGTGACCCGTGCCCACCGGCACGTCTGATACGTCTCCGTCGTATCTACTTTTCGAAACACTTTTGCTCTTGTTTTGGACTCTAATTTGCATGATTTGACTGAAACTAACCCGGACTGATGTTGTTTTCAGCAGAATTGCCATGATGTTGTTTTTGTGCAGAAATCAAAGTTCTTGGATTTAGATGAAACTTTTTGGAGAATTTTTATGGAATATATAAAAATTATTGGCACAAGAATCAACAGAAGGGGGGCCACCCAGTGCCCACGAGGCACCAGGGCGTGCCACCCCCCCCCCCCCCCAGGCGCGCCTTGGTACCTCATGGGGCCCACAGGCGGCCGTCTGACCTAATTCCAACGCTATAAATTCACAATTCTAGAGAAAAAATATGAGAGGAAGTTTCATTGCGTTTCACGATATGGAGCCGCCGCCACCTCCTGTTCTTCATCGAGAGGCCAGATCTGGAGTCCGTTTGGGGCTCCAGAGAGGGGGGGTCTTCCGGCATGGTCATCATCAACCATCCTTCATCGCCAAGTTCATGATGCTCACCGCCGGGAGTGAGTAATTCCTTCGTAGGCTTGCTGGACGGTGATGAGTTGGATGAGATTTATCATGTAATCGAGTTAGTTTTGATAGGCTTGATCCCTAGTATCCACTATGTTCTGAGATTGATGTTGCTATGACTTTGCTATGACTTTGCCATGATTTCAGATCTGAACCCTTTATGTTTTCATGAATATATTTGTGTTCTTGATCCGATCTTGCAAGTTGTATGAACCTGCTACGTGTTATGATCCGCATACCCCAAGGTGACAATAATTGGGATTCTTTCCGGTGATTGCCGTAGTTTGAGGAGTTCATGTATTCACTAAGTGCTAATGCTTTGTTCCGGTTCTCTATTAAAAGGAGGCCTTAATATCCCTTAGTTTCCTTATGGACCCCGCTGCCACGGGAGGGTAGGACAAAAGATGTCATGCAAGTTCTTATCGCAAGCACGTATGACTATATACGGAATACATGCCTACATTACATTGATGAATTGGAGCTAGTTCTGTGTCGCCCTAAGTTATGACTGTTACATGATGAATGTTATCCAACAATATCACCGATCCAATGCCTACGAGCTTTTCACATATTGTTCTCGCTAATTACTACTGTTGCTACTGCTGTTACAACCGCTACTGCTATTGCTGCTACCGTTACTGTTACCGTTACTATTATTGCTACTGCTATCAAACTATCATACTACTGTGCTACTGATCACTCTGCTGCAGATATTTAGTCTCCATGTGTGGTTGAATTGACAACTCAACTGCTAATACCTACAAATATTCTTTGACTCCCCTTGTGTCGAATCAATAAATTTGGGTTGAATACTCTACCCTCGAAAACTGTTGCGATCCCCTATACTTGTGGGTTATCAAGACCTTTTTCTGGCGCCGTTGCCGGGGAGCATAGCTATATTTGTGGAGTCACTTGGGATTTATATCTGTTGATCACTATGAAGAATCTAAAAGACGCTAAGACCAAGATCGTTCCCTCTAAGACGAGGGGAGGTAAGGAACTGCCATCTAGCTCTGCACTTGATTCACCTTCTATTTTGAGTAAACTTGCAACACCACCACATGCTATTAATTCTGATATGTCGCAAGTTATTGATGATACCACTTCTGCTATGAATGATACTCATGATGATGCTAGTACTATGCTTGATAATGCTGTGCCACTTGGTGAATTTCTTAGTGAACAACTTGCTAAAGCTAAAGAAATTGAAAATGCCGAAACTCTTGAAAATTATGATTCACCTACTATGCCTAGCTCTCCTACTAGAGTTGAGACACCCGATGAACATTGCTTTGATAGGGAGACGGCTAGAGCCATTCTTGCTTGTAATGATAGAGATGAAGTTATAAAACTGCTTGCTGAAATGAAAGAAAAATCTCTGAGGGAGAGAATGAAATATGATCCTAAGTTTGTTACCTCTCCCATATTTGTTACTGATAAGGATTATGAATTCCCTGTCAATCCTGAGTTAATTGCTTTGGTTGAATCTGATCCTTTCCATGGCTATGAAACTGAAACTGTTGTGGCACATCTTACTAAATTAAACGATATAGCCACCCTATTTGCTCATGAGAAAAAAATTCGCTATTACTATATTCTTAAGTTATTTCCTTTCTCATTAAAGGGTGATGCTATAGAATGGTATAATACTCTTGCTCCTGGTTGTGTGCGTAGTCCCCAGGATATGATTTATCACTTCTCTGAAAAATATTTTCCTGCTCATAAGAAACAAGCTGCTTTACAGGACATATTTAACTTTGTTCAAATTAAAGAAGAGAATCTCCCTCAAGCTTGGGGGAGACTTTTCCAATTACTTAATGCTTTGCCTGATCATCCTCTTAAGAAAAATGAAATACTTGATATCTTCTATAATGGACTAATCGATGCTTCTAGGGACTACCTAGATAGTTGTGCGAGTTGTGTTTTCAGGGAACGGACTATCGAACAAGATGAGGAATTATTGAATAATATATTGAAGAATGATAATGATTGGACACTTCTTGAACCACCGCCTAAACCCACTCCGAAGAAAAGGGGTATTTTATATCTCAGTCCTGAAGATATGCAAGAAGCAAAGAAATGCCAGAAGGAAAAAGGTATTAAAGCTGAAGATGTTAAGAATTTACCACCTATTGAAGACATACATGGTCTTGACAAACCGACACAGGTAGTAGAGGTAAATTCTCTTATAAAGTTTGATGAAAGTGATATTCCTTATAAAAAACCTCCTAGTCAATGCTTGTATGAATTTGACAATTATATTATTAAGCAAGACCACTTCAATGCCAATGTTATGAAACAATTGAAACGAAATGCCTACATGATTGATCGCTTGAGTGACTTGGTATTTAGAATTACTAATGATGTTAAGGGTGTAAGTAAACATGCATCTATGGTTCAAACCCAGTTAGAACAAGTTGCTAAATCTCAAAGTGAATTGGTCAATGAAATGAATAACAATATGAATGATCATGCTGTTAGAGTAATGACTAGAGGAGGTAGAATGACTCAGGAGCCTCTTTATCCTGAAGGTCACCCTAAAAGAATTGAACAAGACTCTCAAAGAATTAATGTTGATGCACCTAGTCCATCTAAAAAGAAAAAGAAAAAGAAAAATGATAGGACTTTGCATACTTCTAGTGAACCCGAGGTAGAAAAACCCTTGGAGGATAGTAATGATGTTTCTATTTCTGATGCTGAAACACAATCTGGTAATGAACAACCACCTGATGATAATAATAATGATGATGCTCATGTGGACACCCAACCAGATAATGATAAAGAACCTGATAATGATGTTGAAATAGAACCTGCTGTTGATCTTGATAACCCACCTCCTAAAAATAAACGTTATGATAAAAAAGACTTCGTTGCTAGAAAACATGGTAAAGAAAGAGAACCATGGGTTCAAAAACCCATGCCCTTTCCTCCTAAACCATCTAAGAAAAAGGATGAGGAAGAATTTGAACGCTTTGCTGAAATGCTTAGGCCAGTCTTTTTGCGTGCTCGTTTGACTGATATTATAAAGATGCCTCCTTATGCTAAATACATGAAAGACATTGTCACAAATAAAAGAAAGATACCTGAAGCTGAAATTTCTACCATGCTTGCAAATTATTCTTTTAAGGATGGAGTACCTAAGAAACTAGGAGATCCAGGAATACCAACTATACCATGCTCCATTAAACGAAATTATGTCAAAACTGCTCTGTGTGATTTAGGAGCCGGTGTTAGTGTTATGCCTTTCTCTTTATATAAAAGACTTGATTTGAATAATCTCACTCCCACTGAAATATCATTGCAAATGGCTGACAAATCAACTGCCATACCTATCGGTGTTTGTGAGGATGTGCCCGTTGTAGTTGCAAATGTTACTATTCTAACAGACTTTGTTATACTTGATATGCCCGAGGATGACAATATGTCGATTATCCTTGGTAGACCCTTTTTGAATACTGCAGGGGTTGTTATTGATTGCAACAAAAGCAAGGTCACTTTTCATATCAATGGTAATGAACATACGGTGCACTTTCCGAAGAAACAATTTCAAGTAAATGGTATTCGTGTTATTGGAAAAACTCCGACAATTACTATTGGAAGTTTTCAAATCCCTCTTCCTCCTGTTAAAAAGAAATATGAAACTCTTATTATTGGGGAGATGCATATCCCCGTTGAGGTAACCTAGTGTTATACGAAAATTCTTCGGTTTCATGTCACTCGGAAATGGTTTGTTAATAAGACTTGATCAACCTTATTAATGGATTCTTTTTGAGAGGCATGTGGTCGATGAATTTAGTAAGCACAACCTTCTGTACCCACTCTTTGTTTTCTGTTATTTTTAGTTAAATGCAATAAAGTGCCATGATTATCCTGTTTTCTGATTTATCCATGCAATAAAAATGTCCCGAAATGAAAGTGCTCAGAATGCAATAAAATTTTGATATGAATTTTTATATAATATTTAAGAATTTTTGGCATTAGAAACATACCAGGGGGGTGCCCCAGGTGCCCACGAGGCACCAGGGCACGAAACCCCCTGGCGCGCCCAGGTGGCTCGTGGGCCCCACAGGGACCCCCTCACTTATTCCTTCAGCCCACTTCGTCTCTTACCTCTAGAAAAAATTCATGGTAGCTCTCTCTCTCTCGTGTTCTTGCTCACAAACCTGAAATTTTCGATCTCTTTGCTCGGAGCTCCGTTTCCGAAACTGTTTTGGGAGATTGCTCCTTGGTATGTGACTCCTCCTTTGCTTCAATTAGTTTTTGTTTTAGTGGATTATATTTTGCATAATTAGCTACTCTTGGTGCTACTGAAAATGAGCTTGCATGCTGAATTCTTTGAGTTCCAAGTAGTTTGAATGCTTGATATAGCCTCTAGATATCCATATGAGTAGTTGCTATCAATCTTGTGAAGTTTTATTGATATCATTTTGTGGCCCAAAAATTTTCAGAAAATTGTTCTTAGGAAAATGATTATCTTCCGGAGGAGTTCTTTGAAGCAGAACGCCAAGGGAGTCCTTGGGGACTCCTCGGACAACGACCTCAACATCCCGCGAAGGACGGAGGTCCGGCCATGCGAATGGCCGCACAATGCCTTCATGAACGAGGCCGGATTCTACCAAGAGTTCGCGTAATTTGTTGCTAATGCCGGATTGACCGACTTCCTCGCAGATGAGTGTGACCAGCACCACATCCTTACAAATTCCTTTGTGCAAAACTTTCATTTTCTAAATAGGCTCGAACCTCCTGATGTGTGCTTTGATTTATATGCTGAACATTATCAGATACCTCTGGTTGAGTTTTGTGAGATATGTTTGATTCCCTTCGATGGGGAAATTAGAGAGCCTCGCCCGGAGGAGTTCGAGGGTTTCCTCCACACTCTAACGGTGGGAGAGACAAGGGGCGTGTCGCGAGCCCGAGCCACTAGCTTGCAATTTCCCTCTGTTCTTAGGGAAATGCTTGATTGCTAGGGAGCAAGGTAGTGCGCTAGCTGCGCCTGACTTTGCCATTTTATGCCGCGGACTGCATAATGACAACACTTATAACTTGGGAGCTATCAATGCACGCCACCTGCACACTAATAGGACTAGGGGTAAAATTCATGGTGGTATTTATGCTACTCGCTTAGCGAGACGTTTTAATGTTAACATTCGCCCTCATGATTACTTGTTGCCTAGAGTTTACTTAGATCTGCAGTCTATGAGGGACCACCACTTTCTTGATGCTCCTGAGCCTCCTCACAACATTCGTTATAACTTGGTTTTTAGTGAGGATACTCGTGATATTATTCCGTTGCCTGCACCTGCTTTGTTTGATTCTCATGCCAGGAACGGATATACCGTGATGCCACCGGACATCGTTGCTTACCGGAACGCGTTGGTAGCGGCAGGGGAGGAGGCCTAGGATTGGGACGCTCGAGTGCCGCCGCCTCAGGACTTTCACATGGGACCGGATGACTACTACGGATGGCCGTAGACCAAGCTAGGCCAAAAGCCTAAGCTTGGGGGAGTACGTATTTCTCACCGACATTACATTCATGCCCACACATTTCATTTCAGTTGTCGGTGTTCATACTTTTTCATTGTATAATCCATGCTAGTTTTATTTTCTCGCTTTCTTCTTGTGTGTTTGAAAAACTTTGAGAAAATCCAAAAATATTTCTTGTTTCTTTTCGGTTTTTCTTTCTAGCCTAATTAGTTGTAGTAGTAAAAAGAAAACCCAAAAAGATTTCCCGTTTCTTCTTTTACTTGTTGGGAGCTTTCCCGTGTAAATAGTTTTTCTCGTTTTTCGTTTTCTTCTTTATTTTGCTTCCTTCAGAAAAACTAAAAACTCCAAAAATATTTCAGTGTGTTTCTCTGAAATTCTTTTCTTTTGTTGAGTCATTGTAAGGAGAAGACCACGATGAAAATGCTGAGTGGCTCTCATATGCATTATTGTTGATCTAACAAATAGCCCATATTACCTTGTCTTGTCCTTTAAATAAAATGCTTGCAGATTCCAGCTTAGTCCACGGCACACTTGCACTATTTTTATTTTTATATCATTCGGTCGTGCGAGTGAAAGGCAATAATGACGATGACTTGATGAAGTGACTTTAGCAAGGAAAAGCGGGTATGAACTCAACTTGTTCTTTGTTTTTGTAAATATGTTTAACTCAGTATCCATGATTCAGCATATTATGATTAAACATGTTTATGATGACAATTAGAGATTATAGTTGCTCATGCCATGCTTAAGTAGCTAGGAGTGGATAATGATTTATCTTGAGTCTCAACATGCATTAAAATGATTGTGATGTAGTATGATGATATGGTATCCTCCTCTAAATGTTTCAAGTGGCTTGACTTGGCACATGTTCACGCATGTAGTTGATTCAAAACCAACATAGCCTCCACGATATTTATGTTCATGGTGCTTATATCCTACTCATGCTAGTATTCAATGTTGATTATTCATAATGCATGATTATGACCGTTTTCGCTCTCTAGCTGGTCGCTTCTCAACCTATTTGCTAGCCTTCGCCTGTACTAAGCGGGAATACTGCTTGTGCATCAAAACCCCTAAACCAAAGTTATTCCAGATGAGTCCACTATATCTACCTATATGCGTCGGTAGCAATATCCTCTTCAGCATAACGAGAAAGCTCCAAAAATTCCCGCTGATAGGCTTCCACAGACTTACTGCCCTGAGTGAGATTGCGGAACTCACGCTTCTTCCGGTCCATAACTCCCTGAGGAATATAGCGGGCACAGAAAGCAGTCTTGAATACCATCCAGGTGATGATAGTTCCAGGAGCTAAGGTTTGCCTGTGAGTGTCCCACCATTGTGCTGCAGGTCCCTTCAGGAAATATGATGCGAAGGTGACATAGCTGGCAGGGTCCATGTTCGCAGACTCCATCTCGAAAAAGATGTCGCGGAGCCAGTCATCAGCATCAAGTGGCTGAACTGAGTTGCGATAAATAGTTGGATTCAGACGCACAAACTCTTGCAAGGTGATTGCGGCTGGCTGCTGGTTGGCATTGGGACGCGGAAACCGATCCATCAGCCCTTGCATAAACTGACGGTGCTCTTCAAACTGTTGCATCATGGCTGCCATATAGTCGGGCGGTGGTGGATTGTTGGCACCACGGCCACGACCTGTTGGTCTAACCATCCTGCTAAAATTCAACAGTGGGGTAGTTTAGCAACGAGCATTGCAATTGTATGGAGTCATTCATGAAGTAACATGCACAATAAAAGAAGGTGCAATAAATACATCAACATAGTCATCATGACATACAGATCCATACATAGGTTCGGTTACAGACCAGCGTTACAACGGCAAAAGGAAAAGCTAGACAACTAGGCGGCACGCAGGCATGCGGTGGAGGGATACAACAACGTGACATAGCGATATGCTACATCAGCATCGGAGAAAACCACTGAACCTAGGTAACTGCATGTGACGACGCCGGGCACCCTCGATGTGAGGATCCTGCGCTCCGTGGACACTCTGGTGCAGAACCTGGTCCCAAACTGGAAAAACAGGACCACGCGGAGGGGTAAAACCTCCAACAGCAGGCCAGTCAAGACCTGGTGGCATCTCCGTCCTGCGCGGGTAAAGAATGTACTCTGGGTGCATCCGTGCACTGACTGCTGGCAGCAACTGTGTCAGAGCGTCGTAAAGACGAGCACGAGTGGCGTGCAACTCGACAGCAAGAGCTCGAGCAGTGCGGTCCAGAGCCTGAGTGTACTGTACCAAAACCTGCGGGTCATAACGACGCGACACGTAAGGCGTACACACAGCAGTGTAGTATCCAGTCTCATCCCCAACAGGAGCATACGGAATGTATCTGAAGGCAGTATGCTCCAAGCGACTGTTGTGCTCTCCACGGAGATGGGCAATAGCAGTATAGGCAGCATCATGGACTGCCATGTCGACAGTTACTCCAACACCATGAAAGGTGTGCAACTCAATAACGGAGATGTCCTGCCGATCAAAGATGCGAACCTCAGCATGGTACTGCTCCTGGTTGAACTCGCGGTAATCCTCGTAAACTGTGTACTCGGGATACCAGCGATATCCCAGCCTGGTCAAAAGATCGACCAAGATGGCCGGGAACCCAGTCGCATCAACAGCCATGGTTAGACGGACAAGCTGTCTTGCGGGACGCGGCGGGAACAAACGATCCATCTGAAACAAACATACTTTTGTTAATGTTGTATATATTAGCCTTTTTTTAAAAAAAATTGGTCAAATATGCATAAGTTTTCCCCGCAAAATGTATATGTCTGTATTGTGTTAAAATTTCGTGATTTTATCACCTACTGTTAATTCCTGGCAAAAACTTTAGTGGAAGTAAAATTTATTTTTCAGCACAGCAACACATAGACTTGTAAACTTAACATGCTAAAGGCAATTCTTGGCATTTTATTAAGCAAAACACAAAAAACTTTGTTCTTACAGAAGGTAACAACTTTATTGAATCAAAGCAAAAACAAAGATAAATTATGGTTACCTCCCATAAGCGCTTTTCTTTAATGCCTTTTAGCTAGGCACAGTGTTTTCTGCATAGTTTTTAGGTTTTCTCATCAATGCTTCCCAAGGAATATTCATATCTTATAGTTGGGTAATTCTCCTCTATAGAGCACCTATAGAGCATCTATAGTGTTTTCTGCATAACAGCTTGACTTTTGTGAAATTTTTTTACTGCATCTATAGAGCATCCTTTCAGGCTTGTTGCAGCTTTTGAGCCTACTGTATCCTCATCATACAAAAGTAACGCAGTCTTTCTGGCTTTGGATAACTTAGGAGTCATTACACAGGGTAGCAAAGCCACTTTAATTTTTCATTTGTGTGTTTCTTGCTCTAGCTATTCTCTCTCTCACTCCACACTTAATTAGTGTCTCTCTCCCACCATCTCCATGTAATAAATTAAGTATATCTCTCTCTCCTCCTCCATATTAATTAATTAGTGCATGAGAGTTGTAATACGAGGGTTGTAATACGGGGGTTGTAAAATCATGGGATATATACGACGAACAGCAGAGAATATTTCATGGAAAATATGTAGGCTTCATGCACATGAATAGAAATTTTAGGGTGGCTAAGGTACCGTAATAGCAACAATCAAACAAATAGCACATGAAATTGTAGGCGCTATATATTTCCGTCGATGTTAAGTGCTTTTGGGACCCATCTGATGGATGGATGGATGGAGTCCGCGATCACCCTATTGCCGAGGCCGTCTGGCACATGAGTAATTCCTTGATCGTGTCAATGGTTGGACAGAGTAGACGCCTACCCCATCGCACCAGGATGGGCACAGACACTAGGATGGCCGCCGGCATGAACGTTTGTAGCGCCACCGTTGGCAGCTCCTTTGGCGCGGGTAAATTCTTGCCACATAAAATCATGAGATATATTAGACCATGTGTGCACAATGTTGTCTGCTAGCCGCCGTCGGATATCATGAACACATGAAATGACGTTGAAAAATGAAGTGTATTTCATGAAAAATATATCAACTTCGAGTGCAATAATAGAAATACTAGGATACCAGAATAGAAATAATCAAACAAATAGCATATGAAATTATAGTTGCTATCTATTTTCGTCAACATTAAGGGCTTTTGGGACCACCCCGATAGATGGATGGAGTCCCCGAGCACCTATTGGCCGTCTGGATACCTGGCTACCAGCCAAGCCCGGTTTATCGACACCATTGCCCTAGCATCGTCCACCAGGCCGTGCTCCTGCACCGTCTTCAGCTTTCGGGACTTGATGTATAAAAATTGCCATCATCCTGCTCAACACTTTGTGTACTAATATTATCACTTGGATCATACTTAATAATTGAACTTTCCGTATTTAAACCTGTAATGCAATATAAATTAACATGGCTCATTATTGACAAACCATGCAATAAGTACTGCAAATAATAGTTTTACCATTCTTGTCCCTCATTGTACTTTCCGCTTCAATGGTATTTTGCACATTTGGTTCAATTCTCTTGATACGTTTTCTCTTCTCATTACTTGCATTGTTGCAAGTAGAATCTTGATCTATAATACCAACAATTCATTAAAGATAATAATAATAATAGAGGCAACAATTGACTGAAACAAATATTACCTTATGATCTTGCATGAACATTACTGAGAACAGAAACTTGTTTCAAAATGCTTGGGGGAATTTGATTACCTGTAAAAATAAATTAAGATAAATTATCAAATATCAAATATTTAAAACTGAAGTAGAATACATAATACGAAGTTTTCCCCAATACCTGTTGACTTATTTGCTCTCTCAAGCAAGCATGGACTCAACCCTCTTTGAGTGCAACATATGCAAGTTTGATTTAACAAGGAAAAGACATTATCTATAAATTCAATATCTTCTCTAATAATATCATCCTTCTTGATATTTCATTCACGGAATCTTTTAGCATGCCTCAGCTTGAATTCTTGAGTTACAGAATGTCTCACCTTCAAACGTAGTATAGATCTACCATCTAAATGAATTGCGTTTTGAAAGTCTAAGCTATAAAAATTCAAATTTATCATATGTGGGTAAGTATCTCTTATGTGATCACTGAACTTTCCATTGGAGATACGTTGTTGATTTGTTGAAGGTAAACAAAACTGAACATTCTTTCGAACAACTTCAGGGTTTTTGATGCTTCCATTGTTCTTCAATGAGTCCTTTGACAAAATGCTATTCAAAGATCCATCCGATTGTATTTTCCGAGCAACCATTGTGCTTTCAAAGTTTTCAACATGAAAGTTGTCTGGTTTCCTATCAATCATACTCCTCAGATGGCATACAAGTTCTGGTCTTTCATTCTATAAATAAGTAGAACAAGATAATTGTATATTACTTTCATAACATTTAAGGTAGAAAACTAATTTGACAATGGGATACATACCGTGCATGCATCATACATTATGAAACCATTTGTTGTCTTCTTGCAAGATGAAATCATAAGATTTACCTGCCGCTTATCATAGTCTGCAATCCTAGGTAGATTATTATGTCTCCTCGGAACAATTTGTACTTGATTATCAATATAGAACATCTGCATGCATAGTTTGTACTTTTATAGAACCATACGACATTTATTATACTAATTGATATTATAATTATAACTTACATGGAGAAAGAAATGGCAGCCATATAAGTATATGACAGGACTATTTGACTCAATCTGTTGTTGTGCCTTGGTAATAGCGTCAAGTAGATAATTCATTGCATACTCACACCAATTATAATCTCCTACATAATCACTCCTGCAATGGGCTCCCCAATAATCAACTGTGGTGTAGTCATGTTTAGAAGAAGGTGTTACCAAATGACCCATAATAAATATCACACATGCCGCCTTAAAGCAAGCCTTCTCAGCTTCACTTGACAGATTTGTTATACCTCTGGCTCAAAAAAATTCTGCTGCCTTCAGACTGTGAGAATCATTCCCAACCATACCTATATTAATCTTCAAGAAATCAATAGAAGCAGCAGTTGTCTGACCATCAACACCATAAATGTCTCTTGTTCCAGAAGGAATACCAAAAACTTTGTGCATATCTCCAACATAAAATTTCAGTTTCCTATCTTGAGATATTTTCAAGCACTGATTCTTCACATCTGTTGCACTTACAAGAAATGTACTGAACTTAAGATCTACCTTTTTTATTTCAGGCAACTTGAGCAACCCATCAAATTCGATTTCTGATAGCATAAATTTTGTGTACTCTGTTAACCCATTCAAAACAGCACGAACATGGTCTACCTTCAATCTAGATTCTGAATTACATTTTTCATTATCATTTTCTGCACTTGAGTCATCTCCTTCCGTGTAATAATATCTTAAATCTCTGCTAGATTTCGATATTGCACTTGTCAAATAAGTTGACTTAGAGGACATCTTTACATCATTAAAACATAAATTAGTCAATATACAATACCAATAGTTGTATATATGTAACATACAAATGTTTATATCAGACTGCCTTTTAGCTATAAAACTTGCTTTTTGTTAAATCATGCATGTCACTTAACTGAATAAATTTTATAACTGCTGCCTAATTTGAATTTGCAATCTCATATTAGTCATTATGGTCTTTCAAACCTTATGTTGTATTATAAAAAATGTTGTGTCAATTAAGTCACAGAACTTAACTTACTAATATAATGACATAACCTTAAGTTTCAGTCCCTTTAACCTAGCTTGAAGCTGATGTACCAATTATATTGATTGTCTGTAATGAACATGCTCACTCATATACTATAAGTTCTCTGTAAAAAACTTACAACACGTTTTACATACGTAAACTTAGTACGTCCATTATTATTTCGTTACAATATTCCACATCAAAAAATTACTTAGTAAAAATATTCAATAAGTCGAAGATGCAAGTTTTGCAAACAGAACAAGCCACTACAAGCAATGTAACTTAACTCAACACTGATGTACCAATTAAGTTTCCCTGTCTGAAACTAACATGCTCTTTCGAATTGCCTAAGTTTCGGGTTACCGAACTTAAAAACATGTTTTGCAAACGTAAAGTGCTACCTCCATTATTATTTGCGTTATAAAATTCGACATCAAAAACTACTTTAGTTCAAAGTTTTCGATAAGTCGAAGATGCATGTTCTTGGAAGAGAACATGCCAGTAGAAGCACAAACAGCTACCACTATTAACAAGAATAATAAGGTTGAACACATAGAAAGAATATGCAATAGTTGTTTCAACATGAATGTTCAATCGAGATCAAACATACAAGAACAACTATCCTCTGCCCCAAAAGGTTAGCAGTTAGCACATACCTCTGCTGTTGTTGTTACTATCATTGACATCTCTTAGTCGCTGAGAACAGAATCGGTTTCGTCCCTTTTCCTCTACACCATTGCTGCTGGAACACAAGAGTTCTTAAAAGGGAAGAAGCTAGTTGAAGAACAAATAGCTAGGAGGAAGAAGAACAGAGCGAATGGTTTTTCCACAACCCTTACCATTTCAGTGCAAAACTTATTGCACCGACTGTTTATCGAAATATCTGTACCCTCGAAACCGGTCCCACAGAAACATGTATATGCCTTTCCATTTACGAACAGATTACAGATCTTTCCCGAGGCCTATAAGAGGGGAAATAGATGATATACACAAACGAGTTTCCGAATCTCGACACAGATCGGCAGCCCACAATCTGCGTGCCACAAATCCTCTTCCCGTTCTTTGCTGTGCTCGAAAACATCAGATGTTTGGGTCTCTCATTGCCTTTGATTAACTATATTAACTTACTTCTCATTCAGCCCAGAAAAAAACTTACTTCTCCATCAATTTTCATGACAGAAACAAGCGTAAAAGTAAAGGATGGAAAAAAATTGTACGATAAAACCTGACAGCAACTCCCAACAACAGAAAGCAGGAATAGTTGTTGAACTGAGACGATACAAGGCCTTGCCGAGTGGCTCTAGACTAGGTGGGCATACATACGCTAATTGCAATCAAACAAAAGGTAAGCTAGGTGTATTGCTCTTATTACATGCACATATGGCATGGCGCGCGGTTGACGGACGCACATTT
The DNA here is from genome assembly GCA_039707655.1 of Elymus sibiricus. NCBI lineage: Eukaryota > Viridiplantae > Streptophyta > Magnoliopsida > Poales > Poaceae > Elymus > Elymus sibiricus. The sequence continues at coordinate 513,640,938 of CM077666.1, forward strand.
ATGCGGTCGGCATCATCGATGGTGTGATCCATCCGATCGAGGTTCCTCATAAATTTGGTCCTGAAGCAGTTGTTGCGGTACTCGCCGATGTTTTGTCCCACGGGCAAATGCGCCATCTTCTTCATGGCTTTGCTCAACCGCCAAAAGAACCACACCTGGTACGCAGCGCCCTTTACGACCAAAGTTTTCGTGTCCGGGTCACGGAGGATGTTAGCATCTCAAGGGATTCACCCGGATTCACTCAGCATATGGAGGTTTGGATCGAGGTACAGGTGCTGGATACAAGCACAAGTGTGCTGAAATAGAAGAAGCAAGAAAGGGGCAGGATTGAGAGCCAGAGGTGGGAGAAGGGGAGCCGCCGCCAGTGCCAGCCGTGATCCCTCGGATAGCCTGCTCGTTGCTCTGCCTCTGTATATTTGTAGCCACCTGCCTGTGATAGCAATTAGGCTGAGCCCATCAACCGTAGAAGCACCAGCCCAATAGGGGTCCATGATAGGCTCCCTAACACTCCTCCCTCCTTGAAACTCGGCTTGACCCCAAGCCGACACTGGCGCCGAGTCCTTGTCGCCTGGGTCCCACGACAGTCGACATTCACGGTGGTAGCCATTGTTGAAGTAGACTTGAGCAAGGTTGAAGGAGGCGGCATCATGAATGTGGTCGTCGTTTCCAGCACGGACTTGGTCGAAGACGAAGTAGAACTGGTGGTCGATAGGGACTTTCTTGAAGGAACAAGTGAGGGCAAAGCAGAAAACTGGTTGACGCAATAGGTTGTGGACTTGTTGTTCCTCTCTTCTTTCAGCTTTGGTCTGCATGAAGTACTCAAAGAATTCCTCGCCACCAGGATCCCATGGTAGGAGCAGTGACAGATGTATAACATCAATGCATTTGTCCAGAGGACTGTCAAGAATGATAATATACCTCAGTGTTGTTGCTTCAAGGAGCAGTTGCTGATGAATGTATTGATCAACAGAACACACGGCTTGGTTCCTCATAATCCCCTCCACATGAAGTTCAGCTTGCCCTCGGGCTGATCTCGGATGAAAATCACTAGCACCACTGCTGATCAGTACAAAACAACTTGTATCCATGTGAAAGAAGTCGACAGCTGGCAGATATGGTGGTGTCCCCCCACCGGCCAGATATGTTATAGCACAAGCTAGCTTGTAAGCACTATCCATTAGAATGTCACTGGTCAGCTTACCCATCATAAGCCGGAACCATATGCCATGGTAGATGGACAAACAATTATGCTGCATCAAGAAACTGACACATACTGATCGAGTCTGAAGACTTGTTACAGGGGAATGAGAACTGAGGGACCAGGCAATGGTCCACTGAAAATTCTCACAACCATATAGCGAATCAAGTCCAGCATAACAAAATGGAAACCAAAGCTTCATTAATGCAAGACGAGTGGCCCAAGCAATTTCCCATTGCACAAACTCAGAGCTCAATTTATCATTATCGCTCACCATCTCCGGTGCAAAATAAGTCCTAAACTCGAAGAAAAGAGTGTGAATAACCAGCCAAGAGTTCATCCATTGCATCAGACCTATATCCAGCATAGCAACCAATGTACTGTGGCATTCAGCATAATAGGCCTCCCTTTCTTGGATGTAAGCATCTGCATCACTCAGAACTCCAAGAATAATAAAACCCATCCTACTAGGATGATTCAGGAGAACACCAAATGTGAGTGAAATATGTAGCAGCAGATAGATAGAAGAGCTCGCTGTAATGCGAACATCCCATTTGAGCCTACAAAAACCACCAAGATATGCATGAATAATAAACAGGAAGCTCCTCCCATTCCAGCAAGAAAGGTTCCACAGATTGGTGGAATTATGTTGCTATAGACTAGGCCACTTCGCACTTATATCTTCGCTTAATCGAGTTCCTTTCAGTTCAGTATTACGAAGTTGCTGCATAATTTGAAGGAACCCTGTTCCCATGGCACCAAAGTTTATTAAAACAAGGTAACTTGCTGTAGGTCCACAAAGATGACGCTCAGAAAAATCCTTGACATTGTACTTCTGTACAACCAAGTTCTTGAGCTCCGACTTCCAACTCAAGCAAGATGCACGGAACCCTTTTGTATCTCCAGTTGCAAGATAATAGCATCCATAGTCGTGAGTTCGCAGAGAGTAGTAACAAGCCTGTAATATCATTCCAATATCAAAATGCAATCCTCTTTCCTCAACTTCAATTCCCACATGTGCCAGCCATGGGAGCTCTGGCTGTAGTGATTGTAAACACTCCAAGGGCCAAACTGATAGTATAATTTCTGGACCGCCAAATAACAAGTCATCTCCCGGAAACAACCCCATATGCCTGATCAGAAGAAGACATTTTCCAGCAGCTAGATGGACCAAGTGCTTGAAACAGTAAGATGCAGTGTCACATCTCATACACAAACAGAACAGTGTCTCCCAATCAGCAACAGAACCAAGATATAAACTGGGTATGTAAAGGTTGTTGTTCTCACCACTTGGGTCTTGCACGGTTATACCAACTAAGGGAACTTCTGTGTGGTTCATAATTTTTTCCAATTGCCATAGTGTCGAGACTTGGCTGCACTTGAAGGATGGCCACGGTAGTGGTCGCAGCTCGACTCGACTGTGCGTGTCCTTGGTATGAGTAAGAGACACCATTGATGATATGACCCAGCTTGGAGTAACATTCATCATGTCCAGCAGACGAGAATGTGCAGGCAGTGCACACACCCACCCCGGCACTTGAGTAGCGGAACATGGCCCCATAGGATATTCTGCTCCCGAATGGCACTTGAACGATGGCCATGGTGCCGGCCGGAGCACCTGCCCATGTGTCTTGATACTTGGAGTCACCTCCAGCTTGAACTTGTGCGTCAACATGTCAATGTCATCGTCGAAGCATATGGCCGAGCACCTTGTTGGCGCCATTTTGTCCGGCCCGAGGACGACGAACAGCCGACATGGTTGGGTCAGCGAGGCATCCCGGGACGCGGTGAACAGCCGACATGGCTGAGACACAGCCACGGAGTCGTATCCGTCAGTGTCGTGGCCATGGCCATCTGTCGAGCAGGTTGTGAGCGTCGGTGCAGCGACAGCCGCGACATCGATGTCGACGGCCCCGACACTTGCAGCAGGGGCAGCGGGCTTTGGGAGGATGTCGACGTGGCTGGTGGAAATTGCGCGGATGGTGTGTAGCCCATCCAATATCCCCGCATGCTTCTGTGCCCGTTCCGCCGCCGGGGTGCACTTGAGGATTTCCTCGATGCAGGCCAATCTCTCCCAATCCGGCCGGTAGCTCATCTCCCAGAGGTCCTTCTCCCAACTGGACAAAGCAGCCCACTCCGCATCAGAGAGAAGTGCCCGACGCAGTTCAGCCAATGGCGGGTAGACATCATCTTCAACCCAGCCAGGGCCGAGCTCCTGCTCAGTCCTTGCGACGGCGCTGGTGGTGAAACCAGCGGATGGTGCATCGACATTGCAGAAGACGGTGATGGAGCTCATGGCAGGTGATTGGGGAAAAAAATTGGGGAAATTTTGGAGGTGGAAGGGTGGTTAACCTGGCTCTGAATAGCAAGTGTTAGCATCTCAAGGGATTCACCCGGATTCACTCAGCTTATGGAGGTTTGGATCGAGGTACAGGTGCTGGATACAAGCACAAGTGTGCTGAAATAGAAGAAGCAAGAAAGGGGCAGGATTGAGAGCCAGAGGTGGGAGAAGGGGAGCCGCCGCCAGTGCCAACCGTGATCCCTCGGATAGCCTGCTCGTTGCTCTGCCTCTGTATATTTGTAGCCACCTGCCTGTGATAGCAATTAGGCTGAGCCCATCAACCGTAGAAGCACCAGCCCAATAGGGGTCCATGATAGGCTCCCTAACAGAGGAGCTCCATGTCGGTGCTGAGCACCCCGCTCCCCTCTAGGAGGTTGCTATAGTACTTGTTGTCGAACAAGTTGGGCGTGTTAACGTCAAGATCCTGCATATGGTTAGTATTGAATTTGCAGATTTGTTTGATAGTGTTGATTAACCATTCATCGTCACCGGGATTGACGGTGCGGCTGTCGAGGGGCCCACAGCGTGTCTTGCCGATGGTGTGCGCGCCGTATAGCGCGACGAGTCAGTCTTGTCGAAGTCGCGGCTCTTATAGATCGAGATGAGATCCCAGATCTTGGCATCGGGTTTGGGCAGGGACTTGTCAAACCTAGTCAAACGTGACGGGACGAAAGCTGTCCATCCGGCCGAGCGGGTACGTCGTAGGTCCAACCCTCGGACAGCACGACGGCCTCCCGGGCCGGGTGGCAAGCATGGTGATGTCGGCGCAGGACACCTCGTTGCAGGTGCGTTGCACGGTGTCGCGGATACACTCGATGAGGTTGAGCGCGCCCTGGTGCAGTCCGGTGTTATGGGGCATCTCCCGCTCGCTGAAGTAGCGGGGATTTTTCTCCAGCAGGAGCGACGCGTCGCAGCCCTACACAATCGACAAGATAGATACACGTACTTAATAGGTAATAAATACTAGCACTACTACAATATAGACAGCAAGGCTCTCTTTCAAGCTCACCGTACCCACTAATAATACGAGCTACTGTACTGAAAGTGTATGTATGTATGTGTAGTAGTTGTTGGTTGGTAAGAGCACGGACGGACGTACATTAGGGAAGCAGTCGTGGAAGAAGATGTGGAGGAGGCTGGCGACGACGCCGATGTCTCTGTCGCGCTCTTTCGCAACGGCGTCGCGCACCATGGTCTGCAGGTTGAGGCAGGACTGGGCGTGGAAGCCGTAGGAGAGGCCGTCGGGGAGCATGACGTCGTCAGTGGGCATGGAGATGAACTCCGACGCCGCAGCAGGGCACACCAGCGCGGCGAAGAGGCCAGGGGCGGCGCCAGGGGTATTCTTGGGTATTCGGCTGAATACCCAAGATTTTGACAAACCATTAAAATTTTATATAAAACAGGCGATTTTTTTTGCAAAACAGTGATGATTTTGGCAAAATGAATACCCTCCTTCAAAATGAATATCTACCCTCTAAAACCTGGCGCCGCCACTGGAAGAGGCCCATCAAGGCCAACACCATTGCACCGCTCGAGGCCATCGGTCCAAGCCCAAGCTCAGTGAGCCTCTGCTAGCTTGAGTGAGCGAGTGAGAGTGTGGCTTCCTCACGACCAATGCTTTACACTGAGAGTTCAAGAAGTCCGCATGATGCACCTGCCACCGCCTGATCTTATGTGACCTATCTACTTTTGGGTAATTGTTGGGGCAAACTAACCCTCCTCGACGATACACGCCGAGCAACCTTCCGGCGACGCAAACGCCAGACAGAGGTAAACGAAGGAGACACCACAATTTTCCCGGCGACGAACGCCGTGGCGCACCAACGCGTGTATCTTGGCTTTATTTCTCACAACGACTCGAACACATATATAAAGGTATACATGCACACATGCAATACTACCCAGAGGAGCTCTTGCAGCGCCGAGGGAAGCTCTCTCCGCGGCCAGCCGAGCCACACTCGGCACGCGGAAACTACACCTCTAGACTACATCTTACTCATCTCTCTGGCTCTCACTAGGCACCGGACCCTTTACATCTCTTAAGTAGTAGGCCGTGCACACGCATCGGCCGGCCACACCTATGCACGCACGCACTAACCGGCCTAATTGCATGCACTAACAAACTCACCCGGCTAACAACCTGACGCACCACTTATCCTAACAACCTCAACGTACAGGCACTTTTGTAGCTAGCTGAAACGTAGCGCTCGTGGAGCCTCCCTGGCGATCCGGTCTCCCGATCGTAAGCACGCCCGCTCGTCCGCACGACCTGGCTTCTCCATTGCTCGGCACGTCCACGTTCTCCAGTTGCCGGCTCGCGCGACGACTCGGCCGCACGCATGTCTTTTTTTTTTTTTTTTTTTTTTTTGAGAACTTTCAGGCGTTTTATTTATTCAGCAAAGTCTGGGATCTCCTCAGAGATCACCCTCAAGATACAATCAGGTGGGGATTCAGTCCACACATTACATAAACGATTACTCACCCCTTCCCTAGCTAGAATATGGGCAGCAGAATTAGCTGTCCTTCTTACCCATGTCACCTTTGCTGCCTCCCGCGAGCGCAGCAAAGCTTTTACGTCCTGCACCGCCGGTCCAGCAGCCGACAGATTTTTACTCGTTCCATTTAGCATGGCCACCACGGACTTGCAATCAAGCTCCAAATGGATTTTCTGAACATCCAGCTGAACTGCAAGATGAGCTGCGCGCCGGCAAGCTAGAATTTCTGCCGTTTCCGGATTATTAATCGATGGGAAAAAAGAACAAGCACTCCCCCGGAAGGCACCATGGTGATCTCTGAACACCACACCACCACCTGCATTATCACCAGCTTTAGTTGTAGCACCGTCGACATTAGCCTTTATCCACCCTTCATCCGGCGCACTCCATCTCTGAATTTCGTGTTGCTTTGGCACTCGAGTTGAGCTTCCGTGCACAGCCTGCCATTCCTGCATGTAGTGAAACACCGACTTGGCAACAGTATTAGCTTCCTCAATTCTCTTCCCTTCCCGCGTCTCATTCCTTGCTGGCCACAGGGCATAAACACCCTGGACCATCGTCGCCCGAGCGTCGTCAGAAGCTTCCGCAAACCATGTCAGCAGCCACGTGGCTAGAGCGCTCTGGGAACCAAAACAGTCCGGCGGGATCGCCACCGAAGCTCCCAACTCCGAGCATAAATACTTCCAGAACATAGCTGAATGCGAACATGACCAGAATCTATGATAGATCGTTTCCTCCCTACCACAGACGACACAGAAGATTACTGCCTTGATTCTTCGTCGATGTAGTTCAGCCCCCACCGCCAGTCCATTACGTAGGAGCCTCCACATGTGGGTTTTTGCTTTGTGTGGCGCGATGGAGTCCCATAACCCGAGCCAACCCTTGTGACTGGCAACGGTCGACGACGGTTCTGGCCACCCCCTTTTCACCTTCTTCATTCCCATACACAAATGCTAGGCTGATCTGACCGTGAATTCGCCACTCTTTGTAAAATTCCATGCCGGATAATCCTCAGTACCATGTCCACCAATTGTAATCTGCAGAATATCATCTATGTCGTCCACTGTAAACATAGCTTCAAGCCAGGGCCGGTCCTGGGATTTTAGGGGCCCGGGGCGAAACTAAAATTCGGGGCCTCTAGTATAAATGTCTAAATAATCATCAACGTATGTGGATGTAATTTTTTAGGCCAAAAAAACAAGTGCATCCAAAATTGATATGCATATCAGATAATATATGCACCTTAAAATTTTCTCCGAGATGCAAAATTACTAATGATAGTAAATATGAGTCGCATCCAACAATTTCTTCTCAATGCATACTTTCTTAGATGGCATGACAGTACTAAAATAAAAGCGCAACTAGTTTTGGAAATTAGCACAAAGCTATGAAGATATTAGATCAATTGAAAATCTTCATCAAATATTATGAAAAAATCTGCTAGAGCATACCTTCTCTATAATCTGCCTCTGGTCTCTCGTTGTGGGGGACGGCGATGAATTATCACCTGGAGGGCAACGCTAGCGACCGGATCGAGATATTAGAGACTAGAGAGTAGATACAATCAGACAAATCTTGGGACAGAACCAGAAACGCAAAGGTCGCAAGAAAGACGAACAGGCATACGTACCTACCTGGCGGCGCTGACGTCCTGGACTCAAGCCAAAACCGAATTGAGGATGCAGCGATGCCTCTACGCTCCAGCATCTCTGTATACGAGCCAGCTTGAGCCTGGGCCTCGTTCTAGCTTTTTCTTTACAAATGGGCCTTCGGAATTAAGAGTTGTAGTGCATGTATGTACCTTGGAGGGGCCCCTTTCGTTTTGGGGGGCCCAGGGCGGCCGCCCCGCTCGCCCTGCCCCAGGACCGGGCCTGCTTCAAGCTTGGATCGGTCCCAAGAGTCCCCCTGAATAGAAATAAGATCACTAACATGGCCCAGTGGCCTTAAACTTCCTTTCCTAGGGATCCAATTATCGTGATGTATTTTGACCTTGGAGCCGTCTCCGATACGCCAAACCCTTCCACCAGCAGATCACGTCCATGCAAAATACTGTGAAAAGTCAAAGAGCCCCCCGCTGGGCATGTTGCACTTACAATTGAACTATCCGGAAAATATCTTGCCTTGAGCACTCTCGCACACAATGATGAGGGGACCTGTAGAATTCGCCAAGCCTGCTTAGCCAACAGGGCTTGGTTAAAAGCCTCCATGTCCCGAAAACCGAACTCCCCCCTCATGTTTGTGAGTACACATTTTATCCCATGCAATCCAATGCACCCTCTTTTCACCATTGGCTTCACCCCACCAGAAGTTTGACAAGATTGATGTCAGGTTCCGGCACATTTTCTTTGTGAGGTGAAAACAACTCATGGTGTATGTTGGTGTTGATTACAAAACAGATTTGACTAGTACCTCCTTCGCAGCCTTCGACAACCCCTGGCCTTTCCATCCAACAACCTATCCACTGGAGCATTCTCGTACATGTTTAAAGGTCCCTTCTTTAGATCTGCCCACCACCGTGGGAAGGCCAAGATATCTCTCGCTAAGTGCTTCTGACTGGATACCTATGACATTTTTGAGAGTCACTTTCTCCTCATCTGCACATCCTTTACCAAAAAATATAGATGACTTTTGTAAGTTAACTTTCTGTCCCGATGCCACCTCATAATCCTAAAGGATGGTTCGAAGAGCCTGCAAATTACTCTGCGATGCCTCAAGGAAGACCACACTATCATCTGCAAAAAGCAAGTGGGTTACCGTGGGGCCAGTGCTCCCAAAGGAAACCCCCTTAATGTCATTCATACTCTGTGCATGCTTCAACAAAGCAGAAAAACCTTCAACGCAAAATAAAAATAAGTATGGGGAGAGAGGGTCCCCCTGCCTCAAACCCCTCGAAGGTACAAAACTGTGTGAAAGACCCCCATTTAGCTTCACTGAGAACCTGGCTGAAGTGACGCATCGCATGATCATTTGAATCCATCTATCCGCAAATCCCAACCGAGTCATCATGTGCTCCAGAAAAATCCACTCAACTCGGTCGTACGCTTACATCATATCTAATTTGACTGCACATAGCGGTTTCTTTCTCTTCCTTGTCCTGATTGCATGAACACATTCATATGCTACTAGGACATTGTCGGTGATGAGCCTCCCTGGGACAAAAGCACTCTGTTCCTCAGAGATCATGATTGGGAGAACAACCTTCAACCTATTTGCTAGAACTTTGGCCGCAATTTTATAGAGCACATTACATAGACTAATAAGCCAAAATTGAGAGAGGAGCTCCGGAGAATTAACTTTCGGGATCATGACAATGACAGTATCATTAAAAGAATCCGGAGCCGCCACCCCTGCCAAGAACTCCCTTATAGCAGTGCAAACATCATCTCTAACTAGAGCCCAGTGGCGCTGGTAGAACAGTGTCGGAAGCCCATCCGGCCCCGGTGCTTTTGTTGGCCCCATCTGAAACAAAGCCGTCCCAATCTCTTTATCTGTCACGACCGCAGTCAGTCGTTCATTCATTTCCGCCGAGACCAAAGTGTCGATATGCTGCAACAACTTCTCCATCTCATTCGAGCCTTCTGATGAAAACAATTGCTCGTAAAAGTTGGCAGCCAGAGCCCGCATTTCATCGTCGGTAGTGCACCGAGAGCCATCCTCTCCAGTGCCTTCACTGTGTTCTTTCGTTTCCTGTGTGATGCCCTGTTCTGGAAATATTGGGTGTTTTGATCCCCCCCCCATTTAAGCCAATCTATTCTGGATCTTTGCTTGTAATATATTTCCTCTCTTTCGAACAGTTCATGCAGTTGCGCCTCGATGTCTCTAATTTCCTGCATATAGCCTGTGTTGAGAGATCTTTCCTTAGCGTCACGAAGCTGGCCTTTCAGCTTTCCTATCTGCCGCTTAATTGACCCAAACACTTCTCTGCTCCATCTGTGCATGTCTTTGGAAACCATGCCCAGCTTGTTGCACAACGCATGAAGGCCCATCTGTCCACTGTTGGCAGCATGCCAAGATTCAGTGACCATACCATCATATTGGTCGTGTCTTGTCCAGGCTTCTTCAAATCTGAAGCCATGCTGCACCCTCCTACCACCTGTGACCGGTGTCACCAGGGCCCGGACAACTAGCGCAACATGGTCAGATTCTTCTGTTACTATATGCTCAACTGTAGTATCTGGGAACATCTGCATAAAACCATCATTGCATGTAGCACGGTCCAACCTAACTTGTATATTCTCTTCCGCGTCTCTTTTATTGTCCCAAGTATATGGATAACCCGAAAATCCAAGGTCTGCTAGACCGCAGTCGGCCAAGCATTCCCTAAAAGCTTCCATTTGATTAAAACTTCTTGGGTTCCCTCCTTCTCGAAATAGGCTTTCGCCCCGCTATATAGATATAGCAACCACCCGATACAACTGAGGTTCCACTGCTGGGGCAGACAGCACAAGCACGCCCAAAAGAAACAAAAGAGAAAGGAAAAGAAACTAATGACAACAGAGTCGGATCGACGAAAACGATGATGATCCGCAACCGCTGCGCCCTCCGGAGATTTCCACCACACTCCTAGCACTTCGGACCACCGCATACCAAGCAACACCTTCAAGAAGGAACGCGACGATGACGACGCTGCTGCCCGGACAGGTCCTAGGGTTTCCCCCGGTACGCGGAGGGGTGAGGGTGAGGGGGATACCCGACGCCCTTCAGGAAGGAACGATGGCGCCCACGGGCGTCGCCGCGTCGGTGCCGGCCAAGCCGACAGGGATTTCTCCCGTCCGCCACACACCCACCACCCCGACCAATCCGTCGCGCTCCACCACACTTGCCGCCCACCAACATGCGCCACCATGGTCTTGGAGTCACCACCGCCGTCTCACCATGGAGTCCGAAGCGGGACCGACGGGTCAGAGAGGGAGCAGCCGGGAACGAGGAGCAGCAGCGTCAGCAGCCACGCGGGAGGGGACAACCTCCACCGCCATCAGCGGTCACCGACCGGACACAGCAAGAGGAGCAAACCAGGCACATAGGCCCGGCCGAGCTCGAAATGGCTCGTGAAGCTCCCGTCGCCGCGCTGCAGTGGGCGCGCCGCCGTCTCCGCAACCCCCCGCACGAGCCGCACCTCCGTCCATCGAAGCCGTCGCAGGCGGAGCCGAGCCAGGCCCGCCCAGACCCAGATGGGGCCCCAGAGGGCCCAGATCTGGGCCGGGAGGGCGCCGCCGCCGGCCGCCGCGCTAGCTCGCCGTCAAGTGATCGCGCCTCCGCCTCCTCACCACCCGGATCTGCGCCGCCCGAGGCACCGCGCCGCCACCGGAACCACCGTCGCCCGAGGAGAACCGACGCGCGCCCGCAACGGGAAGATCCATCCGCAGCCGCCGGAAGCCCGAAGCCGGACCCCAGCCACCGCCCACGCCGCCCGCGGCCCGCGCCGCCTGGAGCCAGATCCGCCGCCCGACCGGCGCCGGACCGCGCCCATGCACGCCCCTCCATGGCAGCCACCGCGCCACCCCGAGGCCCCACCGGGACGACGACCCGCCGCCAGCAGGAGCACCCAAAGCTGCGCCACCAGGCCCCGCCATAGCCCAGCGCCTCCTGCGGCAGCCGTCCCGCACCAGTCGGGGATCCGCGCGGAGGGGAAGGGTCGACCCCGCCGCCGCCTGCGCCGGCCAGGCTTCGCCCGGCGGCGATGCGGGGCGGCGGCGAGGGAGGGAGAGGCCGGAGGGAAGGGGCTGGGGGCCGGCGGCTAGGGTTCCCCCCGAGGTCGCTCGCGGGAGCGGCTCGGGGGAGGGAGGGGGGAAAAGAGCTGACCGCGTACCCTGCGGCCAACCGAACAATGACAACTTCTTGGGTTCCCTCCTTTCTGTTCTGCTTGAAATAACGCCTCGTTGTAATCTCCTGCACACAACCATGGGAGATTGTCCTGGGTTCTCAGATAACGCAAAGCGTCCCAGGTTTTTTGTCTTTGCTCAGTGGACGGTTCCCCATAGATTCCAGTGAATCTAAAGGATTTATCCTCAATAGTAATGGCCGCATCTATGTAATATTGGCACCATGGCCTAAGTGTCACATGCACATTGTCCCTCCACCACATAGCTAGTCCCCCACTTCTTCCCACACAACTCACTGCAACTCCATTTCGGAAACCCAAACTCCACATCAACTTTTCTATTGCTCGGGCTTTCTTTTTCGTTTCACTCAAAAACACCACCGCTGGGTTGTATGACCGTATCAGGTCCCGGAATTCTCCAACTGTCTAGTCCAACCCCTATCATCGACAGTTCCAGGCCAAGCAAATCATTGGTCCCGACGGCCCTGGCCAGCAGGGTCCGCCGCTTTATCATTCGAGTCTGAAATACGATCAAACACTGTAGACGTTCTCTGTCTCGTGTCGCGAATGAACGTATCATCATGAATTTGCCTGTCTGGATCACCCTTGGCTACCCAAAGTTGTTTTGGCCTTCTCTTCCTTCATTGATCCTTTTCCTGATAAATTTGCCTGGAGCTACTTGCCCCCACATCATGCGGCCTCGGTTTCCGTACGTATCTACCTTTAGTTCTTCCAGCTGACCGAGGTGTGATGCCCCCATGCATGTCTCCCCTTCTTCTCTGATCCACCCGAACATCGTCGTAATAATGACCTGCATGGCTTCGGTCCTCATACTGCACTCCCGCATGGCGTTTATCCTCAATAGTGTTTATCTGCATGTCGTCCATCATCATGTTGTGAGCCTGCATGCATGCGATTTTTCAATTCCGTCCGCAGGTCCCATTCCCTCTTCTGTTCCAACTTGTGGCGTAAATCCTTCCCCTTCGTATCTTGGACTTTGGCTCCTCCCTTGACTGGACTATTCACCTCACCCTGATCTGCACGTTGACCCACGCCAGTGCGTGAGTCAGCCGTTCTGGTGAACTCCGTATTAAGATTTCTTTTCACTGGAATCTCTCTCCCATGTTTCTGATCAAACTTGCCTCTTCCATTGTCGTCTGTTCGCGAGCTCTCCCTGCTGAAAGAACCAGTGGTAGCCATCTGAGGGTTATCTTTTTGAGATGATGAGCTCCGGCTAGGTGAGGCCCGCAGCCACAGTCCCCATTGGCTTGAAATATCCACCGGTGGCTCACATACCCCATTGACATGTACCGAACGCCCACAATCGAAGCAGAAGTGCAGTATCTTTTCATAGGAAAAATCATACCATGTCCCTTCCAGATCTTCCTGTGAAGATCTTAGTCGGAACCGTCGCACGAGAGGCTAAAAAATTGAGATCTTTGCTCGAACACGGAGATACTTCCCTCTCGCAAATCCGTCCTTCTCTACATCCACACGCACAACCTCTCCCCGCCAGTCCCCCAGTGCCATACCAAAAGACTCAGTTCGTTTATCTAGGGGTAAATCTGGTACTCTCACCCACATGTCCACTGTATCAAAAATCATCTCCGACGGCCGAACATTCCCCTCATAATCCTTCAGTACCACCACATGGAAATCGAACTGCCACGGACCATTGTTCAGCGCGTGCCTCCAATCACCTTCTCTGCCGAATCTGACAACAAAAATATTTTCACCTATATCCTTGAACTTGGCTTCCCTATGCAGCCCCCAAGCACGTTGCATCGATCGTTCCAGGGCGATCTTATTAAGCGGCCTAGGTGAGAAAACTTTACCCACCGCAGACCACTTAGCAGCCCTAGTATGCTCAGCCGCTGGTTCCTAGAAGATGAACCCTTGTTTCTCCTTGTCCGTCAGAACCAGGCCGCCAAAGCTCTCTGAAAGACTAGCAGCCTCCGCCGAAGTTTTGCCATCCGTTGGGGATGCTGACTCTCCCCTGCTCATTACTCCCTTCTTCGCCGCTGATGACGGCTTCCTGACAGGGGTGGACTCCTTCCTCGGCGTAGCTCCTCCTTTCCACGAACGCTCCGCCATGGCCGTAACCACGGGAGAGCAAGTACCCGTCGTCGATCTACCCCTCAGGCAACGCCGTCGCCGCCCAAGCAGTAACCGGAGATCACACCCCACCCCCGCTGAGAAACCCTAACCCTAGCGGCGGCCTAGCGATCGCCTTCCCCGTCGCCCTTAGGACTCCTCAAACGTGGTGGACCCTCGTAACCCCCAACCAATTAGCGAGTCTCACAGTCGTGGACTGCAAAGAATGGCTTGGGCTTCAGTCGGCCGCACGCATGTCAAGATTATTTCCAACAGTAATTGCCACACTAGACTCTAGACATTGGTCTCTGTTCTCCTCATTTGTGCTGAGGCGAAAGCTTTTGTCGGCGTCTCAATGCGGAGGTACAGCTTCTGGCTAATATATCTTCATGTTTTACCGTGTTTACTAATGTCTCAGAATTTAGCTACCTCTTCCTTTGAATCAAATAGAAGAGAAGGCATGCTTTCTTGTACTTTTCTCTTCCTTACAAGAGTCGATGTTCATGATTCGCCCTGCTCGGTTGCTCTAGGTCATAAATTGTGGAAATTCGCCAAAACCAGTGTAAGCATCAGCTGAGATTATTTGCATAATTTACTACAGGAAATGTTCAGATTAGTTGGTACTCACACAAGAAGAACTAGAAATACTTTCCATGCTCATGTGATCTTCTTCTTTTTTGCCTTGTAATTAATTTGTTTCCTTTTTCTGATATTTTGGTTCTTCAGTTTAAGCTGCTACCATGGTTAGCCTTAAAGCATCAAACTTTAGCTCAAAGATCTGTTGATGTTTGCAAACCAAGATTAATTTACGAACAGAAGATACATACAGCGAAGGTATGGTCCAAGATTGCAGCTGAAGCTCACCTATGCATTTTTATTTTTATTTTCGAAACGGAGGCAAAAGATTTGCCTCATCGATTAATTAAGAAGAAGAGAATTGCCCAGTTAATTAACGGAAAACCGGGCGAAAACCGATATATATAGACCACATGCGGACTACTCGCTAAGAAGAAACTCCAAGACCCCACGGTCAACCCGACAAACATACATAACGCGCAACAACCACGATCCCTCGCACTTCTACGTCACAAAGAAACCCCCAACGAAACCAAGATTGAAGACAACGGACACCACCAAATCCACGGAGACGAGCCAATCGGAGATGGTGGTCGAAGAGACCGAGTATCATCCATTAAGCAGCCGCGGACGCCTTACCAATGGCGCCACTCTTCCTGCCTATGCTCCTGAGAGCCTTCTTCACCTTCTTGATTTTGCCCGTAGAAGCCTCCTCCACTAGGAGGCAAGCAATTGCCTTACCAGACCCAGGGCTAGCTGCCTCCAAGCAGGCGAACAAGCCGCGAAGCTTTTTCGCGAAGACCGCCTTGTCAATACGTGCCAACATTTCTTCACGGTCAAAGACGGGCGACCGGATGGACTTCAGCGCCTCAGAATTAGGTGCCAAAGCACCTACCTCGTCAACCTCGGCACCCACAGACGCCACCTGGCCAACAGTCACAGGTGAGAGAGCAATAGCAGCATCCAAACCTCCACGGTCCACAAAGGCGAGCGGCTGACTAGGCTCCAACGACGGCGGTGTGGTCGCTGTCGGCATCGCCAAGGCCCCTCCAAGCGGCCTCATCTCCTTAGGAAGCACTGGAGCCAAGCCGCAAAGCTCATCAACCTCATCGCCCATAGACACCACTTGCCCCATCTCTTTCGGAAGCACCATTGAAAGAGGTGAAGTGGGCTCCCCACAATGCTCCTGCAGCTCAGGCATAATCTGCAGCACTGGAGCCACAACCTCGTCAATGACTACACACCTAGAGGCAGTCGGCAGCACTGGCATCGACGACGGACATGATGTAGCACGAGGGGAGAAATGTCCATAGAGGCTTGCTTCCTCCCCAACAGAAGACCCAATCTGAAACTTAGGCAGCGAGGACACAACTGGCACAACCTCTAGTTTGGCGAGAGCGGCCTCCGCTCTCCCCAAAACACTCCCAACTCATGCAAGGCAGTTGCGAAGCTCAGTCCGAAGCAGCTCGGTCTCCTTCGCCAACCCGGCTTGCTCAGCCAAGACAAACTGGAACTGCACATCTGTCGCGGTGACTTCACTGGTGGGTGGAGTCGATGGAGCAGGACATTGGAGTGGCAAAGTTTGGTGAACGGGTTTCTTCGCACGGCAGAAGCGGGCGATGTGGCCGGATCGAAGGCAGTCCATGCATCGGATTGGATCCCTGCAGGAGTGTGCGCAGTGACCTCGACAGAGGCACCGAAAACACCTGTCTCTCAGCCACGCCAGAGGGGGAAGCCGCACATTGACGGGGCGACGACAAGCAGCGGGAGCGGAGCGGCGCCCTCTCGAGACGACCTGCCAGCCCCCCAACGCATTCCCGCATGGAGCGTGACACACAGGAATTGCCGACGCCACCTCCCGGTCAAAACATCCTCACCAATCGCCCCAACCCGGACGCAATGGAGGCCCCTGTACGACGAGCCCGTCGCCCGCAACAGCGGCATGCGGAGCTGAAGCAGCGGGCACCGCGTCTAGAATGGCCGCCAACGGAGGTTGTCTGCCCAGAGCCTGCGGCTGTCGAGGAGGGGCCAACTCTGCCCCAACGCCAGTCGGGAAGAGCTTCACGGCGCAGGTGACAGGCGGCGGCAGGGCCAGCTCCACTCCCCCCACGCCAACGATGACGGAGCACCGGGAGCCAGGCCTAGAGCTGAGCAACATTTCCGTCACATCGCCAGGAGCATCACTCCGAACAGTCGGGGGCGACCGAGAGACGGGATCCAGATCCGCCAGATCTGGATCGAGCGGGGTGGGCCCGATGGGGATCGACGCCGGTGGCTCTGGCAGCTGGTTGGAGGTGGCGCCGGCAAGGGTGGCGGGGGCGGCGGGCGGCAGCCGAAAAGCTGGACGTAGCAGCCAGATTGGACGTCGCTGCAGCCTTGGGGAAGCGCGAGCGGGAGACCTACAGACTTTGCCGACCTCCATTCTCCAATCAAAACCTACTGGCTGGGGGCAGCGGCCGCGGGCGCGGGGCCGGAGGCGCCGGCAGGGTGACCGGCGGGGCCGGGGTGGTCGCCGCCGGTGGGGGCTGGTGGAGGGGCGCGGGGTCGGGGTCACGAGAGCCCATCTTGCTCTGCACAATACACAAAAACACGAGATTTTCTATTATACCTATGCATTTATCATTCAAAGAAGGTTAGAGAGCACCCTATCATTTGACTACACCATTGTAAGCGGTTTTATTTACAAAGACATGGTGTTGGATCATGTAAAATATTAAAATAATAATTAGAAGACATGTACTTGCAGTTTGTGCAACTTATTGGTGTGAAGACTTCCAGGAGGCTATAGAAGAAGTTAAACGGAAACATGGTTAGGTAGGTGAAAGCAGGTCGGCTCAAAACTAAATCCAGATACCCCCGCGTCGTCTCCAGGAGACGGCTCGGGCGGGCACCGCAGCCGCGGGCGCCGCCAACCCCTCCTCCCTACCCGTCGTCTTGCCGCCAATAGAGGAGCCGCCGGCGAAACCCACGCCGGCTCCGAGGAAGGTGGCGGTGGGGCACTGGTCTCGTGGCGTGGCATTGGCGCGTCGGATCCATCTGGCGCCTGCTCCATGGTGCAGCGGTGGCTCCGGGGCGTCGGCTACGGCGCGGTGTCCTGCAGTTGGTCGTGCGGCATCCTGCGGATGTGCCGTGTGCGAGCCGATCTGGGCCCTCGCGTGTGGTGGCTGCGGCAGGCTCCGGCTGTAATCCCGGCCGTATCTGGCTTCCCCCGTCCGTCTGACGGGTGCGTGGCTCCATGGCTGCGGCTGCTCTCACTGTCCTCGTTGTCACCGTGGCCGCTGGCCTCTGCCATGGTGACGGGTCCTCCGGCTGTCTCCTGCGTGGGCGGCGGAGTTTTGGAACTTGGGCGGCGGCCCATGGGCTTTTAGGTGACGGCGACTGTCCACGGCCATGAGGATGGCGCGGCGGTCGGATCTGATGTGAGGTGGCCACAGCTTCGGCATCGTTTGCCCTAATTCAGATCTGGACGGCTTGGTGGTGGTGATCCATATCCGATCGGCCAGGTGGCGGTGGCTATAGGATGTGTTGCAGCGACCTGCGACGGCTCCACGACGACGGTAGTCATCGAAAGGTCTTCGGGAGGGTCCATCTTTTTAGAACTGGTTGTTGACTTCGGCGGTGAGATGCAAACTATGGACGATAGCTTGACGCGGAGGGATGGTTGTGCAGCGGCAGCGGTCGTATATCACATGTAGCTGCTGGATCGCGGAAAAGTGGTGGCGATAACACATGAGTGCCTTCGATGGTGGTGCTACTCAAGCACTCGGTCTCGAGCTCCGGGGTGAAAGCCTAGGTCTGACCTAAGTTGGTTATACCTGGCAATGACGATATTTTCTTATGTCGATACCTTGTTGAAGGCATTGCTCGGATATGATCAGACTGATTCTTTAGGGTGAAAACCTAGATTCTGGCCTTGGTGGCTGGATCCGGTGACAGCAGCACTTGAGCGTTGCTCCCTTGTTGAAGGTGTTGATGTTGAAAAACTTCGTCGTCCGTGTGGTGTCATGAGATGGTTGGTGCGGATATGGTCATTGCTGCAGTTTGCCGATCATGGATCTGATCGCTTTGGGGATTTTTTTTCTTTTTTCCTCGCCTACGCATAGGTTTGGTCTTATATGACTTTGCTAGTTGCCGGCGTGTTTTTGTATGTGTGTTGGTGTTGGCTGTGTGCATCCTTACTATGTAGAGGCCGGGTGTGTGCTCATCGTGTTTGTATCCTCTTGATGCTCCATTTTGAGCCAATAAAATCCACCCTTTATCGGAAAAAAGAAGAAGTTAAACGACATTTACAAAGTTTGATAGAGATGGCTTGTCAGGAACCATTTCTTCTACAACGAGTTTAGCAGAAGATTTCTTTCCCGTGCTTATTTTTCCGCAAACCATTTTGATAGATAGTTTCGGTTCGGACATATAATGTATTGATAACTTGTGATCCCATTCTCATTTGAAATAATATTTGACCGATACTTAATGGCCCCGGATCCAATACGGAGGGAAAACATGACAAAACCAAGTTTGGATAAATTGTTCTTTGAAATTCACAACAAGTGTGCAACCTTTAAATTCTGAAACGTTGGATATTCTCTTGCCAAACATATACCTTTGATATGTAATGACGCTGGGTAGAATCGTAAGAAAACATCATAGTTTGTTTTAGTAGATGAGAACATGTTCTAATCTCTACCTCTCTATAGAAAATGGCACTATTCAATGCATTTTCATATGTTTAATGTTAGTAGCACATGTCTTGCACTTGATCTGCAGCGCCGGCAGGCAGGGGCGGAACTACAGGGTGGCCAGGGTGGGCCGCGGCCCACCCTGGGATTTTGAATCTGTGTCGGGCCCCTTTCCGGAATAAATTCCATAATAGCCCCAAGTCACACCAGCCCCAAGATCAGAACAACTGATGGACTTCCTTGATATAGATAACCAGTACATACATAATATTACACAGGGTTGAGCCAGAGTGCTCAACATTTTATTACAAACTTGTCAATATACGGCGGTGGCGGAATAAGACAGTGGTGTGGGGATATTACAACACTGATACAATAAAGTAGAGTCAAGCGTCAGTGTGATGCTTGACTATTTTATTGGTGTAGCGGAAGCACTGCGGATGATACACGTGGTAGACTCCAAGACCACAAGCTGACTGACTGGGAACACCTCTAAGCGTCGGGTTCGCTAGCGCACTCATCTTCCACAAGCTCGTCCTCCTCCAGGTCTGGCCAAATTAACAAGCCAGGGACAAGCCTGTGAGTACGTTGGAATGTACTCTCAAACATTATGAACAAAAGATATACCGAATGCATATGCTCATGATGGACCATATTAAATGCACATGCTGACCGGAATTAAATTATGGCATGATAAATATTAATATGGTGAGGATAAATAATTATATAACTTCAGTAATAAACCAAAAAAATAAAATGGAACATCGGGCATTGAACCGCCCGAGAAATTCCAAGAAGAATGCCAAACGGGTGTCTGAAAGCGACGCCTCGAGAGATCTTGAAGAGAAATGCCAAACGGGTGTCTGAAAGCGACGCCTCGAGAGGTCTTGAAAAGAAATGAATATCCAGGTGGACTAGCCATCCCAAGTGATACTCAGAAGGAAAATAAAACTGGGTATCCAGGTGGACTAGCCATCCCAAGTGATACTCAGAAAGAAAATAAAACTGGGTATCCAGGTGGACTAGTCATCCCAAGTGATACTCAGAAAGAAAATAAAACTGGGTATCCAGGTGGACTAGCCATCCCAAGTGATACTCAGGGTTTGCACATAGAAGAAAAAAGTTAGTCCACAATAATATTCATATTAACAATAATATTCATGATAGCATCAGTGGTGATAGTAATTATCCTGCAAAATGAATCATGCTCAATTTTAATTATTTCCTCCGAAGACCGACACTGGGATCGACACTTGACCCTTCCCAGCTAACGTCCTTGACCGTGGACACGGCTATTCGAATAGATATAACTCTACAGAGGGTGTACTCTTTACCCACAAGTAAAGGATTTCTTTAGTCAGTACTGAAACGCTAACTAATTCCTATCACGGCCTTTGGGTTGAAAACACACCTAACCAGCACACACCAGATTAACTTTCCGGATGCTAGGAATCACCCAAAGCATCGTTCAAGAAAAACTCTAAGTCGGGGAGACTATCGTCTCGAATAGCATGGGATCACTATTACAACGCACGGATTACAAGGGGTGCCCCCCTCTGGGCCCAGCCGGATACACCCATGCCCCCTGACCCGATGACTGGCATTAGTCCATAGCCATGGAACCCTCATCATGGACCCTCTAAGTGGTGTGTACACGGAAAGGGGTTAGCAACTTACTAAACCGTACTCCCCTCGTGGGAAGACAAGTGGCAGCACGAATTTTAGCTAGGCATGACAGAACAAGACTTGATCTAGGTCGACTCAGGAGGTGTTGTTATTATGACTGGCATACTCCATATGCCACAGTGACACCATCGTGTCATGATGTGACCTGTGCCCACCGGCACGTCTGATACGTCTCCGTCGTATCTACTTTTCCAAACACTTTTGCTCTTGTTTTGGACTCTAATTTGCATGATTTGACTGAAACTAACCCGGACTGATGTTGTTTTCAGCAGAATTGCCATGATGTTGTTTTTGTGCAGAAATCAAAGTTCTTGGATTTGGATGAAACTTTTTGGAGAATTTTTATGGAATATATAAAAATTATTGGCACAAGAATCAACAGAAGGGGGGCCACCCAGTGCCCACGAGGCACCAGGGCGTGCCACCCCCCCCCCCCAGGTGCGCCTTGGTACCTCATGGGGCCCACAGGCGGCCGTCTGACCTAATTCCAACGCTATAAATTAACAATTCCAGAGAAAAAATATGAGAGGAAGTTTCATTGCGTTTCACGATATGGAGCCGCCGCCACCTCCTGTTCTTCATTGAGAAGCCAGATCTGGAGTCCGTTTGGGGCTCCAGAGAGGGGGGGTCTTCCGGCATCGTCATCATCAACCATCCTTCATCGCCAAGTTCATGATGCTCACCGCCGGGAGTGAGTAATTCCTTCGTAGGCTTGCTGGACGGTGATGAGTTGGATGAGATTTATCATGTAATCGAGTTAGTTTTGTTAGGGCTTGATCCCTAGTATCCACTATGTTCTGAGATTGATGTTGCTATGACTTTGCTATGCTTAATGCTTGTCACTAGGGCCCGAGTGCCATGATTTCAGATCTGAACCCTTTATGTTTTCATGAATATATTTGTGTTCTTGATCCGATCTTGCAAGTTGTATGCACCTGCTATGTGTTATGATCCGCATACCCCAAGGTGACAATAATTGGGATTCTTTCCGGTGATTGCCGTAGTTTGAGGAGTTCATGTATTCACTAAGTGCTAATGCTTTGTTCCGGTTCTCTATTAAAAGGAGGCCTTAATATCCCTTAGTTTCCTTATGGACCCCGCTGCCACGGTAGGGTAGGACAAAAGATGTCATGCAAGTTCTTATCGCAAGCACGTATGACTATATACGGAATACATGCCTACATTACATTGATGAATTGGAGCTAGTTCTGTGTCGCCCTAAGTTATGACTGTTACATGATGAATGTTATCCAACAATATCACCGATCCAATGCCTACGAGCTTTTCACATATTGTTCTCGCTAAGTTACTACTGTTGCTACTGCTGTTACAACCGCTACTGCTAT
Source organism: Elymus sibiricus (assembly GCA_039707655.1). Taxonomy (NCBI): domain Eukaryota; kingdom Viridiplantae; phylum Streptophyta; class Magnoliopsida; order Poales; family Poaceae; genus Elymus; species Elymus sibiricus. Next base: position 513,663,171 of record CM077666.1, read on the forward strand.
TGCTGCTACCGTTACTGTTACCGTTACTATTATTGCTACTGCTATCAAACTATCATACTACTGTGCTACTGATCACTCTGCTGCAGATATTTAGTCTCCATGTGTGGTTGAATTGACAACTCAACTGCTAATACCTGCAAATATTCTTTGACTCCCCTTGTGTTGAATCAATAAATTTGGGTTGAATACTCTACCCTCGAAAACTGTTGCGATCCCCTATACTTGTGGGTTATCAAGACCTTTTTCTGGCACCGTTGCCGGGGAGCATAGCTATATTTGTGGAGTCACTTGGGATTTATATCTGTTGATCACTATGAAGAATCTAAAAGACGCTAAGACCAAGATCGTTCCCTCTAAGACGAGGGGAGGTAAGGAACTGCCATCTAGCTCTGCACTTGATTCACCTTCTATTTTGAGTAAACTTGCAACACCACCACATGCTATTAATTCTGATATGTCGCAAGTTATTGATGATACCACTTCTACTATGAATGATACTCATGATGATGCTAGTACTATGCTTGATAATGCTGTGCCACTTGGTGAATTTCTTAGTGAACAACTTGCTAAAGCTAAAGAAATTGAAAATGCTGAAACTCTTGAAAATTATGATTCACCTACTATGCCTAGCTCTCCTACTAGAGTTGAGACACCCGATGAACATTGCTTTGATAGGGAGACGGCTAGAGCCATTCTTGCTTGTAATGATAGAGATGAAGTTATAAAACTGCTTGCTGAAATGAAAGAAAAAACTCTGAGGGAGAGAATGAAATATGATCCTAAGTTTGTTACCTCTCCCATATTTGTTACTGATAAGGATTATGAATTCCCTGTCAATCATGAGTTAATTTCTTTGGTTGAATCTGATCCTTTCCATGGCTATGAAACTGAAACTGTTGTGGCACATCTTACTAAATTAAATGATATAGCCACCCTATTTGCTCATGAGAAAAATATTCGCTATTACTATATTCTTAAGTTATTTCCTTTCTCATTAAAGGGTGATGCTATAGAATGGTATAATACTCTTTCTCCTGGTTGTGTGCGTAGTCCCCAGGATATGATTTATCACTTCTCTGAAAAATATTTTCCTGCTCATAAGAAACAAGCTGCTTTACAAGACATATTTAACTTTGTGCAAATTAAAGAAGAGAATCTCCCTCAAGATTGGGGGAGACTTTTCCAATTACTTAATGCTTTGCCTGATCATCCTCTTAAGAAAAATGAAATACTTGATATCTTCTATAATGGACTAATCGATGCTTCTAGGGACTACCTAGATAGTTGTGCGAGTTGTGTTTTCAGGGAACGGACTATCGAACAAGATGAGGAATTATTGAATAATATATTGAAGAATGATAATGATTGGACACTTCCTGAACCACCGCCTGAACCCACTCCGAAGAAGAGGGGTATTTTATATCTCAGTCCTGAAGATATGCAAGAAGCAAAGAAATGCCAGAAGGAAAAAGGTATTAAAACTGAAGATGTTAAGAATTTACCACCTATTGAAGAAATACATTGTCTTGACAAACCGACACAGGTAGTAGAGGTAAATTCTCTTATAAAGTTTGATGAAAGTGATATTCCTTATAAAAAACCTCCTAGTCAATGCTTGTATGAATTTGACAATTATATTATTAAGCAAGACCACTTCAATGCCAATGTTATGAAACAATTGAAACGAAATGCCTACATGATTGATCGCTTGAGTGACTTGTTATTTAGAATTGCTAATGATGTTAAGGGTGTAAGTAAACATGCATCTATGGTTCAAACCCAGTTAGAACAAGTTGCTAAATCTCAAAGTGAATTGGTCAATGAAATGAATAACAATATGAATGATCATGCTGTTAGAGTAATGACTAGAGGAGGTAGAATGACTCAGGAGCCTCTTTATCCTGAAGGTCACCCTAAAAGAATTGAACAAGACTCTCAAAGAATTAATGTTGATGCACCTAGTCCATCTAAAAAGAAAAAGAAAAAGAAAAATGATAGGACTTTGCATACTTCTAGTGAACCCGAGGTAGAAAAACCCTTGGAGGATAGTAATGATGTTTCTATTTCTGATGCTGAAACACAATCTGGTAATGAATAACCACCTGATGATAATAATAATGATGATGCTCATGTGGACACCCAACCAGATAATGATAAAGAACCTGATAATGATGTTGAAATAGAACCTGCTGTTGATCTTGATAACCCACCTCCTAAAAATAAACGTTATGATAAAAAAGACTTCGTTGCTAGAAAACATGGTAAAGAAAGAGAACCATGGGTTCAAAAACCCATGCCCTTTCCTCCTAAACCATCTAAGAAAAAGGATGAGGAAGAATTTGAACGCTTTGCTGAAATGCTTAGGCCAGTCTTTTTGCGTGCTCGTTTGACTGATATTATAAAGATGCCTCCTTATGCTAAATACATGAAAGACATTGTCACAAATAAAAGAAAGATACCTGAAGCTGAAATTTCTACCATGCTTGCAAATTATTCTTTTAAGGATGGAGTACCTAAGAAACTAGGAGATCCAGGAATACCAACTATACCATGCTCCATTAAACGAAATTATGTCAAAACTGCTCTGTGTGATTTAGGAGCCGGTGTTAGCGTTATGCCTTTCTCTTTATATAAAAGACTTGATTTGAATAATCTCACTCCCACTGAAATATCATTGCAAATGGCTGACAAATCAACTGCCATACCTATCGGTGTTTGTGAGGATGTGCCCGTTGTAGTTGCAAATGTTACTATTCTAACAGACTTTGTTATACTTGATATGCCCGAGGATGACAATATATCGATTATCCTTGGTAGACCCTTTTTGAATACTGCAGGGGTTGTTATTGATTGCAACAAAAGCAAGGTCACTTTTCATATCAATGGTAATGAACATACGGTGCACTTTCCGAAGAAACAATTTCAAGTAAATGGTATTCGTGTTATTGGAAAAACTTCGACAATTACTATTGGAAGTTTTCAAATCCCTCTTCCTCCTGTTAAAAAGAAATATGAAACTCTTATTATTGGGGAGATGCATATCCCCGTTGAGGTAACCTAGTGTTATACGAAAATTCTTCGGTTTCATGTCACTCGGAAATGGTTTGTTAATAAGACTTGATCAACCTTATTAATGGATTCTTTTTGAGAGGCATGTGGTCGATGAATTTAGTAAGCACAACCTTCTGTACCCACTCTTTGTTTTCTGTTATTTTTAGTTAAATGCAATAAAATGCCATGATTATCCTGTTTTCTGATTTATCCGTGCAATAAAAATGTCCCGAAATGAAAGTGCTCAGAATGCAATAAAATTTTGATATGAATTTTTATATAATATTTAAGAATTTTTGGCATTAGAAACATACCAGGGGGGTGCCCCAGGTGCCCACGAGGCACCAGGGCACGCCACCCCCTGGCGCGCCCAGGTGGCTCGTGGGCCCCACAGGGACCCCCTCACTTATTCCTTCAGCCCACTTCGTCTCTTACCTCTAGAAAAAATTCATGGTAGCTCTCTCTCTCGTGTTCTTGCTCACAAACCTGAAATTTTCGATCTCTTTGCTCGGAGCTCCGTTTCCGAAACTGTTTTGGGAGATTGCTCCTTGGTATGTGACTCCTCCATTGCTCCAATTAGTTTTTGTTTTAGTGGATTATATTTTGCATAATTAGCTACTCTTGGTGCTACTGAAAATGAGCTTGCATGCTGAATTCTTTGAGTTCCAAGTAGTTTGAATGCTTGATATAGCCTCTAGATATCCATATGAGTAGTTGCTATCAATCTTGTGAAGTTTTATTGATATCATTTTGTGGCCCAAAAATTTTCAGAAAATTGTTCTTAGGAAAATGAATATCTTTCGGAGGAGTTCTTTGAAGCAGAACGCCAAGGGAGTCCTTGGGGACTCCTCGGACAACGACCTCAACATCCCGCGAAGGACGGAGGTCCGGCCATGCGAATGGCCGCACAATGCCTTCATGAACGAGGCCGGATTCTACCAAGAGTTCGCGTAATTTGTTGCTAATGCCGGATTGACCGACTTCCTCGCAGATGAGTGTGACCAGCACCACATCCTTACAAATTCCTTTGTGCAAAACTTTCATTTTTTAAATAGGCTCGAACCTCCTGATGTGTGCTTTGATTTATATGCTGAACATTATCAGATACCTCTGGTTGAGTTTTGTGAGATATGTTTGATTCCCTTCGATGGGGAAATTAGAGAGCCTCGCCCGGAGGAGTTCGAGGGTTTCCTCCACACTCTAACGGTGGGAGAGACAAGGGGCGTGTCGCGAGCCCGAGCCACTAGCTTGCAATTTCCCTCTGTTCATTACTTTGCTCTATTCTTAGGGAAATGCTTGATTGCTAGGGAGCAAGGTAGTGCGCTAGCTGCACCTGACTTTGCCATTTTATGCCGCGGACTGCATAATGACAACACTTATAACTTGGGAGCTATCATTGCACGCCGCCTGCACACTAATAGGACTAGGGGTAAAATTCATGGTGGTATTTATGCTACTCGCTTAGCGAGACGTTTTAATGTTAACATTCGCCCTCATGATTACTTGTTGCCTAGAGTTTACTTAGATCACCAGTCTATGAGGGACCACCACTTTCTTGATGCTGCTGAGCCTCCTCACAACATTCGTTATAACTTGGTTTTTAGTGAGGATACTCGTGATATTATTCCGTTGCCTGCACCTGCTTTGTTTGATTCTCATGCCAGGAACGGATATACCGTGATGCCACCGGACATCGTTGCTTACCGGAACGCGTTGGTAGCGGCAGGGGAGGAGGCCTAGGATTGGGACGCTCGAGTGCCGCCGCCTCAGGACTTTCACATGGGACCGGATGGCTACTACGGATGGCCGTAGACCAAGCTAGGCCAAAAGCCTAAGCTTGGGGGAGTACGTATTTCTCACCGACATTACATTCATGCCCACACATTTCATTTCAGTTGTCGGTGTTCATACTTTTTCATTGTATAATCCATGCTAGTTTTATTTTCTCGCTTTCTTCTTGTGTGTTTGAAAAACTTTGAGAAAATCCAAAAATATTTCTTGTTTCTTTTCGGTTTTTCTTTCTAGCCTAATTAGTTGTAGTAGTAAAAAGAAAACCCAAAAAGATTTCCCGTTTCTTCTTTTACTTGTTGGGAGCTTTCCCGTGTAAATAGTTTTTCTCGTTTTTCGTTTTCTTCTTTATTTTGCTTCCTTCAGAAAAACTAAAAACTCCAAAAATATTTCAGTGTGTTTCTCTGAAATTCTTTTCTTTTGTTGAGTCATTGTAAGGAGAAGACCACGATGAAAATGTTGAGTGGCTCTCATATGCATTATTGTTGATCTAACAAATAGCCCATATTACCTTGTCTTGTCCTTTAAATAAAATGCTTGCAGATTCCAGCTTAGTCCACGGCACACTTGCACTATTTTTATTTTTATATCATTCGGTCGTGCGAGTGAAAGGCAATAATGACGATGACTTGATGAAGTGACTTTAGCAAGGAAAAGCGGGTATGAACTCAACTTGTTCTTTGTTTTTGTAAATATGTTCAACTCAGTATCCATGATTCAGCATATTATGATTAAACATGTTTATGATGACAATTAGAGATTATAGTTGCTCATGCCATGCTTAAGTAGCTAGGAGTGGATAATGATTTATCTTGAATCTCAACATGCATTAAAATGATTGTGATGTAGTATGATGATATGGTATCCTCCTCTGAATGTTTCAAGTGGCTTGACTTGGCACATGTTCACGCATGTAGTTGATTCAAAACCAACATAGCCTCCACGATATTTATGTTCATGGTGCTTATATCCTACTCATGCTAGTATTCAATGTTGATTATTCATAATGCATGATTATGACCGTTTTCGCTCTCTAGCTGGTCGCTTCTCAACCTATTTGCTAGCCTTCGCCTGTACTAAGCGGGAATACTGCTTGTGCATCAAAACCCCTAAACCAAAGTTATTCCAGATGAGTCCACTATATCTACCTATATGCGGTATTACTCTACCGTTCTAAGTAAATTTGCATGTGCCACCTCTAAATATTCAAATGAACATCTGTTTTGTGTGCCCGTACCGCTCATGGAGCGACAGGGGGCGGTCAGTATCTTCCATGCTAAGCGGGTTATTCTCATGACGAGTATTTACTCACTTGTCCTTGCACGAGAGGGGCTGGTAATCGGGATGCCCAGTCCCACTATTAAAATTGCAAAATAATAAAACAAACTCCCCCGGAAAGTTGTTCGTATGGAGGGCACCCGAGGATTCGGCTAGCCATGGCTTGTGTTTGTTGGTGGAGGGGGAGTAAACTTTACTTTACCGCTTGGGAACCACCGCTAATGTGTTTAGCATGGAAGATATTGAAAACTCTCGGTCGTGACGTTGACAGGAAAGGCATATGTCCCAAAATTATATTTATCTCTGATTTAAGCTTTGAGCTCTGGCACCTCTGCAAATCCATGCTTCCCTCTGCGAAGGGCCTATCTATTTACTTTTACGTTATTTTATTTTTATTCTTGAGTCATCACCTTCTCAAATAAGCACCAGTCCTGAGAGCACTATTGTCATTCTCATGCATTGTGAATAGTTAATGTTGTGTGCATAATGACTGGATCTCTGCTACCATGAATTACAATGTTTAGTTGCTGCTTGAACTTTGGAGGTGCTTTGCATTTATGTTTTGCGGTCTCAGAAAGGGCTAGCGAGATACCATGTTGTCATATTATATTATGATTGTTTTGACAAAGTGTTGGCATTTGAGATATCTTATTATTGCTCGCTAGTTGATTATGCCATTGATATGAGTGAATATAATTTCTAAGATTTATCATTTGCATGGTTAGTTATAATCTTTGTTGAAAACTTGGATACTATTTAAGCATATATATAGATACAAGAACAAAAGAGTTTGTAAAAGTTTTTCTTTATCACTTTCAGTTTGTCAACTGAATTGCTTGAGGATAAGCATTGAGTTAAGCTTGGGGGAGTTGATACGTCTCCGTCGTATCTACTTTTCCAAACACTTTTGCTCTTGTTTTGGACTCTAATTTGCATGATTTGAATGAAACTAACCCGGACTGGCGCTGTTTTCAGCAGAATTGCCATGATGTTGTTTTTGTGTAGAAATCAAAGTTCTTGGATTTGGGTGAAACTTTTTGGAGAATTTTTATGGAATATATAAAAATTATTGGCGCAAGAATCAACAGAAGGGGGGCCACCCAGTGCCACGAGGCACCAGGGCGCACCACCCCCCCAGGCGCGCCCTGGTACCTCGTGGGGTCCACAGGCGGCCGTCTGACCTAATTCCAACGCTATAAATTCACAATTCCAGAGAAAAAATATGAGAGGAAGTTCATTGCGTTTCACGATACGGAGCCGCCGCCACCTCCTGTTCTTCATCGGGAGGCCAGATCTGGAGTCCATTTGGGGCTCCGGAGAGGGGGATCTTCCGGCATCGTCATCATCAACCATCCTTCATCACCAATTTCATGATGCTCACCGCCAGGAGTGAGTAATTCCTTCGTAGGCTTGCTGGACGGTGATGAGTTGGATGAGATTTATCATGTAATCGAGTTAGTTTTGTTAGGGCTTGATCCCTAGTATCCACTATGTTCTGAGATTGATGTTGCTATGACTTTGCTATGCTTAATGCTTGTCACTAGGGCCCGAGTGCCATGATTTCAGATATGAACCCTTTATGTTTTCATGAATATATTTGTGTTCTTGATCCGATCTTGCAAGTTGTATGCACCTGCTACGTGTTATGATCCGCATACCCCAAGGTGACAATAATTGGGATTCTTTCCGGTGATTGCCGTAGTTTGAGGAGTTCATGTATTCACTAAGTGCTAATGCTTTGTTCCGGTTCTCTACTAAAAGGAGGCCTTAATATCCCTTAGTTTCCTTATGGACCCCGCTGCCACGGGAGGGTAGAACAAAAAATGTCATGCAAGTTCTTATCGCAAGCACGTATGACTATATACGAAATACATGCCTACATTACATTGATGAATTTGAGCTAGTTCTGTGTCGCCCTAGGTTATGACTGTTACATGATGAATGTTATCCAACAATATCACCAATCCAATGCCTACGAGCTTTTCACATATTGTTCTCCCTAAGTTACTACTGTTGCTACTGCTGTTACAATCGCTACTACTATTGCTGCTACTGTTACTGTTACCGTTACTATTATTGCTACTGCTATCAAACTATCATACTAATGTGCTACTGATCACTCTGCTGCAGATATTTAGTCTCCGGGTGTGGTTGAATTGACAACTCAACTGCTAATACCTGCAAATATTCTTTGGCTCCCCTTGTGTCGAATCAATAAATTTGGGTTGAATACTCTACCCTCGAAAACTGTTGCGATACCCTATACTTGTGGGTTATCAACGTCCAAGGCAGGAGGTACACTCGTGGATTCTCACCACTTTCATCACGTTAGAAGATTCCTTGATGCATGCCAGAAATGCACAAAATGATATGAACATGCATGCACTTGCTATTCACCACATAACCGGTGATATCTCGAACCGATGCAAACATGTATGCAATCACCATATCCCAATTTCAAAAATGCTTGCCTTGATCAAAGTAGTCAGAAGGTGATCCCTCGAAATTCCCGGCAAAGTCCCCCTCTTCGTTTTCTAGAAAATAAGTCAAATTCAAATTAAAAAATTTGCAACAGTACAAAAAATTGTCTCAAAATATTTTCAAATAAATACTAAAAAAAACTAGAGTAAAAAAGAAGAATTTCAGAAAAAGAATCAACTGAAAATGATTTGTGGTTTAAAAGTTATTAAGGTTTTAAAATCAGGGACCTCTTTGTAAAAATAAAAACTGCCAACGGGTCCCTGCTGTAAAAACAGAAAACGCTTCGGGAAAGAATACGCCTTCCAGTGCAGAAAACGTAAAGTACCGAAGACGCTTTCGAATTAACACAGAAAAGAATAAAACACTCACGGGTGGGCCCCACCCGTCAGGTTTGAATTCAAACGCGCCTCGCGCGCGTAAACATAGGAGGTGCGGTGATCACCGGCGGCGATCGCCGGCGTTCCAGAGGGCGGCGATGGTCGGGGTGTGCTCAGGGAAAGATTCCGTGTTGGTGGGTGGTGGTGGTGGTCGCCGGCGAGCACCGGAGCGACGGCGTGGTCAACTCCGGCGGATGGCGGCGTCGGGTGAGGTTGGATCTAGTCGGGGAGGCAGGCAACCATCAAATTGACGTGCGGTTCCGACGAGAGGGAGTACTAGGAGGTTACTGACGGAGTTTGGAAGGTGGAGGTGGAGTATTGGCGGCGGATTCTTCTCGGGACCCGAAGCGGATCGGGCGGCCATAGCCGGAGAAGAAGACCCCCTCGGGGTCGATGGAGTGGTGTCGGGGTGGATTAGAGTGATGGTGGAGTGGTGCAGGTGATCAGCGGTGCTCGGGGAGGCCTTTTATAGGCGATTCGAGGGTGGCCGTGCGGGTGCAGATCACACCGGAGTAAATCCAGCCGGTGAGGTCGGTTTGGGCGGCGGGCGCGGTCGGTGCGTGGTTAGTGAGGTCGGTGGAGCTCTCCAGAAGCGCCAGCGCGACGTCCTCGAGCCCCACTGCCTTATCCCGGAGCCGGGCTCCTGTTCGGCCATGGCGGCGGCGTGCGGCTCCGGCGACTGCCAAGCGGGGCCGGGACGGTGTGGACGGCGCGCGAAGCTGCAGAGGAGGGCGACGCGTGGAGAGGAGGTAGGCGGGGGAGCGGTGGGTTGAGTGATGGCCACTGGTGGCCGTGTCGATCCGCTCAGCCGCCGCGGCTGAGGACGGTGGCCGTTGCACCGGCCGGTTCCTGTGCTGTCGGCTGCGAGCAACTGACCAGAGGGGTCCCCGGCGAGGCATTGATGGCGGGCAGGGGAGCGGATGAGGAGGAGATGGGGTGGAGTGCACCGCACGGCGTCGATCCCCCCCTGTCTCTGAACTTCACTGTGTTAACTGAATTTTTCGACAGTGCTACAGTGTGCACACCAAGTGTATGGTGAAATGCTATATGACTCTAGGCATTTTAGGAATTTTGGAGAATTTTTGTGGTGAGGTACTGAGGTATAATAGAGATGCCGGCAAACTTTCAGAATTTTTGGAGCAATTAAAATTGAGTTTTGATCAGAGAGTTTGAATCTGGTCCAAATTTCAACTGAATGAAATTTGAAAATTTTGAACTGTGGAACAGAATGTTTTTGATGAAATGGGTTGTAGGTACTGTCAAGTAGCTGGGATAATTTTTGTGGGTGCAGAAGAGTTGGAAAAAATATAATTCCTTTGTAAATCAAAGAAACTAGGAATAATTGAAATTCCAACTTTGGAATTTATTAAATATGGGAAAAATATTTTTGTGGAGAGGAGAGGCATTGGGTACTGTCCTAGGGTGTGAGGATGACTTGGATGATAATTGAAAGTGACAGAATAATTTTATGAGAATTTTATAAGTGCTTGAAAAGAATGGAATGGGCCATATCATTGGAATAATTTTAATTATTCAAAAAGTTTTCTCAGAGAAAATATTTTTGATCTTCCAAAAATAATTACCCAAGTATTAACCCATCAAATCAGAACCATTTAAAAAATTTGAAACTCTAATTGAAAATTTAGAAGTGATTTTCAAAACAGAAGAAAGAGAAGCAGAAAAATAGGGCCAAAATAATTCAAAGTATTTTCTTTTGAAGAAAAGATTTTGAAAATCCAAAGAAATATTTTGGGGTGTTACAATCTGCTTATATACCTATGTCTCTAATTGGGCCAGAGAGAAAAAAAACGGCCCACTAACGTATCCAGGGACAAACGCAGCCACGGCCTGTCCAGTGTCCACGTCGAGCACGAACAGAACCCTCGTCCCCCTCGCACAGCAACTCCTCTGCCTGACCCCGACACCCAGCCGGCCAGCCGCCTCGCCGTCGCCATTCTTCGCGGCTTCGCCGGTCGCCAGCCGGAGCCCGGAGCCCAGCCGCCCAGGAGGCTACCGCCTTCCATTCCCGGCTTCCCGCCCGGCTGCCCGACCGGTCCAACCGCGCCCCTGCCCTGTGCTCCCGCAATCCTGCCTCCCCTTCCCGGCTTCCCGCCGGCCCGGCCGCCCCCCAGCAAAGCCCTGTTGGAAATATGCCCTAGAGGCAATAATAAAATGGTTATTATCATATTTCCTGTTCATGATAAATGTTTATTATTCATGCTAGAATTGTATTGACCGGAAACTTAAATACATGTGTGAATACATAAACTACACCATGTCCCTAGTAAGCCTCTACTAGACTAGCTCGTTGATCAAAGATGGTTATGGTTTCCTAACCATAGACATGAGTTGTCATTTGATAATGGGATCACATCATTAGGAGAATGATGTGATGGACAGACCCAACCGTAAGCTTAGCATCAGATCGTTTAGTTATTTGCTACTGCTTTCTTCGTGTCAAGTATCAGTTCCTTAGACCATGAGATCATGCCACTCCCGGATATCGGAGGAATACCTTGTGTGCTATCAAACGTCACTTCGTAACTGGGTGATCATAAAGGTGCTCTACAGGTATCTCCAAAGGTCTCTGTTGGGTTGCATGGATCGAGACTGGGATTTGTCACTCCGTGTGACGGAGAGATATCTCTGGGCCCTCTCGGTAATACAACATCACAAGAAGCTTCATGTGACTAATGAGTTTAGTCACGGGATCTTGTATTACGAAAATGAGTAAAGAGACTTTCCGGTAACGAGATTGAACTAGGTATGGAGATACCGACGATCGAATCTCGGGCAAGTAACATATCGCCGGACAAAGGGAATTGTATACGGGATTAACTGAATCCTTGACATCGTGGTTTAACCGATAAAGATCTTCGTGGAATATGTAGGAACCAATATGGGCATCCAGGTCCCACTATTGGTTATTGGCCGGAGAGGTGTCTCGGTCATGTTTGCCTGTTCCGGAACCCGTAGGGTCGCACGCTTAACGTTCGATGTCGCTAGGGTAGTGTTGAGATATTAATAGTGGAAACTCTGAAGGTTGTTCGAAGTCTCGGATGGGATCCGGGATATCATGAGGAGCTCCGGAATGGTCCGGAGGTAAAGATTTATATATGGGAAGTCCTGTTTTGGCTACCGGAAAAGTTCAGGGGCATGCCGGCAAGTGTACCGGAGGCACCGAAGGGTTCCGGGGGTCCACCGGGGGGGTCGACCAGCCCCGGGGACCCACGTGGTCTGTAGGGGGGCACCCTGGCCTGGTTGGGCCAGGTGCACCAGCCCCCCACTTGGCCCATGTGGCTGTCCCCCAAGGGATAAGATCAAATCCCTTAAAAATAGGAGATAAGTTCGAAAGGGGAGGCTTTACTTGGGAAAGGGGCGTATTGTTCACGTGGTAGTGTTCATGCGGCACTATTCCTCCTCCTCCTCTATATATAGTGGGGAGGGGCGCGGGGGGCAGCACCCTTCCACACTTGGCCGCCCCTCCCTCTCTTCCTCCTCCACGTTCCGTCAGCGCTTGACGAAGCCCTGCCGGATTTCCGCTGCCACCACCACCACCTCGTCGTTGGGCTGGTTCCAATATCATCTACCTCCTCTCCCTCGCTTGCTGGATCAAGAAGGAGAGGACATCATCGAGCCGCACGTGTGCTAATCTCGGAGGTGCCGTCCATTCGGCGCTAGATCGGATTGGATCGTGATTGGATCGCGAAGAGTACAACTACATCAACCGCGTTACGTACGCTAACGCTTTCGGTCGACGAGGGTACGTAAGACACTCCCCTCTCGTTGCTATGCATCTCCTAGATTAGATCTTGGGTGTTTTGTAGGAAATTTTTTGATTTTCACGCAACAATTCCCATCAGTGGGTTCAGAGCTAGGTCTATGCGTAGATGTATATGCATGAGTAGAACACAAAGAAGTTGTGGGCATTGATGTTTAGATTGCTTACCTCCTTTGTTATTTCTTGATGTAGCGGTATTGTGGGATGAAGCGGCCCGGACCAACCTTACTTGTCCTCGCACAAGAGACCGGTTCCACTGACTGACATGCAACTTGTATTGCATAAAAGTGGCTGGCGGGTGTCTGTCTCTCCTACTTTAGTTGAATTGGATTTGACAATGGCGGTCCTTGTAGAAGGTTAAAAGGCAACTTGTATATCACCGTTATGGTTTTGCGTAGGTAAGAACAGTTCTTATATGATGCCCATAGCAGCCACGTAAAATTTGCAAGAACAAAGTAGAGGACGTCTAACTTGTTATTGCAGGGCATGTTGTGATATGGTATGGCCACAATGTGATGTGATATATGTTGATGTATGAGATGATCATGTTTTGTAATAGGTTCATGACTTGCATGTCGATGAGTACGGCAACCGGCAGAAGCCATAGGGTTGTCTTTAATTTATTGTATGACCTGCGTGTCAATCACTTAACGCCATGTAATTGCTTTACTTTATCGCTATGAGTTAGCAATAGTCGTAGAAGCAATAGTTGGCGGAGACAACCACATGACGGCATGATGATGGAGATCATGATGATGGAGATCATGGTGTCATGCCGGTGACGATGGAGATCATGCCGGTGCTTTGGAGATGGAGATCAAATGCACAAGATGATAATGGCCATATCATGTCACATATATTGATTGCATGTGATGTTTATCTTTTATGCATCTTATTTTGCTTAGGACGACGGTAGCATTATAAGATGACCCCTTCACTTAATTTCAAGATAAAAGGTGTTCTCCCTAAGTGTGCACCGTTGCGAAAGTTCGTCATTTCGAAGCACCTCGTGAGGATTGGGTGTGATAGACTCTACGTTCACATACAATGGGTGTAAGCCAGTTTTACACATGCAAAATACTTGGGTTAAACTTGACGAGCCTAGCATGTACAGACATGGCCTCGGAGCACGGAGGACCGAAAGGTCGAACATGAGTCATATAGTAGATATGATCAACATGGAGATGTTCACCATTGATGACTACCCCATCTCACGTGATGATCGGACATGGGTTAGTTGATTTGGATCATGTAACACTTAGACAACTTGAGGGATGTTGATTTAAGTGGGAGTTCACTGGTAATTTGATTAACTGAACCAATTATCATGAACATAGTCTAAATATCTTTGCAATTTTATGTTGTAGATCAATGGCCCGCGCTGTAGTTCCCCTGAATTTTAATGCGTTCCTAGAGAAAACTAAGTTGAAAGATGATGGAAGCAACTATGTGGACTGGGTCCGTAATCTGAGGATTATCCTCACTGCTCCACAGAAGTGTTATGTCCTTGATGCATCGCTCAGTGCACCACCCCCTACAGCGTCGTCTGTGGATGTTGTGAACGTCTAGCAGGCACGTTCTGATGACTACTCGATAGTTCAGTGCGCCATGCTTTACGGCTTAGAACCGGTGCTCCAAAGACGTTTTGAGCACCACGGAGCATATGAGATGTTCCAGGAGCTGAAATTGGTATTTCAGGCTCATGCCCGGGTCGAGAGGTATGAAACCTCTGACAAGTTCTTTAGCTGCAAGATGGAGGAGAACAGCTCCGTTAGTGAGCACGTACTCAAGATGTCTGGGTACTACAATCGCTTGAACCAGTTGGGAGTTAATCTTCCGGATGAAGTGGCGATTGACAGAGTTCTTTAGTCACTGCCACCAAGCTACAAAGGCTTTGTGATGAACTATAATATGCAAGGGATGGAGAAGACGATCCCTGAGCTTTTCGCGATGCTTAAGGCCGCGGAAGTAGAAATCAAGAAGGAGCATCAAGTGTTGATGGTCAATAAGACCACTAGTTTCAAGAAGAAAGGCAAGGGAAAGAAGGGAAACTTCAAGAAGAATGGCAAGCCAGTTGTCGCTCCAGTGAAGAAACCCAAGGCTGGACCCAAACCTGAGACTGAGTGCTTCTATTGCAAAGGGAATGGCCACTGGAAGCGGAACTGCACCAAGTATTTGGCAGATAAGAAGGCTGGCAACGTCAACAAAGGTATATTTGATATACATGTTATTGATGTGTAACTTACTAGTGCTCGTAGTAGTGCCTGGGTATTTGATACTGGTTCGGTTGCTAATATTTGTAACTCGAAGCAGGAGCTGCGGAATAAACGGAGACTAGCTAAGGATGAGGTGACGATGCGTGTTGGAAATGGCTCCAAGGTTGATGTGATCGCCGTCGGCACGCTCCCTCTACGTCTACCTTCGGGATTAGTTTTAAATCTAAATAATTGTTATTTGGTGCCTGTGTTGAGCATGAACATCATATCTGGATCTTGTTTATTGCGAGACGGTTATTCATTTAAGTCAGAGAAGAATGGTTGTTCTATTTATATGGATAATAGCTTTTATGGTCATGCACCCAATATGAATGGTTTATTCTTGTTGAATCTCGATCATAGTGATACACATGTTCATAATATTGATGCCAAAAGATGCAAAGTTAATGATGATAGTACCGCATATTTGTGGCACTGCCGCTTAGGTCATATTGGTGCAAAGCGCATGAAGAAACTCCATACCGATGGACTTTTGGAATCACTTGACTTTGAATCATTTGATACATGTGAACCATGCCTCATGGGCAAGATGACTAAAACTCCATTTTCCGGTACAATGGAGCGGGCAAGAGACTTGTTGGAAATAATGTTGGGGAACGTTGCATGGGAAACAAAAATTTTCCTACGCACACATAAGATCTATCCATGGTGATGAGCATCTACGAGAGGGAGAGTGAATCTACATACCCTTGTAGATCGCTAAGCGGAAGCGTTAATAAACGCGGTTGATGTAGTCGAACGTCTTCGCGATCCAAATCGCCGAGCGTCCCGCGATCCAATCACGATCCTTCCGATCTAGTGCCGAACGGACGGCACCTCCGCGTTCAACACACGTACGGCTTGATGACGCCTTCACCTCCTCGATCCAGCGAGCGATGGTGAAGTAGTGGTTGAGTTCCAGCAGCACGACGGCGTGGTGATGGTGGTGAGGAACAATCTCTGCAGGGCTTCGCCAAGCACTACGGAGATTATGACGGAGGAACTAGAGGGCTAGGGTTGCCGGCACACGGCTTGGGAAATCCTGATGTGTCCCGTGTGCTAGCCCTGCCCCTCTATTTATATGTTGAGCCTTGGGGTCTAAACTTGGAGTAAAAGCCTCCTCCGGGTCGGTTTTGCCCGCACAAGGTCGGTTTGGCCCGCAGGAAAAGAGTCCAATTCGGACCCTGCCGAATCGTGCACAGCCGCTCACAAGCGGTAGTACCGCTTCACACAAGCGGTAGTACCGCTTGGGCGGTAGTACCGCTTCACACAAGCGGTAGTACCGCTCGGGCGGTAGTACCGCTTCACCAAGCGGTAGTACCGCTTACGCGGCAGCAAAACTACTTTTGCACTTTCCAATACCTTGTGGGCTTTATCCCTTTGGCTCATATAAAGTGTTGCTGCACCCGAACACTTCGGTAAACATCCGGAACCCCTTCCGGTGAATTCCGGAACCCTTCCGGAGATCAAAACACTATTATCACATATATCAATCTTTACCTCCGGACTATTCCGGAGATCCTCGTCATGTCCGGGATCTTATCCGGGACTCCGAACAACTTTCGGTCACCAACATAATAACTCAATTATACTAATCGTCACCAAACGTTAAGTGTGTAGACCCTGCGGGTTCGAGAACTATGTAGACATGACCGAGACACCTCTACGGCCAATAACCAATAGCGGGACCTGGATGCCCATATTGGCTCCTACATATTCTACGAAGATCTTTATCGGTCGAACCTCTATGTCAAGGATTCAGTTAATCCCGTATGCTGTTCCCTTTGTTCTTCGGTATGTTACTTGCCCGAGATTCGATCGTCGGTATCACTATACCTAGTTCAATCTCGTTACCGGCAAGTCTCTTTACTCGTTCCGTAATACAAGATCTCGTGGCTAACACTTTAGTCACATTGCTTGCAAGGCTCATTGTGATGTTGTATTACCGAGTGGGCCCTGAGATACCTCTCCGTCATACGGAGTAACAAATCCCAGTCTTGATCCATGCCAACCCAACAGACACCCTCGGAGATACCTGTAGAGCACCTTTATAGTCACCCAGTTACGTTGCGACGTTTGATACACACAAGGTATTCCTCCGGTGTCAGTGAGTTGCATGATCTCATGGTCAAAGGAACAGATACTTGACATGCAGAAAACAATAGCAATAAACTGACACGATCAAATGCTACGTTTACAGTTTGGGTCTTGTCCATCACATCATTCTCCTAATGATGTGATCCCGTTATCAAATGACATCTCATGTCAATGGCTAGGAAACCTTAACCATCTTTGATCAACGAGCTAGTCAACTAGAGGCTTACTAGGGACACAGTGTTGTCTATGTATCCACACATGTATTTGAGTTTCCAATCAATACAATTATAGCATGGATAATAAACGATTATCATGAACAAGGAAATATAATAATAACCAATTTATTATTGCCTCTAGGGCATATTTCCAACAGTCTCCCACTTGCACTAGAGTCAATAATCTAGTTCACATCACTATGTGATTTACATTGTAATGAATCGAACACCCATGCAGTTCTGGTGTTGTTCATGTTTAGCCCTTGGAAGAGGTTTAGTCATCGGATCTGCAACATTTAGATCCGTGTGTACTTTGCAAATATTTATGTCGTCCTCCTTGATGTAATCGCGGATGGAATTGAAACGTCGTTTTATGTGTCTGGTCCTCTTGTGAAATCTTGGTTCCTTGGCTAGAGCAATGGCACCAGTATTATCACAAAACAGAGTCATTGGGTTAAGTGCACTAGGCACTACTCCAAGATCTGTCATGAACTCCTTCATCCAGACACTTTCCTTCGCCGCCTCCGAGGCTGCGATGTACTCCGCTTCGCATGTAGAATCAGCTACCACGCTTTGCTTGGAACTGCACCAGCTAACCGCACCCCCATTAAGAATAAATACGTATCCGGTTTGCGACTTAGAGTCATCCGGATCAGTGTCAAAGCTTGCATCGACGTAACCCTTTACGACGAGCTCTTGATCACCTCCATAAACGAGAAACATGTCCTTAGTCCTTTTCAGGTACTTCAGGATATTCTTGACCGCCGTCCAGTGTTCCATTCCTGGATCACTTTGAAACCTTCCGACCATACTTATGGCAAGGCTGACATCGGGTCTTGTGCACAGCATTGCATACATGATAGAGCCTATGGCTGAAGCATAGGGGATGACACTCATCTTTTCTCTATCTTCTGCAGTCACTGGGCATTGAGTCTTACTCAACTTCACACCTTGCAAAACAGGCAAGAACCCCTTCTTGGACTGATCCATTTTGAACTTCTTCAAAATCTTATCAAGGTATGTGCTTTGTGAAAGTCCTATTAAACGTCTTGATCTATCTCTATAGATCTTGATGCCTAATATGAAAGCAGCTTCTCCTAGGTCCTTCATTGAAAAACTCTTGTTCAAATATTCCTTTACGCTTTCCAGCATTTCTATATTGTTTCCAATCAGCAATATGTCATCCACATATAATATTAGAAACTCTATAGAGCTCCCACTCACTTTCTTGTAAATACAAGCTTCTCCGTAAACTTGTATAAACTCGAACGCTTTGATCACCTCATCAAAACGAAGATTCCAACTCCGAGATGCTTGCATGATTCTGACGGACTTTAAGCATCGCTACGGGTGAGAAGGTCTCATCGTAGTCAACTCCTTGAACTTGTGAAAAACCCTTTGCCACAAGTCGAGCTTTATAGACGGTGACATTACCGTCCGCGTCCGTCTTCCTCTTAAAGATCCATTTGTTCTGAATGGCCTTACGCCCTTCAGGTAATACTTCCAAAGTCCATACTTTGTTTTCATACATGGATCCCATCTCGGATTTCATGGCCTCTAACCACTTCTCGGAATCCGGGCCCATCATCGCTTCTCCATAGCTCGTAGGTTCATCGTTGTTTAACAACATGACCTCTAAGACAGGGTTGCCGTACCACTCAGGAGTAGTACGCGTCCTTGTCGACCTACGAGGTTCGATAGCAACTTGATCCAAAGCTTCATGATCATCATCATTAACTTCCTCTTCAGCTAATGTAGGCTCCACAGAAACAATTTTCTGCGCTGCGCTACTCTCAGGTTGAAGTAAAGGTTCAACAACCTCATCAAGTTCTATCTTCCTCCCACTCAATTCTTTCGAGAGAAACTCTTTCTCAAGAAATGCTCCGTTTTTAGCGACAAACACTTTGCCTTCGGATCTGAGGTAGAAGGTATACCCAACTGTCTCTTTTGGGTATCCTATCAAGACGCATTTCTCCGCTTTGGGTTCCAGCTTTTCAGGCTGAAGCTTTTTGACATAAGCATCACATCCCCAAACTTTAAGAAACGACAGCTTTGGCTTCTTGCCAAACCAAAGTTCATATGGCGTCGTCTCAACGGATTTCGATGGTGCCCTATTTAAAGTGAATGCAGCTGTCTCTAATGCATAACCCCAAAACGATAGTGGCAAATCGGCAAGAGACATCATAGATCGCACCATATCTAATAAGGTTCGATTACGACGTTCGGACACACCATTACGCTGTGGTGTTCCAGGCGGTGTCAATTGTGAAACAATTCCACACTGTCTTAAGTGACTGCCAAACTCATAACTCAGATATTCTCCTCCTCGATCAGATCGTAGGAATTTAATCTTCTTGTTACGATGATTCTCAACTTCACTCTGAAATTGTTTGAACTTTTCAAATGTTTCAGACTTGTGTTTCATTAAGTAAATATACCCATATCTACTTAAGTCATCAGTGAAGGTGAGAAAGTAACGATAACCACCGCGCGCCTCAATACTCATCGGACCGCACACATCAGTATGTATGATTTCCAATAAGTCACTTGCCCGTTCCATTATTCCAGAGAACGGCGTTTTAGTCATCTTGCCCATGAGGCATGGCTCACATGTGTCAAGTGATTCAAAATCAAGTGACTCCAAAAGTCCATCAGCATGGAGCTTCCTCATGCGTTTTACGCCAATATGACCTAAACGGCAGTGCCACAAGAAAGTGGTATTATCATTATCAATTCTACATCTTTTGGCATCAATGTTATGAACATGTGTATCATTACTATCGAGATTCAATAAGAATAAACCCCTCACATTGGGTGCATGACCATAAAAGATATTACTCATATAAATAGAACAACCATTATTCTCTGATTTAAATGAGTAACCGTCTCGCAATAAACAAGATCCAGATATAATGTTCATGCTTAACGCAGGCACCAAATAACACTTATTTAGGTTCATCACTAATCCCGACGGTAATCGAAGAGCGAGCGTGCCGACGGCGATCACATCAACCTTGGAACCATTTCCCACGCGCATCGTCACTTCGTCCTTTGACAGCCTCCGTCTATTCCGCAGTTCCTGTTTTGAGTTGCAAATATGAGCAACCGCACCGGTATCAAATACCCAGGCACTACAACGAGAGTTGGTAAGGTACACATCAATAACATGTATATCATATATACCTTGTTTGTTGTTGGCCGCCTTCTTGTCAGCCAAATACTTGGGGCAATTCCGCTTCCAGTGTCCAGTTCCCTTGCAATGAAAACACACAGTTTCTGGTTTGGGTCCAGCCTTGGGTTTCTTCACGAGAGGAGCAACTGCTTTGCCACTCTGCTTGGAGTTACCCTTCTTACCCTTGCCATTTTTCTTGAAACTAGTGGTTTTATTGACCATCAACACTTGATGCTCCTTCTGAATTTCAGACTCAGCGGCTTTCAGCATCGCAAACAGCTCGGCGACTGACTTGTTCATCCCGTGCATGTTATAGTTCAACACGAAGCTCTTGTAGCTAGGTGGCAATGATTGAAGAACTCTGTCAGTGATAGCCTCTGGCGGAAGGGGCATCCCTAACTCAGCCAGACGGGTGGAGTACCCAGACATTCTGAGCACGTGATCACTGATAGACCCGTTCTCCTCCATCTTGCAAGCATAGAACTTATCGGAGATCTCATATCTCTCGATCCGGGCATTCTTCTGAAAGATAAACTTCAACTCCTGGAACATCTCATATGCTCCATGACGTTCAAAACGTCTTTGAAGTCCCGGTTCTAAGCCATACAACATTGCACATTGAACTATTGAGTAATCATCAGAACGAGCCTGCCAGGCGTTCACAACGTCTAGAGACTCAACTGGAGCGGGTGGATCACCAAGCGGTGCATCAAGGACATAAGCCTTCTGGGAAGCCGTAAGGATAATCCTTAGATTACGGGCCCAGTCCACAAAGTTACTTCCATCATCTTTCAACTTAGCTTTCTCTAGGAACGCATTAAAATTCAGGGGTGCTACTGCGCGAGCCATGATCTACAACATAAATATAGCAAAGACAACTTAGACTATTGTTCTTAGATAATGAGTTTAGTTAATCATATTTTAAAAACTCCCACTCAAATTGACATCCCTCCGATCATTCGAGTGTAACATGATCCAAATCCACCAACTCAAGTCCGATCATCACGTGAGTTGAGGTGGTTTCAATGGTGAACATCTTCATGTTGATCATATCTACTATATGACTCATGTTCGACCTTTCGGTCTCTTGTGTTCCGAGGCCATGTCTGTACATGCTAGGCTCGTCAAGTTTAACCCGAGTGTTCCGCACGTGTAACATGGCTTACACCCGTTGTATGCGAACGTAGAGTCTATCACACCCGATCATCACGGCGTGTCTCGAAACGACGAACTTTCGCAACGGTGCACACTTGGGGAGAACACAATTTATCTTGAAATTTAAGTGAGGGATCACCTTATAATGCTACCGTCGTCCTAAGCAAAATAAGATGCATAAAAGGATTAACATCACATGCAAATCATAAGTGACATGATATGGCCATGAACTTGTGCTTTTGATCTCCATCTCCAAAGCACCGGCATGATCTCCATCGTCACCGGCATGACACCATGATCTCCATCATCTTGATCTCCATCAACGTGTCGCCATAAGGTTGTCGCGCCGACTGTTGCTTCCACGACTATAGCTAACATTTAGCGATAAAGTAAAGCATTACATAGCGCTTAATGATTGACACGCAGGTCATACAATAATTAAAGACAACTCTATGGCTCCTGCCAGTTGCCGTACTCATCGACATGCAAGTCGTGATATTCTATACAAAACATGATCATCTCATACATCACATATATATCATCATGTAATTGGCCATATCACATCACAACATACCCTGCAAAAACAAGTTAGACGTCCTCTAATTGTTGTTGCAAATTTTACGTGGCTGCTACGGGTATCTAGCAAGAACGATTCTTACCTACGCAAAACCACAACGTGGTGTAGTGATTGCTTTTTGATCTTCTAAAAGAACCCTCTTCATTGAACCGATTCAACTAAAGTGAGAGAGACAGACACCCGCCAGTCACCTTTATGCAACAAGTGCACGCAGCGGTAAAACCAGTCTCGCGTAAGCGTACGCGTAATGTCGGTCCGGTCCGCTTCATCTCACAATGCCGCTGAATCAAGTATCAACTAGTAACGGCAAGCAATATGTATACACCCACGCCCACAACTCGTTTGTGTTCTACTCGAGATCTCATCTACGCATAGACCTAGCTCAGATGCCACTGTTGGGGAACGTTGCATGGGAAACAAAAATTTTCCTACGCACACATAAGATCTATCCATGGTGATGAGCATCTACGAGAGGGAGAGTGAATCTACATACCCTTGTAGATCGCTAAGCGGAAGCGTTAATAAACGCGGTTGATGTAGTCGAACGTCTTCGCGATCCAAATCGCCGAGCGTCCCGCGATCCAATCACGATCCTTCCGATCTAGTGCCGAACGGACGGCACCTCCGCGTTCAACACACGTACGGCTTGATGACGCCTTCACCTCCTCGATCCAGCGAGCGATGGTGAAGTAGTGGTTGAGTTCCAGCAGCACGACGGCGTGGTGATGGTGGTGAGGAACAATCTCTGCAGGGCTTCGCCAAGCACTACGGAGATTATGACGGAGGAACTAGAGGGCTAGGGTTGCCGGCACACGGCTTGGGAAATCCTGATGTGTCCCGTGTGCTAGCCCTGCCCCTCTATTTATATGTTGAGCCTTGGGGTCTAAACTTGGAGTAAAAGCCTCCTCCGGGTCGGTTTTGCCCGCACAAGGTCGGTTTGGCCCGCAGGAAAAGAGTCCAATTCGGACCCTGCCGAATCGTGCACAGCCGCTCACAAGCGGTAGTACCGCTTGGGCGGTAGTACCGCTTCACACAAGCGGTAGTACCGCTCGGGCGGTAGTACCGCTTCACCAAGCGGTAGTACCGCTTACGCGGCAGCAAAACTACTTTTGCACTTTCCAATACCTTGTGGGCTTTATCCCTTTGGCTCATATAAAGTGTTGCTGCACCCGAACACTTCGGTAAACATCCGGAACCCCTTCCGGTGAATTCCGGAACCCTTCCGGAGATCAAAACACTATTATCACATATATCAATCTTTACCTCCGGACTATTCCGGAGATCCTCGTCATGTCCGGGATCTTATCCGGGACTCCGAACAACTTTCGGTCACCAACATAATAACTCAATTATACTAATCGTCACCAAACGTTAAGTGTGTAGACCCTGCGGGTTCGAGAACTATGTAGACATGACCGAGACACCTCTACGGCCAATAACCAATAGCGGGACCTGGATGCCCATATTGGCTCCTACATATTCTACGAAGATCTTTATCGGTCGAACCTCTATGTCAAGGATTCAGTTAATCCCGTATGCTGTTCCCTTTGTTCTTCGGTATGTTACTTGCCCGAGATTCGATCGTCGGTATCACTATACCTAGTTCAATCTCGTTACCGGCAAGTCTCTTTACTCGTTCCGTAATACAAGATCTCGTGGCTAACACTTTAGTCACATTGCTTGCAAGGCTCATTGTGATGTTGTATTACCGAGTGGGCCCTGAGATACCTCTCCGTCATACGGAGTAACAAATCCCAGTCTTGATCCATGCCAACCCAACAGACACCCTCGGAGATACCTGTAGAGCACCTTTATAGTCACCCAGTTACGTTGCGACGTTTGATACACACAAGGTATTCCTCCGGTGTCAGTGAGTTGCATGATCTCATGGTCAAAGGAACAGATACTTGACATGCAGAAAACAATAGCAATAAACTGACACGATCAAATGCTACGTTTACAGTTTGGGTCTTGTCCATCACATCATTCTCCTAATGATGTGATCCCGTTATCAAATGACATCTCATGTCAATGGCTAGGAAACCTTAACCATCTTTGATCAACGAGCTAGTCAACTAGAGGCTTACTAGGGACACAGTGTTGTCTATGTATCCACACATGTATTTGAGTTTCCAATCAATACAATTATAGCATGGATAATAAACGATTATCATGAACAAGGAAATATAATAATAACCAATTTATTATTGCCTCTAGGGCATATTTCCAACAAATAATACATACCGATGTATGCGGTCCAATGAGCGTTGAAGCGCGTGGTGGATATCGTTATTTCCTAACCTTCGCAATCATATGACTTAAGTAGATATGGGTATATTTACTTAATGAAACACAAGTCTGAAATGTTTGAAAAGTTCAAGGAGTTTTAGAGTGAAGTAGAGAATCATCGTAACAGGAAGATAAAATTCTTACGATCCGATCGTGGAGGAGAATATTTGAGTTAAGAGTTTGGCAAACATTTAAGACAATGTGGAATTGTTTCACAACTCATGCCACCCGGAACACCACAGCGTAATGGTGTGTCCGAACGTCGTAATCGTACACTATTGGATATGGTGTGTTCTATGATGTCTCTTACCGATTTGCCACTATCGTTTTGGGCTTATGCATTAGAGACAGCCGCATTCACTTTAAATAGGGCACCGTCGAAGTCCGTTGAGACGACACCGTATGAATTATGGTTTGGCAAGAAACCCATGCCGTCGTTTCTTAAAGTTTGGGGATGCGACGCTTATATCAAGAGGCTTCAGCCTGATAAGCTCGAACCCAAAGCAGAGAAGTGTATCTTCATAGGATACCCCAAGGAGACCATTGGGTATACCTTCTATCATAGATCCGAGGGCAAGATCTTTGTTGCCAAAAAAGGGTCCTTTCTAGAGAAGGAGTTTCTCTCGAAAGAAGTGAGTGGGAGAAAAGTAGAGCTTGATGAGGTAATCGTACCTTTCCTCGAATTGGAGAGTAGCACATCACAGAAAGAAGTTCCCGTGATGCCTACGCAGATAGCAGAGGAAGCTAATGATGATGATCATGAAACTTCGGATCAAGCCACTACTGGACTTCGTAGGTCGACCAGGACACGTACCGCACCAGAGTGGTATCTTGGAAATCATGTTATTAGACAACGGTGAACCTACGAACTATGAAGAAGCAATGATGAGCTCGGATTCCAACAAATGGCTTGAGGCCATGAAATCCGAGATAAGATCCATGTATGAAAACAAAGTATGGACTTTGGTGGACTTCCCCGATGGCCGGCAGGCCATTGAGAACAAATGGATCTTTAAGAAAAAGACAGACGCTGATGGTAATGTCACCGTCTATAAAGCTCGACTTGTCACAAAGGGTTTTAAACAAGTTCAAGGGGTTGACTACGATGAGACTTTCTCACCCGTAGCGATGCTGAAGTCTGTTAGGATTATGTTAGCAATTGCCGCATTTTACGATTATGAAATCTGGCAGATGGATGTCAAAACAGAGTTAATTATACGTTAGTACCACATTTGGGGCGGTGGTGGCGGATTGGTATCACTTTTGGTAATTTTTATGTGTCAGTACCATGTTTGAGGCAGTCTGTTACAAAATAGTCTAAACCGCGTATAACAGTGTATCTGACCGTTGGAGCCCGCCTGTCAGGTGCTAACGTGACATGTTATTTTGCAAAAAAGACCCTTACTCTTTATTTAATCACGCACATACCCCTATTTTTGCCAAAAAAGGATATGCCGAAAAAAAATTGAAAATTATCACGCACGCGCACGCGTCCGCCAGGAATCGAACCGGCGCCAAGCCGTTCGCAGCGCGCTCTCACTGCCGCTGGGCTACAAAACCTTTTTGGTAAGATACGCGCGTAAACTTTTTTATACTAGAGGCCGTTCCGTTTTTTATACAATACTTAAAAAAATTCGAAAAAAAAACAAGGACGCGCCTGGATTCGAACCCGCGCCTAGCAGTTCGCAGCGCGCGCTCACTACCGCTGCGCCACAGCAAACTTTTGGTCAAAAAGCACACGTATACCCAAAAAGTCTAAGCAAAGGCTGGGATCCATAGAGCTCTTTATTTATTTTTTTCAGATAAAATGCTTTTGTTATACCTAAAAAAAATCTGAAAAAGTATACATGTAGACATTGAGTTGTAGTATACATATGAGTACATGTATAAAATTTCATGAACATACATATTCATATGTGATCTACACAAAAAAGATAAATACACATATTAAAATAGTCTTTTTCTTTGTTGTATTTGGGTCAGATATTTGTCTTTTTTTTGCATGGTAATACGTGTCTCATTCAAGATATTTGTCTTTTTTGTATAGCACGCAAATAATGAAATTAGTTCATGAAATTTTATACAAACTTGAAGAATATACATATGTATCAGTCTTTGCAACGCCTCTTCCCGCGTATACCTCTTTATACTTCGGGCCTTTCCTTTTTTTTGCATTTTGTTTTCGGATTTCTTTATCTTTATTCAGATCTTGGGCATTCTCCGGGCCATATGCAGTGTGCGTATCGTATATTGAAAAAATTATACACATATATATACATCCTATATTAAAAAATGTTCAATATATATATGATGAACATTTTTATAATACGAAAAAAGTTCATTGTATATTTAAAAGATAATCATCTTATATTTAAATAAGATCATTGTATGTGCTGAACTTTTTTTAATATGCAATATGCTTTTATACGATCAATTTTTTAATATATGATGCAATGAACATCTTTTTAATTATACGGTGCGATCAACATATTTTTAGTTATACGATGTGATGAACATTTTTTAGTATCGTATAACATTTAATACGAAATTTTTAATATTCACATTTTTTAGTATCGTATAAAAAACGGAACGGTCCAAAGTATAAAGCGTTGTACGCGTTTTATTCGACTCCGAAGGTTGCAGTAGCTCAGCGGGAGCGAGCGCGCGCTGGGAACGGCTCGGCGCTGGTTCGAATCCCGGCGGTCGCGCGCCTTTATTTTTTCTAAAAAAAATTAGTAACGTATTAAAAACGGAACAACCCAAAGTATAAATGGCCATACGCCTTGTACTACACTCCAAGATGCAGTAGCACAGTGGCAGCGAGCGCGCGCTGTGAACCGTTCGGCGCGGGTTCGAATCCCGGCTGGCGCGAGCGCTGGTAACTTTTTTTATTTTTCGGCGGGACCCTTTTTTGGCAAAAATAGGGGTATGTGCATGATTAAATAAAGAGTAAGGGTCTTTTTCGCAAAATAACATGCCACGTTAGCACCTGACAGGCGGGCCCCAACGGTCAGATACACCGTCAATACACTGTTATACGCGGTTTAGACTATTTTGTAACAGACTGCCTCAAGCATGGTACTGACACGTAAAAATTACCAAAAGTGATACCAATCCGCCACGACGGCCCCAAATGTGGTACTAACGTGTAATTAACTCGTCAAAACAGCGTTCCTTAATGGTTTCCTTAAGGAAGAGTTGTATATGATGCAACCGGAAGGTTTTGTCGATCCTAAGGGTGCTGACAAGGTATGCAAACTCCAGCGATCCATCTATAGACTGGTGCAAGCATCTTGGAGTTGGAATATACGTTTTGATGAGGCGATCAAAGCATTTGGGTTTATACAAACTTATGGAGAAGCTTGTATTTACAAGAAAGTGAGCGGGAGCTCTATAGCATTTCTAATACTGTATGTGGATGACATATTATTGATTGGAAATGATATAGAATTTCTGGAAAGCATAAAAGGTTATTTGAACAAGAGTTTTTCAATGAAAGACCTGGGTGAAGCTGCTTACATATTGGGCATCAAAATCTATAGAGATAGATCAAGACGTCTAATAGGACTTTCACAAAGCACATACCTTGACAAGATTTTGATGAAGTTCAAAATGGACCAGTCAAAGAAGGGGTTCTTACCTGTGTTGCAAGGTGTGAAGTTGAGTAAGACTCAAAGCCCGACCATGGCAGAAGAAAGAGAAAGGATGAGTGTCGTCCCCTATGCCTCAGCCATAGGCTCTATAATGTATACCATGCTGTGTACCAGACCTGATGTGTGCCTTGCCATAAGTCTGGCAGGGAGGTACCAAAGTGATCCAGGAATAGATCACTGGACAGTGATCAAAAATATCCTTAAGTACCTGAAGAGGACTAAGGACATGTTTCTCGTTTATGGAGGTGACGAAGAGCTCGTCGTAAAGGGTTACGTCGATGCTAGCTTTGACACTGATCCGGATGACTCAAAGTCTCAAACCAGATACGTATTTATTTTGAATGGTGAGCAGTCAGTTGGTGCAGTTCCAAGCAGAGTGTCGTGGCGGGATCTACATGTGAAGCGGAATATATAGCTGCTTCGAAAGCAGCGCAATAAGGAGTCTAGATGAAGGAGTTCATATCAAATCTAGGAGTTGTGCCTAGTGCATCGGATCCAATGACTATCTTTTGTGACAACACTGGTGCAATTGCCATTGCCAAGGAGCCCAGGTTTCACAAGAAGACCAAGCACATCAAACGCCGCTTCAACTCCATTCGTAATTACATTAAGGATGGAGACATAGAACTTTGCAAAGTACATACGGATCTGAATGTGGCAGACCCGTTGACTAAACCTCTTCCACGGGAAAAATATGATCAGCACCAGGACTCCATGGGTGTTAGATTCATAACTATGTAGACTAGATTATTGACTCTAGTGCAAGTGGGAGACTGTTGGAAATATGCCCTAGAGGCAATAATAAAATGGTTATTATCATATTTCCCGTTCATGATAAATGTTTATTATTCATACTAGAATTGTATTGACCGGAAACTTAAATACATGTGTGAATACATAAACTACACCGTGTCCCTAGTAAGCCTCTACTAGACTAGCTCGTTGATCAAAGATGGTTATGGTTTCCTAACCATAGACATGAGTTGTCATTTGATAACGGGATCACATCATTAGGAGAATGATGTGATGGACAGACCTAACCGTAAGCTTAGCATCAGATCGTTTAGTTATTTGCTACAGCTTTCTTCGTGTCAAGTATCAGTTCCTTAGACCATGAGATCATGCCACTCCCGAATATCGGAGGAATACCTTGTGTGCTATCAAACGTCACTTCGTAACTGGGTGATCATAAAGGTGCTCTACAGGTATCTCCGAAGGTCTCTGTTGGGTTGCATGGATCGAGACTGGGATTTGTCACTCCGTGTGACGGAGAGATATCTCTGGGCCCTCTCGGTAATACAACATCACAAGAAGCTTCATGTGACTAATGAGTTTAGTCACGGGATCTTGTATTACGAAAATGAGTAAAGAGACTTGCCGGTAACGAGATTGAACTAGGTATGGAGATACTGACGATCGAATCTCGTGCAAGTAACATATCGCCGGACAAAGGGAATTGTATACGGGATTAACTGAATCCTTGACATCGTGGTTCAACCGATAAAGATCTTCGTGGAATATGTAGGAACCAATATAGGCATCCAGGTCCCACTATTGGTTATTGGCCGGAGAGGTGTCTCGGTCATGTCTGCCTGTTCCCGAACCCGTAGGGTCGCACGCTTAACGTTCGATGTCGCTAGGGTAGTGTTGAGATATTAATAGTGGAAAGTCCGAAGGTTGTTCGGAGTCTCGGATGGGATCCGGGATATCACGAGGAGCTCCGGAATGGTCTGGAGGTAAAGATTTATATATGGGAAGTCCTGTTTTGGCTACCGGAAAAGTTTGGGGGCATGCCGGCAAGTGTACCGGAGGCACCGAAGGGTTTCGGGGGTCCACCGGGGGGGTCCACCAGCCCCGAGGACCCACGTGGGCTGTAGGTAGGGCACCCTGGCCTGGTTGGGCCAGGCGCACCAGCCCCCCACTTGGCCCATGCGGCTGCCTCCCAAGGGATAAGATCAAATCCCTTAAAAATAGTAGATAAGATCGAAAGGGGACGCTTTCCTTGGGAAAGAGGAGTACTGTTCACGTGTGTACTGTTCAGATGGTACTGTTCATGCGCATTATTCCTCCTCCTCCAAGTTTCCTCGTCTATATATAGTGGGGAGGGGCGCGGGGGGCAACACCCTTCCACCCTTGGCCGCCCCTCCCTCTCTTCCTCCTCCACGTTCCGTCGGCGCTTGGCGAAGCCCTGCCAGATTTCTGCTGCCACCACCACCACCTCGCCGTTGGGCTGGTTCCAATCTCTTCTACCTCCTCTCCCTCGCTTGCTGGATCTAGAAGGAGAGGACGTCATCGAGCCGCACGTGTGCTAATCTCGGAGGTGTCGTCCGTTCGGAGCTAGATCGGATTGGATCGTGATTGGATCGCGAAGAGTACGACTACATCAACCGCGTTACGTACGCTAACGCTTTCGATCTACGAGGGTACGTAAGACACACTCCCCTCTCGTTGCTATGCATCTCCTAGATTAGATCTTGAGTGTTTCATAGGAAAAAATTTGATTTTCATGCAACGATTCCCATCAAGCCCCACCACGGCGGCAAACAAGTTACAAGTGAGCAAACTGACCGATTTAAGGTACCCAAATGCAGGGCCTCAATTTCAGACTTAGGGTTTGCTTTTTTGCCTCAATTGCCTGTACATGAACACCTACATAATTTTGCACAATTACTTTGCTTAAATCGGTCTATATGCAGAAATGATGTAAAATTATAGTTGGCTTGAATGAAGCCACAAAGGCTTGAATTCTGCCTCAATTACTTTCATTATAGTTGGCTTGAATGAAGCCAACTATCATTTCTGCCTCAATTACTTTCATTTTGCACATAATGCCTCAATTTACTTGTGTATTGTGTATTGATGCACAAAAGGTATGCAAACTTGCTTCTAAAATTTGTATTGCTTCTAAGATTGGTATTGAATCCCTTCAACTCATTTGTTTCTTTTGATGCACACAAGGTACGAAGACTTGCTGAGTTTTATCCCAAAGACTTTTCAAGTGCTGACTTGATACATCTTGAACTACAGCTTGATAACTATATTGATGACGTGAGAAAAGATGAGAACTTCCAAGGCTTTGGAAATCTTGTTGATCTTTTGGTTAAGCTTGTTCAAACAAGGAGACATATAGTTCATAATTTGGTGTACTTGCTTCTAAAATGGTATTGATTCTACCGGTGGCAACGGCAAATGTTGAGAGAGCATTTTCTGCCATGAGTTTAGTCAAGAGCAAGTTGAGAAATAAGATGGGTGATAGTCTTTTGGATGATTGCCTAGTCACATACATTGAGAGTGATGTTTTCTCTGAGGTGAATGAAGATGATATAATTGATACCTTCATGGCAATGCAAAAGCGTAGGCCAAAAATATAGTCTTCTTGAACTTCTCAAGGTATGTACTATGGTCCATGTAGTATGTACTATGTAGGCTTCTTTATGCAAAACTGAGATTTAATTGAGAATTTTAGTGTGTTTGTAAGACCATATTGATCTATTTCTTTGTGATATTAGTAATTAGTTAGAACGTTCACATGTCATATTGCTTATCAAAAAAAAATTGGGGGCGAACCACCCTGTTGTCAAATGCTAGCTCCGCCACTGCCGGCAGGTGCACTATGCTGGGACCTAGGAGTGACTCCATTCAGCATGGCCTCTTTTCAAAGTTATGCATGTGTGTCAATTCTTTTTTGCTTGATATGGAGCTTCATGTTGTACATGGATCAAAATGTATCATTTTATTTTCACTATACTATAATTTGGTAACATGAATGTCCTTGGTAAGATGTTGTGCAGTTTTTGCTTGTTGCAGACCTTAGTCTTCATAGTACCTCAAGGTAGTTATCACTGAAGTCTAATAATGGCCTCTTCTCACTTTTGTGAATGACACTTGATTTTCTCATAGTTCTTTACTGAATTTTGTTGGTTCTTTACTGAATCATACTTGCATGTGTGTGTACGTGTATGGAGAATGGCGATGCACCTTTTAAATGGTCCATTGTCCAACAAGGGGATTCTAATTTTTTATTGGAATAACTGTAATAATATGATTTGGAAATTTCAAACGGTTGTATATTTGACCCAAACTATGATGGGCCGAAGCCAGAACACTTTGTTCACATACTGAAATTTATTTACAGAAGATTATAATTGTTTGGGCACTATGCGTTGGGGAAGTGTGCATTTAGATAAGAGATTATATAATTGATGCAAAGATGTGTGATATTTGTTTCAAGAGGAATTTGATTCATGAAGAATGATATTTCAAATTATTTGTACGAGTCAAGAATTAGGTATTATGCACTTGGTGTGAAATTTCAAAATTTTATGCTATATTTGGTTAGAATTTGTTAGGTTTCATATAATGTGTGTTAGTCCAGAGACATGCGTTGCACGTGCACGCTTACTAGTCACGACAGAAACAAGCGTGAAAGCTAAAGGATGAAAAAAAAATGTAAGATAAAACCTGTCAGCAACTCCCAACAACAGAAAGCAGGAATAGTAGCTGAACTGAGACGATACAAGGGACCTGCCGAGTGGCTCTAGACTAGGTGGGCATACATACGCTAATTGCAATCAAACAAAAGATAAGCTAGGTGTATTGCCCTTATTACATGCACATATGGCATGGCGTGCGGTTGACGGTCGGCGTCATCGATGATGTGATCCATCCGATTGATCTCTTAAGCCGAGGCCGCGAAACCCTCAGCGGTGAGGTTCCTCATAAATTTGGGCCTGAAGCAGTTGTTGCGGTACTCGCCGATGTTTTGTCCCACGGGCAAATGCGCCATCTTCTTCATGGCTTCGCTGAACCGCCAAAAGAACCACACCTGGTCCGCAGCGCCCTTTACGACCAAAGTTTTGGTGTCCGGGTCGCAGAGGAGCTCCATATCAGTGCTGAGCACCCCGCTCCCATCTAGGAGGTTGATATAGTACTTGTTGTCGAACAAGTTGGGGGTGTTAACGTCAAGGTCCTGCATATGGTTAGTATTGAATTTGCAGATTTGTTTGATAGTGTTGATTAACCATTCGTCGTCACCGGGGTTGACGGTGCGGCTGTCGAGGGGCCCGCAGCGTGTCTTGCCAATGGTGTGCGCGCCGGAGAGCGCGACGAGGTCAGTCTTGTCGAAGTCGCGGCTCTTGAAGATCGAGATGAGATCCCAGATCTTGGCATCGGGTTTGGGCAGGGACTTGTCGACCTGGTCAAACGTGGCGGGACGAAAGCTGTCCATCCGGCCGAGCGGTACGTCGTAGGTCCAACCACCGGACAGCACGACGGCCTCCCGGGCCGGGTGGCAAGCATGGTGATGTCGGCGCAGGACACCTCGTTGCAGGTGCGTTGCACGGTGTCGCGGATACGCTCGATGAGGTTGAGCGCGCCCTGGTGCAGCCCGGTGTTATGGGCCATGTCCCGCTCGCTGGAGTAACTAGGATTTCTCTCCAGCAGGAGCGACGCATCACAGCCCTACATGATCGACAAGAAGAAGATATAGACAGCAAGGCTCTTTCAAGTTCACCATACGTACCCACTAATAAGACGAGCTGAAAGATGCGTACATTAAGGAAGCAGTCGTGGAAGAAGATGCGGAGAAGGCCGGCGACGACGCCAATGTCGTTTCTGCGCGCGTTCGCCACGGCGTCGCGCACCATGTCCTGCAGCCTGGGGCAGGACTGGGCGTGGAAGCCGTAGGAGAGGCCGTCGGGGAGCATGACGTCGTCGGTGGGCATGGAGACGAACTCCGACGCCGCCGCAGGGCACACCAGCGCGGCGACGAGGCCCATCATGGCCAACACCATTGCACCGCTCGAGGCCATCGGTCCAAGCCTCTGCTAGCTTGAGTGAGTAAGTGAGAGTGTGGCCTCCTCACGTCCAAGATGCTGCCATTGTATAGCGGATCGAGGCAGTCACTAGCAGAGGCTCGATCAACCGAGAGAGCGCGGAGGAGTTTGGTTTTCCCACGCCTAGTCGGACGTCCTCTAACTATCCTATCCATCCAATATACATCCAAGGGCGGATGACAATTGTTTGCACTTACAACCTGCAGCTATCACAGTTCTATGCACTATCCCCCAAAGCCCAGATGCACCGTCTCTGTTCCACCCTGATCAGATTCTGTTTCTCCTTCTCCCTCATCACCGCTCTACAATCTCCCGCGAGGCTAACTAGTAGTAGTATTTGCCGTTCCTCGCCGTATGCCTCACAGGAGAGTTCTTGTTTTCTTTTCCTTTTTTGCAAAAAGGAAGGGTTTTCGTTGAATGCGCTCTGATGTGAAAAACATATCTTGTACGAATGCTCTCAGCTCCGGATTTCATGTGTGAATGATCTGTGATGTGGATTTAAGACGCAGACATATTTTGCATGTTCACGATGTAGGTTTATTGGTGATTTGAAACCGTGAAGGATTTTGGTTATTATTTTATGGCAAATTTTAACATGGTCCCTCTTACCTCATTTTTTTACATGTGAGGTAAGAAGGTAAGAGTGAAAAATGCTTACATAACCATGGCTTGTTAATTCTGTTTCTTTCCAGATTGTCACTGAAAATTTGCTTCACATTATTTTCTAAAAATGTTTACCCTCATTAACTCATGTTGAGAGTCTTGACTTGGAGATGTTGGATGATGATGCTCAGCATGGTTGTGTCCATAAAAGGGATTGTGTTTGCATGGAGGTATGTATGCAGTTGAGGAATCTACTAAATCTGAGTTGTTTCCTTGCAAAGGCTTGAAGACATGAACTGTGATGAGTTGAGAGTTCTTTCTGTAAAATTGTTGCACCAATTCCGATGAAATGTGTGATGGCGGCTAGCTAGTGGACGTCCAGCTAGGTGTGGGATTTGAATTTCGGAGAGCGGAGATACCGATAATGGATCGAGCAACTGGGAAGCTGTATTATACAACACGCACTCCAATAGATACTCACACTGCACCGTAGTAGAGTAGTAGTTACTTACGATCAAGTTGGAAGGGTTGCAGGTGGCAAGTGCCGATTAAGTAAGATACGCACACTGCACCGAGCACTGACGGCAGGCAGCAAGAGTGGACCTGCTAACTTAACTAATGCCACGTGATTAATAGTCCCAAGACGATTAATGTGGCGCCGTTGACCTAACCAAGTGTGAATGCTTTCGATAGTTAAGAAAAATCAGCATGTAGAAATGGGCTCTGTGAAATCACTAGTCTCACTCTGCTAGCCTCTGGGCTCGACTTGGGTGAATATATATGTCCAAGCGACACATTTTCTCACATGATCGGCTCGACTTCCACGAATCCGCTGGCCTGGCAAGTTCCAAGCGGCCCATTTCCTCACATCATTGTCTCGAGCTCATGAGGCGTTGTGCCGTTAGAGTGTGAGCCTTTGTAAACACATAATAATAGCAGAAACGTAAGTTTACGTTTATGTTTTAGAGTGTGAGCGTCGTGTCGGGCAAGTATCGTAGGCCGTGTTGGACGCGAGGTCGGCTCTTCAAGCCCTATGTAAATGAAATATAAAAAAAAAATTGCGTGTTGAGGCAGCACCAAATTCCGTTTATCTTCTTCCTTGTTCGATCTAGGGTTTCACCTGCCAATTTCAATCCTAGAGCTAACATAGAACATGATTGCCCGTGAAGTTAAGAGCAGAGCGTCCAACTTCGCTGCGATGGAGTTCGTTCATAAACAAAGAGAAAGCAAGGGTAACACACATAACTTCGCGAGCTTTTTGGTCGATATGTATGATTGACAGGACCACCTACGTACGGCCATTCGTAACACTACTCATTAGCTTAGTGTTGTAATCTCAAGAAAAAAATATAGCACATGATCTCATGATCTGTTTCTTTGCGCTTTACTTAGTTCCTTTGCTTTATCGCTTGGTTCTTTGGAGTAGCTCCTCTATGAGTGGTAGAAAACCTTTCTCACCTTCTTGCCACCAAAGATGCATACCCTGTGAAATGCCACGTAGCATATTAATCTAGTGCTGCCGTATCTGCATATACATTTCCCATCTACCCAATTCATGGAATGAGAAATTCTTTGTAGATCCCTGGACCCGTAGACACACATTCATAATCCATCGTCACACATTTCAGTATATAACAACAGTTTTTAAGGGAAAGGCAGGAGCTCTGAATTTTTTAGTAGTATATAACAACATTGTACTAATGCACATTCACTGGCCGGTAGGTCCTTGCTTCAGCGGAGCCTCTTGTGGCTGTAGACGTAGGTGCTTGCGCACCGGAGGAAGAGCGCGAGCTCAACGGCGCTGAGGCCGGCAAGCAGCCAGTAGAAGTAGTCGAGATGAGCACGGTTGAGATTGTCTGCGAACCAGCTGTCGCCACCACCGTTGCTGGTCATGCGGTCGATCAGGGAGACAAGAGCGCCGCTGATGAAGTTGCCGATGCCAATCACGCTATAGAAGAGAGCCATGCCCAGGCTGCGCAGCTCGCCGGGCATCTGATCGTAGAAGAACTCTTGCATCCCCACTTCCGCAAACACACCTGCCACCCCGATCAAAACGTATTGTGGCACCAGCCACGCCCAGCACATTGGCACTGTTGCCTCCGGGTCGTCCACCAGGCCGTGCTCGCGTGCCGTCTCAAGGCGTCGTGTCTCCACCAATGCGGCCACCAGCATTGAGGCCAGGGTCAGCGCCATGCCCGTGCCCACACGTTGCAGAAGCGTCAGCCCCGACGGGGTGCCCGTGGTGCGCCTCAGCGCCGGCACCAGCACACGATCATATATGGGGACAAACAATAGGATTGATGCAGGCCCCAACGTTTGCAGCGCCGCCGGCGGAAGCTCCAGGCCGCCAAAGATGCGGCGGTCCAGGGTGCGGCCCTGCTTGTTAAAGAGCGTCATGACTTGAGCAAATGCCACACCATACGATAGGCATGCTGCCCAAATCGACAACAACCGTAGCACCGCACGTGCGTCCTCCTTTTTGGTTCCCGCGTCTTTTTGTTCTAGCTGGTATTGTAACTTTGTACCTAGCAATGAGCTTGAAGTGGCATTGTCATGCTGGGATAGCGCAGCGAAGCTACGAGCAAGGAGCACGAAGGGGCTATCCATGCCGGGAGTGGGCTCATAGAGGCGGTATGTAGGGGTGCCGAGGAGGAAGACCACAATGGCACACAGCATGAGGGCACAGAGCATGCCAAATCCAATTCCCCAGCCAAGGTTCTCCTGGATGTAGCTGACTACACCAACAGAAATGGTGATACCTATGGCCAAGGAGAAGTACCACCAGTTGAACAAGGAGCTGCGGGCGGCACACTC
Source organism: Elymus sibiricus (assembly GCA_039707655.1). Taxonomy (NCBI): domain Eukaryota; kingdom Viridiplantae; phylum Streptophyta; class Magnoliopsida; order Poales; family Poaceae; genus Elymus; species Elymus sibiricus. The sequence continues at coordinate 513,700,591 of CM077666.1, forward strand.
CCTGGGGTGGTCGGGATCGAACTGGCCGGCGGCAAAGGCCAGTGCACATGGATTGTCTGCGCCCTGTGCGATGGCGATGAGGTAGAGGGAGACGTAGAAGAAGGCCAGGTGCAGCGACAAGGGGTGGGAAGAGGTGTCGCCGGGAAACGATGGATGATGTGCCGAGAGCACCGACGATAGAGTGATCATGGCATACCCCTGCACATGTACAATTTTTAGTTGTCAGTGTTTGCTTAATGGTCTACCCATAAAGAAGAAATCCAAACTACAAGAAACATTTTCTACGTGTATACGGAGGCAAAAAAAAAACACCTTACTAATCGGCTTCTTAAAGGGTCATACACTTTCTCATCCTTGATAACCCCCGTTGTTCCCAAGTGTGAGACAATGACCAGATTTAAGTAAACTTGTTTAATACTTGTGTTTATTTATTCCATGATTTTCATACTTGAGAGAGACGTACCAAGATGCCAGGCTCATCGAAGGACTAACTCGGACACAAATATGGATGGCATGTCACAGATATTAGAAAATAATATAGTGGTTTTCTTATATTCATACAACCACATCACACCCATTTTAACTGTAAAGTATATTTTGTCAAAACATTTGAAAACATATAACCTAACTTACAATAGAAATTACTTGTTTTCTATATTGTTTTTAGTAGTCAAATTTGAAATTACATTGGAATGGATGGATAGAGTAGTCCCTTATATTTCACAAAATCTCTGAAATATTCTACATCATACTAATTTTCTACTTCCTTTCAATTTCAAAATCTCACTTAGAATATATCTAGGGTAATTTAATTATAGATCTTTAGAAAATCCAATTAAGCTTTAATTCTAACCCTTTATCCACTATAAAATCTTAGAAATTGTGCTACCTATGTTCAGGTTTGTGAGGTCCTAGAATCAATTTGGTGAGGCCAAGGGAGATAACTACTTATCTCAGTAATCCCTCCCTCTCTCTATCTAATTAATGTAAATGGCAGGCAACACTTGAGATTGCAATGGATTAATCTACTGGACATGTTATGCAACTAATAACAACTACACGGAGTGGCCGTTTTTCATGAATAATTAACTATTACATCCTAATATTAGCTAATTGACCTCGATGGCCCTTTGGATTTGCAAACATGAAAGTAAGGAGTACTTCTTGATTAAAGAATGATTTTTTTGAATTATAAATATGTTATCTACAATTTTGAAATTTAATGGCCTCAAATTCTTTTCACATGACCAAAAGGTAAATGTCCTAACATACTAATATCATGACTTCATTTGTACCCCCAAAACCACCTCTTGGTGTTTCCCCTCCCGGATAACCTCCATTCCACTCGGTGCCCCTTTCTCCAAAAAGGAAGTGACGATGCCTTTCTGCATATGAAAATCGACGCTAGCCCTGGACTAGATGGTTTTTGTCTCAGTTTCCACAGAAAGTATTGGCACTCCATAAAACATGTAGTTCTCCCCTTGTTTTGGGACTTCCACAACCAGACTGCCCATGTAGAATATTTTAAGAGAGCGTATGATTCTCCTCCCCAAGGGCTACAATGACAGGCCCGCCAATGACTTTTGACCCATCTTTCTCCAAATTTTCTCGTCGCAAGCCATTGCCAAGCTTCTAACTAACAGACTAAAACTCGTACTCCTCCTCCTTGTTCACAATGATGAGACCGGATTCATCAATGGCAGGTCTAGTGCAGAGAATTTTATTTATGCCCAGATCTTCGTAGCTGATATCACTCAAGAAAGGCACTCACTATGACCTTCAAAATCTATTCCCGTAAAGCTTTCGACTCCATCGCGTGGGACTCTCTTCTCCTCATTCCTACCCATAAGGGTTTCCTACCAGCCTTGTTCTCTTGGATTCACACACTACTCTCTTCTAGTAAAACTGTGGTCCTCCTAAATGGTGTCCCTGAATTTGGATCAACTGCTAAAATGGACTAAGTCAAGGTGATCCGCTCTCCCCTTGCATCTTCATCATCGTTGCAGACTTAGTGCAACATAAAATACTCAAAGACCACTCAGATGACCTTCTACATCACCTAATCGACCCTAACTTACCCCTACCGTCCTCCAATACTCCGAAGACACGCTGATTCTAGCCCACAATTCCATAGAGGCTAACAACCAGCTTAAGACCTATAGGAGATATGCCCTAGAGGCAATAATAACTGTTGTTATTTATCTCCAAGTTTGTAATTAATGTTTATGTTCTATGCTAAAACTGCAATGGTCCTTGAGCCTGTATATCCATAAAGGATCAATGGAAAACCCATGTGCATGTGTGGAATAATAAACGGTAAAATACATTCCTAGTCGTGCCTCTAAGACTAGCTCAAGTCTTGCATGATGGTCACATTTTGCTGATCATGGGCATGACTATGCCGGCAATTTTGAGGACACAATGTTGTAAGAACACTTATGTTGAATTGACCCATATTGATGTTATGCTATGAGATACATTCGTCACAAGTTAATGGTTTTATAACACAGCGAAAGTTAATGATTGCATAATTCCTTACACCATGAGAGTATCGAGTTCTTTCATACTTGCTTCATGAACTTTGGGGTTGGTTAAACGTCATCCGTAACAGGGTGGCTATTACGGCGGCTTTCGGGTTCATGAAAAGTATGACAAGGGACTTGGTAGCTCAAGATTGGGATTTGCTCCTCCGATGATGGAGAGATATTATTTTAGCCCTCTTGGTGTTACGGTATCCATCATCGTCTCGCCAGACACAGCGTGATTTGATCATGGGGATGCCGGAACGCGGGAACGAGAAAAGAGAACAAAACCGGTAACGAGGAAACTGGCATAGTGAACAAGTTGTTGATTCACGGGGATGCTATTAAATCTCACCTCGGGTATTTGTAACATATCGTGAAGCAACATGAACATCGTTCGGTAAATACAGGTTCGCTCGAATATTCATTCGTGTGCATATAGGGATCAATATGGATGTCGACGGTTCCGCTATTGATCATTGATCAGAAAAGTTATGGTCATGTCTATACTTCACCGAACCTACAGGGTCACACACTTAAGGGTCATCTATCTGCTAAGTAATAGACATGGAGTCCGAGAGATTGTTACCGAAAGGTTTCAGAGACGACAGAAAAGTTTCAGAGAGAAAACCAGAAATGTTCTGGAGAAATATCATCATACGAAAATGTTTCGGAAGGCGTCCAGAATTATTTTAAGGGGTGTCAGAAATGTTCTGGACCTTCAGAAATTTTTTCGGATTAAACGGACGCCGAAAATATTTCATGAAAAGTTGGAATGAATAGTGGAAACACTATTAGGAGAAAATATCTCGTGAATAGTGGAAACACTATTATGAGGGCATTTTGGTATTTTCCCCATAGCCTCTCACCCCTGCATAGAGGTGGAGAGAGCTCTCAAAACTCACTCATTCTCTCTCAAACACAAGGCATGCATGATCTGCCATCTCTCTCTCCCTCACACGAAATAGTTTCGTAGAGCCGAAAGGCTGTCTAGTCTTTGGTAGGGCCTAGTTCTGGACGGCGAAGCCCTGCCGGATAGTTGACACCGGATGTGTGCAACCTGGTAGAGAGGTTGTAGTTTCGATCTTAGTTTGAGGGATACGCTGAGGTGATGTCCGAGTTACTGATCGAGTTTCTGTCCGAGTGCCTCCCGAAGGGCTGCACGAGTGACTGATCGAGTTTCTATCCAGCGGCCTCCCGAAGGGCTGTCCGAGGGACTGTCCGAGGGAGAACATCCTCGCGGTTGGAAGGTTGTAAAATCCTAGCTGCGGGGATCTGCTCCACCGACTCTTCTTCCGCTGCACTACGAGTCAGTAATGATCAGATCAAACCTTGTATGCATCTTCATAGTGGTCCTAGGCGTGTACGTAGTACGAATTTTTTTGTTTTCTGCTGCATTACCCTACAAGACCATCCTCGATAACTTTGCCATAGCCATTGGTCCAGACTTGGCATTAATGTTCCACAAAACCACCTTCGTCCCCATTCAAAATAACCCCTACACCGCGATTGACATTGCCACTATTTTTATTTGCATGACATCTTCCTTCCCACAGACCTATCTAGGTTTACCAGTTTCACCCATCAACGTTCCCCCTCCACTTTCTAGCCCATGTCCACACAACAAAAATTGGCCATCTAGGCATCAACAACGTGCTTTCACAAGAATAACTGATTGTTCAGGATGTTCACTTTCAAACTGTTGCAAATGCCCCAACCTCCAATGGGTGCAATGCTACCATCGCCGCTACTCCCACACAGTTGATGATAAACACTCCACCCCCTTCCTCTGGATAACCGTAAACAGCCACATACCCACCCTCCAGCAAATTTCCTTTGTTCTTGCCAATAATGGTCTTGCCTCCTTCTTCCGGATAGATACTTGGCTCCTAAGCCAACTCCTTCCGACGCCTTCCCGGATATCTACTCCTACTCTACCCACACCACCGCCCTAGTCTCACAGCTCATGCAAAATGGGCTATTGTCCAACCTACGGATCCCCCTTCCAATATTTTCGGCCAAACTTTGACCATCTATATAAATTGGACCATATGTTTTATATGCTATAAAAAGGGATTCATATTCTAAAGAGGATTCACTACATATAACTTTTGTGACATATAGTTTTATATTTTTAATTAACTTCATGGTCAAAGTTTGGCACTAAACACCACGGGGCTTAATAAACCTGGACGAACTGAGTATTATTATTCTTTTAGATATGTAGGAATTAATAGTCATTCCCCCACAAAATATATGGCCACTGCCCCTGCCATTGTTACTTGATTATCTATACCTTAATAATAAAGTGGCTATTGCTTCTGGCGGTACGTCATTAAAAAGCCTACAAAGTTGCAAAATATTACCCACCAATAACACGTATAAGTGACAAAAAAACGTTTTGCAGGGAATCCCTGCCAGGGCCGGCCCACGCATTAGGGACATCCTATACGGCGCTCTGCGTGCGGGAGAAGACGCAGCGCGCCCATTTGGGCCGGCCCATGTGTGGACGGCCTATTTTTTTAATTTCATTTTTTATTTTTATTTTTATTTTCAGTTTTCGTTTTTTTCTACTTTAAATCATTTGTGATTTCAAAAAACTTCTGACATTTAAAAAAACTGAGAATTTTGAAATAAAATGTTCAAGAAAACATAAAATATTTGTGAATTCAAAAAATGTTCAAGATATTTCTAAAAATGATCGCATATTCAAAAAATGTTCGCAATTTTGAAAAAAATGTTCGTAAAATCGAAAAAAGTCCATGATTTTGAAAACAATTCCATGTATTAAAAATTGTTAATGAAATTGAACAAAATGTTCACTAATTTAAAAAATGTTCATGAATTTTAGATAATGTCCTAACAAATTTAAAACAGTTCGTGAATGACAAAAGAGTTTATTGATTCATAAAATGTTCGTGAATTTCAAAAAATAATCACCAATTTCGAAAAAAATGTTCGGCTATTCTAGAATTGTTCGCCGATTCAAAAAAAATGCTTTCACAACATAAAAAAAGTTCACAATGTAAAAACAAATGCTTTGAAATAGTAAAAAATGTTCACGAATGATCAAATTTAAGTAGTTAAACAGTAATGCTTCTGAGTCTTTGTGACTATATACCCGCGTGAATTTTGAAGAATTAACTGCCAGGGTAGATCGGAATATTATAGTATGTTTTTTTTAAACGTTTCTTGAAATTCAGAATAATTCTTTGAATTACCAAGTTTTTTGACAACCACGATATTTTTTTGAAAATGTGAACATTGTTTCAATTTGTGAATAAATTTAAAAAAGGAAACATTTTATTTCATTTGTGAACAAATTTTAAAAATCATGCGATGAGATGTGAACAAAATGTGGTCATAGCCATTGGAGATTATGATTTTTTTTTCTCCCGTTGCAACGCACGGGCCATTTTGCTAGTATTACTTAAAGATAGTTCATATAACTATTTTTCTTATATATATATCGGAAGTACTCTGCATCACGTCATAATATAACAAATACATACATGATCCGTATCAGGAAAAAATCAATATTTGTTGATCAACCTACCGTTAGTTGATGGCACATGAGTTATTTTTTGGAAGTTGCATTATTGCATACTACTCCGCGCAATCAAGTTTCAGTTGTCAAGGTCGTTGCCATCGCCTACTGATGGTGCCGTACGTTGAAATGTATCGAAAGAATTAAATGAAGGAAAAATTACCATGACGTAGAGGATGCAGGCGAGGATGATGGACCTGTAGCGTCCCAGCCACGAGTCGGCGACGAAGGCGCCCAGCAGCGGCATCAGGGTGGCCGTTCCCGACCAGACATTCACGGCGGCAGCTGCGGCTGCGTTGGAGTGGCCCAAAGGCCCCGTCAGGTACGTGATCAGATTCGCTGACACGCCGTAGTAGGAGAAAGCGCTGGCGACCTCCACCACTGCATGCATGCCGCCGCCGGCCGGTCATATTTTGATAGCAGATTGATCAGTTGTCGATCGCCAATGAAAATCTTAGCTAGCTAGGACGGTTCACGCGTGCGTGCGTACGTACCGACGACAAAGAGGGCGGAGCGCCACCCGCCGGAGGTGCTGCGGTAGACGAAGCGGCCGCGGAAGTCGGAGACGCCAGCGAGCGGTGGCTCATCTTCCGTGTCCTCCGTAAGGAAGGGAGCCTCGGCGTCCACCATTCCCATCATGCTACACCTCTCAGGACTCTGTCGGAGCTAATTATGCTCCAGCTCCCTCTGCAAAATCTTTAGGTTGTGTGTCACTGTCAACGCGCGGGAGACAAAAATCTTTGCCAGTTGTGTTAAACAAAATCTTTGCCAGCTGAGCTAATCAAAATATAGGATGCTTGTACGTTGTTGGTTGGTACGTACAACACTTCCCTTTCTTTCTTTCTATCTACTGTATTTTCCATTGGAAGGGAAAAAGTTTAATTAAGTTACATATAAATGGATATAAAAAGTTAAGGTATTAGATTTGCATCACCGCTAAGTTTTTTAACCTAGCACCTACTCTGCTGTTGCAAATATGTAAACATCTATGAGATCAAATTAGCTCCATCAGATCCATTATTAAATATACTTTCGTTGATGTTGTATATTAGCCAAAAAAAATTATAGATTTGGTCAAATATACAGAAGTTTAAGTCAGCACAAAACTAGAACTTCCATTAATTTCGAATGCAGGGACTGCGTTCACATCTTTTACCATTGGTGTTGGTCAATATCTTGTCAGCTTTACCACCTTGTCTGCATGTGATTAGTTGTCCAAGACAATGACAACATGCTCACTCTGTTAATAAAGATGATTACATGCCCCCCTCCCCCTCCCCCTCGCGCCGCCCCCGTGGGTGACCCAGGGGGAAACCCTAGCCGCCCTCTCCTCGAGCCCTCCCGCCTCCCTCCCTCCTCGCCGCCGTCCGCAGCGCCACCAGGCAAAGCCTGGCCGGCAGGGCGGCGGCGGGACTTCTCCCCCTTTGAGCATCTCCACCGGCGCGGGACGGCCGAATCGCGAGGAGGCGCTGGGTTTACGTGGGGTCCGGCGGCGCGGCGGGTGGGCAACCCTTGGCGACGTCGTGCGCGGCGCGGCGGCGGCGGCGGGACCCCTACTCACGGCGCGGTGACGGCTACGTGGTGGGCTCGGCCAGGTGGTCGCGGGCGCCGCCGGGTTCAGATCGGATCTCGATCTGATGCTGGACACGGTCGGCCGGCGCGGGGTGGTGGTCTTCACCGCTGGCCACGTCGGATCGGCTGATTCGGTGCCTGGATGTCTACTACGGATGTTCTTCTCGACTCCTGTTGGGTTGAGCCCCATGGCAATCTCATCTCTGTAGGTTTCGGTTCTTGGCTCGCTGCCGGATCTGGAGCAGACGGAGGTTTGGTGGTATAGGATGGGGACCGGAGGAAACTTTGGTCGGCTGGTCCGGCCCGGCATCGGCGGCGTCCCTCAACGCCGTTACCCTTCCTGGAGGCGAAGCCGAGGTCCCTCCTATCCACCTCCGAACACCTCCCGGACGAAATTCCAAAATTCAGACTGGATTGGGCGGCGGCGGCGTCCAGCGCGTCGTAACCTCCATGGAGGCGCCGTCTTGGGAGGCTCAGATGTTCGGGGGAGAGTTGCTATGGGTGGTGGGCTCCGCGTAGCTCCAGCAGCGGCGACGGTGTGGAGGTTGGCAGGAGGAGCGGCGTTGTATCTACCGTGTCGATGACAACGAGTATTGGCGGCATGGTGCGGCTGGATCTCGACGACGGATGTGGCTGGATAGACGAGCGCAGGGCGGTGGGGTTGTCTGGCGCCGTGGCGGCGTCGATGACAGGCCTGGCAAGGTTGATGCATCAGTACTTGCTATGAATTTGGATCGGTGGAAGTCGGCGGCGACGACCCTTGAGGGTGCGTCGGACCGGTCTGTGTCCCAGACCCGGTATGTGGCTGGGCTGGGGCCTCCGGGTTTAGATGTTAGGCTTAGGTGAGATATCTGGGTATTTGGCCCAATATTTCTGCACCCCTTCATCCAGTGGATAGGAGTAGCGACAATTGTTGCCAAGATGGCGGATTCAGACATATTGATGTAATGCTTTGTAAGGTCCTCGTGAATAATTAATAAAATGGCTGCATGCATCGTCCAGATGCAAAGGCCGGGGGTTATCCTCCTTTTCAAAAAAAAAAAAACCAGTTCGTATGTGCAATCATATAGAGTGCCAGCGAGCATTTGAAGATGAATCCACATACCTTATAATTAAATACATCTGTTCTTGGTGGCTTGCATCAGGGGTACAAACAAGTATGACCAAGAAATACTTTGCACTCTTTATTTTCTTAATAATCTTAGACTTAATGGCAGAAGCAAGCAAGTGTATCAAGTCATTCTGATTCTTATAATAAAGATAATGAGTAGGGAGTTTCTTCATTTGTAAATTGTAATACGAAGAATATGCTCTTAAATAATTGTGTCAAATTCCAAAAACATCTCTACCAAACCCAAGAAATATGCATTGCTATCTTCATACCTTTTGCTGTTAATAGCACGAAAGTCTAGATTATGCTTGGCAAGAAATTTAACAATGCACCAATTCTAAGAAAAACTTCTCTCCCGTGCTCCTTCGCATTTTCAAGTTGTCGCCGAGCATCTTTATCAATAGTTCGATACTTTCGCAATCTGGTACGCAACTCGTACCAAGTGGTCATATTCAAAACATAATCTCAACTTTTCTCATGGCCTTTAAGTCTACTGCCAAGATGTATCCAATCATCATGCCCCTCATTTGTCAACTTGCCTTTACAACCAAGTCAAAAGACTCCGTTCAGGTCCCTAGAATAGGCAAGCCAATCCCTATCGAAATGCTTCCCATTTGACATAATCCTGGTATAGAATAGTTTCAAAACGCTTCTAGAATATCTATCCGTAGGACCTTTCAAATTTTTGAAGTCACTTTTAGTGTCCTTTTGTGGTAAAAATGTCAATTTGTTTAGAATCAAGACAACCCCCAAATTCTTGGATCAAATACATCAACATGAAAGGAACCACCAACATCCGCAATAGGTGGAGTATCCAAGTTAACATCAATACTAGTTGTCCTGATGTTATCGTCATTATTATCAATGTCGACGTTTGTGTTATCAATATGTACTTCCTCAACCTAAACATTATTTTTGGTCTCTTCTATCCATCTCTAGGATCATTGTCAGCATTATTATGGGAGGACGCGTGTAATTATTTTATAATAAACCCATATGTGTCTCCTTTCTGAGATTGAGTTAAATTCTCTATTTCTTGTTTTTTTTTTCTCATGCTTTTGGCAACCAGATTCAGTTTTGTAGTCCGAAAAGACATGACTATCTTGAAACATGTATACATAAAGTGAAAATAACGGAATTAGCAATAAGCTATTGGCATAAATGAAAATTGCTAGGTGGAGTGTGGTTTGCGGAACGCCTGGATCAATGGTCGACAACTCATAGAAGTCATCACGTTGAACTGTGCATGATTGAATTGAATCGGATCACCGTATTGGAGAAAGAAGACGAGCAGACGCGGTGCTCAACATGACTCATCCTGGTCGTCTAGTGTCATCCATGGGCTGGGTGCTGGATGGCGCTCAAGCAATGGAGGCGCAACTCATCCATGTTGGGCGTTGGGTGGCAGCTTTGCAGTGGAGTTGGTAGGTCTGGTGTGCGTGATGTTGTGGCCTGCTTCTTGTGGGCCTTCTCCACCAGGTCAGATTAACAGTGATTTCCTATTTACCGCATTCTGCGGCAAAGTGTCAACGCTGTGTATAGGGACCAAACGAGCATCAAGATATGGGGAAAAAAATTAAATAAATTGTCCAGATTTTAAAAATTGTTCTAAATTGCAATAATTGTTAACTTTTTGAAAAATGTTCGTGTTTTCAAAAAATGTACGAGATTTTTAAAAATATCCCAATTTTCCAAACAGTTCGTGCTTTCAAAAATTAAAAACACATTAATAATTGTCGCCACTTATATAAAATTGTTCGCAGTTTAAAAAATATTCACAATAAAGAAAATGTTCTGTTCATCAGCTCCTACACACAATGGGAGTGGGCTGGTCCATCAGCATGCACACTGTCTTTCCCCTCCAGTTTGTAATAATTAGCCGTATATCGTGCGAGCTATATCTCGCTTAGTAGGAGTGCTCATTCCATCTCGCCTGTAACTTCGTCAATGCAGTGCAGCTACTGGGCCGGCCCATTTCGTCTGTTGTTTTTTCAATTTGTTGTGTTTCATTCGGAAGAGCAACTAGTTGACGAGCGCTCCTTTGGGAGCCTCCCAATGATCACTTTGGGGTGGGCTAGGAGGGCGCCACTTGGCGCGCTCTCAGCCGCCGCCACGTGTCGCGCTCTGGGTGCTCCCTCCGGATTTTTTTTTATAATTTTTTCGCACGCGTTTTTGGCTTTTTAAACATTTTTTTTTGGTTTTCTTTGGCTTTTAGGTTTTCCAATGGTATTCCTTAGCTTTGGGACAAAAAAAATGAATTTTTTTTCGCGTGAAAAAACTTGTTTTTTTTTTGCTTCCGCGAGAGGCACGGTTTTGCTTTCGCGAGAGGTACAACCGTGCCTCTCGGAAACGAAAAAAAGTGTTTTCTGTTTTTTTCCTTCCGCGAGAGGCACGGTTTTGCTTTCGCGAGAGGCACGGCCGTGCCTCTCGAAAACGGAAAAAAAACGACACATTTTCTGTTTTTTTCCTTCCGCGAGAGGCACGGTTTTGCTTTCGCGAGAGACACGGCCGTGCCTCTTGGAAACGGAAAAACTAAACGCGTTTTCTTTGCTTCCGCGAGAGGCACGGTTTTGCTTCCACGAGAGGCACGGCCGTGCCTCTCAGAAAACGGAAAAAAATGCGTTTTCTGATTTTTTTTCTTCCGCGAGAGGCATGGTGTTGCTTTCGCGAGAGGCACGTCGTGCCTCTTTCGGAAAGGGAAAAAACGTGCTTCCGGTTCAGTTTTTTCGTCCGGTTTTTTTGTCAAAAAAAATTCGTCAAAACCTATCAATATAGGATCTGATTTTGAAGATCTCGACGCGAGGAATCCAATGGTGAAAACGGTTCGAGATTTGGACGCACGGTTTAAGAGATAAAACGTTTTGAATAAACGGACCTACGAAAAATGGAAAAACTCCCAGGTTGCGACAAGTGGCGCGCATGCAGTGCGCCACTTGTCGCAACCTGAGGAGGTGAGAGTGATCTTTGGAAGGAGTATTCCTCAATTAGTGATTTCGTTCATTCGGGTTCGCTGAGTTTCGTGCGCTGGGTTTAGTTCGTGGTTTTCTTCAGTTTTTTTCTGCATGGGTTTCTACTCCAGTTTTGGCCTGATTTTATTTTCTTTTCTTTTAGGTTTTTTATTTCTTAAAAGGTTTTTCTTGTTTCATTTTCCCTTTCTTTTTCAGTTTTCTTTTGTTTTATTCCTTGGTTTTCAATTGTTTTGTGCACTGTTTTTCTCAAGCTCTCTTGTGTTCCTTTTCTCTTTTGTTTCTTTCTTTAGTTTTTCTTTTATATTAAATTTATTTTTCTTCGTTTTTTTTTTTTGCTTCTTTCTTATTCTTCATTAGTTTTCATCATTTTTCTTTTGTTTTATTTTGTTTGCCTTTATTTTTCGTTCGTTTCCTCATGCATTTTCATGGCTTTCTCGGGTTTTCGCTTTTTCTTTGTTTCCAAGGTTTTTATTTTGTTTCTTTCTTTCGTTTCTTCAGTGTTCACCGTTTTTCTTTGTTTTTCCTTCAACACATGTTTATATTTTTCATGCACATTCGTACATTTTATGTATACACCAGTAACATTTTTTGTACATGCTTAATATATTTAAAATACATGACTAACATTTAAGAAAAATAATGTTGTTTGACTAATTTTTTCATATACATGGTACATTTTCAATATATATCAGGAACATTTTTTAATATATGTTTAACATTTTCTAAATATGTGATTAAATAAATTATACATAATCAACATTTTTCATAATTTATGTTTTTTTAATCTTTTTAATACTCGTGCTACATTTTTCGTATACATCACAAACATTTTTGTACATGGTTAACATTTGCGGAATAGATGATTAACATTTTTTGAGGACTACTTTTTCCTGCACATTATAGCATTTTAGTATGCATCAGTAAAAAAAATTATGCACATTCAAAAATTTCGTAATATATGATTATCATTATTTTTATACATGATCTACATTTAAAAAAGATTTTACTTTTTAATTTTTTGAATATACATTCTAAATTTTTGGTATACATCAGGAACCATATTTTGTACACATATAAGATTTTTTAAACAAATGATTAACATGTTTTAAAAGCATATATTTTTCGATGTGTACTTGTTTCCATACACATTATACATTTTTTTATACATAGGGAATATTTTTTATATACATGTTTAAAATTTTCCAAATAAATGATCAACATTTTTTAAAAACTTATACTTTTTTATGTCTACTTTTTTCCATTCTCATTGTATATTTTTTGTCGGAAATATTTTTTCTATACATATTTAGCATTTTTCAAATTCATGATTAATTTTTTTCAAAAATGTATGTAAAGTATATTTTTGGAATGAATATACTTAGAATATTTGGAATTATAAACAAAATTAAAAAAAAGAAATCAAAACCGAAAAAAAGTTGAAAAAAAGGAGAAAAAAACGAGGCACTAGACTCCCGCGCGCCTGGGCCGGCCTAGTATGGCGCTCGATTCAGGCGAGGCTAGCGTCGAACTCGCGTGGAGCAAGGTATAGACGCGCGAACAGTATATCACCAGCTGTGAGCGTTAAGTGTCCGATTACGTACACGGTCGGAGCGGGCTGGCTCATTAATCATGCGACGCGTGCTCGCAATGCAGCCGATTTGCGAAAGGTTCCTGACGCTTCCCTGCCAGTTTTGGAAGCTTCTGGATAAAAAATTTCTTCTTTTTTTGGTTGATTTTGTTAAAGTTTTACTTGGTTTTCTTTTTTATTTTTGTTTTTCATGTTTTTTCTATAGTCTGTTGTCTATTTTCCATTCTTTTCTTTCTTTCCTTTTTATTTTTTCCCAATTTTGTAAAAAATTAATATAATTTTATGAAATATTCAAATTGTTCATTTTTTTTACAAAATACTTGAAATTTCAAAAATTGTTAATGTTACCGCTTTTGAAAAAATGTTCTGAATTTCAAATGTTGTTCACAATTTGAAGAGATTGTTTATAAATTTACAAAATGTTTCAGAGTTTTTAAAAACTTTGTTCGGGGTTTCAGAAATTGTTCACTTTTTTCAAAAGGGGTTCCTTTTTTAGTTCAAGGACATTTTTTAATTTCGGTATTTTTCTCAAATTGGTTCGCATTTTTTTCAAATTTGCAACAATTTTTCCTGAACATTTATTTATTTCTAGAATATTTTTAAATTCTCCATGAACATTTTTTTAATTCGTGAATTTTTTGAATTCTTCATTTTTTAATTTCAAATAAATAAATAAATTCCTGAGCATTTTTCGAATTTGTGAACCTTTATTGAATTTACAAACTTATTTTAAATCACAAACTTTTTTTATTTCAGGAAATTTGTGAGTTTTTTTTTACATTATGTTGGTTTTTTTGGTGTGTGGAATTAAAAGAAAAAACCTACAAATTGATCTACGTTAGGCTACACACTACAGGAGCTAGGCGAACGGAGGTAATGAGCCGGCCGCATGCAGCGAGAGGGAGACGTCCGACGCGAGTCATCAAGCGATATATATTTTTGCCCTGAATACACAAGAGCTTGCGTATCTTTCATTGATAGAAGAAAGAGAGTACAAGGTGCCCAAGCAATGTTCCAATAGCGGAACTAGCGAGGGCAAGGAGGAAGAGCGTTACATCGCGGGGGGGGGGGGGGGGGGGGGGGGATGTCTCATGCGAACTACTCAGGCAAATGTTGGCCAAGCCAATGTTGCCGGCGTCAGCCCAAAGGCCTGCGTCAACAATTATGAGGCTAAGGAGGCGGCGCAAAGATGGAGCCTAAGTGATCCATGGGTTTGGACCTGAGCACATATGGTAAGGTTGAGTGTGCCGGTATGCGTCTGTGCATACTTGTGCTGGTTTTGGTTAGTTTTGTTAGTCTTCTTTTCTCGAATTTGTCAATAATTCTCTCTTTCTAATCTTATAGCAGAATGACGAGCACTAAGAATCAGTCGACTGATTTCTGGGAGAAATTAGTCTGCTTGACAGCCGTCTGATTAATCCCACCTATGCCGTTGGATCCTTTCATACAATTTTTCTTTTCATTATTTTTTTTACTGTTTTACTTGGTTTTCTTTTTTCTTTTTTTCTTTTTTCTATTTTTCTTTATTTCTTTCCAAATTTTAATTAACTGTGAAAAGGTTCATAAAATTGTCTGAAATTTTGAAAAAAAAATTAAATTATTCAAATTTTGTTCTACTTTTTTTTTAAATGCTTTTTTTAAAAAAAATCACAATTTCAAAAAAATCTTTGGAATTTCAAAAGTTGTTCACAATTTCAAGGGAATGTTTGTCAATTTTCAAAATTGTTCACATTTTTCAAAAAAAATCTTCGGGATTTCAGATGACCACATTTTTAAAAAATCACAAAATTTTGGGTCACACGTCCATGGGCTCGGGCCTGAGCACATAGGGTAAGCTTGAGTGTGCGAGTATGCGTGTGTGCTTATTGTGGCTGTTTTGGTTAGTTTAGTTAGTCTTCTTTTCTAGAACTTGTCAATAATTGCCTCTCTTTCTAATCTTATCGCAGAATGGGCAGTCTGGTTGACAGCCGTCCGATTAGTCCCACATATGCCGTTGGATCCTTTGAAATCGGTCAATGGATCACCAAAGCAGTGGTCGCTTGGTTCCTCTTTTCATGACACAACAACCGAGCAGCACATCCTCCGCCCGTCGTAGCAGCAGGGTCGCCAAGTTTGCCGCCAACATCGTCTCCGTCGTCTCCAGCAGTACGCTGTCACAGCATGGCCGCCATTGCATGCGTTCCTCGCCATGCTTGATGGCCTCACAACATGGCTGATGTGGCGGCCGTTGCGACGTAGCATGTCCACTTTTGCAGTCATTGTCGCATAGCATGGTCGTTATTGTAGAACTGCCTTGCAGCAATGCCCATATTGAGGAACTGCCTCATAGCATGGCCGATGCTGTGATCGTCGCCACGCAGCATGGCCGCCGTTGTAGTCATCTCTGCGCAGCACAACCACTTTTGCAGAACTGCCTCGCAGCATGGTCGCTGTTGCGGTTGTCACCATGGAAGTGAAAGAGGGAGTAGAGATTGGATGCAGAGAGGAAAAGTGCAATGGCCGGAATAGAGTAGACAATGTGGAGCTTCTGGAGATATGGTTTGGGTCAGTGCATCTCCAAAGCTGACCCGCAAATGTCTCCGGTATATGTCCGTTCCGCAGACATGATGCCGGAGGGAGCCATCCAAAGCTATTCACAAATTAATCTGGTTGGGAGGAGAGAGAAGAGAGGGGGGGGGGATGCATGTGAAGAGAAAGAAAAGAGAGGAGGACCAAGCCGAGGCTTTTGATTGGTCAAGTGGATGTCCGAACTCCGGCAAAGCCCCCCACCTTTGTTTCTAGGACTGCTAAGCGGACATATACAAGTCCTGTTTGATAGCAAAAATAGTCCGGACACTATGATTCGGAGGAGGACACTATGATTCGGACATATAATGGAGGTTTGAGGATTCGCTTTGGAGATGCCCTCGTGTGGCTGACTAGAGTGAGCCAGTATGTGGGGAATAAGCGCGTGTGGTTAACATGATCCAGCGGCTGCGCTGGCGGCCAAACACTTCAAGTGATCAACTGGCTGTTTCCGAGTCTTTTCTAAAAAAGAATAGGCGCTGCTTTGTTCAGAGAAAAAGTTCACGCTCCGTCAGGCGGAAAACCAATTTGGCTCCCGGGTCCAGATGCACATGGAATCTGGACCGACCATGTGCATTGAGATTATCACATAGGCTAGTATCTCCCAGCGTATTCTGATTTAACAAATGTACCCGGGCCCACGTCTCAGATGCGTCAGAACAACTTGGCTCGGTAACGCCGTGTTGGTACAGACGTGGGGAGACGGCGATGTACCAACGGGCCCACTTCTGTACCGATGGGGGGGACGCAGCCATCCGGGGCACTGCACGCTACTGCCAGCAAACTGCTCTGGACGCCGTTTTAGTTAATCTGCATACGTGTAAACTAGGGATTAGTTTAAACATTGCTTTTTTTGTCAAGAAGGTGGATTAGTGTTTTTTTTTAACATCGCTTTTTGTTCACCTGGGGATTAGTTTAAACACCGGTTTTTTTTTAGCCCCACACTGAAGCAAGTCCTTACCTACATGAATCAGCCTGTGCACGTGCTGTGTACTGATTTAATATCAACAGTAATCATGTCCACTTGGTAGCAGGTTGCTACAATCATTGGCAAAGTCATTTAATCATGGTTGCAACGTACCGCACACGCTTACAATTCCCTTTTAAGTTACACATGGTCGGCGCAAAACGTTTTTTGATGCAAAATGTTTTTTCCATTGATTCTTAGTTCTCGCCATACAAGCGCCCCCACGTCGGCTACACCCCACGCACTAATCACCACTGTTTCTGCCGGCAGTCCAGCTTGGCAACTGCCACACTAACCTTCCAGTAAATCACGCAAGCACACCCAACTCACCAACTTAAATTTTATTCTAGCCAACTTGTGGATTGACTTGACTTAACACCTAGATCAGGCGACGCCGCTTGGGGCTGCATGAAGACACCTCTTCACCGTCGTCTGAATCTTCTTCGCCATGCCAAACCATCACAGATTCTTCATAGTCCTCTAGCACAGCTGGCTCCACCTCTTTAGGCACTGGCTCGGCGCCCGGATCATGCTCTGCCACAACTTCGCCGCCGTGGTCACCTCCGTCTTGGCCGTCCGCGGCTGGCTCCCTATTCCCGTTGGATAGCTCAAACTCCGGCGGCCAGATTTTGGAGAGCAGATTCTCTGGTTTTCATGAGATTGTTCTGTCAAAGCAAAAAAACAAAGCAGGGCACTATCTGGTGAGGAAAAGAAATGGATGCCCCAACATGCCAAATTTTTTGAACTTGGGTTTTTCAGTACCTTGGTGATGGGGATGCGTACGTATCTTCTCACCATCATGGTACCTGATGATGTGCATGACACATAGACCGGTTTCGTCTCTAGAAAATTTATCATATGGTAAATAGGATGTACCGGATATAAATGGAGTAAGAACAGAATTTGGATCTCCAAAATTAAAGTGACCTGCTGATGGAAATGTCCATGAAGCGGGGGAAAACAGTGGACCAGTTCTCCTTTGTGGTTGGCCACCCCAGCATAGAAGTCATTTAAGCACCCGAACAATGTGTCGTGTAGGCGGAACGCGATGAGCTCATGGCGCTTGCTGATCTCTGGTTCATCCTTTTGGTCCCGCTGCAGGGTCGAAGACCTGGATAACCCTGGTAAGCATGTGTCATATGTACACGGCCCAGCCGTCTCGAAGGATGGCTGGTATACAGAGAATATAGCTGTCAGCGACCACAGACAAAAGAATGCTTATTACCAGTTGGCACGCCTCAATGGCATGCTGGACGGTTGACCCGATGAACTGATTCTGAACCTCTAATAATGTGGAAATGGTTGTGTCGGACAGGGCAAGCGTCTGCATGGGTGGTACATAATTGTATTATTTTCTTTGGTGCTGGTACAAAAATACATAATAGGGAGGGGGGTGAGAGCTGCTAACGGTGCATAGCCTTACCGAGAAATCACACTCGGGGATGTGGCAGTGATTTAAGTACAGGGTATCCGAGCTTGACTCGCGATCCAGTTGGTTCTGCCGCCGCAACAGAATAGATCCTAGTTCATGATCGAGCATGCCATTGCGGACTAGTTGGTGGGTAATGTCCGCCCCGGTCACTCTAATCAGCCGAGGTTCAGTGTGCATTATCCAGTTCCTGCTATCAAAGAAGATGAAAAACGATTTGTTGGTAGGGGATACTAATGCAAAAGGGTGTGTTGTGTTATCATCTGCTTTTTGCTACTGACCTGGCAAGTTGTTTGGCAGACAATGATAGGAAGTGTGATTGATACAATTCCGCATGAGCAGTGTTCGGAGGGAGCACCGGGCGTCCTGTAAATCATGGGTTGCTAGCGTAGCTCCTCGATGATATACTTACGTTTGGGGATGTTGGCACGAGACCCAGCAAAGATGGCTGACGAGTGAACACCCTTTTGGCAGTCGGTGTGTATGTCCTTAACTGCTTCTGCAAGTGCAATGCACGGCACATAATGCTGAACCACACTGCAAATGGCCTCTGTCGCGGCGCCAAATTCGTTTTCAGAATCCTTGGGTGGGCTGTTGGGAGCCTCACGTTGTTGTGGGTGTGCATATTCCGTTTAGCAGACTTCTGTTGATGCAAGGAGCTTTCTCCTGCAGGGCAAACTATATCAGCGAACAGAGATGTTGTGCAGAAAAAAGGAAAACTGGGCAAAATGCATATGCTCGGTGTTTCGTTTCCGCGTGACAATTATTACCTTCACAGTCGGACAGTTCGAGCCTGACGCCAGTAATTTTGGTGGCTATCGGTAAAATCTGCGTTGTCCCCTTCTCCCTCACTGAAATCGGACATGGCAACGCCCCCAGCAGTAACACTTGCTTGCTCGCCGTATTCAGGCATCACTCCATTTCCCCTCAAATCCTCCCACTCTGCTGTTCCCCACGTCTTCTATTCCCCACCGGGATCCGTCGCCTGATTCATCTCCCGCAGCAGCTCCACCACCAAAAATGTCCATTAGAACATCTCCGCTGCACGCCTCCTCCGCGAAGATGGGTATCCTGCAATCGAATCGACCAAACCTCAGGAGATGGTCGCCGGGATCCCACCGAAAACAAATTTGGCGGCTGGGAGAATCACCTGTCGACTTGAGTCACGGGGAAGTCTGTCGCCATTGTCGCTGCGCCGGAGTTCCCCCGTTGCCTCTTGTAGAGAGTCACCGCTTGGCTGCTGGACGCCACGCCGCCGCCGCCACCCACTCTACTCTCCCAAATCCAGGTTTTCCTTTTCCTGAACCGCAGCCGAGCTGGTAGATGGTTCTCCACTCATTGCATTTGCCTGCCAGGGTGGGGCTGGATGACGGCGAGAACCGCCCCGCGAGATCCATTGGCCGACTGCTCCACCACACGCCCACCACCTCCAATCATCTCCAATATCGCCGCCGCGCTAGAGGCCTCATCTGAGAAGATGGGCAACCTGCTAACATTCAATCGAATCCCTAAGCTATCTGGGCGGACCGCAGACTCACGCGGTCGGAAATCAACCTAATCACGAAATAAACAGTGCTCACCTGTCCACCATGGATTTCGCCACCGTCAAGCCGCCGCCGCCCACCACTCTGTTCTTCCTTCGATCCCTTTTACTCGACAAAATGAACCGACCCTCCCCGCCCCCCTGCTGGACCGGGTGTGCTTTCAAGTGTCCCTCTGCCGACTTGTGGGTCCAGCTAACGGCCTGCCCCGAGCGGATCACGACGACGCTTATGCGCCACAAACGGGTGCGGACAGCGGATGGGCGTCTCTGCCCGCACTCTGACACTATACGTACAGGTGCTTTTCCCACCCCTTTCTGTTCCCGTATATCCAGCTAAGTAATACACGGCACACATCCCCACGTGATCCTGGACGACCCAGATATCAGGAGCAGCTGGACCCGGGAGCCAAAACTCCCCTCCTGTTTCATCATCGATGTTTATTCTTTCAACGGGACAGGATCGAAGCACGTAATGCCTTCGTCAATCTTAAAACACCGGGATTACAATCTTAGATAGACCTCAGTGTGAGTGTGGCCGTGTGGTGATGCATCTAATCTACAGAAGGTGTGGTGTGAGTGTGGTCTTTTGCGCGCACCTACGTTGTACTTGGTGTTTGTACAAAAACAAGTCGATTATCTTCATATACTCTGACGCTCCATCCCTTGTACCTTGTTTTTTCTTTAGAGAAGAAAATCAGTATTAGCTCGGCGTTCATGCCGCGGGTATGCAAAGTTCCACCGACATCTTAATTCAGCCCAAGCAGATATGATGGGACGTGATTTCCCACTTGGGCTCATGGTTCAACAACAGAAAAGTCACCTCAAATATTCACCTGACGTGCAGGCTGATTAAACCTGCTTTATATATAAGTGCATCTTATCTTCAAATGCATTGTCATCATGAACACGTAGAGAGTCCCGTAGGGTCTTATGCCACTTGCTAATGTGTTGCTTCTTTACCGGTAGCTTTTTCCTAGTAAAGGAAAAGTTTTATTGCTTTGAATACATGCACAAGTTTATTACAAAGCCAAGTGCCACACAGCAGAAAAACTAAAATGTAAACAGGTATCATAAACCAACCAAAGATATATATTCTTCAAATACCACATAAATGACCACAATCCAGTCGAGTAAAAAAATGCTTGCTGATCATTCACTACATCGAATGATTGATTCATAAATACATCCACTGCTAATTCTAGGTAGTCACTCTGCATGGTCTCTTTTGTCCTTGTAGACATAGGATCTGGCGACATAGATGTAGAGCACAAGCTCGGTGGCGCTGAGGCCGGCGAGCACCCAGTAGAAGTAGTCGAGGTGGGCACGATTGAGGTTATCAGAAAACCAGCTGTCGCCACCACCGCTACGGGTGATGCGGTCAATGAGTGAAATGAGAGCGCCACTTATGAAGCCGCCGACGCCAATCACACTGCAGTAGAGCGCTATCCCAAGGCTACGAAGCTCTTTGGGCATCTGGTCATAGAAGAACTCATGCATCCCGACAATCACGAACACATCCGCCACCCCGACCATCATGTACTGTGGCACTAGCCATGCCCAGCTCATCGGCACTGTCACACCACCATCGTCAACCAGTTCATGCTGCCGCGCTGTCTCTAGCCTCTGAGCCTCCACCAATGCCGCCACACACATGGTGGCTAGCGACACAGCCATGCCTATGCCTATTCGTTGCAGCAGCGTTAGTCCTGATGGGATGCCTGTCACACAACGTAATGCTGGCACTAGAACACGGTCGTAGAAAGGAACTAACAACACGACGGCTGCTGGCCAGAATGTTTGCAACGTGGCCGGCGGCAGCTCTAAGCCGCCAAAGATACGACGATCAAGGGTGCGGCCCTGCTTGTTAAAGAGTGTAGTGATTTGTGCGAACACCACACCAAATGCTAGGCATGCAACCCAGATTGGCAATAGCCTTAGCATGCCGCGTGCCTCCTCCAAGTTGGTTGCGGCATCTTCATCTTCATACTGGTCTCTTTTAGCGCGGAAGAAGCTTGAGTTCTTGGCAAGAGTAATGAGACTACGTCCGAGATGGGCAAAGGGGCTACCGGAGCCAGCGATGGACACGTGGAGGCGGTAGGTAGGAATGCCAAGGAGGAAGACGACGAAGGCACAAATCATTACGGTGCATAGCATGCCAAAACTAATTCCCCAACCAAGATACTCTTGGATGTAGCTTACGGCATTGATGGCGATACCTATACCAACAGCTATGGAAAAGTGCCACCAATTGAAGAAGGAGCTGCGGGCGGCGCATTCGCTGGGGTGGTCAGGGTCAAATTGATCGGCGGCAAAGGAAAGGCCACAAGGCTTGTCAGCACCCTGTGCGAAGGCGATGAGATAGAGGGAGGCGTAGAAGAAGGCCACCTGCAATGACAAAGGGTGTGAAGAGGAGTCGTTGTCGAGGGTTGGTGATGGTTGTTGAGCAAGGAGCGTGGATGCTAGAGTGATCATGCCGTAACCCTGCACATATAGGAGTAGTTTTGACTTGTGAGTGTTCGTGGAACTAATGTTATAGTGGCAATCCTTAATGTGCAATGCACGTGTCATCAACAATACTAAAATCTAGCATTAATAATCTGAAACTATATTGATTATGGTACACCTACTTTAACTTTTTTTTTAAATATTGCCATGCATTTTGGAGCAAAATGTCTAATTATGAACTTTTGAGAAATAATTCAAGTTATATTAATAGAGCATGGAATTAATATTATCTAGAAATGTGGGTCTTATAAGGATTATAAATAGTGTGAGTATTGTGAAACTAAGATGTAATGTTTACTTATTCAACAGAGTCCTTGAGTCATTTAGATTTAGTTGGATGGCTAGGGGAAATGAAGTCGAATCCTAATTGTGCTGGCTCCTGTCCACAAAGAAACAAAATTTTGGGAAGTTAAGCTGTGACAACTTTGAGCAAGTTTACAGAAAAATTACCGGCATCTATGGCACCAAATAATATCATTGGATACATCATGATTCATACTTTCATATTATGTTTATTTGGTATTATTAATGTTAATATTTTTCTTAATAAACTTGCAAACCCTATTAGGTTTGACTTTGAGAAAATCTGTAAACACTACCTTATGAAATGGTGGGAGTAGTAACTAAGCAGAAGTCTAACAAAAAAGATGACAAAGGAGATTAATTTCCTAAGTAATTACCAGGACGTAGAGGGTGCAGGCAAGGATGATGGACCGGTAGCGGCCTAGCCAGGAGTCGGCGACAAAGGCGCCCAGCAGCGGCAAGAGCCTGGCAGTCCCCGTCCAGGTGTTCACAGCCGCAGCCGCCGCAGCGTTGGAGTGGCCGAGCGGCCCCGTCAGGTACGTGATCAGGTTAGCCGACACGCCGTAGTAGGCGAAGCTGCCGACACCCTCCACCACTGCATACGCATCGCTATCTAGTTAGCATTTTTCGATAATGGGTGCTATTAATTAACTAAAAATATCGTATCAAGTGGATACAAAACACAATGAGTATATATCTAGCCTCTTCATGACTTGAATGCGCATAGCCAACCACTAGTAGAAAACGGACCTTTTGTCCGCAGCTTTAGTCCCGGTCGGGTTTTGAACCGGCACTAATGTGACCATTAGTCCCGGTTCGGGACGGGCTTCATTAGTCGCGGTTCGTTCCGGACCTTTAGTCCCGGTTCGTAACACGAACCGGGACTAATGTGGTGGTGGCAGGCTGGTGTCAGCTGGGGCCCCAACGAGCCCCTTTAGTCCCGGTTGGTATCTTTAGTCCCGATTCGTAACACGGTGTTACCAACCGGGACTAAAGGCGCCACCTTTAGTCCACCAACCGGGACTAAAGGTCCCCCAGCGCACGGCCCCAGCAGGCGCCACGTGATGGGCCTTTAGTGCCGGGCCGTGACGAACCGGGACTAAAGGGGGAGCCTTTAGTCCCCCCCCTAGTGCCGGTTGTAGAACTGGCACTAAAGGGCCTTACAAACCGGGATTAAATGCCCGTTTTCTACTAGTGAACGTGGAAAAAGAAAAATTAAAAGGACCCTTAGGATCAAGCGAGACGGGCGACCCACGGCAGCAAAGCATCCACAACAACCCCCATCATTGACAACACCCGAATGACGAGCTCCCTGTGGGTTCATCCACAGTAATGCCTTTATCAAGGAAATGGTGCATGAATGTCATCCTCTTCGGATCCAACCGCCGAGGCTAGACCGTGAGTTCTCACCCAGAAGAAAAGACTGAGTAAGCTTCGGACAATGTCTTGGACAAGCGAACATAAACAACCAATGTCAGTTACGACCATAGATGGCCAAACCTATGGCTTTCAGCCTGAAACTTGAGACCTTTTGCTCGAAGTGCATCACAATAAACGAAGTCCCCTGTGTTGTCGGCACCAAGTTGCCAGAGAAGAAGTACACAACACATTCGCATCGAAATCGCGGATCAGAGTGAACTGAACACATGGAGCATTTGCTGAGACGCCAAATCTGCCAATCAAGACAAGGAGCGTGCTAACAACTACGCTGACCTGGGTCACACCTGACCATCACTGGAACACGACGGATGTCCAGCGGATACGCTCCATCGTGTGGGAGGGAGGCATGGCGTAGACATCCACGAAAAGCCGGACGCGTGCACCACCACCGCCGGGCTCCATAGGACGCCCCACCGCGTATATCCATGCCGATGGATGACCACCAGAATGACGGCAATGCATAAAGCCAGAATGGATTGAGCTGCAGTCAGCCATCCGTGCCTCCTAAAGGCCGCCGAACTGATCGGAGCTGCACTCAGCCATCGGCTGCCGCATCGAGCACCTCCGGAGCTCCGCCACAAGGCGCTGGATCAGACCCGATCCGCGCCACACATCGCCGGCACCACTGCCAATAGAGGGCCGCCTGCCAGACGGCACGCACCTTTAGTTAGTTCATCGGCGCTAGAAGCCACCCAAGCCGCGTCGGCCACCACAAGTGCGGCCGGATCCGGCAGCAACACGCTGGCAACGCTAGTTCCGGGCCACCAGGAACCGGGCACACAGCCGTCCGTGCGAGATCTTTGAGCCGCACATCTGGCAAAGGCCACCCGGGTGCGATGAGCAGACAGAGCACGCTGCCGGCCGCGCAAGGTCTGGGCTTCGCGTGCCTAGCACGGGCCACCACGCCGTCAGAGCAGGACGAGCTGCCGGCAGCATGCCGCCGCGAGGTTGGCCACCACGAGCGCGGACCTCGCCGCGAGCACGGGGAGCTCGCTGCGCGAATCCGGGTGCCGCAGCAAGCCGCAAGCGCAGCTCACCGAAGCGCCGCTGGGGTCCATGAGACACAAGACGTGGGGGACACGATCGAGGAGAGGAAAGGACGAGGGAGGAGCAGGAGATGGCCTGCAGGCCCTGCCGACCGGAGGCCGCCGGCGGCACCGGCGAGGAGGGAGAGGCGGACGAGGACGGAACCGCTAGCCGTGGCGCGGGTCGCCTGGTGAGTCGCTCGGCGTTTTTTTCTTCTACTACCTAGTTAGCCAAGTCGATCTACTAGTAAAGAGCTAGCTAGATGTAGGACATGCAGTGAGTGCATACCGGCGACGAAGATGGCGGAGCGCCACCCGCCGGAGGTGGCGTGGTACACGGGGCGGCCGCGGAAGTCGGAGACGCCGGCCAGCGGCTCCTCCCTTCCCTCGAGAAAGGGAGCCTCGGCGTCCACCATTGCCATCTCCTGCTAGCTTTGCTTGCTTGCTCATAGCTTGTTGTGTGGGAGTATATATATTTATATGGGTGTGACTATATCACATCTAGATGTGAGATAATTATCTCACATCTAGCATGACGTCATCCTAATTATGGCCCCTTCCGTTTTCAACTTCGTTCCCAAGACCTGTTTATGTGTTTGTTTGTCACGCTGGTGACCCGACCTGTTTGTTCGTTTGTTTGTCACACTGGTGACCAGCCAACAGCACGCTGGTGTCTACCCCATCACGTGAGTAGGAGCTGGGTTGAGGTGGTGGTGTGAAGTTGCTGGTGGAGTTCGCGTCATTGTGGTGGTGTGGTGTGCTGCAGATCGCGTGGGGAAGGAAGGTGCTGGTGGCGCGCTCCCATGCCGGCCTGGCAGCTGCATGCTTGCTAGGTGACAAGGAGGCGGGGACATGTATGCTAGATGCTGCAATAAACAGAGTATGAACATAAAAAAATTATATGCAGAAACTTATGTACCTGGATTATTTCACTCTGTGATAAGCAACAAAAATACTTGTGTTGTGTCTGTCCGCAAAAGTCTGATATGAAATTGTCTTGTATCAATGAAAACTGAAAAAAAAACAAGTTACAAGTCAACGGTTGAGAGTCACCCTAGTTGAGAGTCGATGGTCGATTTGCAACTGGGCCAACTACAACTACAGAGGAAAAAAAGCCCTAGTTGCAAGTCGATGGTTGACTTGCAATAGGATCCCCCCCTCCACCTACAAACCTAAAAAAGTCCAAGTTACGAGTCGAGGGTTGAGTTGCAACTTGAGAAACTACAAAACTACGAAAAAAGCTTCGGTTGCAAGTCGAGCATTGACTTGCAACTGGGGCAACTACAAACTACGAAAATGCCCTAGTTGCGAGTCAATGGTGTACATGTTGGGGAACGGAGCATGAATTTCAAAAAAAATTCCTACGCTCACGCAAGATCTATCCATGGAGATGTATCGCTACGAGAGGGGAGAGTGTGTCTACGTACCCTCGTAGACCGTTAGCGGAAGCGTCTCACAACGCGGTTGATGTAGTCGAACAATCCTTCGAGCTCCACCGATCAAGTACCGAACGTACGGCACCTCTGAGTTCTACACACGTGCAGCTCGGTGACGTTCCTCGCCTTCTTGATCCAGCAAGACGTCGAGGTAGTAGATGAGTTCCGTCAGCACGACGGCGTGGCGACGGTGACGGTGAAGTGATTCCGGCAGGGCTTCGCCTAAGCTCTCCGAAAATATGACCGAGGTGGAAAACGGAGATCGGGGCACCGCACACGGCTATGGGACAATTGTGTACTTTGGGGTGCCCCCTTGCCCCCGTATATAAAGGATGAGAGGGAGGAGGCCGGCCCCCTAGGGGTGCGCCAAGTGTGGGGAGTCCTACTAGGACTCCTTAGTCCTAGTAGGATTCCACCTCCCATACGGAGTAGGAAAGAGGGAAGGGAGAGGGAAAGGAAAGAGGGGGCTGCGCCCCCTCCCCTAGTCCAATTCGGTTTGGGCAAGGGGGGGCGCGAGCCTCCTCGCGTGGCCTGCCTCTCCTTTTCCCGTATGGCCCAATAAGGCCCATTACTTCTCCCAGTGAATTCCCGTAACTCCCCGGTACTCCGAAAAATACCCGAATCACTCGGAACCTTTCCGACGTCCGAATATAGCCTTCCAATATATGAATCTTTACCTCTCGACCATTTCGAGACTCCTCGTCATGTCCGTGATCTCATCCGGGACTCCGAACAAACTTCGGCCACCAATCACATAACTCATATAATACTAAATCGTCATCGAACCTTAAGTGTGCGGACCCTACGGGTTCGGGAATAATGTAGACATGACCGAGACGACTCTCCGGTCAATAACCAACAGCGGAACCTGGATGCTCATATTGGTTCCTACATATTCCACGAAGATCTTTATCGGTGAACCTCATATGTCAACATACGTTGTTCCCTTTGTCTGGCGGTATGTTACTTGCCCGAGATTCGATCGTCGGTATCCAATACCTAGTTCAATCTCGTTACCGGCAAGTCTCTTTACTCGTTCCGTAATACGTCATCTTGTAACTAACTCTTTAGTCACGGTGCTTGCAAGGCTTCTGTGATGCTGTATTACCGAGAGGGCCCAGAGATACCTCTCCGATAGTCGGAGTGACAAATTCCAATCTCGATCCATGCCAACTCAACAAACACTTTCGGAGATACCTGTAGTGCACCTTTATAATCACCCAGTTACGTTGTGACGTTTGATACACCCAAAGTATTCCTACGGTATCCGGGAGTTGCATGATCTCATGGTCAGAGGAACGTGTGTTTGACATAGTGAAAGCAATAGCAATAAACTGAACGATCATTTGCTATGCTAACGGTTGGGTCAAGTCCATCACATCATTCTCCTAATGATGTGATCCCATTATCAAATGACAACTCATGTCCATGGTCAGGAAATCTTGACCATCTTTTGATCAACGAGCTAGTCTAGTAGAGGCTTACTAGGGACACAGTATTTGTTTATCTATTCACACATGTATTTAGTTTCCGG
The DNA here is from genome assembly GCA_039707655.1 of Elymus sibiricus. Classification (NCBI taxonomy): domain Eukaryota; kingdom Viridiplantae; phylum Streptophyta; class Magnoliopsida; order Poales; family Poaceae; genus Elymus; species Elymus sibiricus. The sequence continues at coordinate 513,728,647 of CM077666.1, forward strand.
TCAATACAATTATAGCATGAATAATAAACTATTATCATGAACGGGGAAATATGATAATAACTAATTTATTATTGCCTCTAGGGCATATTTCCAACAGTCTCTCACTTGCACTAGAGTCAATAATCTAGATTACATCTCCATGTAATTAACACTTAATCAGTTCTAAAGCTGATCATGTTTTGCTTGTGAGAGAGGTTTTAGTCAACGGGTCTGCAATATTCAGATCCGTGTGTACTTGGCAAATCTCTATGTAGATGCTGCTACCACACTTTGTTTGGAGCTACTCCAAAAAATTTCCCCACTATACTTATCCGGTCTGAGACTCATAGTCTTTCGGATCAGTGTTTAAAGCTTGCATCGACGTAACCCCTTACGACGAACTCTTTATCATCTCTATTCCCGAGAAATTCTTCCTTAGTCATCTTAAGGATAATTTGACCGCTGTCCAGTGATCTACTCCTGGATCACTTTGGTACCTCTTTTGCCAGACACATGGCAAGGCACACAGCTTGGCATACTTTATAGAACCTATGGCCGAGGCATAGGGGATAACCTTCATCCATTCTATTTATTTTGCCGTGGTCGAGATTTGAGTCTTACTCAACTTCACACCTTTCACCACAGTCAAGAACTCCTTCTTTGACTGATCCATTTTGAACTTCTTCAAAATCTTGTCAAGGTATATGTTTTGTGAAAGTCATATGAGGCGTCTCAATCTATCTCTATAGATTTTGATGCCTAACATGTAAACAACCTTTACCTAGATCTTCAAGTCTTACTCCACTTCACACCAGCCAAGAACTTATTTCTTTTGACTTGATCCATTTAGAACTTCTTCAAAATCTAATCAAGGTGTGTGAAAATCTTTTATCAGGTGTCTTGATCTATCTCTATAGATCTCGATGCCCAAACCGTGGATAACTCAAAAAACAGGTTTTTATTGAAAAACTCCTTTCAATTAATTCTTTATGCTTTCCAGAAATTCTACATCATTTCCAATCACATATACTTATTAGAAATGTTATAGAGCTCCCACTCACTTTGTTGTAAATACAAGTTTCTCCATAAACTTGCATAAACCCAAACGCTTTGATCACTTCATCAAAGCGAGTATTCCAGCTCCGAGATGCTTGCACCAGTCCATAGATGGATCGCTGGAGCTTGCATACTTTGTTAGCACCTTTAGGATCGACAAAACCTTCCGGTTGTATCATATACAATTCTTCCTTAAGGAATCCATTAAGGAATGCCGTTTTGACGTCCATTTGCCAGATTTCATAATCATAAAACGCGGCAATTGCTAACATAATTCTGACAGACTTTAGCATCGCTACGGGTGAGAAAGTCTCATCGTAGTCAACTCCTTGAACTTGTCGATAACCTTTAGCAACAAGTCGAGCTTTATAGACGGTGACATTACCATCAGCGTCCGTCTTCTTCTTAAAGATCCATTTATTTTTAATAGCTCGCCGTTTCATCGGGCAAGTCTACCAAAGTCCACACTTTGTTCTCATACATGGATCTAATCTCGGATTTCATGGCCTCAAGCCATTTGTCGAAATCTGGGCTCGCCATCGCTTCTTCATAGTTCGTAGGTTCACCGTTGTCTAACAACATGACCTCCAAGACAGGATTGCCGTACCAATCTGGTGCGGAGCGTGTCCTGGTTGACCTACGAGGTTCTGTAGCAACTTGATCCGAAGCCTCATGATCATCATCATCAACTTCTTCTCTGGTCTGTGTTGGTGTCACAGAAATTTCTTTCTGTGGCGTACTACTATCCAGAGGAGGTACAATTATCTCATCAAGTTCTACTTTCCTCCCACTCACTTCTTTCGAGAGAAACTCCTTCTCTAGAAAGGATCCATTCTTAGCAACGAATACTTTGCCTTCGGATCTGTGGTAGAAGGTGTACCCAACGGTCTCCTTTGGGTATCCTATGAAGACACACTTATCCGCTTTGGGTTCGAGCTTATCTGGCTGAAGCCTTTTGACATAAGCATTGCATCCCCAAACTTTCAGAAACGACATCTTAGGTTTCTTGCAAACCACAGTTCATACGGTGTCATCTCAACGGATTTAGACGGTGCCCTTATTTAAAGTGAATGCAGCTGTCTCTAATGCATAACCCCAAAATGATAGTGGCAAATCGGTAAGAGACATCATAGAATGCACCATATCCAATAGAGTACGATTACGACGTTCGGACACACCATTACGCTGTGGTGTTCCATATGGCGTGAGCTGTGAAACAATTCCACATTGTCTTAAGTGATTGCCAAACTCGTAACTCAAATATTCTCCTCCACGATCAGATCGTAAGAACTTTATTTTCTTGTTACGATGGTTCTCTACTTCACTCTGAAATTCTTTGAACTTTTCAAATGTTTCAGATTTATGCTTCATCAAGTAGACATAACCATATCTACTCAAATCATCAGTGAACGTGAGAATATAACGATATCCACCGCGCGCCTCAACACTCATCGGACCGCATACATCGGTATGTATTATTTCCAATAAGTTGGTTGCTCGCTCCATTGTTCCGGAGAACGGAGTTTTAGTCATCTTGCCAATAAGGCACGGTTCACATGTCTCAAATGATTCATAATCAAGAGATTCCAAAAACCCATCTGCATGGAGTTTCTTCATGTGTTTAACACTGATATGACCTAAGCGGCAGTGCCACAAATATGTGGTACTATCATTATCTTTTGGCATTCGTGTTATGAACATATGTATTACTACGATCAAGATTCTATAAACCTTTCATTTTAAGTGCATGATCATCAATGATATTATCCAAATAGAATAACAATTATTCTCTGAAATTGAATAACCGTCTTGCAATAAACACTATCAGATATAATGTTCATGCTTAACGCAAGCACCAAATAACAATTATTTAGGTTCATCACTAATCCTGAAGGTAGAGAGAGCGTGGCGATGGTGATCACATCAACCTTGGAGACACTTCCAATGCACATCGTCACCTCGTTCTTAGCTAGCCCTCGTTTATTCCGAAGCTCCATGTTTCAAGTTGTAAGCAACTGAACAAGTATCAAATACCCAGGTGCTCCTACGAGTACTAGTAAGGTACATATCAATAACATGTATATCAAATATATTTGTTGACATTGCCAGTCTTATTATCTGCCAGTTACTTTGGGGAAGTTCCGCTCCCTGTGACATTTCCCTTTGCAATGGGAGCACTAAGTCTCGGGTTTGGTTCATCCTTGGGTTTCTTCGCGTTAGCGGCAACTGTTTTACCGTTCTTCTTGAAGTTCCCTTTTCTTTCCCTTGTCCTTCTTGAAACTAGTGGTCTTATTAACCATCAACACTTGATGCTCCCTTTTTTTGATTTCTACATCCGCAGATTGTAGCATCGCGAATAGCTTCAGGGTCTTCTATCCCTTGCATGTTTATAGTTCATCACGAAGATCCAGTAGCTTAGTGATAGTGACTAGAGAACTCTATCAATCACCACTTTATTCGGAAGTCTAACTCCCACTTGATTCAAGTGTTTGAAGTACTCAGACATTCTGAGTACATGCTCACTAACGGAGCTGTTCTCCTCCATCTTGTAGCTATAGAACTTGTCGAAGGTGTCATCCCTCTCGACCCGGGTGTGAGTCTTGAAAAACAAATTTTCAGCTCTTGGAACATCTCATATGCTCCGTGTTGCTCAAAACATATTTGGAGCTCCGGTTCTAAGCCGTAAAGTATGGTGCACTGAACTATCGAGTAGTCATCTTTTCTTGTCTGCCAGACGTTCATAACGTCCTCAGACGAAGCCGTAGGGGTATTTCACTGAGCGGTGCATTAAGGACATAAGCCTTCTGTGCAGCAGTGAGGACAATCCTCAGATCACGGACCTAGTCCGCATAGTTGCTTCCATCAACTTTCAACTTTGTTTTCTCTAGGAACATAATAAAAACAGGGGAACTACAGCGCGGTCTATGAAGGCTGATAGATCGAGGAATTCCCATGTTTTTTAAAGAAATCTAGAGTCTCAAAGGGTTGCAAAATTTTATATTCTATAAGATTTTTAGAGAATAAAATAGGGTTGCAAATTATACGACAAATGTTTCACTTTCACTTATGCCCTATACTCATTATTTGTATGAAATTCAAAGTCGTGACTTGGTGCAACCTGTACCAAGTACCATGCCATACCATAGAACCACACACGTGATAAGAATAATCTACACGCTCATGGGGCGAGGCTGTGGGTACGAAAAAGTTTCCACCGATGTTGCAGTGGTCTCAATTTAGACCAAGCAGTTATATAGTTGGGTAGGATTTCACCCTTTGGCTCATAGTGCGCTACCGTTCAGCAACAGAAAAGTCTCGTCAGAATATAGAATGATAGACATGACAACACCTGGGTGTGCAGTCTAATTGCAACTTCTTTATAAGTTCATCTTAGCTTCAAATGCACTATTATCATGATTCATGAACAGGTAGATGGTATTGTAGGGTTACTTTTGTTGTTTTCAAATTGGTTGCTTCTTTACCAGTAGCTTTTTCGTAGTAAAGAAAAGTTTTGTTGCCTTCCTGGGCATACATTCTCAAGTTGTTACAAAGCCAGGTACCAGTAAAAAATTAAAACGAAACAGGTTTCATAAACAACCAAAGGTGTCTAGTCTTCAAGTACCACATAAGTGACCAAAGTCCAACATAGTGACAAACTGTTTGCAGATCATCCACTTATAGTTCTAGGTTATCACTCTCAAAAGTCTCTGTTGTCCTTGTAGGCGTAGGCTCTAGCGAAGCAGATGTAGAGCGCGAGCTCCACCACACTGAGGCCGGCAAGCAGCCAGTAGAAGTAGTCTAGGTGGGCGCGGTTGAGATTGTCGGAGAACCAGCTGTCGCCACCGCCTTCGCGTGTGATGCGGTCAATGAGAGAGATGAGAGTGCCGCTGATGAAGCCGCCGATGCCAATCACACTACAGTAGAGCGCTATGCCAAGGCTGCGAAGCTCGCTGGGCATCTGGTCATAGAAGAACTCCTGCATCCCAACTATCACGAACACGTCCGCCACCCCGACCATCACGTATTGCGGCACCAGCCATGCCCAGCTCATCGGGACCGTTGCCTCGGTGTCTTCAACTAGGTTGTGCTCCCGTGCCATCTCTAGCCTCTGGGTCTCCACCAATGCCGCCACGCACATGGCGGCTAGCGACACGGCCATGCCTGTTCCTACTCGTTGAAGTTGTGTCAACCCAGACGGAGTACCCGTCACACAACGTAACACCGGCACTAGAACACGGTCATAGAAGGGAACAAATAACAAGACAGATGCTGGCCAAAACGTCTGCAACATGGCCGGTGGCAGCTCTAGGCCACCAATATGGCAATCTAGGGTGTGGCCCTGCTTGTTAAAAAGTGTCGTGATCTGCACGAACGCCACACCATATGCTAGACATGCAACCCAGATTGGCAGTAGCCGTAACACACCACGCGCCTCCTCCAAGTTTGTTGCGGCGTCTTCATCTTCATGTAGGTGTCCTTTAGCATGGAAGGAGAAGCATGAGTTCCTAGCAAGCGTGATGAGACTACATCCGAGACGGAAAAAGGGGCTGCCGGAGCCAATGATGGATGCGTGGAGGCGATAGGTGGGAATACCAAGGAGGAAGACGACAAAGGCGCAAATCATGACGGTGCAGAGCATGCCAAAACAAATTCCCCAACCAAGATTCTCCTGGATGTTGCTGACGATAATGATGGCGACAGCGATACCAATGGCTATGGAGAAATGCCACCAATTGAAGAAGGAGCTGCGGGCGGCACACTCCCTGGGGTGGTTGGGGTCAAATTGATCAGCGGCAAAGGCAAGTCCACAAGGCTTGTCAGCACCCTGCGCGAGGGCAATGAGATAGAGGGATACATAGAAGAAGGCCACCTGCGGCGACAAAGGGTGAGAAGAGGAGTCGTTGTTGAGGGTCGATGATGGTTGCTGAGTCAGGAGTGTGGATGCTAGAGTGATCATGCCATAACCCTGCATGTATATGAGTAGTTATTTCTTGTGAGTGTTTGTAGAAAATATGGTCTAGTAGCAGTCCCTAATATGCAATGAACATGTCACCAATCATATAAGCACAAATAATCTGAAATTACACCTATATATTCTGTAGCAAAATGCCCAATTCGAAATTTAGGGAAATAATTCAAGTGTTATTAATAAAGGAAGAGGAGAGCATGGAATTAATATTATCAAGAAACGTGCGATCTTTTAATGGTTGCTAATATTGTGATTATTAATGTCTACTTATTCTATGAAGCCCTCCACGCATTTACATTTGGTTGAGTAGCTAGGGGAAAATAAGTCAAGCCATAATTGTACGACATCCGGTCCAAAAAATTATGAAATTTTGGGCACAGTGTTGTTCCAAATTTAAATCTTGCACCGTCAATTATTCTTTACAATATGTGAGTACTAGTGTTAGTGTGGTTGTACAAACTAGAAAATAATATTTGAGTACTACTTCAATCTTCGAAGCTAATTGATACCAAACTTTCAATCATAGGGGTACTTGATTTGTATTGTTTTGAATTGTGACTGTATAATCAAAACATGAAGAGGAACAATACATTTGAGAGATAAAATGTTTTGAATTTTCAATTCTAGTAACATGACCGGTGTGGGCGATTGACGGCCTCTTCCGCGACAACAAGATGAACTGGTTTGTACTCCTCCTTACTCGAGCGTCGTCGATTATTGTCCTACTGCTTAAAACCTCACAAGCATGCTCGCAAAATGTCGACACCCCTACCGATGATGAGGCCTCATTCTTCAATATCTTCATGGCCTCAACAAGCAGCTGGACAACAACACCTCCATCCTCATACCTTTTATGGACCCATTCCTGATGTTTGCTCGCAAACCCTCGCTGATGACTGTCAAGGAGATGAAGAAAAAGCACCGCCACCATGCTCTTCACAAGTGCACCAGTCCGACGGTCCTCCTCGCGGTGCCAACCCTGTTCCGTTATGCATGACAAAATTCTAGCAAACCCTCTATGGTCAATGGCACAACAAGAACAAGAAGAGCAAGGGTGGCACCAACAATCGTGTCGGCAACGACACTCATGGTCAGTAACATAGGAAGGTTTGAGGGCCCTCACCCGCACAGCCACAACATGGTGCATGGTGCACCTCAGCATCACACCCTTTGCGCCATCCCATCATAAGGCAGTTACCCAAGCGTTGTGCACGCCACTTCTGGCATCACATCTAGTTGCCTCATGGGACTCGACAACATTCATGATCCAGTTCAATACGATGGCATTACATCCACCACCGTCCAACAAATGGTACATGAACATCAGCGCCTACTCGTACTTGGCATCCAAGTGTTATATATGTAGGAGATATGCCCTAGAGGAAGTAATAACAGTTATTTTGTATCTCCGAGTTTGTAACGAATGTTTATGTTCCATGCTATAACTGCAATGATTCTCGAGTCTGCAATATCCACGAGGCTCGGAGGGAAACTCATGTGCACGTGTGGTATAATAAACGGTAAAATGTATTCCTAGTCTTGCCTCTAAGACTGGCTCAAGTATTGCATGATGATCCTGTTTTCCTGATCATGGGCATGTCTATGCCAGCAATTTTGAGGGCACAATGTTAGAAGAACACTTGTGTTGAATCGACCCGAATTGATGTTATGCTATGAGATACATTCGTCACAAGTTAATGGTTAATAACACAGAGATGGTTAATGTTTGCATAATTCCTTAGACCATGAGAGTGTCGAGTTCCTTCGTACTTGCTTTGTGAACTTTGGGGTTTGTTAAACGTCATCCGTAACTGGGTGGCTATTACGGCGGCTTACGGGTTCACGGAAAAGTATGACAAGTAACGGGATAGCTCAAGATTGGGATTTGCTCCTCCGACGATGGAGAGATATTCTCGGGCCCTCTCGGTGTTACGGTATCCATCATCGTCTGGCCAGACACAGGGTGATTTGATCACAGGGATGCCGGAACACGGAAACGAGAAAAGAGAACAAAACCGGTAACGAGGTAACTGGCATAGTGGACAAGTTTTTGATCCGCGGGGATGCCAATAAATCTCAACTCGGGTATTTGTAACATATCGTGAAGCAACAGGAATAGCACACGGCAACTGGAGGTTCACTCGAATATTCATTCGTGTGGGTATAGGGGGTCAATATGGGTGTCCACGGCTCCGATGTTGATCATTGATCGGAAAGTGTTCCGGGTCATGTCTATACTTCACCGAACCTATAGGGTCACACGCTTAAGGGTCATCTACCTGCTGAATACTAGACAGGGAGTCTGAGAGAAAGTCACCGAAAAAGTTTCGGAGACAACGGAAACGTTCCGGAGAGAACACCGGAATAGTTTCGGTAAAACTGACAAGTTGTTTCAGGGTATTCCATTAAGTCATATTAGTTTCGGCACTCGCCTGAAAATTCTTGGAGGGTGCCAGAATTGTTCTGGTAACTTCTGGAATTTTTCCGGAGAGAAAAACCGGAAATGTTCTGGAGCAGGCGGAACCGCTGTGGTAGCTTTTCGCTGAAGGAAAACATTGTTCCGGAATTGTTTCGGAATGCGTTCAAAATTGTTTTAGTGCGTATTGGAATTATTCTAGGCACACAGAAATAATTTGGGATTTATCGGACGCAGAAAAATGTCTACATGAATAGTGAAAGTGCTTTTTGGTTCACTTTTTGGGTAGCCACCTTTGTGGACTTGAGTCAAAGTTCTAGAAGGACATGGCTTGCAAGGGAAGGAACCCCTTTTGGGGGGGGGGGGGGCAAGGGGTGGCCGGACAAGGGTGGTGGAGCTCCTTGGAGCTCCACATGGCCTCTCATGATGCCCTTAATGCCCACCATTTGTGACCTAATGGATGGGGTTTTTGGTATTTTTTGAGGCAGCCCTACCCCTTGGGTTTCCTATAAATAGAGGTGGAGAGGAGCTCTCCACACTCATCCCTTGCTCCCATACACATGCCATAGACTTGTCTGGCTTCTCTCTCCCTCCCAGCGAAATAGTTTCGTAGAGCCGAAAGGCTGTCTGGATTCTGGCAGGAACTAGTTCTGGACGGCGAAGCCCTGCCGGATAGCTGACACCGTATGTGTGCAACCCCGTAGAGAGGTCGTAGTTTCGATCTTTTGCCCGAGGGGGTGTTCGAGTGTCCTCCCGAAGGGCTGTCCGAGTTACCGTTCGAGTTTCGAGTGTCCTTCCGAAGGGCTGTCCGAGTTCCGTTCGAGTTTCGAGGGTCCTCCCTAAGGGCTGTCCGTGACATCGTCCGAGGGACTGTCCGACCGCCTCCCGAAGGGCTGTCCGACGAGGGAGTACATCCTCGCGGTTGGGAGGTTGTAAATCCTAGCTGCGGGGATCTGCACCGACGATCTACACCGACTCTTCTTCCGCTGCGCTACGAGTCGGTACGGATCAGATCAAACCCTGTATGACATCTCCATAGTGGTCCTGGGCGTGCTCGCTGTACCGAAATTTTTTGTTTTCTGTCGCGTTCCCCTACAGTGGCATCATGAGCCGTGCTATGCGTAGATGCAGGTTACGATCTAGAATACATGGAGATGTATGTGTATTGCATAATATAATTTTGGAGTAGATGAGATCTATTGCTGAAAATTATTTATGCGGGTAGCAGATGAAGTCTGTTACCCGATGTTCTTGTTGCTTCCCTAGAATTTGCGTATTTCTGATCTCGAGACAACATGGTGGAATTTGACAAAGTTCTGGCAATCCGCGATCCTGATTGATCAACGAAGTGCTATCAGTTCTTTGGGTTCCACCATAGTCAAAAGAAAGATGAAATTTCGCAGACGAAAGGGCAATGCAGATATGATCTGCACAGGGGTCATGCGTATGACGAAGTTTAGTATGGGGCTCGAGATTTTATTATCTCGTATTTCATACACCCCGCGATGTTAATCTAGCAACTTGAATAATCATACTTGATGATAAAACGTTGGTAACTGCGGTTTAAGTCAAAACCTTAGAAGCCACGTAAAATAAAATTTTGCATAAACCGATTAGAGGCGTCTAACTTGGTTTTGCAGGATATGCATGTGATGTGGTATAGCAATACTCAATTTAATTCGATTATGTATGAGATGACTATATGATGTAAAATTATTAACATGACCTGCGTGTCATGATTCGGCATGATGGCTGGAGCCATATGATTGTCACTTTAATGACCTGCGTGTCAACCTTAAGTAATGCACTTATTTTATTAGCTATAGAGATAGCAATATTATCTGGTGCATCGACAAGTTGGTGGCAATCTTCGCGAAGGTGAACACCGACGCAAATGCCGAAGACGAAGAAATACTTGACTTCTCCGTCAGAAAGGGCTATACCATATCATGCTATTATGAATTGCCTGAGATGTTTATCCCTTATGATGCACCCTTTTGATTGCGCGGTAGTCGCTTTTTATTAGGGTGATCTCCCACTTAAAAATATCAAGTAGTTAGTGTTCTCCCAAGTGTAGCACCGTCACAGCATCTATCCTTTCGGGGTGCACCATGGATGCATGGGTACGAACGATTGGAGAAATGTAAGGCGGGTGAGGTCAGACCTCGCAGCAAGATCATTTGGTTGTCTTGACGTTCATGGCAGGATCGTCCTGAGCTCGGAACACACGCATCGAAAGATGAACAAGAGTCACATAGAGATGTGATCGGCAAGTTAGCCTACCGATTGAAATCCTCGTCATGAGATGATGATTCTATGACGTTGAATTGATATTTGGATTTTGAATCACTCATAATCAATTTTGAGAGATATTGATTTGAGTGGGAGCACACTTTAGAATAAAATTGTTTATTCACTAGTGCCAAAATCATTATGAACAAAGTCTAAGTGAAACTTGTGTTTACCGTTGTAGATCAAATGGCTCGCAACACCGCGTTCAACTTAGGCCCGATGTTAGAGAAAGAGAAGTTAGCTGCGACTGGAAACAACTATGCGGACTGGGCCCATAACCAGAGGATTGTCCTCAGGAGCGCTAAGAAAATGTATGTGCTTGAAACTGCTCTTCCAGCTAAACCGGCGACAGATGCCCCGGAAGATGAACAAAATGTTTGAGCCACTAAGGATGATGATCACAACTTAGTGCAGTGCCTCATGCTAGCTTGCATGAGTCCAGGGCTTCAAAAACGTTTTCAATTCCATAAACCCCGTGATATGATCCGGGAATTGGATGCTCTGTACAAGGAAACCGCAAGGTCTGAACGATTTGATATCATGAAGACCTTGATGGAATGCAAGATGGCTGAGGGCAGTTCAGTTGGCGAACACGTAGTCAAAATGATTGGCTATGCTGAAAGGCTTAAAACCCTGGAATTTCCAATTCCACCTGGCCATATGATGGACATGATGCTTTCTTCACTCCCCCCGTCTTACGACGGTTTTGTCATGAACTACAACATGAGTGGGATGGAGAAGACACCGAAAGAGGTGCTCGCCATGCTGAAAACTGCGGAAGGAGGACTGCGGAAAAATCGCAAGCAAGTGTTGCTTGTGAATAAAACCGCCAGTTTCAAAAAGAAAGGCAAGCCAAAGAAGGGCAAGGGCACCGGTAAGACCGGCTCCCAAAGCAACTCTAAGGGCGGAGCCAAGAATGAAACTGAGTGCTTCTACTGCAAGGGCACAGGACACTGGAAGAGAAACTGCAAGAAATATCTGGAAGATAAGAAGTCCGGGAAAACCGAAAAAGGTATAATTGTTATACAAGTTAATGTCATTGACGTTTTGCTTGGTAGCGAAAATTCTAAGTCTTGGGTATTTGATACCGGATCGGTTGCTCACATTTGCAACTCGATACAGGGACTTCAGAAGGTGCGCAAGCTAGCAAAGAATGAAGTCATGATGCGCGTCGGGAACGGCGCTGGGATCGCCGCTCAAGCCGTCGGCATTATGCCTCTACGTCTCCCTTCGGGATTTATCTTAGAACTAAATAACTGTTATTTTGTTCCACTATTGTGTAGAAACATTATCTCCGGATCATGTTTAGTACACGATGGGTATTCGTACAAGTCTGAGAACAATGGTTGTTCACTTTATTGTAAGGATATGTTTTATGGATTTGCACCCATTGTTGGGGGCCTTTTCATACTAAATCTTGAATGTGGAAATGATGTCTTTAACGTGAATGCTAAACGCCTTAAGAAGGCTGATACCACCATCACTTACTTGTGGCACTGTCGCCTTGGCCACATCGGAAAGAAACGCATGCAAAGACTCCAGAGAGATGGGGTTTTACCGTCCTTTGATTTTGAATCATTTGACACATGTGAAGCTTGTCTGATGGGGAAAATGACCAAGACGCCGTTCACGGGTCAACCTGAACGGGCGGGTGAATTATTGGAAATAATACATAGTGATGTATGTGGTCCAATGAGCACAGCCGCACGGGGTGGGTATTTCTACTTCGTGACTTTTACTGGTGATTTAAGTCGCTATGGCTATATCTACTTGATGAAGCATAAGTCAGAAACCTTTGAAAAGTTCAAAGAATTTCAGAATGAGGTAGAAAATCATTGTGACAAAAAGATTAAGTTTCTGCGGTCTGATCGCGGAGGCGAATATCCTAGTCATGAGTTTGGCCAACATCTGAGTGACCGTGGAATCGTTTCACAGCTTACGCCTCCCGGAACTCCGCAGCGAAACGGAGTGTCGGAAAGACGTAACCGAACCCTATTAGACATGGTAAGGTCGATGATGTCTCTTACAGATCTGCCGATATCTTTTTGGGGTCACACACTAGAAACTGCCGCTCACACACTAAACAGAGCACCATCTAAGTCTGTTAAGACGACACCACATGAGATGTGGAATGGGAAGAAACCCAGTTTGTCGCATCTTAAGATTTGGGGATGTGAGGTACATGTAAAACGTTTACAATCAACCAAACTCAATCCCAAATCAGACAAATGTAACTTTGTAGGTTATCCAAAAGAAACAGTTGGGTATTCCTTCTACCTACCCTCCGAGCACAAAGTGTTTGTCGCTAAAAGCGGAGTCTTTCTTGAGAAAGAGTTTCTCGCTAAAGAATTAAGTGGGAGGACAGTACAACTTGATGAGATTACTGAATCTTCGGCAACCGTTGATATGGCTAAGCAACCGGAAGAAATTCTGCTAATTATCCCTACAACCGAGCCGGAAGTTGTCGCATGTGATGCGGAAACTTCAGACAATGTTGTAACTGAACCGCGCAGATCAGGTAGGGCTATCCAGCCACCTGAGTGGTTTCATAACGAAATCTTCATTCTTGAAGACGATGAACCTGCGCACTACAAGGAAGCGATGGCGGGGCCCAGCTCAAGGGAATGACACAAGGCCATGAAATCCGAGATGAAATCCATGTACGAAAACCAAGTTTGGAACTTGGAAAAACTTCCAGAAGGCGTAAAGCCCATTGGTTGTAAATGGATTTTCAAAAGAAAGACGGACGCGGATGGTAACATTACTATCCACAAAGCTAGACTTGTCGCGAAAGGGTTCACGCAAGTTCCAGGAGTGGACTACGACGAGACTTTCTCGCCCGTAGCTATGCTTAGGTCTGTTCGGATATTACTAGCAATTGCTGCTTATTTCGATTATGAAATATGGCAGATGGACGTCAAAACGGCTCTCCTAAATGGAAATCTCAAAGAAGATGTATACATGATACAGCCTGATGGTTTTGTCGTTCATAAGGATGCTGGAAAGGTATGCAAACTTCAGAAAGCCATTTATGGTCTGAAGCAAGCGTCAAGGAGCTGGAACATTCGTTTTGATGAAGTGGTCAAACAGTTTGGCTTCATCAGGAATGACGAAGAATCTTGTGTTTACAAGAAGTTTAGTGGGAGCGCAAAAGCATTTCTAATCTTGTATGTGGATGACATATTGTTGATTGGAAACGACGTGAATTTTCTTAGCGAAATAAAAGACTCATTGAAGAAGAGTTTTTCAATGAAAGACTTAGGCGAAGCGGCATATGTATTGGGCATTAGAATCTATAGAGATAGATCAAAACGCCTGATAGCACTTAACCAAAGCACGTACATTGACAAGGTGTTGAAAAGGTTCAACATGGAGAACTCCAAGAAAGGCCTACTCCCCATGTCACCTGGCACAATGCTTTGTAAGAATCAGTGTCCTCGGACTCTTGATGAGCGAGTACAGATGAATGATGTTCCATATGCTTCGGCAGTTGGTTCTATTATGTATGCCATGCTATGTACAAGACCGGACGTTTCCTATGCGCTAAGTGTTAGCAGTCGGTACCAAAGTGATCCAGGATTGGAACACTGGGCCGCAGTCAAGGGTATTCTTAAGAACCTCAGAAGGACCAAGGATTTACTCCTTGTATACGGAGATGATGAAGAGCTCATTGTAAGTGGTTACACTGATGCAGGCTTCATGACTGACCCAGATGACTTCAAATCTCAATCAGGCTATGTTTTCATATTGAATAGTGGAGCAGTTGATTGGAAAAGTTCCAAACAAAAGACTGTGACGGATTCTACGACGGTGACGGAGTATGGATCAAGCAATTTCTTGAAGACCTTGGTGTGGTTCCAAGTGCTCTGGACCCGGTGGAGATCTATTGTGATAATAGTGGCGCCGTGGCTCAGGCAAGGGAGCCAAGTTCGCACCATAAGACAAGACATATTGAACGCAAATATAAACTCATTCGACATCATGTCGAAGCGGGTTTAGTGAAAGTACGCAAAGTTCACACGGATCTGAACGTGTCAGACCCGATGACAAAGCCTCTACCACGAGCAAAGCATGAGCAACACCGGATAGCCATTGGTGTTAGGGAAGCCATGTAACTGGATTATGACCCTAGTGCAAGTGGGAGTCTGTAGGAGATATGCCCTAGAGGCAGTAATAATAGTTATTTTGTATCTCTGAGTTTGTAATGAATGTTTATGTTCCATGCTATAACTGCAATGATTCTCGAGTCTGCAATATCCACGAGGCTCGGAGGGAAACTCATGTGCACGTGTGGTATAATAAACGGTAAAATGTATTCCTAGTCTTGCCTCTAAGACTGGCTCAAGTATTGCATGATGATCCTGTTTTCCTGATCATGGGCATGTCTATGCCAGCAATTTTGAGGGCACAATGTTAGAAGAACACTTGTGTTGAATCGACCCGAATTGATGTTATGCTATGAGATACATTCGTCACAAGTTAATGGTTAATAACACAGAGATGGTTAATGTTTTCATAATTCCTTAGACCATGAGAGTGTCGAGTTCCTTCGTACTTGCTTCGTGAACTTTGGGGTTTGTTAAACGTCATCCGTAACTGGGTGGCTATTACGGCGGCTTACGGGTTCACGGAAAAGTATGACAAGTAACGAGATAGCTCAAGATTGGGATTTGCTCCTCCGACGATGGAGAGATATTCTCGGGCCCTCTCGGTGTTACGGTATCCATCATCGTCTGGCCAGACACAGGGTGATTTGATCACAGGGATGCCGGAACACGGAAACGAGAAAAGAGAACAAAACCGGTAACGAGGTAACTGGCATAGTGGACAAGTTGTTGATCCGCGGGGATGCCAATAAATCTCACCTCGGGTATTTGTAACATATCGTGAAGCAACAGGAATAGCACACGGCAACTGAAGGTTCACTCGAATATTCATTCGTGTGGGTATAGGGGGTCAATATGGGTGTCCACGGCTCCGATGTTGATCATTGATCGGAAAGTGTTCCGAGTCATGTCTATACTTCACCGAACCTATAGGGTCACACGCTTAAGGGTCATCTACCTGCTGAATACTAGACAGGTAGTCTGAGAGAAAGTCATCGAAAAAGTTTCGGAGACAACGAAAACGTTCCGGAGAGAACACCGGAATAGTTTCGGTAAAACTGAAAAGTTGTTTCAGGGTATTCCATTAAGTCATATTAGTTTCGGCACTCGCCTGAAAATTCTTGGAGGGTGCCAGAATTGTTCTGGTAACTTCTGGAATTTTTCCGGAGAGAAAAACCGTAAATGTTCTGGAGCAGGCGGAACCGCTGTGGTAGCTTTTCGCTGAAGGAAAACATTGTTCCGGAATTGTTTCGGAATGCGTTCAAAATTGTTTTAGTGGGTACTGGAATTATTCTAGGCACACAGAAATAATTTGGGATTTATCGGACGCAGAAAAATGTCTACATGAATAGTGAAAGTGCTTTTTGGTTCACTTTTTGGATAGCCACCTTTGTGGACTTGAGTCAAAGTTCTAGAAGGAGATGGCTTGCAAGGGAAGGAACCCCTTTTGGGGGGGCCCCCAAGGGGTGGCCGGCCAAGGGTGGTGGAGCTCCTTGGAGCTCCACATGGCCTCTCATCATGCCCTTAATGCCCACCATTTGTGACCTAATGGATGGGGTTTTTGGTATTTTTTGAGGCAGCCCTACCCCTTGGGTTTCCTATAAATAGAGGTGGAGAGGAGCTCTCCACACTCATCCCTTGCTCTCATACACATGCCATAGACTTGTCTGGCTTCTCTCTCCCTCCTAGCGAAATAGTTTCGTAGAGCCGAAAGGCTGTCTGGGTTCCGGCAGGAACTAGTTCTGGACGGCGAAGCCCTGCCGGATAGCTGACACCCTATGTGTGCAACCCCGTAGAGAGGTCGTAGTTTCGATCTTTTGCCCGAGGGGCTGTTCGAGTGTCCTCCCGAAGGGCTGTCCGAGTTACCGTTCGAGTTTCGAGTGTCCTCCCGAAGGGCTGTCCGAGTTCCGTTCGAGTTTCGAGGGTCCTCCCGAAGGGCTGTCCGTGACATCGTCCGAGGGACTGTCCGACCGCCTCCCGAAGGGCTGTCCGATGAGGGAGTACATCCTCGCGGTTGGGAGGTTGTAAATCCTAGCTGCGGGGATCTGCACCGACGATCTACACCGACTCTTCTTCCGCTGCGCTACGAGTCGGTACGGATCAGATCAAACCCTGTATGACATCTCCATAGTGGTCCTGGGCGTGCTCGCTGTACCGAAATTTTTTGTTTTCTGTCGCGTTCCCCTACAATATACTCACCACCTGAGCATGTGGGTCTTTACTTGCCATTCAGGCCGTAGAGACAAATAAGCATCATTTTTACTGGTGAGTTGTTTGTGATTGATCTAGCTGTAGTCCTACATGTGCAATGTACAAGTGTCAACTGACATAGCAAAATCTAGCACAAATAGTTTGATACTATTTTGAATTACGGTACACATACTTCCAAATGAAAAAATCTACCGATATATATATCTTGGAGCAAAATTCACAATTATTATTCTGGAGAAATAATTTAAGCCTTATATTAATAAGGGAAGAGGAGCGGTTTCAGTACGACTAGGCACGAGGAGGAGGAGGAGGTTAGCCTTGATGGGCAGGTGGTGCCTCAGAAGGACACCTTTAGATATTTGGGGTCTATGCTGTAGAAGGATGTGGATATCGATGAAGATGTGAATCATCGAATCAAAGCCGGATGGATGAAGTGGCGCCAAGTTTCTGGCATTCTCTGTGACAAGAGAGTGCCACAAAAGCTAAAAGGCAAGTTCTATAGGACGGCGGTTCGACCCGCAATGTTGTATGGCGCTGAGTGTTGGCCGACTAAACGGCGACATGTTCAACGGTTAGGTGTGGCGGAGATACGCATGTTGAGATGGATGTGTGGCCACACAAGGAAGGACTGAGTCCGGAATGATGATATACGAGATAGAGTTTGAGTAGCGCCGATTGAAGAGAAGCTTGTCCAACATCGTCTGAGATGGTTTGGGCATATTCAGCGCAGGCCCCCAGAAGCGCCAGTGCATAGCGGACGGCTAAAGCGTGTCGATAATGTCAAGACAGGTCGGGTTAGACCGAACTTGATATGGGAGGAGTCTGTAAAAAGGGATCTGAAGGACTGTAGTATCACCAGAGAACTAGCCATGGACAAGGGTGCGTGGAAGCTTGCTATCTCAGACCATGAGTCGCCAAGAACTAGCCATGTGCCAGAACCATGAGTTGGTTGCGAGATCTTATGGGTTTCACCTCTATCCTACCCCAACTTGTTTGGGACTAAAGACTTTGTTGTTGTTTGTTGTTGTTGTCGTTGTTGTATTAATAAGGGAAGAGGAGAGCATGCAAGTAGTACAGATATTCTAGACCATATTATTCGAGAGGCAATCATCACTTAATTTAGTAAGTAAGATGTTATTTCAGTGACATTTAAGAGAAGTTCATACACATTTTGGAGTAACCTTCAATCCATCATTAATTGCACAACTAGCTCAAGTTAAACACATCATCCACAAAAGAAATGTTGTACACTTTGCTATTGTCGACATCGATGTCACAGTGAAACGTACCAGCCATGTGATCCACCTACAGTACCACTGATTGCGCTCAAGGACGAGATTTTAAAGGAACAAGTTTGACGTGACAAGGCCGTGACCTACTCTACTGTAGGGTGCTTGTGCGTTGCGTCAAAATTAAGACAAGTCTTAAGAAACCAACAGTTGGATGGATGACCACTAAAAGTAGTCCTTGTCAAACATGTACCCGATATATATATATATATATATATATATATATATATATATATATATATATATATATATATATATATATATATATATATATATATATATATATATATATATATATATATATATATATATATTATCAAGGCGGGGTTATTTTTTTTAATGTGAGTCGACATTTCCATTGAATGCAAGATGAGTGTGGCGACTATTAATTTTAAAACTAGAATGGTTGGGCGTGCTTTTCTACGCCGTTGATTTTTGTTGGGTTTTCATAAATTTTCTACTCCATGGGTTTCGAAATATAAGGTGTATTAGTCTTTGAAAAGTCAAACCTCTTTAAGTTTGACCAATTTTGTAGACAAATATATCAATATCCATAATATCTAATCAGTATCATTAGATGCATCGTGAAATAAATTTTCATATTTTATTTATTTAGTATTGTGGATGTCGATGTTTTCAGCTCTAAACATGGTCAAAGTTATAGAAATTTGACTTTTTAAAAACAAATACACCATATATTTTGAAACTGAGGGAGTATTTGGTTTGACGAGTGGGGAAGATGATGAAGTGTGTTTTCTTTTTATTTGTAACGTGGTGTTTTGGTGGCCTTTTCGCGAGGTGATTTTGTGTTATCTGCTAATCAACTCATACATATGTGGAGAAATTTTCTATGTCGGTGGTTGCATGTATTATATTTGTGTTACAGTATAACATATTGGTGTTTCTTTTTTCTAGTTGATGAGAGGTTGCGCGGAACTAACATGTTTTTATAGGCCGGTTGCTGTCGATTGATTTGAAAATTCATTGGCCTTGTCAAAATGGTGAACCAAATCCAAAATTGAGTACCTCATTTGAATGAGAGAGCTCCAAAATTGGGGAGCGTAGTGAATTAAATGAATTACTGGTGGCACAGTACAATATATTGGCATTTCTTTTTTCTAGATGGTGAGAGTGTGCGCGGGACTGATGTGTTTTTAGGGGCCGGTTGTTGTCGATTGATTTTTAAAAATTGTTGATCCGATCAAAATCGTGAACCAAATCTGAAATTGTATACTTCAATCGAATGAAAGAGCTCCAAAATTATGGAGCATATTGAATTACAAAAATTGAATAGAGAACAAAATATCGTTCGCCCGGTCAAAATTGGGTGAAATCTTAATTAATTGTGCAGCCTTAAAAATTAGGGATCATCGTGTATTTATAGATAGATTTCTTTTCTCCGGAATATGAGTACAGACAGTGTGTGAGTTTTTACGTGTGGTGATGTGCATGAAAATATGTGCCGTGCATACCCCTAGAAAAACGGAATATGTCCCTAAAAAAAAAGAATATGTGTTGTGCATCCAGGCGTGGTAATTGGTATCCTCAAGCAGCAATGAGGACGAGTCTAACCATAAAAAAGATGACATGGAAATTAATTTCCTTAATTATTACCAGGACGTAGAGGGTGCAGGCGAGGATGATGGACCAGTAGCGCCCCAGCCAGGAGTCGGCGACGAAGGCGCCCAGCAGCGGCATGAGCCTGGCCGTCCCCGTCCAGACGTTCACCGCCGCAGCCGCCGCCGCGTTGGAGTGGCCGAGCGGCCCCGTCATGTACGTGATCAGGTTGGCCGACACGCCGTAGTAGGCGAAGCTGCCGGCGCCCTCCACCACTGCGTACGCGGTATGCACGCGCGGCTACCTTGTTAGCTATCTGGGATGTAAAACTGGATCGAGTAAAGAGCTAGCTCTAGGACATGCAGTGCATACCGGCGACGAAGATGGCGGAGCGCCACCCGCCGGAGGTGGCACGGTAGACGGGGAGGCCGCGGAAGTCGGAGACGCCGGCCAGCGGCTCATCCTTTTCCTCGAGAAAGGGAGCCTCGGCGTCCATCACTGCCATCTCCTAGCTTGCTTTGCACATATAGCTTAAGCCTTGTTGGCGATATATATCATCGTGGGTGGTTTGTTCCTGTCTCGGAGCAGTTCATGTTGCCGGACGGACTAGACCGCTGTGACTGTGACGCTGCACTCTACTAGTGCTTGTTTGCTTTGTTTCCATGTCCATCGGCACCACGCCGGTACGTACTTGCTCCGTTTTTTTTTTTTGACGGAATACTTGCTCCGTTTTCATCCACACAAATACTCTCGCGTCTCCATCCATCGCTCAGAGACAGCTTGCTTCTCATGTCATCCATCCCTCAGACGTGTCGATATATTACTCTGCCTTCTCAAAAGAAAAAAAGATAGATTACTCGGTGAAAACTAAGAGAGAATACAAATCCGTCGCCAAGGACGTGAAAAGATGTGATTGGGTCTCCTCCCGTGGCGTATAACTCAAAATTCGCCACAGGTGAGGAATAGTTATTCTGCATGTCCTTATTTTAGCACCGGATTTTTACGTCACGTAAATTTTATCTTAGTTGTAAGTCAAGATATGTAAGGAAATGTATATACTAATTTTTGTTTACCGACGTAAAATTGCAAACCAGAAACACCACGTAGAATATGCATATCAACGTAATTTGTGTGGTATGACTCGTATCTTGCGTTTGTTACGACGATTTTTGAGTTGTAAGTCGACATGAAGCATACGTAACTTGTGTATACTAACCATAAATTATGGATGTGACGGCTTAAGAAAACCATGGGTGCAAAATACTTCCTCTTTTTTTAGTTTGCATATAACTTTGCGTTTTTTCCCTATAATACTCTGCATCTTCCTATTTTCCTACCGACTCTTTTCAAGTTTGCCCCTAAAATTCTGTTTTCCATGCAACCTCTCGTAATTAGTTATACGCCATGGGAGGACCCAATCAAACGTGGTGCATTTAGAGTGTGTGCAATTGTGCTATCTTAGAAGTACCACATAAGATAAATGTTGAGGTGGAGGAGAGAGAAATTGTTTGAAATGACTTGTCTTCTCTTAATTAAGAGATGATCTCTTAGCACGAGATCTCTCATCACATATTTAGGTATATATATAGTTACTAGATAACACTAAGAGAGAATACATGTATTTTTATTTCCATCTCTAAATTATATGGAAAAAATTAAGATATGGCTTCTTTATCAACCGCTACACATTCCCTTGTTGGGGGCACGAGATTTTAGAACCATATACGAGAAGCAAAAAAGTTGTCCACACAAGGGTGTTAGAGCATGGATCATGGAAGACAGTGTAGATTGCCTAGGGTTTCAGTTCAAGGCGGCAGTATTCAAGCGATGGTGGTGCCACTGTCCCCGTTCTCACACCGTTCCGTGTACGTGGCCCCGTGGTTCACATCCGTTGTAACTTCACTCCTTGTATCAATGAAAAGATACGTAAGCTTTGCATATTTGTGGGAAAAAACATGCATGCATGGCATGCCAGGGTGCACGCGTGAGTGGGTACCATACATAGTGTGCATCATTAATTGTTTTTGGTTTAATCTAGGCGCAAACGTTTGCCCCGTTTTGATTGATCACCACCTACCTATGCACATATGGGCCCTCGATGTGTGGACGGCGATCAACTTGCTGTTGCCCGTTCCCTCATGATTCCTTTGTCAAGCACTTGGTGTAGACGATACACTGTATTTGTCAAAATGTTTACCAGCTACCAGTTCAAAGAACAAGTTTACTGGTTAACGTGTCACCGTCATAGTTATACACCAAGGTGGTGGCCGCTATCTGGAAATTTCAGCCATTTTATTTTTCAACGCTGGAATTCATACGATTTACACACGTTTATTCATTATAAGCTACAAACTTACGGAAGGTTTGGTACGGAATTAACTTGCACGGTTACGTGTATGGCCACGGAGAAATCAGTGGAAGTCTTCCATAAGTAAAGCATTTTCGATGCATTAAAGACTTGATGTGAATGTGCACGGTGGACAAATAAGGAGCATGCTAACCTATCACTGCAAGTGCTGGGTGATAAACAGAAAGCTGGCCAGCTAGATAACTGCTCCAACATCAGTGGAACAGTCCCTAATTAAGCAAAACAGACCACGACCGGTCATTGCCGACTATTCCCATCATACACCACTTCAGATATGCAAAATAAATAATCTCTCTCTCTCTCTCCACATCAAATTTCGAGTATGTGTGAACACGGTGATAAATTTTGAGCAGGTGCAAACACGGTGATTAGAATCAGGGCAAACGACAATGACGATGAGCAGGATTATGACAGTGTGTGTGTGTGTGTGTGTGTGTGTGTGTGTGTGTTGGGGGTTGTATGCCAGGATGATGGAACGGTACCGCCCTAGCCAGGAGTTGGCGACGAAGGCGTCCGGTAGCGGCAGTGCGGCACGAGCCTAGTCGTCCCCATCCAGACGTTCACAGCCCGGTGTTGGAGTGGCCCAGCAGCCCCGTCAGGTAAGGGGCCAGGTATGCCGACACGCCATAGTAGGCGAAACTGCTGGCCACCTCCACCATTGCATGCATGCCGCTGGTGGATTATAAGAAAATTAATCGATACTCCCATGTTTTTTAGCTTGCATATAACTCCAAACCCGCATAGCAAAGAAAGGAGAGGCTGGGTTGTATGCAGTTGGTTCTTCCTTGAAAGTGTTTGTGACATATGGATAGGTGGAGATGGGAAAGACACGGAGAGTAAGAGCATCTACAGCCGGATACACCAAATCCGACCCCTCAAACGCCCGCGGATGTGCCCAGGCGCGTCCGCAGACAGTGACCGGCCACACCTTAAAAAATCATTTCCACAACCGGATACCTCAATTACGAAACCTCAAATCCATACAATTACATGCAATGTGAAACATAATCTAAGAGGAACTCGTCCGGCTGCGCCCCTTGAAGTGTTGCTCCTGTCACCGGTGAGGTAGAGTAGGATATGGGACACGCACCGGCTCACGGGACTCGAAGCGCCGCCGTCTCCCATGCCCTACTCTTCCTCGTCGGAGTCCGAAGCCTTCACGGTGCCGGTCGATGTGAGGCCAACACATCCACCACGACGCGGCTGCGCCGCCCAGGGTTGCAGGCCATCCACCGCGGCGTCGGAGAGTGCGACTCCGCCTCGCCGACGTCGGCCGCGAGAGCTGCCATGGCCTCCCGCGCCCACTGCCTCGCACGGCGGGCACGCCGCGCCATACCCACAGCTGACGGCCCACGGATGGCCTCGTCGTCGGCATGCCAACATAGGGTTTGCGCGTCCACCAAGGCATTCAAACGCCAGACAGAGCGCACCACCTCCGGCGAGGCAGCGACGACGCGCCGCACGCTGGATCCACGCGCCATTTGGGCGGAGGCAATGGGCGTCCGCATTGCACTTCGCCGCCCCGCGCACTGGATCCACGCGCCATTTGGGCGGAGTGGCTAGGGTTTGGTTCGAGGAGCGGATGGGAACGAATATATGTGGGTCTGGGTGGGCCAGTGTGGGCCGGCTCCGACATGGCGGACGGGCCCGATCGCGCCCGGGCCGCACCATATCCGCCCCATATTTGGGCTGGATATGAGGGGTGCCGGTCAGCCGGGCGTTTGAGGCCGAGGCGCCCGGCTGGGTCACATATTTTTTTTGACCGGTCACTGACCGGGCCGTCCGCCTAGGCACTTGAGGGGGGTTTGAGGCGCCCGGCTGTAGATGCTCTAACTAGCTTAGTTCATTAGTAGGGATGCAAAAGCGGAACCCGCCAGGCATGAAAATATGTTAAGTTAGTTTGAAATATGCTCCAAGCATCGAACAATCCGATGACTAGACTCAACCACAGCTTGCACATGAAGCTGGTTTATGCTTGCATACATATAATTAGGGCGTGCATGCATGCTTTGTGCATTACCTCCGTTCCAAAATAATTATAATTTTAGATTTGTCTCAAGTCAAACTTGTTCAGGTTTGACTAAGTTTATAGAAAAATATATTAACATCTAGAACACCAAATTAGCCTCATGAACTTCTTTATGAAATATATTTTTGTATTATGTGTGTTCGGTGTTGTATATCTTAGCATATTTTTCTATGAAGTTGATCAAATTTAAGCAAATTTGACTTAGGACAAAGCTAGATCTTTAATTACGTTGGAACAGAGGGAGTATATAATATTCGATCGAGTAAGCAGCCAGCCCTGGCACATGCAGTGCATCACCGACGACGAAGAGGGTGCAGCGCCACCCACCGGAGGTGGCGCGCGGCCGTGGAAATGGGACAGGCCTGCGTCCATGATTGTCATCTCCTAGCTTTCTTCCTCAGACCCCCGGAAAAAAAAAAGCTTTCTTCCTCAGAGCTTGTTCGCCGTATATCTTATCGTGGGGATCCAAGATAACTGCCGGTTGGCTGATCCTTGTCACGGAGCAGTTCGGGTTGCTAGTTGGACTAGATCGCTTCGACGACGACGCCGCGCTATACTGATACCTAGTGCTTGTGTGCGCAGTTTCAATGCTCCTTCAGCATCAGGTACGTACATGCTCCGTTTCATCCACGCATATTTTCATGTCGTCATCATCCGTCACTCAGGCTCGTAGACTCCTTTGTCATCTAGCTACTCAGACGTGTCGATAAAATACTCTGTTCACAAAGACGGAGAGATCCGGATTTTATAACCATATAGGAGAAAAGAAATTGTACACGCTTGGGTGATCCGCTTACTGGTTACTCTCAGCCTGCTCAAGTTAAACCCTCCTACAACAAAATTAATATAAGATTGTTGCAAAATTTGAATTTTGCATAGAATCAGATTGACAAGGAATAAGATAGTTCAGCCAACTAGATTTTTTTTTCAGTCGACATTGATAGCCGTTCAATCAAGATACTTGGATACTTTTATAATTGTGTGAATATAAAATAGTATGCAAAATTTATATTTTGCAACCAACTCAGATGGATAAGGGATGAAATAGTTCAGTCAACTACAATTAGTTATTTTCCAATCGACATTGATAACCGTTGGATCAAGAGATTTGGATATATACTTCTATGATTATGTGAATCTGAATGTTCGATAGTTGTCAATGTTAGATAACAAATACTCCCTTCGATCCAAATAAATTGTCGCAGCTTGTACTAAAGTTGCGACAATTAATTTGGATCGGAGGGAGTAGTTAATTACTAGTCTCATGAGAATAGTTAATTTGCTATACTTAAGAGTGTTGATGGATCCAAAGAACCCTTGAGTTTATTGTACCCATGATGGTGGAAGATTTTACAATCATTTAGTAAAATTGGTTGAGCTAAAAAATAAGCCCCTGAAAGTTGAAACAACAAATCTATTCTACGCTCAGATCGCCTGAAGGGTCGCTTAATAGGCTGGCCCAGATCAAAGTTCATTTCTACGTTATGGGTGTTTCTGTCGGTTTTCTTCTGTTCTTTTACTGTTGGTTTTCTGTCTTTTCCTTTTTCGTTCCTTATTTATTTTTCCTTTATTTCCATTTTTATGTTTTTCATATTCCATTTTTCACTTTTTCATATTTTTTCAATTTTTCATAACATATGATTTTTTTAACAAATGGACATTTTTTGATTCATGAACACATTTTTAAAATTCATGAATGTTTCTAAAAATATATGAATGTTTTAAAAAATCATGAACTTTTTAGAAATTCATGAACAACTTTAAAAATATATATTATTGTTTTAAAATGTATGAGCATTTTTTCATAATCTTTTAATATATTTTCTGTGGGAATTGATTTTCCTATAATAGCGTACAACGCCTATTGTTTTTATGAGAAATCGAGTTATTGAGGCGGCCATATAGGGCCCTGCGTGAGTGTTTTAGTAGCTATTCTCTATGCATAGAAGGAGCAATCGGTTGAAATCAGAAAAGCTTGTACTATGTTGTTGCGACTATTGATAAAACTAGATGATGCCCTGCGCATTGTTGCAGGAATTTTATAGAGAAGAATTGATGCAATGAGAAATATTAAAAATAATTAAAGCAAATATATATTTATTCTTAACCATATATTGTGCAAATACATAGGATCATCAATAGTACTAATGAGAGTGCATCTGGATTACAATTGAATGTGATAATGTAATGATCACTTTATTCTCGATTTGAGCCATAGTATAACTAATTTTAGGTAGCAGACGATGTAGTTTGTAGTTACTCGCATGCGCTACTTGACGATGTTTTGCATGTTGTTGAAAATTAACATTATTAGTATGGTTGTACTTGTGTAATCAGGTTAGCTGCAAGAAGCAGACTTTTGGCTAATTTTAATTGGATGAGAGAACTGATGGTACCTATATATTTTATTGTGATTATCCTCTCAACCTTGTTACTTGTTCAAAGTCACATCATTGTTTATGCCATCCGACAACCTGAGATGAAGTTCTCTAGCTGGAAGATCTACCTCTTTTCCACTGTGGCATGTAAATATTGTATTTGTAAGAAAGTCAACGGTGAATAGGAAATATGGTTATCAGTTTGTACCTCTCTTTATTGGTCGTTTCAGCTTCTCTGTATTCAATGCTTCTTTTAACTAAAGAGCACATGCGAACAAAAATCATGATTTGAATTCATGCAGAATCGATATCGACTAATCGATCTACACAAAGAGTTCTAAAATTAGTACCTATTTTGGTTTTCCTCGGTGTCAATAGTTGCGGGTTGGCGAGAGGGAAGTATAGCATTGCTTGAGTCTTCTAATGTTTTGATCATTGGACTGCAACAAAAGTTTGGTCAGAGGTGTTTAAATAGAGCCTTTAACTTCTATTTTTCTGGTTGATGGCAAACCTCTGGATACTTATTGTTGATGATGGATGGGTCATCAGTTATTTGCTTTGGATGGCTGGAAGTATTTCATGGCTCATGTTAAATTTTTTTGTAGGAAATTATGGTTGAAATTAGGCTCAAGAAGATACTTTTTGAAGTAATAGGAACTTTTTACCTTTATAGAGGGCAACATTTGTTCATTGTCGACTGAGAAGCTTTTCTTTATGACATAACTTGTGGGGAACCTGGATACTGAATCAATCTTCATGCTAGCAACTATAGCATCTACTCTTCCTATGGAAGGGTCTTTATCATGAAGATCATACTCTAGCAGGTGCCAAACAACCTCATTTGGCGTAATATAGCGATATTCTAGATGATTATCTATTTGATTGATCGTTTCACTTGATGAATCATATGGTCCAGGATTAGACGACATTGAAGATCTAGCACAATCAAATCCTTTGGACACATACTTGAAAACATATTTGCATATACCATTATGATTAACCTTCTCTATATTTTGGCCTTGATATTTAACTACCAAGTAGAGATTGCGAGGAACAATAAATCCTTGATCAATGATACTACAAACTGTATGAGACCATTCTTCAATATAATGGTGTAAATAATTAAAATTCAGAGATGAGAGCTTGTGTAAATGCGAGTAGCAACATACATATGAAGCATTGAATCCAATCCGAGCATCAAGAGATCTATGAAGCAACAGGTAGAGCACCTTCGATCCGTAGCGCAATCTGAGAAATTAAAAAACATAAGTTCGGGGATAGGAAAAATCACGGGTGGCTGAAACAAGGAGCGTGCTACATGGTATATTGGAGAAACATGATGACATCTTTTCTACTACGTCTATCCTAAATGAGAAGAAACAGATCCGTTTTCTACAGAGTAAAAGTGATTTGCTATTCTAAATTGCAGCAACATGAGGAAAGTCCGTATCCAATTCCATGATACTCTTCAACAACATGCAATGAGCCAATAACCTTACCACTGGCCTCTTTCTGATCAGTTCATCCAGTAGCTACCAACTACTATCCTCTCAACCACATCCTCAACACACTGCCCTTGTTAGATTTTAGAGTTTAAACTCTAGCAACAACATATTATTCCTATTAGAAATGGATATAATCAATCGTAGAATAAACACATACACATTAGAAAATAATATGGGAACCAAGCCTCCGTGATTTTTTTCTCGGATGAGGAAAGTTGTATCGAGAAGAAGAAATAGGAAGTACCATGAAACTTGAAAGCCTAATATTCCCTATTAGCATTGTATGCTTTTTGCATATGAAAGTGAGAGTAAAGAACAATCTGGACAAATGCGATTAGCAAAAGACCTGTGTAACAACCAAATCAATCGAAGCAGCAGCAGTCCTATGAAGCAAATCGTCAAGCACCTTTCGATCCGGATTGCAATCTAAGAAATTCATAAAAATAAGCTCAGTGATAGGAAAAATAAGTGTGGCTAAAATTAGGGAGAGTACAACTTCCATAGTGGAGGCTGGTTCGTAGATGAGGACGCGAGCATGTGTGTGTGCTAGATGACGATGGCAGCATAGACCGTTTTTTTTGCATTTGTAGGGTAATGGAGGGCGATCTATGAGGGGCGATGAATGTTGAGGTGCCTCGGGCCCATTTCATGGGCATTTGTGCCGGGAGAGCGTACGTCATGGAAGCGAAAGGGATAGCGGTGGAAATAAGGTGTTAACGGGAAGGTCAACCAATAAGTGAGTTAATGCGCACCTGTGGCCGGGCAGCGTCGGACGTGGCACTGGCGGGCCGGAGAGTGCGTCAGTCGTGATGAAGACTGGTCGGGAGAGAGCTTCGGCTGCGGCAGAGGCTGGCCAGGAGAGAGCGTCGGCTGCGGCGGAGGCTAGCCAGAGGACATCATAGCCGCGGTGACCGGGGAGTGTTGGTCGTGGCGTTTGAATGGGTAGCGGCGGCGGCTGGCCGGTGGAGCATTGGCAGATGATAAGCTAAGCCACGGGAAGATTGGGATGCAATGCCAAGATAAACACATCCTTTTGATTCTTTGCCCATGGGCTCCCAAGAACAATGAGAGTACAGCCCACGTAACATCTAAATTCCAGTGTACATCCCACGTAGAATAACTTGCTGGGACCGGCTAGTTGGAGCGTGTACAGCACAGCCGCAGCAAATCGAGCAGGATGGTGCAAGGCAGCGAGCGGACGGTGCAAGGAAAAGAATATGGGTGACATGGACGCACGAGAGCGCCGAGAAATCAGATAGTGGGAGGCTCCTATTAGGTATTTAGATTTAGTAGATTATAGTTGCATGGTTGTCTCGACGATGTGCTGGAGGTAAAGACAATATACTATCAACATTATGTCTCCTTGCTTAATGTAATACTTTTTTTTACTTAATACTTTGAGATGCATGGTCTTAGGGCGGAGTATTCTCTATAGATGCAGTTGGATGACGGTCTACAGATATAAGGACGTAATGCCTGTATGAAATCATGCCATGAATAATTTAATCAATACACAACTGTATATGCTATGTTTACCGGAGAGAGCTTCTAGTGAAACTATGGATCCCAGGCCATTCATCCTCATTGCTTTCGACCTCGATCACTTGCTTTTAATTTTTTTTACAATCTGAAACTATGGACCCTTAACACGAACACTGCGTTGGCACGATGGCTAGAAGCACCAACCACCATCGAATCCACCAGGGATCGATTCCCTGGGAGCGCCCTTTTCCCTCCCTATTTTTCTTGCTATGCGCTAATGGGCCTGTGTGTTAATGGGCCTGCCCGATGCTTCAGTGACAGCTTCTTTGGTCTCGCTTAATGCGAGATATAGCTCTCGCGCATGTTTTCGTTACCCATCACGCTGGTCGGGCAATTGGAGCTTCCACCTGGACCTCCATGAGACCTATTTCTCGCTCAGTGCGAGTCAATAGCTTCTCACGCCTGAATCATTTTTTGCTCTCGCGTAGCAAATATGCTGGCCCGTTTCTCAGCTGTTTTTCGCTCGCTCGCTCGCGATCGCTTCACTGGTTCGCTCCGCTTCTTTAGTTTGTTTACTTTCTTCGTTTTCTTTTTTTTCTGCAGGTTTTTTTATTTCTTCATGGTTTTATTCAGTTTTTCTTTTTTTCTTCGTTACACTTTGGTTTTCTTTTGTTTTTTCATCAGTTTTATTTTTTTCTTCATTGTACTTCTGTTTTTTTGTTTCTCTCTCGTTCTTAGTTGTTTCTTTTTCGGTTTTCACTGTTTCCATTCTTTCGCATTAGTTTTCATCTTTTTTTTGGTTTTATTTGTTTCTTTTTTGGCTTTTGTTTATTTTATCTATTTTCCTTTGTTTCTTTGTCGGTTTTCATTGGTTACTTTTTTGTTCAACACATGTCTACTCTTTTCACTAAATAATGTACTGTACATTTTAGTGTACACGTGAAACATTTTTGTTGACATGCTTTGAACATTTTTCAAATGCACGATGTATATTTTTTGTTAGATACAAGCTTTGAACACTTTTTGAATACATGGTCAACTTTTTTCAAATACACAGTGAACATTTTTTTAATGGCAATAAACATTTCTTCACACAAAATGTACATTTGTCATATACATCAGGAACATTTTTATATACCTGTTTTTTATGTCTACTTTTATTTAATGTGCGTTGTTCATTTTTTGTATCCATCAGGAACATTTTTTGTATATGTTTAATATTTTTAAAATTCATGACCAAAAATTTTTCATACACGTTGTATATTTTTTATATACTTTTTGATATACATAAGAACATCTTTTCTATACACATTTTACATTTTTCAAATGCTTGATTAAATAGTTTCAAATACTTGATTAATATTTTCTCAAATGCTTGATTATCATTTTTTAAATACATGATCAAAATTTTATACACATTGTATATATTTTTTAATATATTTTCCGTATACATGAGAAACATTTTTTCTATACACATTTTACATTTTTCAAATGTTTGATGTAAAATCTTTTTTTTTCATATATACATTTAAAATAGTTGGAAGTATAAAAAAACGAAAACTGAAAACAGAAAACGTGAAAAAAGAACAAAAATAAAAACGAGGCTGTGGCCAGTGACATGTGGCCTCCCTCGAGGCTGCTCTACGTCTCGCTATTGATGAGACATAGGCGCGCCCCTAGACCGCAAAGGCTATATCTCGCTTACACCGAGTCTTCCTTCGGTCTCGCCTGAAGCGTCTACAGTTGCGGGCCGGCACATTCGCGCATAATTAAAAGAAATTCAGTAGATAAAAAGAGAGCGAGTGGGGATCGATCCCAGGATCTCGTGGGTGCAGCGTAGCTCGCTAGCCACTGAGACACCGGCGTGTTTGTGTTAAGTAAATAGCGCCCGACCAAGTTAAAGGAAAAGAGCCGGGTTTTCACTGGTTTTCGGGTTTTTTTTGTTTTTGTTTTTTTTCACCAGTTTTACTTTGTTTCTTTCTATGTTTTTACTGTATTGTTTCTTTTATTTCTTTTTTCTTTGTTTTTCTTTGGTTTTCTTTGTTTCTTTCTCATTTTTCATTGCCTTTTTTCTTCTTTTTAATTTTTCTTCAGTTTTGTTTGTTTCTTTTCTCATTTTTTATCCTTTTTCTTTGTTTTCTCTTGGGTTTTCACTTTCTTCTATACAAATTTTGGGTATATATCTAATACATTTTTTCTATTACACATTTAATTTTTTTCAAATACAAGATTCACATATATTGAATATATGGTCAACATTTTTTCTAGACACATTTAATATTTTTTAAATCCTTGATTTAAAATTTTCAAATACCAGATTAGTATTTTTTGAATTACTTGGTCAACATTTTTTCAATACACATTTTTTTTTCAAATGCATGATAAATATTTTTCAAATACAAGATTAATATTTTTTTAATACATGGTCAATATTTTTATATAAACATTTTTTGTCAAATGCTTGATTAATATTTTTCAAATACAAGATTAATAGTTTTTGAATACATGATCAACATTTTTTTATACACATTCAACATTTTTCAAATGCATGATCAACATTTTTCAAATACCAGATTAACATTTTTTTAATACATAGTCAATATTTTTATATACACATTTAACATTTTTTCAAATGCTTGATTAACATTTTTCAAATACAAGTGTAATATTATTTGAATACATGGTCAACATTTTTTCTATACATGTTTAACATTATACAAATGTTTCATTAACATTTTCCAAATACTTGTTTAACATTTTTTTCAAATACTTGGATTAATATTTTTAAAATACATGATCAACTTTTTTCACACACATTGTATATTTTCTGTACACATTTTTCGTATACATGAGAAATATTTTCTCTATACACATTTAACATTTTTCAAATGCTTGGTTAACATTTTTTTAAATGTTTTATGTAAACTGCTTTTGTAATATATTTATTTAGAATATTTGGGAGTATAAATGAAATAAAAAATGAGAGAAAAAATGAAAACAAAAGAGTAAAAAAAACATAAAACAAAAGTAAAAAAAAGAAAGCAAAAAAGAAAAACAAAAAACGCAATAAAAGAAAGAAAAATACGAGTCTGTGGCCTCACGCGATCTGGGCCGGCTTGTTTGGCGGTCCTTCAGGCGAGGCTGGCAACCAACTCGCGTGAAGCAAGGTATAGCCGCGTCCCGCCTAAACAGCGCCTGTTCGCCTTACTGGCGCTCGAAGGTTTTGCTACTGGGCCGGCCCAGCAAAATTTCGATCGCACGCGAAGTTTGCTCGCTCGTTGGTAGCGCAAAAAAAACTCCTCAAAAGTGGATTTCCATCAGGATTCGAACTCACAACCTGACAAACACATGCAAGTAATGCTTGCTGTCAAAAAAAAAAAAAAAAAACATGCAAGTAATGCTAACCACCAGACCCACCAGGACGAGCTTTTTAATAACATTTGTAGCCGCGCAATTTATTGCCCATGTACCATTTACTGTAGCGCTTTGACTTTTTGAATTATTTGAAAACGTTTTGAAACAAGTTCATGAATTACAAAAAAATTTCATTGATTTTAGAAAAGTACATGAATTTGAAAAAAGTTCATCAATTTTGAAAAAAGGTTCAAGATTTCGAAAAAAAGTTCATCCATTTTAAAAAATATTTCACAAATCTTGAGATAAAAGTTCATCAAATTTAGAAAAAAGTTCATCGATTTTGAAAAAGTTCGCCTTAGAAAGTTCATCGATTTTGAAAAAAGTTCACGAAAACATGAAAAAAGTTCATCGAATTTGAAAAAAGTTCATTGATTTTGAAAAAGTTCACCTAATTTGAAAAAAGTTCACCGATTTTAATGGAATGTTTAAAAAATGTTCATCAATTTGAAAAAAAGTTCATCTGTTTTGAAAAAAAGTTCATCCATTCGGAAATAAAAGTTCACGAATTTGAAAAAAAAAATCAAAAATCTGGAAAAAAATGCACGCACTTAGCAGAAAAGAAGAAAGAAAGAAAAAGAAAAGAAAAGAAAAAAAAGGAAAAAACCCGAACAAAACCGTTTCCAAGAAAAAAAGAAGAAAGAAAATAGTTAAAAGGCTCTAAGTAAATACAAATAGGTGGGTTGGCCGGCTGGTTTGGGCAGCGCGCATATCTCTGCGAGATCGCCGGTTCGAATTGTGCAAACGCTAGCATATTTTTGCGTTTTTGAAACAGAAATAAAATGAAAGTGGGCCGGCCCAGTGCGGCAAGAGGGTATGCGCCGGATTGCGTATATACCTAAAACGAGCGCTTAAGGCACCGTTTAGGATTTACCTAAACCTCTGACCTTCACCTTTTATAGCGGGCAATAGGGGACACCGCAAACTGTATAACTGGGCCGGTCTACTAATTTGCATGTTAGAAAAACAGTCATGATAGAATGCCTGCACGTACTAGTCATGAGGGTACTAGAATACAGAATTCACAAATTTACGATTCTATAATCAAATAGAAAAGTCACGGTCTGTTTTATATGATTGCTCGTGTAACAAAAATATTTGCATTATTTTAAATATTGTATACATTAAAAACAATATTCAAGCAATTTTAGAAAGTGTTTTGCATATAAGAAAATGTTCCTGTAATTTTTCAGAAGTGTTCTACATTTCCAAAAAATGATCATGTAATCTAAAAAGTTGTCTCATATTTTAAAATGTTCCTGAACTTGTAAAAAGATACATATGTAGTTTTAAATTATCATACATTTAGGAGAACGTACATGCAACTTAAAAGGTGTTCACTTTTTAGAGAAGTCATCATGCAGTTTGAAAAAATGTTCATACAGTTAAAAAGGTGCTCACGTATTTTAAAAAGTTTTCACATATTTTGAGAGAAAATTATCACACAACTAAAAAAGTGTTCATGCATTTAAAAAAATTGTTCATGACTTTAAAAGAATGTTCACGTATTTTGAGAAAATGTTTGTGAAATTTAATAAGTGTTCACAATTTTTAAATGACATTGCATTTATCAGAAAAACATATATATTATTCAAAATTTATTTATTTAAAAAAGTAACAAAAAGAGTAAGTTAACAATGAAAAAAAATAAAAGAACAGAAAAAAGTAAGAGAAACAGAAAAGCCACAAAAGAAAAAAAAGAAAAAATTTAGAACGGGAAAACACTGGAAAACCAGCTAAAAGCCGTTCCCAGAAATAAAACCTCAACAAAAATACCAAATGCGAAACGAGTTGTTGAAAAACACGGAAACCAAACCAGATTTTTTTTCGAAAACCATACCTCGATTGGGCTAGCCAATTAAGAGTGGCGCGTGGGCGGGCGCCTGCTATAACTGTAAGCGGCATAACATTGCGCCTTCACGCCGCGGCTATGCAAAGTTTCACCAATGTCGTAGTGTCCTCAATTCAGCCCAGGCAGATATAGTTGGTCATGTTTTCCCGCTTGGGCTCATAGTCGTAACATATTTCAGTGACAGAATAGTCGCAAGCTGATTACAACTGCCTTATAAGTACATCTTATGTCACAATGTTTCTTAGTAGAGGAAAAAATGGTGCGTTTCTGGCATATGGCACCAAGTTTATTAAGCCAAGTGCCACTCAACACAAAAAGAAAATAAAAATGAAATTGGTTTCATAAACCAATCAAAGATATATATTCTTCAAGTATGACATAAGTGACCATAGTCCAATGGAGTGGAAATTTGTTTGCAAATCATACACCATATCAGATGATCGATGCGTACAAGTGCTAGTGCTAGGTTGTCACTCTCAACTGACTCTCTTTTCCTTGTAGACATAGGTTCTGGTGATGTAGATATAGAGCGCAAGCTCGGCGACACTTACGCCATCGAGCAACCAGTAGAAGTAGTCGAGGTGGGCACGATTGAGGTTGTCAGATAACCAGCTTTCGCCACCACCACTGCGGGTGATGTGGTCAATGAGTGATATGAGAGCGCCGCTGATGAAGCCGCCGATTCCCATCACGCTATAGAAGAGCGCTATGCCAAGGCTG
The DNA here is from genome assembly GCA_039707655.1 of Elymus sibiricus. Taxonomy (NCBI): domain Eukaryota; kingdom Viridiplantae; phylum Streptophyta; class Magnoliopsida; order Poales; family Poaceae; genus Elymus; species Elymus sibiricus. The sequence continues at coordinate 513,764,270 of CM077666.1, forward strand.
CGAAGCTCACTGGGCATCTGGTCATGGAAGAACTTGCTCCTGCATCCCGACTAACACAAACACATCGGCCACCCCAATCATCACATACTGCGGAACCAGCCATACCCAGCTCATCGGTATCGTCGCCTAGGCGTTGTCAACCAGGTTGTTCTTCCGTGCCAACTCCAACCTTTGGGTCTCGACCAATGCCGCAACACACATGGCGACCAGTGACACAACCATGCCCGTATCTACTCGCTGCAACAACGTCAACCCCGACGGGGTGCCCGTCGTGCAACGTAGTGCCGGAACTAGAACACGGTCATAGATGGGCACAAACAGCAAGCCGGCTGCCGGCCAGAACGCCTAGAATGTGGCCGGAGGTAGCTCTAGGCCATAAATATGACGATCTAGGGTGCGGCCCTACTTGTTAAAAAGTGTCATGATCTGCGCGATCACCACACCATAAGGTAGGCATGCCGCCCAGATCAGCAGTAGTTGTAGCACGCAACGCGCCTCCTCCAAGCTGGTTGCGCCGCGCCTTCAAGCATCAGGTGGTGGCTCCGGCGTTGCCGCTGCTCGCAGGCGACGACGAAGCCCTTCAGGTAAGATCCGCTGCCCTCAATTTCATTACCATTAGCATTAGGGTTATTGTAATTTGGGGAATTTCATAATTAGGGTTAGGGTTCGTCTGATTTGGGGATTTTAGGAATTAGGGTTTCAGCAATTTGGGATTGCATTAGAATTTGCTTTAGAACACTTCAACCCCATTCAATTGAGCTTTAACCGAAACCAGAGCATCAACAACATCATTAGAATAACATGAATTTGCTTTGATTAGGTTTCGGATATGGGGAATGTCACAACCCTAGAATAATGATTGTAATTAGTTGCATCAGAGCATCAATGCATCATGTTAAATTCAAATGAATTTGAAATGGGGATGATTAAACCCTAGCACCAAATAAATTTCAAATAGGTTCAACCTAAAATATTTTTCAATGAACCCAAAATGCCCTTTCGAAAAGTTCATGATTTTTCATAAAGGTGAAAACCTCTGCCAAAAATGATGCACATATTTCTAGGACATTCTGGATTTTTGGAGTTAAACCATATTGTATTTGAATTGGGCATTTAAATTCTATAGATATTTTAAATAGTCCAATAATTCTGAAAATTTCTGAGGGCCTCTGGAATAATTCATTTGATGCCCACAATTATTTTCAGAAGCTTATAAAAGAGTTTGGTTTGAAAACCAAATTGAAACAAATTGTAGAAAACAGAAAACAGAAAATAAAACAGAGACAAAAACTTACCTGACCTCACCTGGCGGCCCAGTAGCCAGGCCCAGCCCACCTCGACCTCCTGTCATCTTCAACCCCCGCCGACCGAAGCAGCTGCGTGCTGGACGCGCATGCGTCGACGCCACCTCCTGCTTCGCGCTGTCCCGCGCGTCACCATCCCTCTTTCCTCGCCAGCGCGACGCCCAGAGACCCCTCGACCGCTCCCCTCTCTTCCTGCCTCGCCCATCTCGCTCTCTCTCACGGGCCCGTACGCACCCATCGCCGCCGTTAGTCATGGCCGCGGCCACCAATCCCGTCGCGCCCTTTCACCGTGTCAAGAAGGTCCGCCTCGATGCCCTCGATGTCTCCGCCAACGAACTCGAGCCGGGACGACCACAAGACGACGCCCGCGGCCTTCTTCCCCGTCCACGGCCGCCGGATGCCATCGCTCGATTCGCCTGCTCCCGTCCGTCCTCGAGCCCTCCGAGACTCTTCTCCGACTCGCTGTGAAATCCTCTTCGTTTCCCCCTTGTTGTCGCCGTCGTTCGCATCCCCTAGCTACCATCCCCGTTGTGGCCGAACTCCGGCCGCCGCCACGGGCTCGCTCCCGTCGAGCTCCGGCCGCCCCGCGACCAGCCGCCGCCTCCCCTAGATGCGGGCGAGCGAGGTATCCCTCCTGGTGCCCTCAGCGCGCCCCGCCGCTGCCCCTAGCGCCACTCCGGCGAGCCGCCGCCGCACTGTGTGGTCGCCGTCGCAAAGCCGCCGGCTAACCACGCCATTAGGGCCTAATTGACCCACTAATTACCCCCTGTGAGAATGACAGGTGGGACCCCTAGCTAATTAGATTAGGCTAATTGTTCTGCTTAGCCATAGAGCCTATGACATGTGGGACCGCACTGTCAGGTTTGACTTTTGACCAGTCAACGCTGACATCATGATGATGCAATAAAGAGTTTCTGAAATTTCAAATAAATCTTAAATGATTTACTTATTTTAGAAAATGTTTAAAACTTCTAAAATTCATATAAAATCAACCGTAACTCAGATGAAAATAATTTATATATGAAAAATGATCAGAAAAATATGAAGAATCTGTTTATGCCATGTTCATGCATGTTTGAGCAAGTTAACATCACCAACTAGGACAATTCATGTTTATGGAATATATGGTAGATAGTTTTGGAGTTGGAATTGGCTATATGTTCGAATTCCACTTCAACTAATATGACCAACTATTGCATTAGGTGAATTCAGCACCTTAATCTGTCATGATCATACATCATGTCGGTTGCATTGCATTGATTGTGTTCCTTCTTGTTTGTCGGTGTTTGTCCCCTCTCGGTAGCAGACGATCCCGACGTTGTGATCGTTGACACCGATGAAGGACAGTACTATCTTCAGAAGTGCCAGGCAAGCACTCCCCCCTTGTTGATCATTCCGATAACATCCCATCCTCTCGCTACTGCTCTCTTTTATTGCATTAGGACAACAACGATTCAACTGTTACTTGTTCTCGATAGTTGAACCCATTCCTTTGCATGACCTGTTGTTGTCACCAAATAGCTAAACCATCTTAGCATATTTAGAAGTTGCTTGAGCTATGTTGTGACTACTCATCCATGCTCGCTTGCTATGCTTAGAGTTGAGTCAGGTCTGATTCATCTGGGATAGATTGGAATGATCATGTCCTAATGATGAGACTTAAGTGTCTTGACATGTTTGGTCAAGATAGTGATGAGAGACCATGTTGGAGAACATGGTGGATTCTTTTGTGATACGGCTCATAGGAACTGGGTTTCGTGCTTTTGTGATATTGGCTATATGTTCGTGTACTACTTGGAAGACTTATATGGTTCATAGACAACTTTAAGTGGATACCCTAAAATGCGCAAGATAAGTGTGAGTGCTATGGATGGCCTTCTCATAGGGAGATGGGAGATGATTCATAGTGGTGTATTGATATGGTGAATATGTGGACTCGTGTGTGCTTTCTCACCTCAAAGAAAGTACTGGTAGTCGTAGTACAGGGTAGCCACTGAGTCAAAGCTGGCTTGCTGCAGTTGAACTCCACAACCCCATTATTGATACTGATGCATATGTAGATAGTTCTGATGTAAGTCTTGCTGAGTACCTTTGTACTCACGGTTGCTTATCTATGTTTTTGCAGAGAGACTTCAGTCTCACTAGTAGTTTCATGTGGGCTTCGACGATTAGCTTGGGAATCCCAGACAGAGGTCTGGCTCCTATGGAGGGTCTTGTAGATAGTCAGGCTTCTCAGCCTTCTTCTTTTGTAGTTGTCTGTACTCAGACATGTTATGCTTCCACTTGTTGTTTGTATGACTTTGTATGTTGGGTCATGAGACCCATGATTGTAATATCATGTTATCTATGGCTCCTCGAAGCCTCTTTAATAAATACTTTGAGTCATAGAGCTATGTTGTGATGCCATGTTGTATCTACACATATCGTGCATATTGTCTGTATGTTTTGAAATGTGATGTCTACTACGCAACTTTATTCTTGTAGACTCGTGTTGGGCCTCCAAGCGCAGAGTTTTGTAGGACAGTAGCAAATTTCTCTCAAGTGGATGACCTAAGGTTTATCAATCCGTGGGAGGCGTAGGATGAAGATGGTCTCTCTCAAACAACCCTGCAACCAAATACAAGAAATCTCTTGTGTCCCCAACACACCCAATACAATGGTAAATTGTATAGGTGCACTAGTTCGGCGAAGAGATGGTGATACAAGTGTAGTATGGATAGTAGATATGGGTTTTTGTAATCTAAAAATAAAAAAACAACAAGGTAGCAAGTGATAAAACGGAGCACAAACGGTACTGCAATGCTTAGAAACAAGGCCTAGGGTTCATACTTTCACTAGTGCAATCTCTCAACAGTGCTAACATAATTGGATCATATAACAATCGCTCAACGTGCGATAAAGAATCACTCCAAAGTTCCTATTCCCGGAGAACATAAGATAGAAATTGTTGTAGGGTACGAAACCACCTCAAAGTTATCTTTTCCGATCAATCTATTGAGCCATCCCTATAAGTGTCACGAACAGCCCTAGAGTTCGTACTAAAATAACACCATATGATACGCATCAACCAACTCTAATGTCACCTAGATACTCCAATGTCAGCACAAGTATCCGTGAGTCAATTATACGATACGCATCAAACAACTTCAGATTCATAATATTCAATCCAACACAAAGAACTTCAAAGAGTGCCCCAAGATTTCTACCGGAGAAAGTAGGATGAAAACGTGCATCAACCCCTATGCATAGATTACCCCAATGTCACCTCGGGAATCCGCGAGTTGAGTGCCAAAACATATATCAAGTGAATCAATATAATACCCCATTGTCACCACGGGTATTCATATGCAAGACATACATCAAGTGTTCTTAAATCCATAAAAGTATTCAATCCAATAATAGTGAAACCTAAAAGGTAAAAAATCAATTCATCACAACAAGATAGAGAGGGAGAGACACCATATGATCCAACTATATTAACAAAGCTCGCGGTACATCAAGATCGTGCCAAATCAAGAACACGAGAGAGAGAGATCAAACACATAGCTACTAGTACATACCCTCAGCCCCGAGGGTGAACTACTCCCTCCTCGTCATGGAGACCGCCGGGATGATGAAGATGGCCTCCGGTGATGATTTCCCCCTCCGGCAGGGTGCCGGAATAGGGCTCCAAATGGTATTTCGAAGGTACAGATGCTTGCGGTGGCGGAGTCCAAAATCTAGGGTTATTTCTGGGGGTTTCTCTATTTATAGGATTTTTTGGCGTTGGAATCACGCGAAGATGGGCTAAGATGGGCCCACGAGGCACCACGGCGCCATAGCCCCCCTGGCGCGCCCTGGTGCCTCGTGGGCACCTCGTGGCTCTTCTGGTCCTCCCACGAAGCTTCCTGGTTCTCTTTTGTTCCAAAAAAATCGTTAAAAAGTTTCGCTGCATTTGGAGAACTTTTATTTCTGCACAAAAACAACACCACGGTAGTTCTGCTGAAAACAGCGTCAATCCGGGTTAGTTCTAATCAAATCATACCAAAACCATATAGAATTGTTATAAACATGGCATGAATACTTCATAAATTATAGATACGTTGGAGACGTATCAAAATGCATTGGTATGTGTGGGATTCGACACCTAGTTATCTGCCTTGGTAGCCTTCCTTATAGGGAAATGCCTCCTAGTGCTTCCACTGAGCCATGGTAGTTCGCTATTGCTCTGGAACACATGGATTGACCGACATTTATCCTTCTTCGCTCGTGTGTCTGTCCCTACGGGGAAATGTCACGCAGTGTCACCGGAGTCCTGTTAGCTTGCTACATCCCGGTTACACTCGCTGATGACCGACACGTGTGTTACTGGGTGACTTATGTCTGTCCCTGTAGGTTTGTGCCACCCTGGTTTATGACTAGTCATGTCGACCCGGGTTCTCTGTCATATGGATGCTAGCGACATAATCATATACATGAGCCAAAAGACGCAAACGGTCCCGGCCAAGGTAAAGGTGGCAGCCGTGGGTTACCGTGCGTGAGGCCGCAAAGTGATATGATGTGTTACAGGCTAGATCGGTGTGACTTAGGATCGGGGTCCCGACAGCTTTGGTATCAGAACCTGACTGCCAGTAGGATTACCAAGCCAAACTGGTTGAAGTCGAGTCTAGAACTGCTTTAGTTATATAAGGGAATTGATTATGGAAGGGAACGTAAGGCTCTTTTACTTCTCTCCTTGTGTCTTTCTAATTCTGAGTCACCCTCTTGTTTTCTACGGGGTTAAGAAACTAGGCTTACTCATCTATCTGTTAGGATGACGAGTTACTATGCTACAAACTCATAGGAAAGGTGTTGTCCTCTCAGATCGGTGTTTCCATAAGAATTCAGTTGTTGTGTAGTCAGTTGTCTCGCAGGTTGCCTCATTTTCATGCCCGTACAGCCGTTATGCTATCCGAGTTACCCAAGGTTTCTAAATAATCTGATGCATTTACAAATCATTTCTTCCTTTCCCGATGTCTTTTGGGCCAGACTAACCACACTAGTCATTGTGTTGAGGTACTCCGTTGCCTCGACTTAATTGTTGAAGTTATTAAGAAATTAGGATATCGTAGAGAACCACCCGGTAGGCCAACCTTGTGTTGTGTTCCCAGTGTGATGATTCTGGCCATCATTTCAGAAGAATCTCGTGATGTTATTTAGTTAGTAGGTATTCTATTTCTGGGTTCCTGAACCCAAGATTCACTCTACTTAGTTCGTGTTGATAGTGTTTTCTCGTTCCGTTAGGATGATTAGTAGCCTTGTTCTAGTCTTGAGATTCGTGGTTTATCATTCTTCCAATACCATGAACCAATATGGCAGAAGTTCATTTGAACCAAAATATCACAACAAGAGTGCTCTTGATGAGTTCTCCATTCTACATTGTGAATCTGTCAGTCCTACTTTTCTGCATGGGTTATCCGGGAGAATTATGTTGAGCTTTGTTCGACATGTTAATCTATGCATCCACAACTCAGAAAAACCATATGTTCCTTTGAGTTGACCCTCCTCAATTGTATTCCGACCCTCGTCTATCAATTGATAGTCAAGAGTAGTTTGTGCATTCATGTTCAACGATGCCCATTATTCTTGTGGTCCGTCAAGCCATCCCATTTCAGAGTGACTAGGAGAAACAAACTCCAGTACCTTATCCATTTCCAGGATTGGGTCAAAGTAATTGTATTCCGCAGATCAAAATGCCAATCCAACTTTTGTTCTGTTCTACCCTGGAGTATTACCCCCTTTATGTCAGGATTGTCATGAGAACTGCACTACCTCTTATGAACTCTTGATACAGTGATACTTCTCACCATCATCATTCATTCCTCGGTCCCCGTGTTGGTTGTAACCGGAATGTCGACAAGTGAACCATGATGTGTGAATTCAATACTCCTAGCAACCTCATTGTTGGTAGTTAATGGACAATAATTTCATTCTTGGCGTGGTGGTTATTGAATCATCATTCTAAGTTTGATCGTGCTACCTAGTCCTTATTTCCGGTGCACTCTTCGTTCAATGAGTTAGCATTGTGTCATTCCCTTGCTCTTTTGATCATATCGTCTTGCCCTGAAAAGCAAGATTGATCTCGAGGTTAGTAACATATCGGTGGTTCGTGATTTTCTGAATATCTTCGTGCAAGTATCACTAGGTTGTCCCTTGACCGTTATGTTGAGTTCGTGATCAAGTTGGTTTCCTGATAAACCACCTTTTACTCCAAGAATCTCTGTTGGATACCCTGAGCTAGTTGGTTAAGCTAAACAACAACTTGGAGAGTTGGAAGATAAAAGCTTTGCCTAACTTAGTTCATCCAAAGGGATATCTTTGTGTTTGTGTGTGTGTGTGTGTTGAAGAAAGGTGATATCTTCATCGATTGATCTTTGTGATCAATTGCTGGATCTATTGCCTTACCAAGCTTTGATGAGTATGGGCTATCGTCAAATCATATCAGAACCAACGATTCTCATAATGATGTTTTACTCGTGGATGTTCCTCGAGCATACACCATTATATCCTTTGGTCTGACCAATGCTATCACCTTGTTCACATAGTTGTGGAATTCCATCTATATGGAAACCTAGATGAATTGTTGTTGAGCCCATCGACAACATCCTTATCTTCTCCATGATTTTGTTGGACATTAAGCTAGTGTTGGGAACTTTTGAAAGCAATTTCTTCGTGCTAGCTCATGAAGCATATGTTTGGATGTAAGAAGTGACTTCCTCTAAGTTCATGTGCATTCGATGCAAGTTGCCGTCATGAACTTGAGAAAGTTGTTTTGGTTCATTTGGAATCGTCCCAAGTCAGTCATGCATGTGCGAAGTATTCTATGGTTTGATAGGCTCGCTACCTTCATTCCATATGTATCTCCTAGCACACCAAGCCACTGATTGATTTGTTCAAGGATAAGAAGTTCATCAATAAGTGCACAAGGACTTCGATACCCTCGACGATGGTTCCCAACCAGAACTCGGTAGTGCTTCGTCATAAGATTTCCATGTGGACACGATTGTCCTGGACATTCTGTTCACATGTATCTTGCAAATCAGCTCATGTTTTGGAGCTTGCTGCCGTAATTCATTTCCTGAGAATCTCACAACGTCATCTCTTCAATTTGTGTTACAAACTTTCTTTTCAGACATGCTGAGTTAGAAGCATCCTGTCACCAACCAGATCTGAATCTCAGGCAGATATGATGGTTGGAACATCCTCCAAGATTTATAATATTGGTCTTACCGTAACCCGGTAGAAGTGATGTTGTGGCTAACACACCTAGCCGAAAGACCTATTATTGTAATATCTTGTATCAACAACATTAGCCACTTCCCCATGAGGACTTCGTATGACTTATTCCATAAGTTGTTCCTCATGGACCCTTTCCGATCCCGAAGTCCGACCTTTACCTGATGTTCTAGATACCAAACAGTACCTATAATCGGGTTACGCTAGTACATCAAGGAGAACATTAGAAGCAGAGTGCTAAATGTCTCCCGGTCGATCATCCAGATTGTTTCCTTAGCATTGCTAAGGTAAAATCTGAGAAAGAGTTGTCTTCCTCTGCATCTGCATTCTCCATCATTATTCATCATGGTAGTATGGAGAGTTGCCAGGATCTTGGCATAGATGTTGGTAAAACCCTGTTGAATATGGAAATGCTCAAGTTCTTGAGAGCACGCTCAGGCACTAGGTTTTATCGTCGGCATTAATTGGAATGTGCCCTCAGTTTTTTTTGATTATTCTATAGCCTTTCAATCAGTGGAATCATTCTCTACTATTGAGCCTTCTCCCCAGTTACCAGAATCATTCCCAGCATTTGCATTTTGTTCCCAGTTTGCACCCGCCATTGTGCCATTCTTCCATGGGCTGCCCTTCCCAGTAATTGATGTTCAGGATCATCTTCAAAAGTGGGTTTACCATGGGTCCCATCCATTTCCGATGATAAGCAAATATCATCCATTGCATTGTCTTCAACAAGGTAGCCCACATCATCCATTCTAGTCTGAGTATGCCATTCTTTCGAACTCCTTCAAACGATCATTTGTGAATTGCCTTAGGCTGATATAGAGAGTTTCAATGATCTGTGTATCAAAAGTAATTCTTTTTGCCACTTAAGGGAATAATTCTATGAGTCACCTTCCTTAAGGTGCCCCGTTATGGAATCATGGCAATTTATCTCCTCGCTACTTTGAAACAATGCACCATTTTATTCAAGCATGGAATTATTGCCTACCAAATTGAACCTTCGTCATCTGCCTTCCATCACCCCTGATATGTGTTTTGTGTCTCAGCTCGAGAGACGATATCATGTCTCATTCCATGAGTTGCTTGATATTCGAGAAGATCGATTCCTGTAGAGTTTCTTCCTATCGTCCTCGTGTTGGATGAAGTTCACGAAGGCAAGGATGCCAAGATCAATATGGTGTTGTGAGTCAGCATCTTCGAGAAGGGCGATTGGATCATGAAGATTGTGATAACTTAGTGTTCCCCTCTTCCTCTTACCCTACACCTGAATCTCGGGACGAGATTCTTGTTTAGTGGGGGTGAGTTGTCACAGCCCTAGAATAATGATTGTATTTAGTTGCATTAGAGCATCAATGCATCATGTTAAATTCAAATGAATTTGAAATGGGGATTATTAAACCCTAGCACCAAATGAATTTCAAATAGGTTCAACCTAAAATATTTTTCAATGAACCCAAAATGCCCTTTGGAAAAGTTCATGATTTTTGATAAAGGTGAAAACCTCTGCCAAAAATGATGCACATATTTCTAGGACATTCTAGATTTTTGGAGTTAAACCATATTGTATTTGAATTGGGCATTTAAATTCTATAGATATTTTAAATGGTCCAATAATTCTGAAAATTTCTGAGGGCCTCTGGAATAATTCAGTTGATGCCCACAATTATTTTTAGAAGCTTATAAAAGAGTTTGGTTTGAAAAGCAAATTGAAACAAATTGCAGAAAACAGAAAAGAGAAAATAAAACAGAGACAAAAACTTACCTGACCTCACGTGGCGGCCTAGTAGGCAGGCCCAGCCCACCTCGACCTCCTGTCATCTTCAACCCCCGCCGACCGAAGCAGCTGCGTGCTGGACGCGCGTGCGTCGACGCCACTGATACGTCTCCAACGTATCTATAATTTTTGATTGCTCCATGCTGTTATATTATCAATCTTGGATGTTTTATACACATTTACAGCAATTATATATCATTTTTGGAGACTAACCTATTAACTTAGTGCCCAGTGCCAGTTGTTGTTTTCTACCCTGTTTTTGTTTTACAGAAAATCAATACCAAACGAAGTCCAAATGCCATGAAACTTTTTGGAGATTGTTTTCTGGACAAGATAAACACTAGAAGCTTTGGGAGAAGACCAGACGCCAGAGGAGGTGGCCACGAGCCACCAGGGCGCGCCTGGGGGGGCAGGCGCGCCCTGCTGCCTCGTGGGCCCACCCCAGCTCCGTTTGACCTAATTCCACCACTATAAATTCAGGAAAAATCAGAAACCCTCAGGGGAGTCCACGAAATACTTCTTCCGCCGCCGCAAGTTTCTGTTCTCGAGAGATCCCATCTGGAGGCCTTCTCCGGTACTCCGCCGGAGGGGGAATCGATCACGGAGGGGCTCTACATCAACCTTGCTGCCCTTCCGATGATGCGTGAGTAGTTTACCACAGACCTTCGGGTCCATAGTTAGTAGCTAGATGGCTTCTTCTCTCTTTTTGATCTTCAATACAATGTTCTCCTCGATGTTCTTGGAGTTCTATCCGATTTAATCACTTTTTGCGGTGTGTTTGTTGGGATCCGATGAATTGTGAGTTTATGATAAGATTATCCATGAATATTATTTGAGTCTTCTCTGATCTCTTTTATGCATGATTATTATAGCTTCATATTTCTTCTCTGATCTATTGATTTGGTTTGGCCAACTAGATTGATTTATCTTGCCATGGGAAGAGGTGCTTTGTAATGGGTTCGATCTTGCAGTGCTCAATCCTAGTGACAAAAAGGGACATGACACGTATGTATCATTGCTATTAAGGGTAAAAAGATGGGGTTTATTCATGCGTGAGTTTATCTTGTCTACATCATGTCATCGTTCTTAAGGCGTTACTCCGTTCTTTATGGACTTAATACACTAGATGCATGCTGGATAGCGGTCGATGTGTGGAGTAATAGTAGTAGATGCAGGCAGGAGTCGGTCTACTTGTCTCGGACGTGATGCCTATATACATGATCATTGCCTTGGATATCGTCATGATTATTTGTTTTTCTATCAATTGCCCAACAGTAATTTGTCTACCCACCGTATGCTATTTTCTCGAGAGAAGCCTCTAGTGAAAACTATGGCCCCTGGGTCTATCTAAATCATATTACTAAAACCCTAAAAGTATTGCTGCCATTTTCTTTTATTTATTTTATTTTGTATTTTTGTTTCAATCTATCTATCTATCACATACAATTTAATCTTGCAATTGACCGCCGAGGGATTGACAATCCCTCGTTTGCGTTGGGTGCAAGGATTTGTTGTTTGTGTGCAGGTGCTGCTAACGAGGTGTTGCGTTATTCTCCTACTGGTTCGATAACCTTGGTTTCATAACTGAGGGAAATACTTATCTCTACTGTGCTGCATCATCCCTTCCTCTTCGGGGAAAATACCAACGCAAGCTATAAGTAGCAGGAAGAATTTCTGGCGCCGTTACCGGGGAGACATCATCAACATCTATCAAGTACCTTTGCATAAACTCTCATCTCCTTGCATTTATTTTATTTGCCATTTGCCTCTTGTTTTCATCTCCCCCACTTCTAAAACATTTTTACAAAAATACAAAAATATTTTCCGTTTGCCTTTTTCTTGTTTGCTTTTTTGCTTGCTTTATCATTATGGCTAGTTCTTCGCTCGTTACTATTACCCCTGAAAATGAAGTACTTAATTTTAAACAAAGGGGAGGAGAGAATTTAAAAGATGCTTGGTATAGGATTTGTGATGCTCATAATAGATCAACTCTTAAGCAATCATCTACCATCCTTCTTCGCAAGTTTTAAGTGGGCATTACTACTTGGTATCGATTTGTGCTTGATACTATTACTGGAGGGATTTTCTTGATGTGTCCCTCTACGGATGCTTTTAATGCTATGGGAAATTTAGTGGGATCACGACCTATTACTATTAATGAAACAACTTTGACCTTGGAACATGTTATGCAAAGGTTAGATGCTATTGAAAACAAAATACCTACCATTGAGCATATTGAAAATTTAGATAAAAAGATTCATAACCATGTCACTCAATTTGGATCAAAAGTAGGTATTATTCTTAAGATGCTAAAAGAGAAAGAACCAATAATTAATGAAAGGGTGGAACAAAGTCCCGCTAGGATCGATAAGTTGGCGGAAATTATTAATAAATTAGGTTCCGCTTTTTCTTCCGCTAAAACTATTGAAAAAATTACTCCTAGCAAGAATTGCAAGTTTATGTATGTCCCTAAAACCAATGGTGCTACTTCTAGTAAGGGAAATGAGGATCTTAAAATGATTAGCGTGCACCCCGATTTCATTGGTATAATTAAGGAACCTATTCACAAAAGATAAATTCTTGATTTTGTGCCTAGAAGTATGATGGTGAGAAACACCTATGTTAAATCTATTAGAAAAAATGAATGTGTGATTGAGGAGTTGGAACCCAAAGATGACAATACTTGAAACTATGCATTATGCCTAGCTAGGGGCATAAAACAATAGCGCTTGTTGGGAGGCAACCCAATGAATAAAATAATTTTTTTGTTATTGTGTGTTTTTACTTTTATGCTACTGGTATGATTGTGTTTTTGTGTTTTTAATTAGTGTTTGTGACAAGTAAAGCCTTTAGGATGATTTGGAAGATAGTATAATTGATGCTGTTTGAAAAATAGAAAGTTTTGCGTCCAGTACCCGAATTGTTTTTCTGTACTGGAGCGTCAAAAAAATCTGAAATTTTTACACAGTATTGGTATATTAATTCCCCACGTTTTCCTAATTTTTCAGAATTTTTGGAGTTACAAAAGTATGGCTTTTAAATAGATTGCTACAGACTGTCCTGTTTTTGACATATTCTGTTTTTGATGCACTACTTGCTTGTTTTGATGAATCTATGGATTGTATCGGGGGGTATAAGCCATGGTGAAGTTAGAGTACAGTAGGTATAATGCAAAAATAAAATATGAATGGGTTTGCAACAGTACTTAAAGTAGTGATTTATTTTGTTATGCTAACGGATCTCACGAAGGTTTTGTTGAGTTTTGTGTGATTGAAGTTTTCAAGTTTTGGGTGAGATCACGATGGATGAAGGAATAAGGAGTAGCAAAAGCCTAAGCTTGGGGATGCCCGAGGCACCCCCAAGGTAATATTCAAGGAAGAATCAAGGTTCTAAGCTTGGGGATGCCCCGGAAGGCATCCCCTCTTTCTTCTACCAACCATCGGTAATTTTACTTGGAGCTATATTTTTATTCGTCACATAATATGTGTTTTGCTTGGAGCGTCTTGTATTATATGAGTCTTTGCTTTGTTTGCTTTTTAGTTTGTCACAATCGTCTTTGCTGAACACACCTATTTTGAGAGAGCCACACGTTCATCATCATTTGATAGAATACTCTATGTGCTTCACTTAAATTTTTTGAGCTAGGCAGTTGCTCTAGTGCTTCACTTAAATATTTTTGAGCATGGTGGTGGCTATATTTTGAAGAAATAAACTCTCATGCTTCACTTATATTATTTTGAGAGTTGATAAGATTAAAATTTTGAAGAAATGAATTCTCATGCTTCACTTATATTATTTTGAGAATTGATAAGATTGAAATTTTGAAGAAATATTTGCACTCTCATGCTTCACTTAAATCTTTTTGAGAGTTGATGATAGTAACGGTAATTTGCACAAGATATGAATTTTGTCCCAAAGTGATGAATATTCAAGAGGGATACAATAAAAACTTTCATATAGATCATTGGATATGATAAGTGTGATTCCTTGCAATAGTTTTGCGATATGGAAATGATAATATGCGAGTCATGTTAGTGAGTAATTGTGATTTAGTAAGAATATTAGTGTTAAGGTTTGTGATTCCCTATGCATGCACATCAAGTCAATAGTTATGCAAAGAAATTATATCCTACTTATGGTGCATTATTCGGTGTTAGTTATGTTTAATGCATGTTTATGACCATTTTCATTTTTTGGTTGGTTGCTTCTCAATCTATTTGCTAGCCTTCATTTGTACTAAGCGGAAATACTGCTTGTGCATCCAAACTCCTTAAACCAAGTTGTGCCAAACGAGTCCACTATATCTACCTATATGCGGTATTTCAATGCCGTTCCAAGTAAATTTGCGTGTGCCAACTCTAATTTTCAACATAATTTTTCCGTTTTGTGTGCCTGTACCACTCATGAAGCGGCAGGGGGTTTCCATTATTTTCCATGCTAGGTGTGTTATTCTCACGATGAGTGTTTGTCCACTTGTCATTGCACGAGAGAATGGTTGGTAATAGCGATGCCCAGTCCCACAATGAAATCAAAAATTAATAACAACAAAATTCCTTGGAAAGTGTTGGTATGGAGGGCACCCGTGGATACGGCTAGCCATGGATTGTGAAAGAATGGTGGAAAGGAAATGAATTTTACTTTCTGTTTGGGAACCGCCTATGATGTGTCTAGCATGGAAAATATTGGGAATTCTCGGTTGTTTTCGTTGACAGGAAAAACATGCCTCTCAAAATATTTTATCTCTTTAATTTCAGCCTTGAGCTCTGGCACATTTGACAAATCTCTGCTTCCCTCTGCGAAGGGCCTATCTATTTACATTTATGCAATTTTTATTTTTACTTGAGTCTATATCTTCTCTTATAAAGAGCCAACTAGAGAGCACTATTGTCATACTTGTGCATTGGATGTAGCTAATATTTGAGTGTGTTTCATTAATGGATCAATGATTGAGCATAATGGGCTAGGGATAACTTTCTTTAGCGTTGATATTTTAAAAGACATGGTTGCTTGTTAGCATGCTTGAGTATTTATATATTCATTTCAAATTATAGACTATTGCTTTGAATCATTCAAGTTCAATGTCCATGCTATAAAAGAAAAGAATATGTGATGAATATGATAGGCAACATTCCACATCAAAAATTCTGTTTTTATCATTTACCTACTCGAAGACGAGCAGGAATTAAGCTTGGGGATGCTGATACGTCTCGAACGTATCTATAATTTTTGATTGTTCCATGCTGTTATATTATCAATCTTGGATGTTTTTATACACATTTACAACAATCATATATCATTTTTGGAGACTAACCTATTAACTTAGTGCCCAGTGCCAGTTGCTGTTTTCTGCCCTGTTTTTGTTTTACAGAAAATAAATACCAAACGAAGTCCAAATGCCACGAAACTTTTTGGAGATTTTTTCTGGACAAGATAAACACTAGAAGCTTCCGGAGAAGACCAGACGCCAGAGGAGGTGGCCACGAGCCACCAGGGCGCGCCTGGGGGGGGGGGGCAAGCGCCTGGGAGGGGGGCAGGCGTGCCCTGGTGCCTCGTGGGCCCACCTCAGCTCCGTTTGACCTAATTCCACCACTATAAATTCAGGAAAAAATCAGAAACCCTCAGGGGAGTCCACGAAATACTTCTTCCGCCGCCGCAAGTTTCTGTTCTCGAGAGATCCCATCTGGAGGCCTTCTCCGGTACTCCGCCGGAGGGGGAATCGATCACGGAGGGGCTCTACATCAACCTTGCTACCCTTCCGATGATGCGTGAGTAGTTTACCACAGACCTTCGGGTCCATAGTTAGTAGCTAGATGACTTCTTCTCTCTTTTTGATCTTCAATACAATGTTCTCCTCGATGTTCTTGGAGTTCTATCCGATGTAATCACTTTTTGCGGTGTGTTTGTTGGGATCCGATGAATTGTGAGTTTATGATAAGATTATCCATGAATATTATTTGAGTCTTCTCTGATCTCTTTTATGCATGATTATTATAGCTTCATATTTCTTCTCTGATCTATTGATTTGGTTTGGCCAACTAGATTGATTTATCTTGCCATGGGAAGAGGTGCTTTGTAATGGGTTCGATCTTGCGGTGCTCAATCCCAGTGACAGAAAGGGACATGACACATATGTATCGTTGCTATTAAGGGTAAAAAGATGGGGTTAATTCATGCGTGAGTTTATCTTGTCTACATCATGTCATCATTCTTAAGGCGTTACTCCGTTCTTTATGGACTTAATACCCTAGATGCATGCTGGATAGCGGTCGATGTGTGGAGTAATAGTAGTAGATGGAGGCAGGAGTCGGTCTACTTGTCTCGGACGTGATGCCTATATACATGATCATTGCCTTGGATATCGTCATGATTATTTGTTTTTCTATCAATTGCCCAACAGTAATTTGTCTACCCACCGTATGCTATTTTCTCGAGAGAAGCCTCTAGTGAAAACTATGGCCCCTGGGTCTATCTAAATCATATTACTAAAACCCTAAAAATATGGCTGCCATTTTCTTTTATTTATTTTATTTTGTATTTTTGTTTTAATCTATCTATCTATAACATACAATTTAATCTTGCAATTGACCGCCGAGGGATTGACAACCCCTCGTTTGCGTTGGGTGCAAGGATTTCTTGTTTGTGTGCAGGTGCTGCTAACGAGGTGTTGCGTTATTCTCCTACTGGTTCGATAACCTTGGTTTCATAACTGAAGGAAATACTTATCTCTACTATGCTGCATCATCCCTTCCTCTTCGGGGAAAATACCAACGCAAGCTACAAGTAGTAGCCACCTCCTGCTTCGCGTTGTCCCGCGCGTCCCCATCCCTCTTCCCTCACCAGCGCGACGCCCAGAGACCCCTCGACCGCTCCCCTCTCTCCCTGCCTTGCCCCTCTCGCTCTCTCTCTCTTACGGGCCCGTATGCACCCATCGCCGCCGTTCATCATGGCCGGGGCCACTGAGCCCCTCGCGCCCTTTCACCGTGTCAAGAAGGTCCGCCTCGACGTCTCCGCCAACGAACTCGAGCCGGGACGACCACAAGACGACGCCCGCGGCCTTCTTCCCCGTCCATGGCCGCCGGATGCCATCGCTCGATTCGCCTGATCCCTTCCGTCCTCGAGCCCTCTGAGCCTCTTCTCCGACTCACTGCGTGATCCTCTTTGTTTCCCCCTTGTTGTCGCCGTCGTTCGCATCCCCTAGCTACCATCCCCGTCATGGCCGAACTCCGGCCGCCGCCACGGGCTCGCTCCCGTCGAGCTCTGGCCGCCCCGCGACCAGCCGCCACCTCCCCTAGATGCGGGCGAGCGAGGTCTCCCTCCTGGTGCCCTCAGCGCGCCCCGCCGCTGCCCCTAGCGCTACTCCGGCGAACCGTCGCCACACTGTGTGGTCACCGTCGCAAAGCCACCGGCTAACCACACCATTAGGGCCTAATTGACCCACTAATTACCCCCTATGAGGACGACAGGTGGGACCCCTAGCTAATTAGATTAGGCTAATTGTTCTGCTTAGCCACAGAGCCTATGACATGTGGGACCGCACTGTCAGGTTTGACTTTTGACCAGTCAACGCTGATGTCATGCTGACACAATAAAGAGTTTCTGAAATTTCTAATAAACCTTAAATGATTTATTTATTTCAGAAAATATTTAAAACTTCTAAAATTCATATAAAATCAACCGTAACTCAGATGAAAATAATTTATATATGAAAAATGATCAGAAAAAATATGAAGAATCTGTTTATGCCATGTTCATGCATGTTTGAGCAAGTTAACATCACCAACTAGGACAATTCATGTTTATGGAATATATGGTAGATAGTTTTGGAGTTGGAATTGGCTATATGTTCGAATTCCTCTTCAACTAATATGACCAACTATTTGCATTAGGTGAATTCAGCACCTTAATCTGTCATGATCATACATGATGTCTGTTGCATTGCATGATTGTGTTCCTTCTTGTTTGTCGGTGTTTGTCCCCTCTCGGTAGCAGACGATTCCGAGTTGTGATCGTTGACACCGATGAAGGACAGTACTATCTTCAAAAGTGCCAGGCAAGCACTCCCCCCTTGTTAATCATTCTGATAACATCCCATCCTCTCGCTACTGCTCTCTTTTATTGCATTAGGACAACAATGATTTAACTGTTACTTGTTCTCGATAGTTGAACCCATTCCTTTGCAAGACCTGTTGTTGTCACCAAATAGCTAAACCATCCTAGCATATTTAGATGTTGCTTGAGCTATGTTGTGACTACTCATCCATGCTCGCTTGCTATGCTTAGAGTTGAGTCAGGTCTAATTCATCTGGGATAGATTGGAATGATCATGTCCTAATGATGAGACTTAAGTGTCTTGACATGTTTGGTCAAGATAGTGATGAGAGACCATGTTGGAGAACATGGTGGATTCTTTTGTGATACGGCTCATAGGAACTGGGTTTCGTGCTTTTGTGATATTGGCTATATGTTCGTGTACTACTTGGAAGACTTATATGGTTCATAGACAACTTTAAGTGGATACCCTAAAATGCGCAAGATAAGTGTGAGTGCTATGGATGGCCTTCTCGTAGGGAGACGGGAGAGGATTCATAGTGGTGTATTGATATGGTGAATATGTGGACTCGTGTGCGCTTTCTCACCTCAAAGAAAGTACTGGTAGTCGTAGTACAGGGTAGCCACTGAGTCAAAGCTGGCTTGCTGCAGTTAAACTCCACAACCCCATTGTTGATACTGATGCATATGTAGATAGTTCTGATGTAAGTCTTGTTGAGTACCTTTGTACTCACGGTTGCTTATCTATGTTTTTGCAGAGAGACTTCAGTCTCACTAGTAGTTTCACGTGGGCTTCGACGATTAGCTTGGGAATCCCAGACAGAGGTCTGGCTCCTATGGAGGGTCTTGTAGATAGTCAGGCTTCTCAGCCTTCTTCTTTTGTAGTTGTCTGTACTCAGACATGTTATGCTTCCGCTTGTTGTTTGTATGACTTTGTATGTTGGGTCATGAGACCCATGATTGTAATATCATGTTATCTATGGCTCCTCGAAGCCTCTTTAATAAATACTTTGAGTCGTAGAGTTATGTTGTGATGCCATGTTGTATCTACACATATCGTGCATATTGTGTGTATATTTTGAAATGCATTGGTATGTGTGGGATTCGACACCTAGTTATCTGCCTTGGTAGCCTTCCTTACAGGGAAATGCCTCCTAGTGCTTCCACTGAGCCATGGTAGTTCGCTACTGCTCTGGAATACATGGATTGACCGACATTTATCCTTCTTCGCTCCTGTGTCTGTCCCTACGGGGAAATGTCACGCGGTGTCACCGGAGTCCTGTTAGCTTGCTACAGCCCGGTTACACTCGTTGATGACCGACACGTGTGTTGCTGGGTTACTTATGTCTGTCCCTGTATGTTTGTGCCACCCTGGTTTATGACTAGTCATGTCGACCCGGGTTCTGTGTCATATGGATGCTAGTGACATAATCATATACGTGAGCCAAAAGACGCAAACGGTCCCGGCCAAGGTAAAGGTGGCAGCCGTGGGTTGCCGTGCGTGAGGCCACAAAGTGATATGATGTGTTACAGGCTAGATCGGTGTGACTTAGGATCGGGATCCCGACCAGGAAATCCTTTAGTATACTTGCATAATCAGCTCATTTCCCCATCAATTAATGCTTAAAACGAAACCATGGCATCATAATAAGAGGAGAAAAGGGGAATTTTAAATTCTGGGGTTTCCAAAATTTGGGGATTTAAATCATATGCATCAGCCCCTTTAATTAACATAAAAAATGAAACCCCATAACTTCATATAATCGTTGGAGCTTGGATCCTTAGAGCTTTAGGGCTAAAAGAATTCAAGCTATGCTTAACCATGAAGAATAGCTTGAACTTGATCTGGAACCGGAATAACTGCTTTATGCTTTATCTTGATCATAATAGACCAAGCATGAACTTGAGCTATGTACAACTCAAACTTGATGCTATATGGCTCTAGTGTCATTGTTGGATTTCTCCAGGATCATTATAGCACAAGTTTGAGCCACAAATAAATTAGGAGATGGATTTTACGTTGATGAGATGATCCAGCCATCACCCCAACCTGATCCTTCTCCTCTTGATGCTTGATCTGCTGTGTGTGATGTCCTTCCTTGTGCTTCAGTGTAGCTCTAATCAGTGAGTTGGTTCTTTAGTGTTGAGAGTGAGGGGGATGTGTAGAGGCTGAGAGCAGCAACCAGTCCAGCAGCCGTAGCTGCTCTTCTCTTCTCTCTTTTCTTTATAACAATTTAGCACTGCACACAGGGGGGCAGACACCTGGTTGGCTGATGAGCTGCCCCTGATCAGGGCAGCTCATCATAGTAGGTAGGCACTGTAGCAGCCGCCCTACTGTAGCACCACTTTAGATAGGCTTCAGTTTTAAACTTCAGTTTCTTTATTAGTCTTTAGTTTAGTTTTAGTTCATAACATTCTCATTAACTAACTGAAGTTTAGTCTTTAGATCATAAAACACTAGTAGAAAACAGGGCATTAGTCCCGGTTCCTAAGGGCCTTTAGTCCCGGTTCTGCAACCGGGACTAAGCAATCGGGACTAAAGGCCCCCACTTTTAGTCCCGGTTGTGCTACGAACCGGGACTAAAGGAGCTCCACGTGGCCACTGTGGGGCGCCCACGCAGGAGGACCTTTAGTCCCGGTTGGTAACACCAACCGGGACTAAAAGGCCGCCAAGCGCTGTTTTTTTTTTGAAAGGAGGGGTTTAGGGTTTAGGGGTTTTGGAGGGTTTAGGGGTTTCATATTGTGTTTCCCCCTTTTCTTTTTGTGTTTACCATTCAATTCTTTTACATTTAGGGTTTTCATTTTTATTTTACGTTTTCCATTCAACTCGACGCTAGCTACTACATATAGCAATGAAGGAACCATTACACGAATCGTCATGAATATAGAGAGAAGTGACCACTCTTTCTCCGTGCTTGGTCGAACAACAAGTTTTCGTATATCTATTCGACGCTACTATGTATAGTACACGTTCATGCATATATACAATGTAACATCTCTTACGATCCCTAATATCTAATTACCAACATTCACATCCAATTCTCGATGGTATACTCCAGTTTTAGCTATGATCTCTTGAAGGAAGAATCCCGCCAATTCCTCTTGAATTGCTCGTATGCGAGCCTTTGGTACGAGTTCGTCCCGCATCCGTTGGATCTAATTTAAAGAAGGGGGTCAATATATATGAATGAAAATCAACACAATTGATGGTAATAAAATAAAATTGTGAATATTGTTTACGTACATCAAGTTGTTGTAAATTTCTGCCAGTCTCACTGGTCGTCATGCGAATGAACTCGCAAACGATGTATCCACATAAATTAGTCCCCCTTTCCTGCCTCAAGCACTTTACGAGAGTAGAGTTCAATCAAAATAATACTCAAGCATGATAATGGTATTGAAATTAACTAGAATCAAAGAGATGCGCAGACCTAGCTAGTACTACTTACAGTGAGTTGTCGAAATTGCAGCTCCTCTTTCCATTCACCCCTAGCCTTCTTGGTGAACCGTTTCCAAACCCTGCCCGGCAAAGAAAATAAATAAAGGAGTTATTAATTACTTGATATCAGGAAATGAACGAAAGTTGCCGATATAGTGCGATAATGATTGAAATTGCCTCTGGAGCATATCACGCAGGTCTGCCCACATCTGAGGGTCTTTACGTAGCGAGTCCATGATAAGTACGCTTCCTGAGTCAACCCGAATGACTAGTAGAATAAAGTGGAACCTGCGCACGCAGCATAACTCATCAATTACACTTAACATCGAGTAAGCGAAACAGAATGATGTGTACAAGACAGTATAACACTCACTGGAAGTTGTAAGGAAATAGTATTTCCCTTTTGGTTTGTTGTTGAATTAACGCCCTTAGCAAGATCTTCTCTGTATCCTTGGCGTTCCATTTTACCGTACCTTCATGAATAGTATTTGGGTTAATGAACCCAATGTCATAGATTTGTCCTCTTTTGCATTCGAGGATCTTCTTTCTGCATAATATATATAGTGAGGATAATTATACATGCAATGAACGAGCTGAGCTAGAGACTTAATTACAGAAATGATACTTACAAACAATAGCAACTGACGATAGATTTGTCGATGGCGTCTTGATTGTATAACTGAAATAATTCTTCAAATTCAATGAAAATCTGCTCGTCTCCATTGAAGTAATGCTCATCTTTAATTCCCTCAATGATATAGTTGCTCCCTTGCTTTGAGGCTTCCAAGTACCAGTCATGCAGTCTTCGCATCATCGTTGGTAGATGCGGGAGCTCCTCGGGTCTAACGAGAGGCTTCCCGTGCTCGAATTTAAAGGCTAACTCAGCCATTTCGAACTGTACCTCATCGCCTAAGTAATCACCAAGAGTGAAACCAGGATCAGCGGCCGCTACCCCCGGATCATTAGCGATATCGGTAAACACCTTGAGCGGGGGGCATGATTGGTTTTTCTGTTCGCCGAGCTGGGGAATTGTTTTCCCCCTTGCACTACTGCTACTTCCCGACCGCTGCTGTGGATCTCTATATGACTTTACAATAGAGCGGTCATAGTTTGATAGCAGCGGAGGCGGCGGTGGTTTTGTAAGGTTTTCCAGCAAGTGCCTCGCTTTTACCGGATCTATTTTCTTCGTTGGATCTGGACGGGTCGATGCAAGCTGGCGTTTCACGTCGACAGCCACGGTCTCCTTGGTTTCCTCCTCAGTCATGTCGTATGGTAACTTGGCAGAAGCCTTCTTGACGCTACCTGCTCTGGATTTCTTCGCTGTTGTACTAATAGCCGCCGGAGCGGCGGCAGATCTCTTCCGCCGGTGCTGAGGCGACGGAGGAGGCGGAGTTAGCTGACGCGACGGATTCTGCTGAGGGGCCTCCTCCGGCGGAGTCCGCTGACGCGGCGGAGACAGCTGAGGCGACGGAGTGTGCTAACGCGGCGGAGACGGCTGAGGCAGCGGAGATAGAGCTGGACTGTGAGGAGTCTGCTGAGGGGCCTCCTTCGGCTGAGTCTGCTGACGTGGCGTCGAGTATGGAAGCACGATGTGTTCCTTTCTCCATAGAATGGTAGTCCTTATGGCATCTCCCAGATGAGTCTTCCCTTCACCTGTAGGGTACTCAAGCTCCAGCTGCTCAAATCCGTTGGTAACTTCATCCACCCCGACAACAGCATAGCCATCTGGAATCGAAGAGCAATGGTAAGTTCCATCAGGTACACGAGGTAAGGCATAGCCGACCGCCACCTTCAAGGTTATGTTCATGCATTTCGCATGTAGATCACAATGTTCCCTCTCCATGATATCATCCACGGGGTAGCGATCAGGAGCCGTGATATCATCTATGGGCGGCCGAACGAGCTGCGTGGAAGCCACGCTGCTTTTCCGCTGAGATGGTGGGGTAGCTCCGTGGGAAGTATCGAATGAAGGATCTTCGTGCCGCTGAGATGATGGGCCGGTAGCTCGCTAGCTGTTAAGTGCCTCTATCAACGCTAATCTTTCTTCTACCTTCCGTAGCCGGTCTGCATCCTCTTTCTTCTTTCTCCCTCGGCTTCTATAAGTGTCTCTGCTGTCGGGAAACCCATCCTTCCACGGAACGGAGCCTGATGTGCCTCGTGTTCGTCTAGGGTGTTCAGGATTCCCGAGGGCGCGTGACAGCTCGTCCTTCTCTCTGTCGGGATGGAACTTCCCTTCCTGCCTTGTCTGGATTGCATCCTGAATGTTTTTGACGGGTGTTGCAAGTTGAGCTTTCGTATAAACACACTTCCCTGTTTCTAGGTGCAAAGTTCCCCCATGCCCGAAGAACCAAGTCCTTGCCCGTTCGGGCCAGTTCAATGTATCTGGATGGATCCCTTTATCAAGCAGGTCGTTCTCAGCTTTGTCCCATGTATGCCGGGCAACCTTGTAGCCACCTGACCCCGTAACATGGTGATATTCCTTCTTTGTAGCATTTTGCTTATTTATCAGTGACCTTTTCTTACCTTTCTCCGATGTCTTGTACGCCACAAATGCGGGCCAGTGATCTTTCATCTTCTCATATTGACCGGTGAATTTTGGAGTCTTCTCTTTCAGGACAAACTTTTCGTGCAATCTTTTCTTCCAGTTCTTGAATTGTTCGGCCATCTTCTTAAGAGCCCACACCTTGACTTTTCGCTCTACAACATTGCTATTTGGATCCACCTCTGGCGGTAGGCCGAAATTTGTCATGAGCGTATTCCAAAGCTCATCTTTGGATCTATCATCGACCTAAGAAACTCCATCGTCCGCCTTTGGCTTATTCCATTCTTGAATGCTGATCGGGATGCTGTCCCTAACAACAACTCCGCACTGACTTATAAATCGGTCTGCGGTCCGCTTGGGAGCAGTCGGTTTGCCATCTGCAGCGATTTCTTCGATCGTGAACCTTTCATTCTCGCCCAACCTTTTCTTGAGGCCTCGTCTCTTTACAGAAGGTTGGCTCGATCCGGAGGGCTAAAAGAAGAAAGAAGCGTTAATATATGTACATACAAATCAATTAATGCATCTAGTCAGCAGGCTTAATTAATATACCTCGCCGAACTTTGCAACAGTTAAGGCTCCAACACCGCCGGAGCCGTCATCTTCTCCCTCCATTCGATCACCGGAGCCGTCATCCTCTCTTCCCTCACCATCGGATTCGTTGAGAAACTGTGAGGTGATATCATCATCACCTTCGTCGCGGATTATATCCCCCAACATCTCTTCTTGTTCTAAGTCTCTGTCGTGTTCCATAGTTTCTGCAAATATTACAACATGGCAATATACAACCATGAGAGATAAGCTGTTTTTCAGACTTAATGAAATCTAGGAATGCAATACAGTAACATTATGATGACAACTTGAGAGCAAGATTGAGTCATGCTACAGCAACTTTACATGGCAACCAAGGGCATGGCATCAAAGTACACATTATATAGACCAAATCACAAGAAGGAATTGTATGCATATGAGCAATGGATTAGTGGCAAACATCTTGCAAAGTTGACAAGTTTTATAACAGTCAGTTACACATCTCGAATAATCCAGTTAATGCAACAATAATATCACATAATATCACTAAACATCTCGCCCAATCAAACTGGACGTCGACTCCCGGTTCCTGAGCCGCGGGCGGTGAACACCCAAAGAGAAGGAACCATCACAGGATCATAGCTCGGGTGAGATCCCTGATGAAACTGCCAGGTATTGGAGAATCTGTCGTCCAACGCAACCATGTAGCGACGGACGTGCTCGTCCTCCTCCCTGACACGATGACGTACCACCCTCTCGGGGGCCGGCTCCCTCTGCACCGATAGTGGCCCACGCGACTGCCACCAAAGAAGCTCCGGGTCGACGACGAGACCCCGATTCCTCACCAAGCTGCGCGCCCCGGAAGGTAGCACCTCCCAGTGCCAGCCCAGTGGAGCCCAGTCCTGGACATGGCGCCTCTCAAACTGGTTGTCACCACCGAGTCGACGACGAGGATGCGGGCCGGGCATCGTTACCGAGAACAAATTCCTATGAAAACAAATCAGGTATATTTCTCGTTCATTGTGAGACGTTGCTCCGGCTCTCCTTTATTTCATTGTTTGCATCAGATTTCTTTAATTTTTACCCCTAAATGAGGATGATACCGTAGAGGAGGATGATAGTCGAGCTCACCCCTAGATGACCATAGAGGAGGTAGTGGATGGCAACGGCAATGGGACCGACGGTGCTCCTAGAGGTGAAAAGATCGATCCCTGCACATCAAAAGCACCGGCACAACCAACATCAGCATTCGTGGAAAATTTATACAGAAACAAAGATAAGCATTCGGGGACTCCTCACCGGCGATCGTCGGGGACTCCTCCGGCGATCGTCGGGGACTCCTCACCGGCGACCGTCGGGGACTCCTCCGGTGACCGTCGGGGACTCCTCCGGTGACCGTCGGGGACTCCTCCGGCGATCGTCGGGGCCTTCTCACCGGCGATCATCGGGGACTCTTCCGGCGATCGTCGGGGACTCCTCACCGGCGATCGTCGGGGACTCCTCACCGGCGATCGTCGAGGACTCCTCACCGGCGATCGTCGGGGACTCCTCCGGCGATCGTCGAGGCCTCCTCCGGCGATCGTCGAGGCCTCCTCACCGGCGATCGTCGGGGACTCCTCCGGCGATCGTCGCAGCCTCCTCACCGGCGATCGTCGGGGACTCCTCCGGCGATCGTCACGGCCTCCTCACCGGCGATCGTCGGGGCTCGCCTTTATTTCATTGTTTGCATCATATTTCTTATATTTTTCTTTTTTTCTCTCACCACATGTCTATATTTTTTATACACCTATCAAATACACGATTCACAGTTTTTTATAATATATGTTTTTATACCAATTTTTATTCATACACATTGTACATTTTTGTATACATGCATCTAAAACATTTTATACACATCCAATTTCATTCATACACATTGTACATTTTTGTATACATGCAGAAGGAAAAAGGGGCCGGCGCCGGAGCTCACCGCGGGGAGGGGGCTCGGTCGTCGGGGAGGGGGGCCGGGCGTGGAGGAGCGCCGGCGTCGGGGATGGGCTCGTCGGGGCGGGGGGCCGGGCGTGGAGGAGCTTGGGGTGCCGGCGTGTGGTGGAGCAGCGCGGGCTCGGGCGGCGCGCGTGGAGGAGAGCGGCGCCAGCAGGGGCGCGCAGGGGCACGACGTCGAGGCGGGCGCGTGGAGGAGAGCGGCGCCGGCAGGGGCACGACGTCGAGGAGCGGATGCGTCGAGGCAGCCTGGCGGCGTCGGAGAGGGAAAATGGAGGAGGAAGATTAGGGGGGGGGGAAGGGTGTTAAATAGCGCGAGGCCTTTAGTCCCGGTTAGAGCCACCAACCGGGACTAAAGGGTCTTTAGTCCCGGTTGGTGGCTCTAACCGGGACTAAAAGCACATTTTCGGCAGCTGAAAGGGCGCGAAAGGTTGGGCCTTTAGTCCCGGTTGGTGGCTCCAACCGGGACTAAAGGTATGCCTTTAGTCCCGATTTGTTCCACCAACCGGGACAAACCTGGATATTTCAAGCTTTTAAATGATGTTTTAATCAAAAGCAGATTATGTTTAGCTCTTTTAGTTTTATACCTTTTTCCTTTGTTTTAATTATTTTAGTTTATGTTTTCTTGTTATTCTTTTTGCTATTAAATTTTTTAACAAAAAATACTTTATGAAAATTTTAGTTGGATAAATTTTATATAATTTTAAGTTAATATTATTTTGATCATAACTAGAGTTTTATAAAATCTTTTTAGTTGATTCTTTTTGCTATTGAAGAATATTATAAAATACTTTTGGTTAACCTAATAATGTTATATTTTCTTTTCTGTTAAGTTATTAGTTTAGTAATTTTCTTTGCTGCTAAGTTTTATTTAGGACAAAAACTATTTTTGTTATTTGTAATTAAGTCCTGCAGTTCCCTTAGGAGTTTCTATTTGGATTTCCTTGAAGTTTTGTTTGGCTTTCTATTTGCTTTTTCTTATTGTTTTCTTTATTGCTTTATTCATTGATTGGATTTTGATTGCTAGAATGCTTGCTAGAGTGAATGCTTATATGAATGCAATGTTTGATGATATAGATTTTCATCAAATAGTGACAAATAGTTATGTTTCATAGGTACCATTGCCGCAACATTTCGCATTGAAGGGCCAGCATCAGGTTTGTCAATATGTTTTTGAAAATATGACACAAGGCGATCAATGCTGTCAAAATCTTTCTTCCGGAATCTAAAGCCCTTTGAGTATAACCCAACATACTCATGATGTGGGTTTGTACTCCTGATGTAAGATAATATAAAGGTGCCTGGATGTTCATGAGATATGCCAAAACAATAGACTATTCTCGAGAATGGCCATCTGATATGTTGTCCTCAGTTTCACCAGAAAGCAACCAGAGAACTCCTCATCTGGACCTCCAACTTTATGCCATGCAACGTTTCTCTCTTATCATCTTCGATGCTTCTGCTGTATTCATCTATGTCAAGACATTTAAGCCATGTCTATATTAACCTTGTTATTTTATATGGAGCCACCAACCGGGACTAACCGCGTATGATCAACCTTACAAAACTTGGGACTGAAATCACTACAACTGGTGAGGGTGTGTATGGCCTATGCCTGTCAACCTCAAGCGACTTATCTGGAATGCTCAGAAGACATTCATATTTTGTTTGGACATAATTGCATTGATTAACTCCTCTGTATAATTAAAATACTAAAAGGATAGGAATAATTGAAATTTCATAACTTAATAAATAATTATTCTAAAATCATGTTTCAAATGCCAAAATGCCCTAGCTAGCTCTTACAAAGATTCCCTCCGGTTTGTCCGAAGTGGCACTTTCCAGCTAAAACTTTTTCTTCGCGTGTGTCCCTTCCTTATTGCGCCGTAACCATGGATAATCTTTATCATTTAACAGGATGCTTGGGTCAGTCTTCACTATGAAGGGAGGAATTTCATCAAACTTTTCATAATCTTCTGACATGTCTGTCTTGTCCTCCACTCCCACGATGTTTCTTTTCCCTGAAAGAACTATGTGGCGCTTTGGCTCATCGTATGATGTATTCTCTTCCTTATCTTTTCTTTTTCTCGGTTTGGTAGACATGTCCTTCACATAGAAAACATGCGCCACATCATTGGCTAGGACGAATGGTTCGTCTGTGTACCCAAGATTGTTGAGATCCACTGTTGTCATTCCGTACTGCGGGTCTACCTGTACCCTGCCTCCTATCAGATTGACCCATTTGCACCGAAACAAAGGGACCTTAAAATCACGTCCATAGTCAAGTTCCCATATCTCCTCTATGTAACCATAATATGTGTCCTTTGCCCTATTGGTGTTTGCTGCATCAAAGCGGACACCACTGTTTTGGTTGGTGCTCTTTTTATCTTGGGCGATCGTGTAAAATGTATTCCCATTTATCTCGTACCCTTGAAAAGTCAATACAGTCGAAGATGGTGTCCTGGCCAACAAGTACAGCTCATCTTCAACGGTGTTGTTACTCATGAGATGTGTTTGCAACCAACCGCCGAAAGTCGACATGTGTGCACATGTAATCCAGTCGTCAGACTTCCCCGGGTGTTGGGAGCGTACAATATTCTTGTGTTCATTGATATACGGGGCCACCAAGGTAGAATTTTGTAGAACTGTATAGTGTGCTTGAGCCCAAGAATGCTCGTCCCTACATATTATTGCTTTCGGTGCTAGCGTGCCTTTTCCACTCAGTCTCCCCTCATGCCGCGATTGAGGAACACCAATCGACTTAAGGTCAGGAATAAAGTCAACACAAAACTCAATAACCTCCTCTGTTTCATGGCCCTTGGAGATGCTTCCTTCTGGCCTGGCACGGTTATGAACATATTTCTTTAAGACTCCCATGAACCTCTCAAAGGGGAACATATTGTGTAGAAATACAGGACCCAGAATGGCAATCTCGTCGACTAGGTGAACTAGGACGTGCGTCATAATATTGAAGAAGGATGGTGGGAACACCAACTCAAAACTGACAAGACATTGGACCAAATCATTCTGTAACCTTGGTAGGATTTCTGGATCGAATACCTTCTGAGAAATTGCATTGAGGAATGCACATAGCTTCACAATGGCTAATTGAACATTTTCTGATAGAAACCCCCTCAATGCAACCGGAAGCAATTGCATCATAATCACGTGGCAGTCATGAGACTTTAGGTTCTGGAATTTTTTTCTCTGCCATATTTATTATTCCCTTTATATTCGACGAGAAGCCAGACGGGACCTTGATACTGAGCAGGCATTCAAAAAAGATTTCCTTCTCTGCTTTGGTAAGAGCGTAGCTGGCAGGACCTTGATACTGCTTTGGAGGCATGCCGTCTTTTTCGTTCATACGTTGCTGGTCCTCCCGTGCCTCCGGTGTATCTTTTGTCTTCCCATACACGCCCAAAAAGCCTAGCAGGTTCACGCAAAGATTCTTTGTCACGTGCATCACGTCGATTGCAGAGCGGACCTCTAGGACTTTCCAATAGGGTAGCTCCCAAAATATAGATTTCTTCTTCCACATGGACGCGTGTCCGTCAGCGTCATTCGGAACAGATTGTCCGCTAGGACCCTTTCCATAGATTGCTTTTAAATCCTTGACCATATCAAATATATCATCACCAGTACGGGGGACATGCTTCTTCTGGTGATCTGTCTCACCTTTGAAATGCTTGCCTTTCTTCCTTAAGGCATGCTTGGTCAGAAGAAATCAACGATGTCCCAGGTACACATTCTTCTTACATTTGTCCAAATATATACTTTCAGTCTCATCTAAACAGTGCGTGCATGCATTGTATCCCTTGTTTGTCTGTCCTGAAAGGTTACTAAGAGCAGGCCAATCATTGATGGTTACAAGCAGCAACGCTCGTAGGTCAAATTCCTGCTGTTTGTGCTCATCCCACACACGTACACCTTTTATATTCCACAGCTGTAAAAGTTCTTCAACTAATGGCCTTAGGTACACATTAATGTCGTTACCGGGTTGCTTAGGGCCTTGGATGAGCACTGGCATCATAATGAACTTCCGCTTCATGCACAACCAAGGAGGAAGGTTATAGATACATAGAGTCATAGGCCAGGTGCTATGATTGCTGCTCTGCTCCCCAAAAGGATTAATGCCATCTGCACTTATACCAAACCATAAGTTTCTTGCGTCATCTGCAAACTCCGGCCACTTTCTCTCGATTTTTCTCCACTGCGACCCATCAGCGGGTACTCTCAACATCCCATCTTTCTTACGGTCTTCTTTGTGCCATCGCAACAACTTGGCATGCTCTTTGTTTCTGAACAGACGTTTCAACCGTGGTATTATAGGAGCATACCACATCACCTTGGCAGGAACCCTCTTCCTGGGGCGCACGCCCTCAACATCACCAGGGTCATGTCGTCTGATCTTATACCGCAATGCACCGCATACCGGGCATGCATTCAAATTCTCGTACTCCTCACCGCGATAGAGGATGCAGTCATTAGGGCATGCATGTATCTTCTGCACCTCTAATCCTAGAGGGCAGAGAACCTTCTTTGCTTCGTACGTACTGTCAGGCAATTCGTTATCCTTTGGAAGCTTCTTCTTCATTATTTTCAGTAACTTCTCAAATCCCTTGTCAGATAAACCATTCTCTGCCTTCCATTGCAGCAATTCCAGTGTGGTACCGAGCTTTGTGTTGCCATCTTCGCAATTTGGGTACAACCGTTTTTTGTGATCCTCTAACATGCGATCGAACTTCAACTTCTCCCTTTCACTTTCGTATTCTCTCTGTGCATCAACAACGACCCGGCGAAGATCATCAGCGGGCACAACTGGTGCCTCTTGATCTTCAGCTTCCCCCGTTGTAGTATCACCGTATTCAGGGAACATAGGATAGTTGTCATCATCATCTTCTTCTTCATTGTCTTCCATCATAACCCCTCTTTCTCCGTGCTTGGTCCAACAATTATAGTGGGGCATGAAACCCTTCTTAAGCAAGTGAAAGTGAAGGGTTTTCGAGGAAGAGTAATCCTTCGTATTCTCACAGACAACACATGGACAGTACATAAAACCATTCTGCTTGTTTGCCTCAGCCACATCGATAAAATTATGCAGGCTCGTAATGTACTCGGAAGTGCGTCGGTCACCATACATCCATTGCCAGTTCATCTGCATTATATAATTAAGTATATCAAAAACCATTACAGAACATCATGAATATAGAAATGACCTAATTAATACAAGTTCATCATCACATTAAAACCAAAGTACAGTAGTAATCAAATGTTATTACTGCAAAAATAAATACATAAAGTTCATACATAGTTCTCTTTATAATGCAACAACAAATGCGATCAAAATCGCAACTAAGGTAACAATTGATCCAACAGCATAATGATACCAAGCCTCTTTATCAATGGCATATTTTCTAATCTTTCTAATCTTAAAGCGCATTGCATCCATCTGGATCTTGTGTAGATCAACGACATCGGCAACATGCAACTCCAATTTCATCTTCTTTTCTTCAATTCTTTTCAATTTTTCTTTCAAATAATTGTTTTCTATTTCAACTAAATTTAACCTCTCGACAAGAGGGTCGGTTGGAATTTCCGGTTCACATACCTCCGAGATAAAAACATCTATGTCAAGTTGGTCGGCATAATTATCATAAACACTAAATGAAACAAATAGTTATAAAAGATAACATACCACATCCGAATCATAGACCGGACGAGAGCCGACGGGGGCGGATACCAAAACCATGGCACTATATAATAACAAACAATAATACAAATAAGAAAATTATACAAGTAGCTATCTAAATCATACAAGTAAGAATTTGTTCTTTAAAAAAAAGATAAGAACAAGAGGCTCACCACGGTGGTGCCGGCGACGAGATCGGCGCGGACGATCGACGGCGGTGAGGACGGAGACGGGGACGGGACGGCACCCTACACATGTGCAAACTAAGAAGTTAATTTGAGCTCAAATTGTGCATCTAAATCAAATAAACTCCCACATACACTCCTCCACTAAAACCCACAAACCACTCTATTTCTAGAGCATATGAAATGAGCTAAACTAGCAGTGAGAGATGAAAGGATGAAGTTGCTAACCTTTTAGAACACTTGGATAGTTGGTGCACCGCCAAATCTAGACAAATCTTGGGGAAAATGGAGCTTGAAGGTCGAGCTTGGAGGAAAAACAGAGAAAAAAGCTTAAGTGTGGGTCGGGCATTTCATCGAACACCTCATGTGCATAAGAAGTGAGAACAGAGTAGCGCACACACACCCCACCTTCTACGGCCAAAAAACAGAGGAGAGGACGGGCAGGGGCGAGGATATATATAGGCATCTTTTTAGCCCCGGTTGGTGTCTAGAACCGGGACTGAAGACTAACCTTTAGTCCCGGTTGGAGACACCAACCGGGACTAAAGGGGTTGCGCCAGGAGCGAGGCCCTTTAGTCCCGGTTGGTGTCTCCAACCGGGACTAAAGGTCCTAGTCGAACCGGGACTGATGCCTGCCGAGGCCCGGCCGGCGTCCTAGCCGCTCGAACCGGGACTGATGCTCACATTAGTCCCGGTTCGTAACATGACCGGGACTATTGGTCTGATCTGGCCAGAACTAAAGCCCTGTTTTCTACTAGTGAAATCCAACATGTATATCTAGTGATATATAACTTATATTACGTTGGTCAAATTATCAATGTAGGGATATGCGCAAACCTAATAAACTGGAAAGGAGGTAGCATGGCTGAAGCATGACCGCCTGGCGTTAGCGCTCATCTAGCTAATTAAGTTATTGTGCTCTCAACATACTCAAAGCGTTTGGAAAGCAAGAGGAGAGAAATGAATGGTGTTGTGCTTGTTCTCCGTACACGAATGCACAAGATTGTTCTAAGACATGGATCATGTCATGGGTCGAGCGGTAGACCTGGGCATTTCCGGGCCGGGCCGGGTTTCGGGCCGGGTTTCAAAAAGCCCGGCCTCAAAATCCCAAGCCCGGGCCCGGCCCGCAGCCCGGTAATATGCCTATTTTTTGTATTTAAAAATAACAATATAGCTATTTTCGGGGATAAATACTATTGTACTATACCTATATTTATATAAAAAGCATCAAAAACATGTTTTGTCGGGCTTTTTCCAGGCTTCAGGCCGGGCTGCGGGCTGGAAAGTGAGGCCCGAGCCCGGCCCAGATGTCGGGCTTCGGGCCGGGCCTGCCGGGCCGGGCCACCCATGCCCAGGTCTAGTCGAGCCAGATAAAAAGACCTCTGAGGCGTTGAACCATAAAATCATCAGGCGATGTTCCCCTTTGACAGATAGGGGAAATCATATTTGTCGCTCTATGGCACATTTTGACGTGCAAACGCACAAGGCGAGCACACTGGGTTAGCCCATGTTGGCACCGGGTTTTTTCGTTTTGTCGTTATGTTTCTGGTACCCTTCATTTCTTTTCTTTGGTTTCTTTTTTTTCCTTTTGGATTACCCTTTTTCTAATTTTTCCTTTCCCTTTTTCCTTTTCCATTTTTATTTTTCCTTTCTTTTACCTTTTTCGAACTCACGGTTCTTTAAAATCTTGAGAACATTTTTCTAAAATTAATGAATATTTTTTCAAATTCACTAATTTTTTTAAAAAAATGTGAATATGTTTGAATTTTCAAGAGCATTTTAGAAAAAATTGCGTACATTTATAGATTTTGCAAACATTTTTAGAAATTCCTGAACATTTTTAAATCTTGCAATTACATATTTTTTACATCTGTTTGAAAATCCAGCAGTCTGTTTTTTTCGGGGGAAAACCGGAAGAACTAAAGACACAGGGAGAGCTCAGTGGTCCATGCAGTGTCAAAGCGAATGATAGAAGGATACGACACATAGTACCGGCCTCATTTGAGTGCATGAATATACATGGGTCGGCCGTTTGGTCTCCTCTTTCTCTTCTTTGTTTTCATTTATGAATTGCGAGAAGTTTACAAAATGTAATTCTAAAAAGAGGATACCTTCCAAATGGTCGCTCTTTCTACATGACAAGGGCACATCAGCCTGCTCGCTATGTGTACACCGAACAAGGGTCGGCATCGAGCTTATGGGTGGACCACACAATTGGACACCTCCTTGATCTTTCGATCTCAATTAAGTGAACGGATCTGGAATGCATGATTTTTTTTATAAATAAAATCTATGTATCCAAATTTTTCATATGCCTAAATATCATGTTTATCCTTTTTCTTTTTCTGAAAGGCGGCAGAAAAACGCTTCTAGAGTTTGCAATGTTTAAATAAAATGCAAGAAACCATTTTTCTCAACATTCTTTTCTGTTTAATACTTTCTAGCCGCGGGGTGGGGCCCCCCGGGGGGGGGGGGGGGGGGCATAGAAGATAACCTTATAAAACAACACTAAAATATATGCTTTTCAGCATCAATAAAAAAAGTTATGTATTCAGCTCCAAAAAAAAAAAAAGTTATGTATTCAGCACGTAAGCAGACCGTGCAAGAGAAATGCAGGCCAGAAGCATAACCACTACGCCATCCATTTCATTTATATGCAACAAAAACAATGCATGTATGCGACATGCAAAAGCGAAGACACCGTACAATTTTTCCAAATTACTAGTTTCTCACTACTGGCCTCACAACGTTTTGGGCATCAAGTCGGTGAATCCTGTTAGCGGAGTTATGTCCTCGCAAGGTCCAAAGTGTACCAAGCTCACCCTTGTTGCATAGTCCACGCCTTCTTTCTTGATCTTAGTGGTACAAAAAATGATCTATCTCGAGCTTTGCCGACGATATGCAATTTTAAAGGTAGTGAGCAGCACGACTGAACCATGCCATCGACGGTGAGGTGGCGTAACAAATTGTCGATGTGCAAGGTTGGCCATTGACATAGGCGGGTGCTAGGCGCCTGCGCGCCGGCCCAAATTTGGGCCAGTCCCCGCGTAGCCGAACAATCTGCCCATTAACTGCCGTTGGATCGAAGAGTTGTATTCGTTCTTCGTCCAGCTCTCACGCGTACTTGAGGAAAAAAAGAAAAGAAAAAAGTCAACCAAACAGCACATCTCGCGCGAGGGGAAATAACGGCCTTCGGCGTCCGCGGCGACTGCCGACCCCGTCACAGCACCGCTCAAAGAAAAAAAAAAGCATCCACATGATTGTTGTTGCGCCGTCTCTATTTGCCGCTTCCTTGTCAGAGGTTGCAGCATCGCCGGCTGGTCGCCGGCCTTCAACTCCGGCCATCGCCGATTGCAGTATCCATCGTCTTCCGGTTCCAGCTCCCGCCGCGGATGATTCCAGCAAGCCGTGGTGCCGGTCGTAGCACGCCACAGCACCACCGTGCCGCCATTGTAGCACGTCCGTCGCAGCACCACCGTGCCGCCGGCCGCAGCTCTCAGCATCACCACTCGCACCCCGTTGAAGCTTTTTCTCGCGCCGGTTGAAACTTTTTCCCACGCTGGTTGAAGCTTTTTTCCACCGTCGACGCTCGCTGCATAGGGTTGCACGAACGACGGCCACCAATCATCACCATTAAAATGGATGTAGCAAAAAAACTCGCTGGTCGTAGCAAAAGACAACAACAGTTGCAGCCAAAATCGTCGTCGTCGCCGTCCCGGGTCGCATCTCTGCCATGAATTGATGTAGCAAATTTCCTCGTCAGTTGTAGCAAAATCCGACCACCATTGCAGCAAAAATTGTTGTCCCCGTCGTCTGCACGAACGACGGCCACCAATCATCACCATTAAAATGGATGTAGCAAAAAAACTCGCTGGTCGTAGCAAAAATCGTCGTTGTCGCTGTCCTGGGTCGCATCTCTTCCATGAATTGATGTAGCAAATTTCCTCGTCGGTTGTAGCAAAAGCCGACGACAGTTGAAGAAAAAATCGTTGTCCCCATCGTCACGGGTCGTAGCTCCACCATGAGTCGATGCAACAAAAATTGTCACTGGTTCCAGCACGCCGCGACGTTGGTTCCAGCATGCAATCACCGCGGTCGCAGCATGCAGCACCCCGCCGGCCCTCGAGCTCGCAGCGCCATGATGGTGTGGGCATGGCCATGGTCGCCACAGTCACATCACAGCCGACAAATCGGATGCAGCTTCGTCGGGCTGCGGTTGTAGCTCTTTTCCCACCCCACGTCGGAGCTTCAGCGAGCGGTTGGTGAAGATAGAGCTTGATGAAAGGAAGGCTGAACGAGAAGCCGTGGTGGGCCAAGGCCACGTGATGGCCCAAGAAAGAGAAAACCAACAATGCAAACGTGGATCGGGAGATGCTTGAGCGGTGGATCGCTACGCGATCGAGCGGCGCGCGCGGGACCGGCCGAAGTTTCGGCCGGCGCACCGTTTGTAAATGTTTTCCATTGACATATGCCAACTCCAGAAGCTCACTGATGCTTGACGAGCAACACAGGTGCCTCCCAGTATAGTGGGATGTCTAGCACTAACGTGCCGGAGTAGGAGTCTAGACGATGATGGAGAATAAAGAGAGCAGTTGGTGCTTTGAAAGGAAAGAGCTGGAGCATCCCGGCAACGATATAGGACTAGGCCGGGCTCACCCCAACCCCGGTCCTTCATTTTCAAAACAAGATTTCAAATGCCGAACCGGAAAACACCAAAAATATTTCAGGCATGTTTGGTTAATTTGCCACAAATTTTCACTGGTATGTCAAGTCGCAAAATTGTGTTGAAAATATCGGTCGGTAAAACTGTGGGAATGTTTGGCAAAACTATTAAAGAGGCATGCTAAACACGACAATAAAATAGTCAGAGAGGAGCCACACTTATGACAGAATTTTGCAGCATGTGACTATGATGAAGAGTAGCCTCAGATTAAGGACCAGCAAAAGGCAATAAGGCTGGTCACAATGGGAGTATTATAGGTAGTATCATGCATGCCAACTAGGGATTTTTGCTGAGGTGGTACACAATTAAATAAGAAAAGAGAGTATTGAGTATCATGATATGATACCGTATCATATTAAATGGTGTACTAGTATGTGTCATGCATGGTAATAAATGAGGTCACTATAATACTATGCATTGTGGAGGTAGTATCATACACTTGTATCATATTCATGATACTAGTATATGATATTTCCCATTGTGACCAGCCTAACGATACACTGTAGAATGAGGGCGCTCCCAATGCATCGTCTCTTAGCACGTTATCATAGGAGGTATAAAAACTTAAGAGACAACTACCACAATGCATTGTATCTAAATTTAATGATTTGAGGCTCATGCATATGTGATTGGTCCAGCAACTTTTTTGCCTATGGCCACGTGCAAGGGTTGTATGTTAGTAAGCTACAACCTCCATCCCTCTCTTCATTAACTACTATGCCACATCAGCAAAATACCTATGAAACCGTGCTAAGAAACTTGCATTGGGAGAGCCTGATACACACATGACAGACAACTAGCGAGCAGACTGATTACAAGTGCTTTATTAGTGCATCAAATGCAGCTGGTGGTCCAGTGGCCGGGGTATAACACAAGTGGCCGGGGTATAAATTTCCTAGCAACCAAACTAACGGAGTGACAAATTCTTGGTAGATCACTCATGAAAAATCACCGCGAATGATTAACACGCCCCATGTCGCACAAAAAAAACATGCTCCAATGCACAAAAAGAGGGCCTTTGAGTCGTTTAACCTGAATATTGCGGGGCCTTATTCTCTTTTCAGGTCAGGGTACTGGGCTAATTTTAGTCCATGTGCTGGGCCGCTTTTAGTTTTTCGTCTCCAAACTACGCTGCTAGGCATTTCCGAACTGGAAATGCTAGAAAGAGGGCCCAAATGGCACCTCTTAGGACGTCGTGTAGGACGCGTTACAGGACGAAATCGCTAATTGAAGAGTACTCCTTTCAAAGATCACTCTCAGCTCCCCAGGTTGTGACAAGTGATACATTGTATGTGCGTCACTTGTCGCAACCTGCGAGTTTTCCTTTTTTCGTAGATCCGTTTATTCAAAATGTTTTATCTCTTAAACCGCGCGTCCAAATCTCGAACCGTTTTCACCATTGGATTCCTCGCATCGAGATCTTCAAAACTAGATCCCATGTTGATAGGTTTTGACGAATTGTTTTTTCCATAAAAAAAAACCGGACGAAAAAACCGAACCGGGAGCACTTTTTTCCCTTTCCGAAAGAGACGCGACTGTGCCTCTCGCGGAAGCTAATCCGTGCCTCCACGAGAAGTAAACCCGTGCCTATTGCGGAAGGAAAAACAAACGTGTTTTTTTTTTCATTTCCGAGAGGCACAG
This sequence comes from Elymus sibiricus, assembly GCA_039707655.1. Classification (NCBI taxonomy): domain Eukaryota; kingdom Viridiplantae; phylum Streptophyta; class Magnoliopsida; order Poales; family Poaceae; genus Elymus; species Elymus sibiricus. Next base: position 513,803,381 of record CM077666.1, read on the forward strand.
CCGTGCCTCTCGCGGAAGCAAAACCGTGCCTCTCGTGGAAGGAAAAAAAAAGAAAACGCATTTTTTTTCCGTTTCTGACAGGCACGGCCGTGCCTCTCGCGAAAGCAAATCCGTACCTCTCGCGGAAGCAAAACCGTGCCTCTTGCGGAAGGAAAAAAAAAGAAAACACGTTTTTTTTCCGTTTCCGACAGGCACAGCCATGCCTCTCGCGAAAGCAAATCCGTGCCTCTCGTGGAAGCAAAACCGTGCCTCTCGCAGAAGAAAAAAAAAGAAAACATGTTTTTTTTCCGTTTCCGAGAGCCACGGCCTTATCTCTCGCGAAAGCAAATCCGTGGCTCTCGTGAAAGCAAAACCATGCCTCTCGCGGAAGGAAAAAAACGCGTTTTTTTTTCGTTTCCGAGAGGCACGGCCGTGCCTCTCGCGAAAGCAAATCCGTACCTCTCGCGGAAGAAAAAAAAAGAAAACATGTTTTTTCGCGCAAAAAAAATCAAATTTTGTTTTGTCCAAAAGCTAAGAAAGACCGGTGAAAAACCAAAAAACCAAAAAAAAAGGGAAAAACGGTCTAAAAAGCCAAAAACGCATGCAGAAAAATAAATAAAAAATTCGGAGGGAGCGCCCAGAGCGCACGTGGCGGTGGTTGTGGCGCGCTCTCAGCCCACCCCAAGTGATCGTTGAGGAGGCTTCCGAAGGAGCGCTCTTTCGTTAGTTGCTCTCATCCCATCCCAAGTGATCGTTGGGGAGGCCTCCCTAAATGGCATGGCCAAGCACTCACGCGCTCGCTAGCTCTCTGCCCAGCGCTCGCTCGTTTGTGGTTAGGTACGTCTGTTTCGTTCGTTTTATTCTTTTTTTTTACTTTTGTTTATATTTTGAAAAGTTTTACATAAACGCACTTATTTCAAAATTTACTTTACTTAAATTATTAAAAAGTTCAATGTGCATTAAAAAATGTTCATGTAATGTAAAATTTTATTTGTGTAATTTGTAAAAAATGTTCTAATCATTAAAAAAAGTTCATGTGTTTAAAAAAAATATTTATGACATTGTAAAAAAGTTTGTACCATTCAAAAAAATGTTCACATGTTTAAAATTTTGTTCATGAGTTTTTAAAAAAATATGTTCATGAAATGTGAAAAACAATTCATATAATTTTTAAAAATGTTCATAGCATTAAAAAAATCATGAAATTTAAGAAAATTTCACAGATTTTAAAATATGCTTTGTGACATTAAAAAAATGTTCATGAAATGTAAAAGTTTGCGCAGTTTGTAAAAAGAGTAAAATACACCACTAGTCCTAAAACTATTCGAGGGATGTTAAGTTAGTCCTACTACTATAAAATGCATATCTGGGTCCTAAAAGTTTACCAAGTGTGTCACCCGCAGTCCTATCCATGTTGCATCAGCTTTGACTTGCACGGGTGGTAGGTTGACTACTGCCATGTGGCAACTTTTTTGCACAAAACCCCTCAAAAGGTCATCTCTTCCAATTCTGTGGCCCTCCTTGCACACATCCTCTCCCTTGTCTTCCTCTCCACCTCTGACGGCCACAGTCCACCTTGGCTCCCAAATGTTATGAGCATGATGAGCTCCTTCGGCACGCCGCTGGAACCACTCTAACACAGCTACCTTCGTCGCTCAGGAAGGATCGTCTGTGCTGGGAAGGAAGTGGGGACGGAGCCGTCCAGACTTTCGCGCCAGGGTGGAAGGAGGAGGACAGAGGCCGGAACCTGCCTGCCTGCTTGCTGCCGCCGCCACCTTCCCGCAAGCGTTGTCGGCGCCGCGCCCTTCGGGGAAGGCAACCCCTGCCGTGTGGGGAGGGGGTCCTAGCCCATCGCGTGGGACAACAAGACCAGCGGTGACACAGATGGGATGACGGCGACTGGATCATGCGACAAAATCGGGGGAATGAGATGGATGGCTTGGTCAAATTGATGGCTAGACGACATCCGCGTAGGTTTTGTGCAAAGAGGAGGGCCACAAAATTAGAAGAGATGACCTTTTGTGTGTGTGTGTGGGGGGGGGGGGGGGGCGGTGTGCAAAAAGTCACCACATGGCAGTGGTCAACCTGCCACTCATGCAAGGCAAAGCTGATGCAACGCGGATAGTACTACAAGTGACACACTTAGCAAACTTTTAGGACCCATATGTGTATTTTATAGTAGTAGGACTAACTTAACACCCCTCGAATAGTTTTAGGACTATCAGGACTAATTTGATACCCCTCGGATAGTTTTAGGACTAGTGGTGTATTTTACTCTTTTAAAAAAAGTTCATTGTGTATTTAGAAAATGTTCACTGTGCTTTTTACAAAAATGTTCAACATGTATTCGGATAAAAATGTTCAACATGTATTTGAAAAATGTTCAACGTGCATCTAGAAAATGATAGACCTGTATATGGAAAATGTTCAACGTGTATAAACAAGGCAACATGGATTTACAAAAATGAAAAAGAAAAAATATAAAAACAAAAAATAGCAAAACTGATAAAGAAAAACACAAAAAGAAAAAAGAAAAAAAAAACCGTGTGGAACCTTCCGAAAACCAGGTGGAAGGTTCCACGAACCGTTGCTGGAAGCTTCACAAAACCGCTCGTAGCACACTTCTTGGGTCGGCCCACTTCGTCGATCCTGCAGGCGAGACCGATGGATCTCTCCCAGTAAGCGAGATATAGACTTTGCACGTCGTGTTTGTACTAACCGGGTTCATAGTGTGCTATCGGTTCATCAACAGAAAAGTCTCTTCAGAATATAGAATGATTGACATGACAACACCTGGGTGTGCAGGCTGATTACAACTTCTTTATAAGTTCATCTTATCTTCAAATGCACTATCATGATGATTCATGAACATGTAGAGGGTATCGTAGGGTTACTTATGTTGTTTTCTAATTGGTTCCTTCTTTACCGGTAGTTTTTTCGTGAAGAAAAAGTTTTGTTACCTTCCTGGCATACATCCCCAAGTTGTTACAAAGCCAAGTGCCAGATAAACAATAAAACACGAAACAGGTTTCATAAACAACCAAAGACACACAGTCTTCAAGTACCACATAAATGACCAAAGTCCAACAGAGTGACAAACTGTTTGCAGATCATCCACTTCTAGTTCTAGGTAATCACTCTCAAAAGTCTCTCTTGTCCTTGTAGGCGTACGCTCTAGCGAAGCAAATGTAGAGCGCGGGCTCTGCCGCGCTAAGACCGGCAAGCAGCCAGTAGAAGTAGTCGAGGTGGGCGCGGTTGAGATTGTCTGAGAACCAGCTGTCACCACCACCTTTGCGGGTGATGCGGTCAATGAGTGAGATGAGAGTGCCGCTGATGAAGCCGCCGATGCCAATCACACTACAGTAGAGCGATATTCCAAGGCTGCGAAGCTCGCTGGGCATCTGGTCATAGAAGAACTCCTGCATCCCAACTATCACGAACACGTCCGCCACCCCGACCATCACGTACTGCGGCACCAGCCATGCCCAGCTCATCGGGACCGTCGCCTCGGTGTCGTCAACCAGGTTATGCTCACGTGCCATCACTAGCCTCTGGGCATCCACCAATGCCGCCACGCACATGGCGGCTAGGGACACGGCCATGCCTGTGCCCACTCGTTGAAGTTGTGTCAGCCCGGATGGAGTACCCGTCACACAACATAGCGCCGGCACTAGAACACGGTCATGGAAGGGAACGAACAGCAAGACTGATGCTGGCCAAAACGTCTGCAACATGGCCGGTGGAAGCTCTAGGCCATCAAAGATACGGCAATCTAGGGTGTGGCCTTGCTTGTTAAAAAGTGTCGTGATCTGCACGAACACCACACCATATGCTAGACATGCAACCCAGATCGGCAGTAGCCGTAACACGCCGCGCGCCTCCGCCAAGTTGGTTGCAACATCTCCATCTTCATGCAGGTGTCTTTTAGCATGGAAGGAGAAGCATGAGTTCCTGGAAAGTGTGATGAGACTACAGCCGAGACGGACAAAGGGGCTGCCGGAGCCAACGATGGATGCGTGGAGGCGATAGGTGGGAATACCAAAGAGGAAGACGACAAAGGAGAAAATCATGACGGTGCAGAGCATGCCAAAACAAATTCCCCAACCAAGATTCTCCTGGATGTAGCTGACGACAATGATGGCGAGAGCGATACCAATGGCTATGGAGAAGTGCCACCAATTGAAGAAGGAGTTGCGGGCGGCACACTCCCTTGGGTGGTTGGGGTCGAATTGATCAGCGGCAAAGGCAAGTCCACAAGGCTTGTCAGCACCCTGCGCGAGGGCGATGAGATAGAGGGAGACATAGAAGAAGGCTACCTACAGCGACAAAGGGCGAGAAGAGGAGTCGATGTCGAGGTTCGGTGACGGTCACTGAGTCAGGAGTGTGGATGCTAGAGTGATCATGCCATAACCCTGCATGTATACGAGTAGTTATTACTTGTGAGTGTTTGTGGAAAATATGGTCTAGTAGCACTCCCTAATGTGCAATGCACGTGTCACCAATCATATTAAAAGCTAGCACAAATAAAACTACACCTATATATTTTGAAGCAAAATACCCAATTAGAAACTTAAGAGAAATAAATCAAGTGTCATTAATAAAAGGAAGAGGAGAGCATGGAATTAATATTATCTAGAAATGTGGGAGCTTTTAATGGTTACTAATATCGTGAATATTGATGTCTACTTTATTCTACAAAGTCCTGCGCTCATTTAGATTTAGTTGGATAGCTAGGGAAAAAATAAATCAATCCCTAATTGTACTACCTCCAGCCTACAAAATTACGATGTTTTGGGCATAGTGTTGTTGAAAATTTAAATCTTGAACTATCAATTGTTTTTTTACAATATCTGAGTACTAGTGTTAGTGTGGTTGTAGAAACTAGAAAAATACCATTTGAGTACTACATCGGTCTTGGGAGCTAATTGGTAGTTGCAAACTTTCAATCATGCTTAGTTGTGCACTTAATTTGTATTGTTTTGAATTGTGACTGTATAATCAAAACATGAAGAGGAACGTTACATTTTAGAGATAAAATGTTTTGAATTTTGGATTCTAGTAACATGACCGGTGTGGGCGATCGACGGCCTCTTCCGCAACAAAAAAATGAACCGGTTTGTGCTCCTCCGCCACGAGTTAATTTCATCCACTCAAGCAATGTGACTCGAGCGTTGTTGATTACTGTCCCTCTGTTTAAAACCTCACAAGCATGCTCGCAAATGTCGGCACCCCTATCGACGACGAGGCCAATATCTTCATGGCCTTGACGAGCAGCTGGACAACAACGTCTTCGTCCTCATAACTTTTATGGACCCATTTCTGACGTTTGGTCGCAGTCCCTCACCGATGACTATCACGGAGATGAAGAAAAAGCACTGCCACCACGCCCTTCACAAGTGCACCCGTTTGACGGTTCTCCACGCGGTGCCAACCCAGCTCCGTTTCGTGAGTACTGGCCAACCCTCTATGGTCAATGGCACAACAAAAAAAAAAGAGCAAGGCTGGCACCAACAATCGTGCCAACGACACTCATGGTCAGCAACATGGGCAAATTCGAGGACCCTCGCCCGCACGGCCACAACATGGTGCATGGTGCACCTCAGCATCACGCCATTTGTGCCATCCCAGCATAAGGCAGTTACCCAGGCGTTACGCACGCCACCTCTGGCATTACATCTAGTTGCCTCATGGGACTCGACAACATTCATGAACCAGTTCAATACGATGGCATTACATCCACCACCACGTCGCAAATGGTACATGAACATCGGCGCCTACTCATACTTGGCATCCAAGCCTTGTATACTCACTAACTGAGTGTGTGGGTCTTTACCTGCCATTCAGGCTGTAGAGACGAATAAGCGTCATTTTTACTCGTCAGTTGTTTATGATTGATCTAGTTGTAATCCTAAATGTGCAATGTACAAATGTCAACTGACATACCAAATCTAGCACAAATAATTTGAAACTATGTTGAATTATGGTACCCATACTATCAAATGTAAAAATATAATGATATATATCTTGGAGCAAAATGCACAATTATTATTTTGGAGAAATAATTTAAGCCTTATTAACAAGGGAAGAGGAGAGCATGCAAGTAGTATAGATACTCTAGACCATATTATTTTCGAGGGGCAATCACCACTTAATTTTGGAATTATAATAAGTAAGATGTTATTTCCATGACTTTTAAGAGAATTTCATACACATTTTGGAGTAACGTTCAACCTATCATTAATTACATAACTAGCTCAACTTAAACATATCATCCACAGCAGAAATATCATACAATTTGTTATCGTCGACATCGATGTCATAGTGAAACGTACTAGCCTTGAGATCGACCTACAATTCCACTGTTTGCGCTCAAGGACTAGATTTTTAAAGCGACGAGTTCGATGTGTCAAGGTCGTGGCCCAATCTAGTGTATATGGTGCTGGTGCATTGCGTGGAAATTAAGACAAGTCTAAGAAACCGGGCGTCATGCTAGATAGCATGGCGCCCTGGCCCGGGGCGTCATGGTAGCGACATGTAGCATGGCGCCCCGGGCTAGGGCGTCATGCCAAATAGCATGGCGCCCTATCCTGGGGCGTCATGCTATCTAGCATGGCGCGCTAGCCCCGGGCGTCATGCAAAAGGGCCAGTTTATGAAATATTTTCAGATTGAGGCCATTTTGTGTTGAAGTTTTGGAAAAGGGCCAGTTTAGTCCATTTTGCCCAGTCAGATAGATGACCACTACAGGTAGTCCTTATCAAACATGTACCTGATCCTAGGTTTAAATGATTTTTTATATTATTAAGGCGGGGATATTTTTTAACGAGGGTCGACGTTTTCTGTTGAAAGTTAAGACGAGTGGGTTTTTGACAGATCGTTGTGTGAGTTTTACGTGTAGTCATGAGCATGAATGTGTATATTGTACACTTTTTCTCCGAATAAAGAAAAAGATGATAAAGAGATTAATATCCTTAATTATTACCAGGACGTAGAGGGAGCAGGCGAGGATGATGGACCAGTAGCGCCCCAGCCAGGAATCGGCGAGGAGGGCGCCCAACAGCGGCATGAGCCTGGCCGTCCCCGTCCAGACGTTCACCGCCGCGGCCGCCGCCGCGTTGGAGTGGCCCAGCGGCCCCGTCAGGTACGTTATCAGGTTCGCTGACACGCCGTAGTAGGCGAAGCTCCCGGCGCCCTCCACCACTGCAAGCATCGCTACCCAGTTAGTTAGCTGGAATATGATACGGGGCTGTATTCTATCCATCCATCAGGTGACAGAATTTTTTCAAAATCTCAGCCACTTTTGTGTATTAGCCAATAATACTATAACAGAAAAATAAAATCAATATTTTACAAAAGATAAAAATAAACAATACTGATGCAAAATATTACTGGATCGAATAAGGAGCTTGCTCTAAGACATCGAGTGCATACCGGCGACGAAGAGGGCGGAGCGCCATCCGCCGGAGGTGGCACGGTAGACGGCGCGGCCGCGGAAGTCGGAGACGCCGGCCAGCGGCTCCTCCTTGCCCTCAAGAAAGGGAGCCTCGGCGTCGACCAATGCCATCTCCTCTTGCTTGCTCATACCTTGTTGGCTGTATATATTGTCGCGCGGTGGCTTGTTCTTGTCTCGGAGCAGTTCATGTTGCCGACTGGACTAGACCGCTGTGACTGTGATGCTGCAATCTACTCTACTAGCCAACTAGTGCTTGCTCCGTTTTCATCCACACACATACTCTCACGTGTTCATCCACCGCTTAGAGACAGCTTGCATCTCCTGTCAGTAGCTACTGAGACGTGTCGATATATTATTCTGCGCCTTCTCGATAAATTACTCTGTGAAACAATACATGAAAAGGCAGAAATCAAATAGTATAAGCTACTCAGCATGGGGGTGAAAAATAGTTACTCTATTTCGCGAAAACAATATAGTTACTCTACAGGTCCTTATTTTAGCACCAGATATTTACGTCACATAAATTTTATCTTACGTCGAAAGTCAAGATACGTAAGGAAATGTATACTGGGCATAACTTTCTGTTTACAGATGTAAAATTGCAAACCAAAAACACGATGTAAAATATACCTATGGACGTAATTTTTGTTGTATGACTCATATCTTGCGGTTCTTATGATGATTTTTCGGTTGTAAGTCAACATGAAGGGTACCTAACTATGTCTATACCAGACATAAATTCTGAATGGAACGGCATAAGAAAACACCGGGTGCAAAATAGTCCCTCTTTTTTTAGTTTGTGTATAAATTTTCTCCTCTTTTTCTGTAATACCATGTGTCTTCCTATTTTCTACCGATATGTTTGAAGTTCTCCCAACTCCACTTTCCATGCAACCACTCCTAATTAAGAGCAAGTATAATAAGGGGCATATATAGCCAACTTACGTGACATTTTTGTCTATATGGAGAAGAGAGACATGAAGAAATGAGGAGAGTGGGATCTCGTGCAAGTGCCCACCTCTACACGTGCTCCCAGGTAAATATAATAAATATGAAGAAAGATCAAGAGAGAAGTTGAAAAAAAAAGTAATTGTCTAATAGTCAACTTTAAAGCCAACCTTACTACATGAGTGACGTGATGAGTGTAGGTGACATGGCAGTAATATATAGCCATCTGCTGACTATACTATTAGCCTTGCTCTAACAAGGATATGTGGGAGGAGACCCAATCAAACACCGGTGCAGTTATTGTAACGTGGGAGGAGTTCCAATCACGTGGATGAGACCCAATTACCTGCAGAATTGTCCATATATATTTTGTGAATACGAATTATCCATACCGTTGAGATACTAGCGCTCCTTAATATGTGTGTTTGGAGTTTTAGGCGCGGAGTAAATAAAAATGGAGGGAGTAACTTATTCTACTCCTTGGACTAGTAAGCATGCACGTGCAACGCACGTCTCGGTAAATATTACAATCATATGTGAGAATCAATTTGTGAAGGTCCGTGCTCAAGAAAGATAAAAAAACCATGTCGCTCGGGACAATTTGTAGAGGCCCATGCTTGAGAAAGAAAAGCCCTAGCATCGCTCGATCGTTCAACGCAAACGGGTGACCCCGGCGTTTCCCTTCCCTCCCTCGTTTCTTCCTTGTCGCCTTCGAAGGAACCCGTTGGACAAAGCCCTGCGTGGGAGGTGAAGGCGGGGTATTTTCTTTGATATAGTCGCCATCCTCCATGAGCTAGGGTTTTGGGCTGACACCAGAATAGGCGTGGCAGGCCTTCAGATCTAGCGCGATGATGGCTAGGCAAGCGATCGGTGGCTCCATTGTGAGTGGATGGGGATGCGATGTCATTAAGGTCTATGGCAGTTTCTAGCGGTGATGGTTGCGAGTCGGCGTGTCAACGATCATGGCCGGTGCTCGTCATCGTCAACCTCCTCGACGACGACAGGGTGCGACTCTCAAGTATTCAACCGACACTGAGATAGCATAATCTCTATCTCATACACATGGAGCACCAAAAAGGCATTATCACATACCACATTTTTGCAAACTTGGAGTACTTAAACAGTTAAATTAGAGAAAAGAGGTTAAACTGAACTTATAGAAAAGTGGCAAATTTCAGACAAGGAGCGTGAGAAAATTAATTTCAGATTCTTCGCAACAAATGTGGGAAACTTTTACTTTTTCAGCATTGATGAATTGCAAATACAACTCATTCGGCGTTGATGAATGAGCACAATCTCATTAATTTAAGATGTATCACATTAGTTTGCGTTGGGCAAGTAGAAAGGAATAGTACAATGGTGGAGTTAATAGTGCCCAATCTGAGTAGCACATCCCAAATCTGATCATATTTTCGTTCTTTTCTATTTATCATGTGTTAGAGATGGTGCTCACTTATTGAATGGCCAAAGGAGTTGAGTAAAAGTCCAAATGCTTTTTTGGTAGATTTCTCTTACCTGATCTAAGATCAACTCTTACAAACTATCACAAGGGTGTTTGTAGTCGTCGTTAGGTGGTCTATGGACATGAATGTAATTTTTATTGCTTGTTGTGTTCTTTGTATTGTCTTGATGTTTGATGAATAGATCAGAAGTTTTCTCCCAAAAAAACTATCACAAGGGTGAAACTTTGGAAATAATGGATAAGCATATCCTTGCACTTTGGCCATTCGGTTCTGTTTATGGGTAATTCGAGTACTTCAAAATTGGAGCTAAATTATGTCTAACAAAAATTTATATCAACCCAAATTATGGAAATTTCGAATACAATGCACAACAGACTTCAAAATTGGAGCTGAAATTCTGAAATTCGAGTGCGGCGCACGTATGACGTCCGGCGTCAGGTGCAACAGTTTTTGATCACGAGCTTGAGTTTCTCTCTTCCTGGGGTTAATTAGAGCTGGTTACGCGAGGAAGAAATCGTATGTGTTAATCTTTCAGTCGGTCGGTCGTTGGTCATAATGCATCAATCCCCTTCTGTCATTGATTGGGATGTGATGTTCGAATCCTATGTTGAACTTAGTTAAAGCGGAAGATGAAAATGCAAGTGATAGCTGCAAAATATCCTCTGTCCGTCCTGATTGCTTTTATTCTTTTATTTTGTTCGGAAGCATCCATCTTTGGTTTAAGCAACAAATCGCATCCAGGAGAAGGAAGATGCAAAACTTGATGGGACTACAGCTAAGGTTTGCACATAAATATGTTGAGGACCCAGATACCCGTTGATGTGATGACATTATAATGTGCATCTTATTCAGTCTTGAGATTAGCCCATCTGCAGAGCTAATCTGCAAGGAAGTGCAAAATATCCTCTTTCCTGTATTTTTTTTCCTTTTCGATATGATGCAAAACTTGGTGTCAGTGTGTCACCAGCGTTGTACATACATCTATCACCTGATGCGTTTACATTACACAAAGAGCACAAGGAAAGTGCAAAAGTTAAATGTCATCTATGATTTGGTTCAAAATTTATCAGGTTACATGCATCTTACAAGGGCGAGCCAAAGAAGTAGTAATAGCATATGGCTAAATCGGCAGAGTTCGGTTGTTTTTCAGTCAAGGACGTAGATGCCGGAGGCGATGTCCTTAACCAGCCAGTTGAATCCCTAGAGCAGGCCATCACCGGTGTAGGCCCTGCAGCCAACGATTTTCCAGTGCCGGTCCTTGTTCATCACTTGAAGATTCAGAACCTGCCTCCAAAACTCAACTCACTTATCATCAAACTTCAAAAACCGAACTCTCAACATGTCAAGTCAAGAAAACTAAAAGCATCTTGGAGCTATGGTTGTTGGGATTAGTTTCTGAGGTTAGACTATTGCTTAAGTCAAAAATCACAAGATCATCATGTGACTCACTGTATGACGATTGACCAATATACATGCGGGGACAACTACAAATACAAAGTAAGTACTGGACAAGTGTGCCCTGAATTTCGTCAGGCTTCAAAGCGCCCTGAATTTCTTGCTTATTTACAAAAACTAACAACGACGATCCATCCAATCTCTGTAATCAAAATTTTAAGGATCACTCTAACACCATGTGGTTGATCGACGCCGGGGTCGATGGCGACGGAGCTGTTGAATCGTGTGATGTTGAGCGCCGGCCTCGGTGCACTTGATGGCGAGCGTGGCTGGACGGGGTTCACGATGGACTCGAGGGAGCCGAGCGGGTAGTAGGGAGTGCAACACGTGGAAGCACAGCAGGACGGCCTTGCGGTCGGCGGGGAGGGATGGAGGCGGTCGGTTGTGCGGAGGCCCGACGACGCGAAACAGAGATGGTGATGTCGGCGTGGCGCTCGTCCACCTCGAAGTCGTCCACGACGCCGGAGGCCACGTCAGTGAGGACGCAGGTGATGTTGACTGCGGGGGACCGATGGCTGTCAGAGCCGGATGCGGCGATGTTGAAGCCGGAGGGGACGATGAGGCCGTCCACGGTGAGCATGTTGATTTTGTACGACACGGCATCGGCGAGTGGACCACGACGGCGGAGCTGCCGCCGCATTGAGATTGACCGCGCCGAGGTCCAAGGGCGCGCACCCGGTGGTCCGGGCCCGGACGGGGATTCGATCCTTGCGCTGAATTTCTTAGCCGTCCTGGGCATGGACGACGTTGCACATATCCCACCCGCCTTTTCCCTTCCGCACCAGGGCGGCCGGCACCGGCGGCCTTCAGCTTCTCTGCCGTTCGAAAATATGAACTGGTAATCTGGTATGTTAGAAGGAGTATATACACAGAGGTCATCTGAGGCAACATACGGATCCCGCTCGAGGAGCCCAGGGTAGCGCCGGCAGCCGGGGCAGCGTGACGTAGGAGGTCCCGGGCTGGAACGATGCCCATCCGGCTCGAACAATAGATCCATGGCACCGTCGATGACCTCTCCCGCTGATGCTTCAAACGTGCTCGCGACGAACGTAGATGCCCTCGTGCCTGGCCACCGGGCAACCTTATTAGTACGCGTGGGCACATCTGGAAAGCGAGAAAATTACGGATAGGAGTTAACTGCTCTTTGCATGCAATCGCAGGGCATGCGCGCACGTCTTTATCTTTCTATGCATGCAATCCTCTTTCTCTCTCTGGATGATGAATAAAGTCCACTAATTAATGCATAATTGAAAGGTGAGTAAATTACGGGAGAATTAACTGCATGGACGTGCGATGGCAGAACTCGTGTGGGATTTATCCGGCAGAACATTGAATCTCAGCCATCTATTCTAGTGGCAAACCACCGAACCAATTAGGACCTTCAGATTTAATCAAGTGGATTAGATCTGAAGGTGCTGATTAGTCCGGGTACTCAAAGTTTGGTGGCTTTAGAAGAATTTAAGTTCGCTCTTTTAATAGTAGTAGTGATGCTGGACGCGGAGAGAGAGAGAGTAAGAGAGAGAGAACGTGATTTTAGAACCATATAGAAGAAGCAAAAAACTGTGATTTATAACCATGTTCAAAAAGCAAAAACTGTCCACGTGTGGGTGTTGGGGCACGATCTGTTAACCAAGTAATCTCTGTCGGCTCATGTTACATCCTCCTATGAAAATTAAGATTGTGTACAAAATTCAAATTGCAACCAAGTCAGATAGATAAAGGATGCATGTGTAGATCGCCTATGGTTTCGGTTCAAGGCAGCAAGTTCAAGCGATGGTGGTTCGTGGCAAACGTGTCATGTCATAGTTTTTTTTTGTGATCATGTCATGTCATAGTTATACACCACGGATGACATTATTAATTACTAGATGATGCCCCGCATGTTGCCACGGAACCGTGTCAAAATAAATATGTAAATAGGTGCTTCAAACCAACTAAAACTAATGGAAAAAAAATGTAAGAGTGTTCATGTTTTACATTTTAAAAACAATAGAACCTAAGAAGTAGGTGATAAAATGATGTATAAAAAGCAAAAAAAATCCCCAAACCAGAAGACATGATTGACTTGATGAGGGGGCATGATTTGAATTGATAGATTAATGCAAAAAAGTAAATTAATACATACATGACTTTAAAAAAAAGACATGCATGACTTGATGAGGTGGCATGGTTTGCATGGATAAATTAATGAAAAAGGTAACTTATGAACACATGCATGACTTGTTGATGCCACACAATTTCAATCGAACGGCTGTCAATAATTGAGGTGATATGATAGCACGCATGTGTAGAAAAATCTGGCAGTGAGCAGTGGCAGAGACAGGGGGTGCCATCAGGGGCCCTGCCCCCCCCCCCCCCCCTAACATCATGATTTTGCTACTAAATTACTGATGAACAGTGCAGAGTTAGAGATTTTTTACTGCTAAACATCTATTTTCCTAAGGTTTGGCCCTCCCCAACCTATTTTAATAGCACTTGCCCCCCCCCCCTAATCCAAATTTTCTGCCTCCACCACTGGCAGTGAGGGCTAGCTATTTAGATATAAAAGATTCATAAGAACAAGTATAATACAATTATGTAAGCAGGCTACAAGAGTTTAAATATTATATTTTTCTTAGTTGGAGGAGAAAGAAGAGGTGAGAAAAGGAAAGCGAGTTGTAGATTAAGAGTCAGCTATAGCACGGGCTCCAAGACGCTTTGTGGGGATGTAAGGTGGGCTAGCTATTAGAGCATGGTTAATAGTATAGCCAGCCAATGGCTATATGGAGCTGCCATGTCATCTATAGTCATCTACTATACTCACTCATATAATAAGGCGGGCTATAAGGTTGGCTATAAGATTAGTGCTTTTTCTAAGCATCTCTCTTTCTCTTTCTTTGCATTTATCACTACCAGAATGAGTCACGTTCCCGACGGCCCATACCATGCCGACGGGGGCTGTCGGCATAGATGGCGGTATGCCGACGGCCTAAGGCAAACCGTCGGCGTAGTTCGGCCGTCGGCATACCACCGTCTATGCCGACGGGGGCCGTCGGCATATGTCGTGATATGCCGACGGTGGCCGTCGGCATAGACAGGCCGTCGGCATATATGTGGGCCCGGCCACCCGGTGGTTAACTACCGTTTGACGCCGTCAAATATATGCCGACGGCCCTAACGGCGGCCGTCGGCATAGATATGCTTTGGCCACGACATCGATCCGCGGCACCTTGCCACGTCATCGATCCGTGGCATAGCTATGCTGACGGCTTTGCCGTCGGCATAGCTATGTATTATTTTTTACATTTATTATATTTTTTATTTTTTTCTAAATTGAAATATGATTAATTTAAATGTGCCTTATCTAAACATAAACATACATAGATACACCACGCCTGTCTGTTGGGCCCAGTTTACTGCTCGGTCAACAGTGCCTGGGTTAGACGGGACGGGGTACTTGGGGGGGGTAGCTATGCCGCCAGGTCTTGCGCTGGGCCCTCTTACATGTCTGGAATTGTGGTGGCAGGTGCAAGCACCCGGCACGCGGCTCCGTAGTGTGACCCCCCTCATGAACGTCGCTGCCGCCGTCGCACGGAGGGGGGAAACGGCCACGTCGGGCAGACACGGAGGGAATCTTGCGGTGGGTTGTGCCCGGACCTTGATCCGAAGTGTACGTACGGGCTGGCCTATCATAGCCAGGTGAAAATGTCCATCGGTGAAACCCCGTCCGGCGAAAGTCAAAGGCCTAGATCCGCCCGGTCAACAGTGCCAGGGTTAGACGGGACGGGGTACTTGGGGGGTAGCTATGCCGCCAGGTCTTGCGCTGGGCCCTCTTACACATCTGGATGTGTGGTGGCAGGTGCAAGCACCCGGCACGCGGCTCCGTAGTGTGACCCCTCTCATGGACGTCGCTGCCGCCGTCGCACGGAGGGGGGAAACGGCCACGTCGGGCAGACACGGAGGGAATCTTGCGGTGGGTTGTGCCCGGACCTTGATCCGAAGTGTACGTACGGGCTGGCCTATCATAGTCAGGTGAAAATGTCCATCGGTGAAACCCCGTCCGGCGAAAGTCAAAGGCCTAGATCCGCCCGGTCAACAGTGCCTGGGTTAGACGGGACGGGGTACTTGGGGGGGTAGCTATGCCGCCAGGTCTTGCGCTGGGCCCTCTTACACGTCTGGAAGTGTGGTGGCAGGTGCAAGCACCCGGCACGTGGCTCCGTAGTGTGACCCCCCTCACGGACGTCGCTGCCGCCGTCGCACGGAGGGGGGAAATAGCCACGTTGGGCAGACACGGAGGGAATCTTGCGATGGGTTGTGCCCGGACCTTGATCTGAAGTGTACCTATGGGCTGGCCTATCATAGGCAGGTGAAAATGTCCATCGGTCAAACCCCGTCCGGCGAAAGTCAGAGGCCTAGATCCGCCGGTCAATAGTGTCAGGGTTAGACGGGACGGGGTACTTGGCGGGTAGCTATGCCGCCAGGTCTTGCGCTGGGCCCTCTTACACGTCTGGAAGTGTGGTGGCAGGTGCAAGCACCCGACACGCGGCTCCGTACTGTGACCCCCCTCACGGACGTCGCTGCCGCCATCGCACGGAGGGGGGAAACGGCCACGTCGGGAAGACACGGAGGGAATCTTGCAGTGGGTTGTGCCCGGTCCTTGTGATGGCCTCCTTTGTGAGCACAGGAAGTTTCGAGGCCAACGGAGCAACAGGCCCCACACTTCCTGCACAAATCGGACAAGTTCCCTCTCGATACCCAGAGACTAGCTCGGAGATGGTGCGGTGTACAAGCGGCCTCAGGGAAGGCTTATTCGAAACGCGTCCAAACTTTTACCACACCCTACAGGGGCCATGTGATGACACCGTGCCAACTCTCGAGGAATTCCGGCATCGTACGATTTTCCGAGGATTTAAATGGTTGTATCTGTTGGGGAACGTTGCATGGGAAACAAAAAAATTCCTACGCACACACAAGATCTATCCATGGTGATGAGCATCTACGAGAGGGAGAGTGAATCTACATACCCTTGTAGATCGCTAAGCAGAAGCGTTAAGAAACGCGGTTGATGTAGTCGAACGTCTCCGCGATCCAAATCGCAAGTCGTCCCTCGATCCGATCACGAACTAGTGCCGAACGGACGGCACCTCCGCGTTCAACACACGTATGGCTTGATGACGGCTTCACCTCCTCGATCCAGCGAGCGATGATGAAGTAGTAGATGAGTTCCGGCAGCACGACGGCGTGGTGATGGTGGTGAGGAACAATCTCTGCAGGGCTTCGCCAAGCACTACGGAGATTATGACGGGAGAACTAGAGGGTTAGGGTTGCCGACACACGGCTTGGGAAATCTTGATGTATCCCGTGTGCTAGCCCTGCCCCTCTATTTATATGTTGAGCCTTGGGGTCTAAACTTGGAGTAAAAGCCTCCTCCAGGTCGGTTTTGCCCGCACAATGTCGGTTTGGCCCGCAGGGAAAGAGTCCAACTCGGATCCCTGCAGTACCGCGCACAAGCGGTAGTACCGCTCACGAGCGGTAGTACCGCTTCACACAAGCGGTAGTACCGCTTATGCGGTAGTACCGCTTCACACAAGCGGTAGTACCGCTTACGCAGTAGTACTGCCTTACCAGCGGTAGTACCGCTTAAGGCAGCAGCAAAACTTCCTTTTGCACTTTCCAATACCTCGTGGGCTTTACCCCTTTGGCTCATATAAAGTGTTTGTTGCACCCGAACACTTCGGTAAACATCCGGAACCCCTTCTGGTGAATTCCGGAACCCTTCCGGAGATCAAAATGTTGGAAATATGCCCTAGAGGCAATAATAAATTGGTTATTATTATATTTCCTTGTTCATGATAATCGTTTATTATCCATGCTATAATTGTATTGATTGGAAACTCAAATACATGTGTGGGTACATAGACAACACTGTGTCCCTAGTAAGCCTCTAGTTGACTAGCTCGTTGATCAAAAGATGGTGAAGGTTTCCTAGCCATGGACATGAGATGTCATTTGATAACGGGATCACATCATTAGGAGAATGATGTGATGGACAAGACCCAAACTACGAACGTAGCATATGATCGTGTCAGTTTATTGCTATTGTTTTCTGCATGTCAAGTATCTGTTCCTATGACCATGAGATCATGCAACTCCCTGACATCGGAGGAGTACCTTGTGTGTATCAAACGTCGCAATGTAACTGGGTGACTATAAAGGTGCTCTACAGGTATCTCCGAGGGTGTCTGTTGGGTTGGCATGGATCAAGACTGGGATTTGTTACTCCGTGTGACGGAGAGGTATCTCAGGGCCCACTCGGTAATACAACATCACAATGAGCCTTGCAAGCAATGTGACTAAAGTGTTAGCCACGAGATCTTGTATTACGGAACGAGTAAAGAGACTTGCCGGTAACGAGATTGAACTAGGTATAGAGATACCGACGATCGAATCTCGGGCAAGTAACATACCGAAGAACAAAGGGAACAGCATACGGGATTAACTGAATCCTTGACATAGAGGTTCGACCGATAAAGATCTTCGTAGAATATGTAGGAGCCAATATGGGCATCCAGGTCCCGCTATTGGTTATTGACCGTAGAGGTGTCTCGGTCATGTCTACATAGTTCTCGAACCCGCAGGGTCTACACACTTAACGTTTGGTGACGATTAGTTACCAACTACTATTATCACATATATCAATCTTTACCTCCGGACTCTTCCGGAGATCCTCGTCATGTCCGGGATCTTATCCGGGACTCCGAACAACCTTCGGTCACCAACAAAATAACTCAACTATACTAATCGTCACCAAACGTTAAGTGTGTAGACCCTGCGGGTTCGAGAACTATGTAGACATGACCGAGACACCTCTATGATCAATAACCAATAGCGGGACCTGGATGCCCATATTGGCTCCTACATATTCTACGAAGATCTATATCGGTCGAACCTCTATGTCAAGGATTCAGTTAATCCCGTATATTGGTCCCTTTGTTCTTCGGTATGTTACTTGCCCGAGATTCGATCGTCGGTATCTCTATACCTAGTTCAATCTCGTTACCGGCAAGTCTCTTTACTCGTTCCGTAATACAAGATCTCGTGGCTAACACTTTAGTCACATTGCTTGCAAGGCTCATTGTGATGTTGTATTACCGAGTGGGCCCTGAGATACCTCTCCGTCACACGGAGTAACAAATCCCAGTCTTGATCCATGCCAACCCAACAGACACCCTCGGAGATACCTGTAGAGCACCTTTATAGTCACCCAGTTACGTTGCGACGTTTGATACACAAAGGTACTCCTCCGATGTCAGGGAGTTGCATGATCTCATGGTCATAGGAACAGATACTTGACATGCAGAAAACAATAGCAATAAACTGACATGATCATATGCTACGTTCGTAGTTTGGGTCTTGTCCATCACATCATTCTCCTAATGATGTGATCCCGTTATCAAATGACATCTCATGTCCATGGCTAGGAAACCTTCACCATCTTTTGATCAACGAGCTAGTCAACTAGAGGCTTACTAGGGACACAGTGTTGTCTATGTACCCACACATGTATTGGAGTTTCCAATCAATACAATTATAGCATGGATAATAAACGATTATCATGAACAAGGAAATATAATAATAACCAATTTATTATTGCCTCTAGGGCATATTTCCAACAGTATCAGGCATGGCACCGAGGTACTTTCGGCCCCCGGTGGGAGGGCATGCCCCTCCCTCCTCTGCACATGGCCTACGCATGCCGCAAGGACACCACAAAGTATTTTTCATGACGCTTCAGGGCATGATTTCATGCGCCGCCTTGCAGATCTGCAATTTCCGGTGATGAAACCCTAGCAGAGCAATAAATTTCTCGAATATTGCACGCGGGTCCGAAAAATGCGGGGGCCTGGCACTTGTCATGCGATTGCCTTCTTTGTGAGCACGAGAAGTTTCAAGGCCAACGGAGCAACAGGACCCGCACTTCCTGCACAAACCGGACACGTTCCCTCTCGATATCCAAAGACTAGCTCGGAGATGGTGCGGTTTATAAGCGGTTATATCATTGTTCTCACACAGACGGCAAACTCAAAAATAGTAATAATTGAATTAATAAAAAGCACCGGCATCTATCATTAGGAAGATGGACCGTCACTGTGAATCTTCAGTGCCCGGAAGGGGTGAAGATTCACAATAATGGTTCATCTCCTTAACAGGAGTGTAATGAAGACCGAAGCTTATTGCGTCTGGATTATTCGACTATTTAAACTGGTCATGTTGCTTGTCTCTGGGCGAGGTGGTACTAAAAGTTTTCTGAGAGACCGACATATGCCGACGGCAAAGCCGTCGGCAAATCTATGCCCCGGATCGATGAAGTGGAACGTGCTAAAGAAATTGTGAGAAAAAAGAAAAAAAAAGAAAATACCTATGCCGACGGCTAAGCCATCGGCATAGGTGCCCCGGATCGATGACGTGGCCCGTCCTAAAGAAATCGTGAGAAAAAAGGAAAAAAAAAGAAAATACCTATACCTATGCCGACGGCTAAGCTGTCGGCATAGGTGCCCCGGATCGATGACGTGGCCCGTGCTAAAGAAATTGTGAGAAAAAAGGAAAAAGAAGAAAATACCTATGCCGACGGCTTTGCCGTTGGCATAGGACCCCTTATCCATTCGCGGGCCTCCTCCTCCACTCACTCTCTCTCTCTCTCCCCGATCCAATCTCTCTCCCTCGACCCGACGCCGCCGCCGCCAGCATCTCCGCGCGCGCCGCCGTCGCCACCACCACCGCCGCGGCCGCCCCCTCCTCGTCCCGCCGCAGCCATCGCCACCACCACCGCCGCGGCCGCCCCCTCCTCGTCCTGCGCCGCCGCCCGTAACTGCCCGCACCGCCGCCAACCTGTCCGGCCACACCGCGGCCCCGCCCTCGCCACCCCGGCCGGCCTCACCGGCGCCCCCCCTTGACCTCGGCCCGGCTTGCATCGACCCCGCCCCGCCCCGGCCTCCCCTACCCGCCTGGCCGCAGCTCGCCTCGACCTCGGCCCTCCTCTGCTGCTCTCCGGCCGGCGCCCCGCCTCGACCTCGGCCCTCCTCTGCTCCTCTCCGGCCGGCCCTCCTCTGCTGCTCTCCGGCTGGCCCTCCTCTGCTGCTGCTCCGGCCGGCCCTCGCCATCCCCTGCCCGGGCTCCCCTCCTCTGCCAAGGTAGTTCCCCTGCCCGGGCTCCCCTCTGGCCGGTTGCAATTTTTTTAGATGATGATGATGATGATTGATGATAGATGATGATAGATGATGATGATGATAGATGATAGATGATGATAGATGATGATGATGATAGATGATGATTTTTTTTATGCTTTGATGATTGTTAGATGCTGATGATGATAGATGATGATGATGATAGATGATGATTTTTAGATGATGATGATGATAGATGATGATGATGATAGATGATGTTAGATGATGATGATGATACATGATGATTTTTTTATGCTTTGATGATTGTTAGATGATGATGATGATAGATGATGATGATGATAGATGATGATTTTTTTATGCTTTGATGATTGTTAGATGATGATGATGATAGATGATGATTAATATATTGTTAATATTGTTAGTTTTTTTGCCTAAATGATGCAAAAAATAAATGAATGCATGTTTAGATGCTTTAAATATGCTCTATGAGTTGTGATGGTCTAAAATTTTCACTCGGTAGTAATTACAGGAATTGTGGTGTTGCATCTTCCTGCAGTGATCGTCGTCGGAGCTACTTCCTCTACAGCCGAGGGTGAGCTACGAACCCACCTTCACCTCCTATGCTCTTTTAATTATGTCACTAGATTTCATTTTCACGTCAAGTCGCGTAACCTAGGCGTCTCCCGTCCGAAAGGGTTGCATCGATAAATATGCATTCAATTGCATATTTATCATCGTAACTTTTTCGGATTGTCCAGTGTTTTCCACGGACAGCCTGAGGATGTGTAGATTGGGTACGTTTTCCATGCTCTACCCCGTTCCGAGATAGGATTTCGGCCGCGCCTCCCTGTTGTTCTCCGGAGCACATTCTCTCGGCTTTTTGCCGAGACGTGTATCTGGAGAACAGCGGGGAGGTGCTGCCGAAATTTTGTCTCGGAACGGGGTAGAGCATGGAGAACGTACTCAATCTACACATCCTCGGGTGGGATTAGGACCCATCTTTACCTATTAGAGATGTAGGTGGATTCAATGCCGTCAACACGGTAGAAAATAAAAATTTGATGTGATTAATTTAAATGAATCCTTAATTTTGTTGAGTGGCTCCCAATAAAGCAGAGGATGGCAGATAATCAGTGGATGTACAGTGGTTTTATCCGTCGGAATCGAGTTACACCAGAGTGGGTCACGAGAACCGATGTGTATTTGAAGGAGATATTCCGTCGTCCAATGAGAATTATCCCACAATGCCCCTGTGCAAAATGTGAAAGACGTCTCCGTAAAAATCAGAAGGACATGTCTGAGCACCTTCGCACGCACGAATATATGCCAAACTTTTACATGCCGTCGATAAACTTTGCTGAGCGGGACCGTGGTAGAGAGGAGGTGATGCGACAACGCATCGGTGGTTATGCGGACGACGGGGTCAGAGACATGCTAGATGATGTCATTGCTGCAGAGATGGCACATGCGACACCTTCAGAGAATGAACCGGAGGAGCCGGAGGCAACCGCAAAGGCCTTCTTGGAGATCTTGGCCTCGTCAAAGAAACCTCTTTATGCGGGTGCCAAAGTCTCTCAGCTAGATGCCATCTCGCAACTGATGGCAGTCAAGGCTGAGTACGGCTGTAGCCAGAAATGCTTCGAAGCATTTCTGGGAGTATGGGCTAACAGCCTCCCCGAGGGTCATGAACTGCCGAAAAGCATGTATGCCACGAAGAAACTCATGAAGGCACTCTCTATGGATTATGAGAAAATACATGTTTGTCCAAAGAATTGCCTTTTGTTTAGGCACGAGTATGCGGATGACAAGTACTGTAGGGAGTGCGGTTCCTCTCGGTACCTTGAGGTGGTCGGTGAGGGTGGTGAGAAGAAGCAGCTAGGCATCCCTGCAAAGGTTCTTCGGTATCTGCATTTCATAGAAAGACTGCAGCGCCTTTTCATCACGGAGGAGTCTGCCAAAATGATGAAGTGGCACAAGGAAGGTATAAGGTACCATCCAAATAAAATCGTACATCCATCAGAAGGCGAAGCATGGAAGTCGTTTGATGAAGAATACCCCGAGGAAGCAGCCGAGGCTGGGAATGTCAGAATTGCCATATCAGGTGATGGGTTCAATCCATATGGTATGTCGTCCAATGCATACAGCTGCTGGCCCGTGTTTGTTATTCCACTCAATCTCCCTCCCGGTGCCCTAATGCAACGCAAGACCATGTTCTTGTCGCTCATCATTCCGGGGCCTGAATACCCGGGGAAGAATTTGGGTGTGTTTATGCAGCCGCTGGTGGATGATTTGCACCATTCTTGGTACTTCCCGAGGTTGACATACGACCGAGATCTGCAGAGAAATTTCTTGATGAAAGTTTGGTTGCACTATTGCATGCATGACTTTCCCGGTTATGCCCTTTTCTGCGGATGGTGTACAAGTGGGAAGATGCCATGCCCAGTGTGCATGCAGGCTCTACGTTTAATTTGGCTGAAGAAGGGTGGCAAGTATGTAGCATTTGACCTGCATCGACAGTTCCTCCCTCCAGACCATCCAGACAGGGAAGACAAGAAGAACTTCACGAAAGGCCGGGTTGTCCATGAAGTAAACGAGATTCCAACGTTTTCGGGGACAGATGTTCTTGCTCAGCTAAAAGCTCTCAAGCCTGAAGGCAAAGGCAAAGCCAAAGCCAAAGCCAAAGCCAAAGCCAAAGGCGAAGGCCAAGGCCAAGGCCAAGGCAAAGGCAAAGGCAAAGCCAAAGGCTTCGAGGGATATGGTGAGACGCACAACTGGACTCACATTACCCCCTTCACGAAGCTTCCC
The DNA here is from genome assembly GCA_039707655.1 of Elymus sibiricus. NCBI lineage: Eukaryota > Viridiplantae > Streptophyta > Magnoliopsida > Poales > Poaceae > Elymus > Elymus sibiricus. Next base: position 513,826,646 of record CM077666.1, read on the forward strand.
TATTTCAAGGACCTCAAACTTCCTTACAACATCGATGTGATGCACACCGAAAAGAATGTCGCAGAGTCCCTTTTCCGCACGATCCTCAACATTCCTGATCAGACGAAGGATAACGTTAAAGCTAGAGCCGATCAACAGAAAATTTGTGATAGACCACGTCTAAACAAGAAGCCTCCCATAGGCGGTGGAAGAAACTGGTTCAAGCCAGATGCTGACTTCGTACTTAAAAAACCAGAAAAGATGGAGGTATTGAAGTGGCTCAAACACATAGTGAAGTTCACTGATGGTTATGCATCGAATATAAGTAAGGGAGTCAATCTTTCAAGGGGCAAAGTGACCGGGCTCAAGAGTCATGACTATCATGTATGGATTGAGCGGATAATGCTGGTGATGGTTCGAGGTTATGTCCCCGAGCATGTCTGGCGAGTGCTTGCGGAGCTAAGCCATTTCTTCCGCACGCTCTGTGCTAAAGAAGTATGTCCCGAGGTGATTAGACAATTGCATAAGAAGGCACCGGAGTTGATATGCAAGATAGAGAAGATCTTTCCGCCAGGCTTCTTTACTCCGATGACACATCTCATTTTGCACCTCGCGAACGAGGTATTGTTGGGGGGCCTGTGCAGAATCGTTGGCAGTACGGCCCTGAGAGACAGAACAAGCATCTCCGACACAAATGTGGAAACAAAGCTAAGATTGAAGCTTCCATAGCTGAGGCAGTTATCCTAGAGGAGGTGTCAGACCTCAGGACATCGTACTATCCAGACCACGTTCCCACTCTGCATAATAAGGTGCCTCGATACAATATAGAACAGCCCAAGTATAAAGCCAAGCTCCATCTATTCAGCGGGCAAGGTGGCAGGGCTGGGGGCTCGAAATCTTATAACATGCCACAACAAGAGTGGGAGGACCTCATGTTCTATGTCTTGCACAACATCAAGGAAGTTGAGGATGTGTGGATGAGGTAATACCACTACACCATTCCTTTATGTCTTGCACAACATCATGTTCTATGTTCACTTAGTCCCATTCTAACACCGCTTTTCTTCTTTTAGTCAATTCGTTCGTGAGGAGTGGACGGGAATGATTCCTCCTACTGAGGCGGAGGAACTTACTCTTCTCCGGCATGGAAACCTTGGAAGGAAAAAATTTGTTGCTTGGTTCATGGAGAAAGTAAACTTTCACATTCCCCTATTAAATACCTAGTTCAACATTTATTAGTTTACCGAACTAATGCACCCAGCAATTTCAATTAAACTTGTAGGGACAAGATCCGAACATATCCATGGATGACGAATTGAGATGGGTTTCCATGGGTTTTGACCCTCGGGTCAAGACATGTGAAAAGTATGATGTGAATGGGTATCGCTTCCATACAGAGGAGCACCAGAACAGCCGACCTGATCCCAAGACTATAAATACCGGTGTGTACACGCAAGGTCAAAATTCAGTTGACTACTACGGAAGGGTAGAAAAAATATACGAGCTTACATTCAACCGTGGGCGCGAAACCCTAAGTCTCCCTGTGTTCAAATGCCGATGGTTCGATCCAGTAGAGGGGCTGAGACATACGCCTTCCGTTGGTTTGGTCGAAGTTAAACCATCAACCGTGTATGCCGGAGCCGATCTCTTTATTGCGGCTACCCAAGCCACACAAGTTTATTACCTGCCTTACCCATGCCAGAAAGAGTACCTAAAGGGTTGGGAAGTTGTGTTCAAGGTGTCGCCACATGGTAAGCTACCGGACCCGAACGATGACGATTACTACAACATTAACCCCATGACATATGAGGGAGTGATCTATCAAGAGCAACCTGATGATGATCTGGTCAGAAACGATGACGCTGACGCCTTGGGTGATGATGAAGTGGATCGAAACGATGACGATGCACGGAATGATGGTGAGACCATTGTTAATGAAAATGACATACTTATGCTAGAAAAGTTAAACGAAGACGCTGATGACGAGGAAGAGCCTCCACCACCGTCAGACAACGAAGATGATATGCATGATAGTGATGATGAGACCGATCGAGGAATCGGTTACAACAGTGATGATTCGTATGGGTTCTAGCAGATGTATGTTTCATGTCTTTTTTTCTATGGTTTGTTAATATGCCTTTTTATGCTTATTTATTAATGTGTTTTTATTCCTTATTATTATGCTTTTTTCTTCATTATTAATGTACTAATTGTTTATTCTCTTTTCAATGCAGGTTCGCTAAACATGGGCAAGGGGAAGGCCGACGGCACAGGATTCCTATCGAAGCTCACCAGGATGACTAGTCGGAGTGGTCGACCCCGTACTCTTCCCTCCCGACTACTTGAGGATGACTCTTCACAGGGAGGTCGAGGGAGAGGTGCCCCTAGAGGTGGAGAGGGTGGGGGGAGCCCCTAGAGGAGGACAGGGTCGGGGCCAGAAACAATGCTCCCTCACCGACTTAGGGGTGTCCTCTTCCAGGCCCTCCTCTACCGAGGAGGAGGAGGAGGAGGAGGAGGTTCACGAGGAGGAGGAGGTTCAGGAGGAGGAGGAGGAGGTTGGGGAGGGGGACGAGGAGGAGGAGGATGGTGGTGGCGGGGAGGATGGTGGTGGCAGCGAGGGGGTTGCCCACAACAAGGGGTGGCTGCGTGGTAATGCAAAGCTCCCTCCCCTTCCTGCTACCGAGGAGCAGAAGTGGCTCATTGAGCCCAAGGGGAAAGAGTAAGTGCCACTTAATCATAATTTAATTCTTTTGCTTGTACACATGCTAATATTTTCATTCTTTTGATTGTACACATGCTCATATTTTCATTATTTCTATCTTTTGCAACAACTGGATAATTCCTAAAGGGGCCCGTCTTCCAAACGGCGTCATCACCGTTTTGCTGAAGGAACACTGGCCGGGGCTGTTCTGTCCGGATCCAGTCAGGCAGCCCGAGCACCGGGTTTTGGCCACGAGCTGGGACCACTGGGAAGCGGCCCCCCACCCGGACCATACCACGTATGCTAAGGCCGTGATCACAAATTTTTGGGTAAGTTCTCTTCAGAAGCACGAGTCTTGAGTTTCGTTCGTAGTTTATCATCGAATGGTTTAACTCATGGCTTCTTCCATTTTGGTTTTTTGAATGATTGTAGAGATACTATCGAGTTCTTGAGGAGCACAAGTCCACTGCCGACGAGATCGTGCTGCGCCAAGCGAGGAAGAAGGCCCGTCAGATGCAGTACGAGGTGCGCTGGGTGGCCATCTCGCAATATCATCACGACGCTCTTGAGACGAAGATGACCAAGGAAGACGCGCGGAGGATGCATGTTACCTTGGAGAGGGAGGAGTACTTGGCCGTAAGTATAACAGACTTTTCATTCCGGCGTTTGTGCTAAATTTCATCGTTTCGTGTTGACATGCCATTATGCTTTCATTATGTAGGTGTGTCCTGGTTGGTGTTATGGAAAGGCCGATGGATGGGCGGCATTGGTGGATCTGTGGCTCGGTCAGGATGCAGAGTGGGCTGCTAAGAGCCAGAAAAACCGGGCTAACCGAGGGACCAACGGAACACATGGTCAGGGAAACCGGAACCACTTTAGCCACAAGAAAGTTCAGGTATATCTATTTACATGAAATATTCTTCTTCTTCTTCTATTTACCGTCACTTTCTTATGTATCACTAACCTCTGTTTGGTGGTGCAGGAGGAGAAACTGAAGCGGCCGCTCTCTGACATAGAGGCGTGGCAGATCGCCCATACACGGAGTAAGTCCAAGGAGGGCAAGGGCGACTACTACGGCAATAGCGGGGAGAATCTGAAGGCCTACGAGGAGGTGTATCTGAAGGTAAATCCTGGCACACCTGACCCCTTAAAGCAGGCTACGGACGAGAGGGCGGTGGTGGGCATAGGGCCGAAGCTTCATGGTCGGCAGGCGGTTCTGGATGCCGTGTGTACTCCTTCTATCTCCTTCACACGGCTCCGAGCTACCGACCCGAGCCTGAGCCAGCGCACGAGCATGACCAGTGCACAGTCACACTCCCTCCTAGCCCAGCAGACCAGCGTAAGTATTTTCCCTCTTATCTTTCTTTTTGCTCACTTTATTTTCCGCATTGAGATGTTTTATGAGTTCATCATGTCATATCGTAGGCCTACATGGAGTACACACGCCAGGAGACCATGGCGTGGCAGGCGAGAGTTGCAGCAGTCCAGGAGCACAGCACTCGCATGATGACGGTTAGTTTAGCCTCTTTCATTTCACTTCCATATTTGCACTTTCATTTCTTCTGACCTTCGTGTTTGCTTGGTCAATTCACATGCAGCGCATTTTTGAGAGCATGGCGGCCGGCACGGTTCCTGTAATGGAACCACCACCACCACCTGCTGGACCTGACCAGTGCTCCTTACCTTTGAGGAGTTTCTGGCACAGAACATGGAGGCTGCGGTTAGTACTTCCCCAAACTCATCAACCACTTCTTACCGTTTATTCAAACCCTCTGGTTGCCATTGATGCTTTGACAGATAACTGTGAAACTTAGAATGTCACAGCTTCACCATTAGTCATGAACACAACACTCACTTCCTCGCTGAAAAACACTCACTTCACCATTAGTCAAATTTCTAGATTTAGTTTAGAAATTTGTAAACATTTGGCAAAAGAAGCATCATTTTCTCTTGATTATTAGGTGTATATATGTATTAAGAGGCACCAAGATAAGGGCTTTCAAGTTATATATCAGAAATAAATCATCTACTTTGACGGGTGTATGAAATCCTTAAGGTTTAACATACAACCATGCATGTCAAAATCCAATGGCATGTTCCATTCAAATGGCATGAAAACAATTTGTTCTTATAATCAACATATTACAACAGCATGTCGCCCTAAAGATATTCAATGTAACATATTCCATAAAGGAATTAAAGATATCAATCCCATTATCTTATCATCTAACATATGCAAAAAGGAAAACCAACATTCCAAGTAACCATTGTATAAATCAAGCAATATTGTTCTCCTCAGCCACTGCTTACCGTTTATTCAACACAATCATATATCCCCTTAACATGTCTTTTCGAACATCCAGGGAACCGGTGGATCATCCGTTGGTGGTGGTGCCGGTCTTCGCATGACTCCCGAGTCACGGAGCCCAGTCACTCCCATCCACCGAGGAGGTGGCGGTGGCGGTAGCGCTGCCGCTAGCAGTGACGACCTTGGCGGTGGTGGTGGACGTCGTGGCGCTTAAGCCTGTGGGTCTTTAGATGACTTCTGGTCTTTTATGCTACTCTAGATGACTTGTGTGCTCCTTTAGATGACTTGCGATGATGCTTATGTTGTTTGCGATGATATGTATGTTCTTGTGATGTTGGTTCTTGTGACGAAGTGGATCGATACTTATATGAGGATGATGCTCCACTTCGTCATCGTTTCGTTCTTGTGATGTTGGTTGTGAGTATGATACTTATATTTGCTGTGTATGTCTATTTCATTATATATATCTGCTGTCTATTTGAATTGAATTGAATTGATTTGAATTAAAACAGAGAAAAGAAAAAAAAATCAGAAAGAAATTATGCCGACGGCCTTGCCGTCGGCATAGGGCAAGGCCGAGCTACCAGTGGCTGCCACGTGTTCCCTATGCCGACGGCAAGGCCGTCGGCATATATTGAACACTAAGCTGACGGCTTAGCCATCGGCATAGGGGGCACGTGTCGGCCAACTGTACTCCCTGGCACCAGACTATACCGACGGCCTGGCCGTCGGCATATATTCAAATATATACCGACAGCCAGGCCGTCAGCATACACTGGCGCCAGGGAGTACCATCATCTGCCACGTGTCAGCACTATGCCGACGGCTTGTGCTGACACGTGGCGCGTTTTTACTGGGTGTAACTTGACGGTGGCGCAGTCTGCCGCCGTCATACGAACGAGTTTGCCGACGGCCAATCTGTGCCGACGGCCGTACGGACACCGTCGGCATAGGTACCTATGCCGACGGCTTTTCTATGCCTACGGCAGGCCCAGGTACGCCGACGCAAACGATGCCGACGGGGCTATGCCGACGGCGACCGGCGGCATAGGTCTATCCCGACGGGATTTGGACCTATGCCGACGGCTGCCAGTAATTCCGGTAGTGTATTGTATTTGTTTAGAAGTTAGCATATAGATAGGCTCTTGCATGAGAGCCCACTCTCCTCATTTTTCCATATCTCTCTCCTCCACATAGGCAAAAATGCCACGTAATCATGCGATAAGCACACTATTGTACTATACATGTCGGCTATTAGCTAGGTTGGCTATAGGTGACATGACAACTTATTATAACCGATTGTTGGTTGTACTATTAACCTTGCTCTAATCCAATTGTTCCCGACCTTGCGGTCAAGCTCACCTAGCACGATGGTGGCCACTATCTGGAAATTTCAGCATTTTATTTTCAGCGCTGGAATTCGTACGACCTTACGCGCGTTTATTCATTAAGCTACACTTACGAAGGTTTGCTACGGAATTAACTTACACCACGGAGAAATCAGTGGGAGTCTTCCGTAAGTTAAGCATTTTCGATTCATTAAAGACTTGATGTGAATGTGCACGGTGCACCAATAAGGAGCAGGCGAACTTATCACCCCAAGTGCTGGGTTCCTCACATAGAAAGCTGGCCAACTAGATAACTGCTCCAACATCAGTGGAAAAACAGACCACGACTTGTCCTTGCCGACTATTCCCATCATACCCTATTTCAGATCTGCAAAATAAATAATCTCTCTCTCTCTCTCTCTCTCTCTCTCTCTCTCTCTCTCTCTCTCTCTCTCTCTCTCTCTCTCTCTCTCTCTCTCTCTCTCTCTCTCGATAATTCAAGGCTGAGCCCAGACTCATTTGCATCTGGTGAACAGTAAAATCAAAAAAATAGCAGAAAAATTAAACAAATCCGAATTTTTTTGTCATCCAAGATGCTCGCATGCGCAAGATGCGTGCAAATTTTGGTGGTGTTTGGACATCTGACGAGGTCGCGGCAAAATAAAAACAACAAAATTGGGTCTAAACAGTGCATCTTTTCAAGTTTCTTTCAAAGCCAAATTTTGTTATTTTTTCCACGACCTCTTCGAATGTCCAAACATCACCAAATTTTGCATGCATATGAGCATCTTGGATGACAAAATTATTTTTTTAAAGTCTTTTTTTATTGATTTTAATGTTTATCAACTGGGGGCATCTGAGCTCGGGAGCCTAATCGCCTCACACAGTGATTGGAATCAGGGCACATGACAATGATGATGAGCAAGATATGACAGATAGTAGGGAAATTGTAGATTCGGTGGGAGCACGCTTGAGGTTTGTGGGGTGTGGTGGCCATGGCGAGTTCGTCATGGATAGCCCGCACTCTGGTGCGGCTAGGAGTGCTATGCAGGCCCGGCCCTGAGGGGGGCGAGCGGGGCGGCCGTCTCGGGCCCCCAAGTCTCAAGGGCCCCCCAGGCCGGTAGATACATTAACATCGGTTGTGTGCACAGGAGCGGCGAGCAGGCCTAGGCCATGCATGCATGAGGGCCTAGTAGCCCTAGACCACGGATGGATCACTGATCTGCTAATTTTCCGGCAGGATCGCTAATTGCCTAATTTACTTGATCTAATCAACGGATGGTGACTCAAGGCCCGTGCACAGCCTCGATGACCTTATTTTATTTTTCCCATGGTTCCGACGTTCCGTTCGCCGGCGACTAAAGGAATAGCAACACACAGCGCCGGCAGCAGCCGATGCTCCATCGCCGGCCCCCACACAAGGGAATGAGAGAAGGTACGTCTCAACTATGCCTTGTGCAAAAAAAAATCTTGGAATACTATTCTGTGCGGTTTTGCCAAGTCGAATTGATGATTTTGTCAAGATGAATTGATGCTTTTGTTAGGTTTATGTTAGTTTTAATTACTAATTGCTTCTTAAATTTTGGCATCGTCACATCATCTAGAGAGTTTGCATCCGGCAGTCAGAAAAAAAGAGGAAATATGTACATGGGTTGATAGCATAACATAGATATTCTTTATCGAAAAAAAGAATCACGTAGATAATGTATCGATAGATTTCTTAAGAGCAACTTTATGCATTGAGGATCTTAAAAAAAACTTTATGCATTGAAAAAAATTATTGGATGATGTTGATATTGATACCACCACCAACAATTTTGCATCTTGGATTGTTAGATGGAAATTTCAAGATAACAATTGTAAATTAAGGACACAGATAAGAACCAAACGTTCTAGCCATGGCAAGTCGAATGTTTTTTGTGTCAATTTATATTTGTTGACCATAACAAGTTTAGTTGGTGACCATGGCAAATCCGCCCTCAGTTTGTTTTATGTCTGGAAATTGTCGTGCTTGCCAACTAAATTTGCCATCCTTGCGTCAACTGAAATTGCCATAGAAAAACGTTCGATTTCTCATGATAAAAATATCTGACGTTCGGATTTTATCATTTCCATAAATTAATTGACATGAATATTGCATTTGGATGCACTTATTACTAACATTTCATATATGTATACTATTTGATTATTAGTTCGATGTTTATATAAAGGGCCCCTAAGTTTTATTTCCGCCCCGGGCCTCCGAAATCCCAGGACCGGCCCTGGTGCTATGTGGCTGGATTGGAATGAGACAAGATGCCAATCGTCACCATTGTGACGTAATCGTGGTGTGCACCATGGCCGAAGCAAGCGGCCCTACCGTCGGCGGCCATCTCATTAATTAATATGACGTGCTCTCGACGGTCCCAAAGCACTTGGAAAGTGAGGCGGCATGAACGTGCGAGTAGAGTATACTTTTTACATCGGCAATGAGGACATATCTAACCCAAAAAGATAACACGAAGATTTCGTTAATTACTAGGAATTAGGACATAGAGGGTGCAGGTGAGGATGATGGAGAGGTACCGCCCCAGCCAGGAGTTGGCGACGAAGGCGTTCGGCAGCGGCACGAGCCTAAGCCATCCCCATCCCCACCCAGGCGTTCACGGCGGCGGCGTTGGAGTGGCCCAGCGCCCCGTCAGGTAAGTGACCAGGTTTGCCGACACGCCGTAGTAAGCGAAACTGCTGGCCACCTCCACCGCCGCATGCATGCCGCCGTACTACATATTATCGTGGGGATCCAAGATAACTGCCGGTTGGCCGGTCCTTGTCTCGGAGCAGTTGGTGTTGCTGCTTGGACTTGATCGCTCCGACACCGACGCTGCACTCTACTGCTACCTCGTGCTTGTGTGCTCTGTTTCATCCACACGTATGCTTTCACATCAATGAGAGACACAGGCCTTTGTCGTTTAGCTACACAGACGTGTCGATAATTTACCGTGAGAAATGCACATGAAAACATGGAGAAATCTGGATTTTACAACCATATTTTTTTTCGAAAAAGAGGATTACCTCCGACTTCTGCATCAAATTGATGCATACAGCCATATTATTAAGCAAAGTAGCTATAAAGTACATAGTTCGATACAAGTTCGCAAGCCGAACTGAAATAAAATATAAATTAGCACAACCGGAAAAATATGACAAGATGACTATACACCTACCCTATTGTTGGACCGCAATCCAAACCGGTTGTAAGTATCCCGTGCTACCGCCTTCCAACGGTTGCACCCATATTCCATATGCTCCTTGACTTCTGCATGGCTGAGTAACGACCACGTACGGATCCAGCCAGTTGCCCGGTAGATGGCCTGCAAAAAATTTGTGATGTTTTGTCTGTTAAAAATCACGTCATTCCAACAGTTCCATATAGCCCAAAGTAATGCACACACTCCGACTCGAATATGTGCCGCTGTTTTAGGCTCTACCCCATTTAGCCATATCCCAAATAAAGTGGCAATGTTATTAGGAGGACTGACATTAAACGACACATGTAATGTACGCCACTGTAACTTGGCTAGTGGGCATTTGAGAAAAAGATGTTGGATAGATTCATCTTGATCGCAAAAACAACACCGTTTACTACCCTCTCAACTACGCTTTGACAAGTTATTCTTAGTCAAGATCACTTCCTTGTGAACAAACCACATAAAGACCTTTATTTTTAAAGACACCTTAATTTTCCAAACGTGAAGTGACTTTGGGATTGGACCAGTGTTTATTAAATCTATATACATAGATTTCACTAAGAATACCCCTGACACCGAAAGTTTCCAGTATAGTGTATCTGGCTTATCAGAAAGATTAACCTCCATCAACCTACGCACAAGATGTAGCCATCTATCCCATCGTTCCCCACTAGGGATCTCCTGAACTGAATGTTTAAAGGAACCGATCCTAGTATTGTACTTACGAAAGGGTCTTTACGTTGTAAAATACTGTAAAGGGTTGGATATTGTATAGCCAGCGGCGTCTCCCCTAGCCACGTATCTTCCCAAAATCTAGTAGTATTACCGTTCCCTACAATGAATTTGGTCCTACTGAAGAAGGCAACCTTTGTACTCATCAGCCCCTTCCAAAAAGGGGAATCATTCGGCTGCGCCGTCACTTGTGCGAGTGTTTTGAATTGCAAATATTTGTTACGCAATAACTGTATCCACACACCCTCCCCCTCTACAGATAACCTGTATAGCCATTTACTGAGTAGGCACCTGTTCTTTACCTTAAGGTTCTCAATCCCTAAACCCCATTGGTCCTTCGGCCTACAAATTATATCCCACTTGGCCAGCCTGTACTTGGATTTATTCTCATCGCTTTGCCAGAAAAATCATGATCGATAAAGTCCAGCCTTTTCCGTACCCCCACAGGTACTTCAAAGAAGGACAGTAGCAACATCGGCATACTTGTAAGCACGGAATTTATCAGAATTAACCGACCCCCATAAGACATAAGCTTGCCCTTCCAGCAACTTAGTTTTTTCTCAAATTGATCCTCGATGTACTTCCATTCTTTGTTGGTCACTTTTCGGTGATGAATTAGGATTCCCAGATAAGTGAACGGTAGAGACCCCAACTCACAACCAACCAACTATCTATAATTTTCTTGTTCTTCCTTGGCGCGCTCAAAACAGAACAGTTCGCTCTTATTGAAATTAATTTTCAAACCAAACAATTATTCGAAAAGACATAAAACCATTTTCATATTTCTAGCCTTTGGCAAATCATGTTCCATGAAAATAATTGTATCATCTACGTATTGTAGTATGCACACCCCACCATCTACAAGATGAGGGATGAGCCACCCACCTGACCGTTCTCTTTGGCTCGACCAATGAGAACCGCCAACATATCAGCAACGACATTAAACAGGATAGGAGACATCGGATCCCCCTGTCTCAGACCCTTTTGCGTCTAAAAATAATGACCTATGTCATCATTGACCTTGATCTTTACACTGCCTTTTTGTACAAAGGATTCGACCTGCTTCCTCCAGGCCGCATCAAAACCCTTCATACGCAAAGCCTGCTGAAAAAATGGCCATTTAACTTTATCATAAGCCTTCTCGAAGTCCACTTTGAAGACAACTCCATCCAGTTTCTTCGAGTGAATTTCATGCAAGGTTTCATGTAGAACGACCACACCCTTCAGGATATGTTGTCCCGGCATGAAAGCCGTCTGAGTCGGCTGCACCACAGTATGCGCAATCTGTGTGAGGCGATTAGTACCAACTTTGGTAAAAATCTTAAAGCTCACATTAAGCAGCCATATTGGTCTGAACTGCTCAATGCGAACCGCATCCTCCTTCTTTAGCAACAACGTAATAGTCCCAAAGTTGAGTTTGAACAATTGTAACTGGCCATTAAACAGATCATTAAACATGGGCATAAGGTCCCCTTTAATGATATGCCAACACCTCTTGTAAAATTCTGCTGGAAAATCATCCGGGCCAGGCGCCTTATTATTCTTCATTTGTGCTATTGCCTCGAACACCTCTTTTTCTGAGAAGGGTGCCGTTAGAATCTCATTCTCATCGGCCCCCAGTTGAGGTAAATCCCCAACCACATTCTCGTGGAGTGAAACAAAATTCTCCACCGTTGCCCCAAAGAGTTTTTTGTAGAAGTTTGAGATATATAATTTTAGGTTCTCGTGCCCTACAATTGTACCCTTATCCTGTTCTAGCTGGATAATTTTCTTTTTTCTGTGTTTTCCATTCGCAATCATATGGAAAACTGGGTATTATTATCCCCCTGAACCACCTGTCGAACTTTAGCTCCGAGTGCCCATTTTATCTCTTCTTCTCTGAGAAGCTTTCCTAGCTTCTCTTCGGCCTCTCGCTTAGCAATACGATCAATCGTGTCGAGCATACTGACCTCGGCTTTTAAGTCTAGATCGTTAATGAGATTAAGTAGCCTTTCTTTTTCCAGTTTGTAAATGCCACTTTCATTTTTTGCCCAGCCCCGCAAGAACTGTCGCAAGTGTCTAATCTTATATTGCCATCTTTCAATGTTCGATTCACCTCTATTCTCTTTAGCCCATTCCTTGGCTATCAAATCGAGGAATCCCTCCCTTTTGAACCACGACAATTCGAAAAAGAAGATATTTTTGTTGCCTACATGGGTCGCATCCCCCGAATCAACAAGGAGAGGAGTGTGGTCGGAAAGTCCGCTTTGTAAAGCTCGCACGGTTACCAAAGGAAACTTCTGTTCTCATTCAACACTGGTTAGAACCCGATCCAATTTCTCATAGGTTGGATTCTCTAAGTTGTTCGCCCAAGTGTATTGCCTGCCTGTGGGATCAATCTCTCTCAGGTCCAGACTCTCAATGATAACGTTAAACATAAATGACCACCTCCCATAGAAATTATCATTATTTTTTTCCTCTCTCCGCCTAACCATGTTAAAGTCGCCACCAACTAAGATGGGCAACCTCTCATCCCCGCAAACACTACCAGGTCTGCCAGGAAGTCAGGCTTGAACTCCGGCTGTGCCGCACCATACACAGCGACCAGAGCCCATCTAAAACCATCAACTTTCGATCGCACATGAAATTTGACAGCATAGTCACCCAGGATAACATTCACGACTTCCAGGGTTTCGCAATTAACCCCAAGTAAGATCCCACCAGATCTGCCCCGTGGTGGGAGACAATGCCAGTCAAAATCTAAACCACCGGAAATCATTCCAAGAAACTGCGAAGTAAAGTTATCTCTACCCGTCTCGAGCAATGCAATAAAGTCTAGTTTGTGTTCTTTAGAAGATTCCACCAGAAACCTACGTTTAGCCAAGTCCGCAAGACCTCTGCTATTCCAGAAAATGCCTCTCATTTTTCATCGTGAAATTTTCGTTTGAATTTGATTCTCGCACTTCGACGCACCGCAGAGAGAGGGTAGACCTTCCTCTTCCACGTGCGTTTGGGCTTATTCGACACCGCCTCTGAGTCCGCATGACTGAGGTCGTTGCCTAAGCTCTAAAATGGTTGTAGAGGTGTCGCATGCTCCTCTGCATCCAAAGCTTCCCCGTCTAGAACACTGGAGGGCACTAGATCCTCACAAAGACATTCTAATGCCCGAACACCGAGCGCATTTACTTCACTTTCTCTCATTGGTTTCACAACCGCAATATTTCTAAGCATTTCCATGGCTCTGTCTGCCTCGAGATCAAGTAAGTCATTGACAGACCTAGCAACCTCCTGACTATTCGCCCAGAGAGAGACCCCTAACTTATCAGCATTACTAACAATTTCGTCCTAAAAAATGTAATACTGAAAAACTGGTGTTTACGGACATACCTGTAGTGGCTTCGATATCTCGAAGCTTGGCTGCTCGCATAGCACGCCCCATCTGCAAGTCATCCGCGTCCGGCTGGGCCTGAATCCGCTGACTCACCCGCCTGTCACCGGACATCGGGTCCGGGATCCTTCCAAAAGCTATGACGTCCTCCACAGAATAGTCAGTCGTCGTGGATTGACCTCCTGCCGGGTTCCCGACCGGTATCGCAAGGCTGGACTCCACGGTCAGCACCGGGGACCGTGAGGCCTGCGGCGAAGTAGGAGGCAGAGCCGAGGCCACCTGCCTCGGGCTACCCCCAAAGACCGCCGTCGGTGAACTAATCGGCCCGACATGAGATGAAGGAGGGGACGGAGGGGAGGCCGCCTGCCTCGGGCTCTCTCCCATGACCAGCGTCGGGGGGGAGGGGGGGCTCCATCACCTCCGAGGTATGCGAATAAATGAGATTTCGGAACCATAGGAGAAACAAAAACTTGTCCACGCGTGGGTGATCCGCTTACTAGTTAATCTCAGCCCGCTCAAATTACACCCTCCTACAAAAAAATTAATACAAGATTGTTTGCAAAATTTAAATTTTGCAACCAACTCAGATGGATAAGGGATGAAATAGTTCAGTCAACTAGCACCGTTCTATCAGGATATTTGTATGCTTTACCATAAAAGGCTCTCGTCCCGCTTTATATATAAAACAACGACCAACAACAAACACCCGCATACAACACGCCATCGCAAACACACACACCCAAGGCAAGATACAAAGGAGCTAACGAACAGTAACACCACCCCAGACAACTCAAAGCAAACAAGTGGACAAATAGAGCATCACTAGGAGTCGACGGAGCTCTCAACCGTGAACGTGCCACTGCAAAGAGACGAAGCCGAACAACGACGGACCATGAACTCTAAAGCGGTGCCTTCAAGAAGGGCACGATACCGGAACGCCACCACCACCCGATCCAAAGGATCGGGGTTTTCACCCAGAGCACCACGAAGGACAAAGGGCTACCGCGACGGTGCCTTCAAGAAGAGAACGACGCCCATGGCCACCGGCGCCGTCGGCCTAGCCAAAGCCAGACAAGGTTTTCACCCCGGCCAGCACCCTCCGCCTCCGAACCAGTGTACGGCCTGACACGAGAACGCCTACCGCACCACCGCCGTAGAACGTCGAAGACCAGCCACCACGCCGCCTGTGCAGCCATGGCAACTAGCCAGTCAGCACCCGAGCCACGAGCTCCGCCCACGAGCACCACAGCTCCCACAAGGGTCGCTGCCCTACATCCAGACACCCCAGAGACCATACAAGATACGGGCTTTGCACCGACCGGCAAATCCTTACCACCAACGGAGCCGCCAGTGACCAGCCTGCTCTGAACCCGATCTGGAACCAGGACGCACCAGGCCAGGGAAAGGGGAGGAGAAGGACCAGAGCATGTCCGGATAGGCGCCCCCTGCGCCGGTGACGGGTGGACAGATCTGACAACCTCCGCACACGCCACACGTGATGCCCCACCATGGCATCCGGCCAGATCCACTAGGAAAATTAAGTTGCTATAGTGTTGATGGACCCACTGAGTTTATTGTGCCAATGATGGTGGAAGATTTTCTCAGTTGAGCTAAAAAATAAGCTCCATGTCTTTTCCTTTTCTCTTTTTAAGTGAACAATAAGCTTGGAGCCTGCAGAGGAAAAGCGTCCTTGAAAGTTGAAACAACAAATCCTTACAAATACTAAGCTCCCTAGAAATACAGAGTTGTGAGCATCTTGATTTTTCTTTTCTTTTGGTGGATCCCGTTCGTCAGTCAGTGAGAAGCGTCTTTTCTTTTCTTTTTTAATTCAGCTGGTGAGAAGCGTTGTTTTCACTGGGGCTGTCGCTTGGTTGGGGTTCGGTTGGCTTTGCGTTGCGTACTTGGGTTCGTGTCGTTGTGCTAGCGGGGCACTGGAATCAATTCTATCGTGCGTCGGCAAGGTCCAGCTCCTTGCACATACCCGACTTCTGCCACCATGCCTCGGTCCCCAGCACCACCACCCACCATGGCTACATGCCTTCTCGAGCGGGTATCGGCGCTCTTTTCTTCAATGGAGACGCTGCCAAGCCTCGCGCTTAGCCTCCTTCCGATCCACTGCCGTCATCTAACGGGAGCGGCGCAGATTGACTTGGAGGTGGAGCCATGTTGACGAAACCATAAAATTTACCGAAGGGAAGTCAAGAGGAGACGGAGAGGAACGTGGACCTGGGAGGAACCGAGCTAGCACTCACCGACGGCGGAGAATGAGGAGGCGGCGTGGCGGTCGGAGTCGAAGAAGAACGCCCCTATCGGGCATAGTGGAGTGCGTGGAAGGCCGACTGGGTGTCAGAGATGTATCTTCTGTGTTGGCGGGCTCCACTTGGTGGCCAGAATTGGGCTGTCGTGCTCATGTTGGCCGGATTGCAGGTGGCTGACACGGCGACGGCCGACCACAATATTTTTTCAGATTAGCAGCATCCATTTGGGTAATGTGCTGATGCCTGGTTGATTTGCTATGCACATACGCATGAGGAGCTGCTCAAGATGCTATGTCTGTATCCGTATGTGGGTGCTCACGGTGTTGTACACGGCCATGCCACCGCAGCCTCGCCGCGTGCCCGCCGCTCCTCGCCATGCTACTTCTCCTCGCCGATGGCACCCTGTGCTACTCCCCTAGTTTGCGGCATTGCTGCTTCCCCCAGTGCATCTCTATCGTCACCAATGCCATGCTCATGAACCATTTGCAATAGCGCCCTGATGAGCCACTACTTTCAATCATGGGTTGATGTTGCGTGTAGCTATTCAGGGTTGGTATGATCTGTTCCACGGCATCGTGAGTTCTACAAGTGGATCACAAGTGTGACATCTCCGGCGTAGCATCGTTGCTATCGGATGGTCTCCGGCCGTTGCTCATGCTTTCTCGGCTCATGCGTGTATGTGGATGCGGTTGCTTCTTATACCAATGGATTCACTGACCACGAAAAAAAAAAAAAACCCAATAAAATTAATGATTGCCGGATAATCGGTACAGCACAAGCGGCGCGGCAAAGCGCGCGACCACTTCTAGTCCTATTCTACGCCCAAATCGCGTGAAGTGTGGCCGGCCCATATTGAAGTTCTTTTCTATGCTATGGGTGTTTCTGCTGGTTTTCTTCTGTTCTTTTATTGCTGGTTTTCTGTCTTTTCATTTCACTTTTTGTTCCTTTTTCCTTTGTTTCTTTTTATGTTTTTCTTTTACTTTTTCCTTTTTTTGTTAAAAAAACACTTTTTCATAACACATGTACAATTTTTAACACATGGATATGTTTAAGACATGAACACATTTTTTAAATGCAAGAATGTTTTCAAAGATTCGTGAATGTTTTAAATTTCATGAACATATTTTAAAATTCTTGAAGAATTTTTTTAAATCATAATATATTTTTATAATTTATGAACATTTTTTCAATAATGTTTTAGTATATTTTTTGAGGAACTGGTTTTTCCTATCAGAGCGAACAACGCCAGTTATTTTCATGAGCTATCGAGTTATTGGGGCGGCGCATATAGGACCCTGCGTGAGCGTTTTAGTTGCCATTCTCTATGTATAGAAGGAGCACTGAGTTGAAATGGCGATGTTCTTGAATACTGCAAAAATATAGGTGAACATTTTTTTCAAAAGGTGTAACACTTTTTACAATGACCCAAACATTTAAAAAAAAGGTGAACACATTTTTGAAACTACATCAAAAAAAAATTAAAGGCATGAACACTTTTTAAAGTTACCTCAACATTTAAAACTTAGATGAACATTTTCTAAAATTGCATGCAGAATTTTTAATAATTCTCAAATACTTTTTAAAGTCACATAAAGATTTTTTAGAGGCGTGAGCGCTTTTATCAAACTGCTTCAAAAAATATTTTAAATAGATAAATATTTTTAGATATTTCATAATTCTATTTTAAAATAGGTGATTTTTTTAAATTACACAAACATTTGTTTACAATATTGTATTTTTAAAGGAAACTATTGTATATACGATAATAGAAAAATAAAACGAATGAAGAATAAAGAAAATAAAGAAACCTGAAAATGAAACTGGAAAGTAGCGCTAAAAACCTGGCGGAGAAAAATACACAGAATCAACGAACCCACTGAGAACCAGTTGGCGACAGGGCTGGATATAGACGCACCCACTGAGTACTGTAGAATGCGAACTCCTTGTCATTGGGCCATGGCACGATAAGCCCGTGAGTCCACTGATTGGAAAAAGCAGGCCTAGGGCCGCGTCCCAAGGTTTCTGGGCTGCAGCCAGCAGGCCTGGCCATTCATTCGCTGAGCCAGGAATAATTCCACATACAAAAAGTTTCTCAAAAAAAATCCACACACACAAAAAAAATGCATAATCCTCTCAAAAGAAAAAGGAGAGCTGGAGATTTTTTTTTTGCAGGGAAGCTGCAGAAGATTCTTAAAAGAAGGGTACAGTATATGTTGCAGCTTGTACGGCAGCAATGGTGGCGATACTTTTGTTGCTAACTCGTCCAAAATTTTCCGTTCTATTTATTTATATGGCATTAAATTTGAATCTGTTTATGATTTAACTTAGTTCATTAATTTCATTAATAAATACATGAGTCATGTGTCATACAAATTATACCATTAGAAAGAAATTTGAATATTAATTCAAGGATATAAAGTATAATGTGTTTAGTTAGTCAAATTAATAGTAAACTCGAACTCTAAGTGCATGAGAACCACATAAGATGAATTTACGTACTAAGGCAGGACACATCGGTAAATAAGTTTTCGAAACAATAGCATACAATCGAAAACACCAAAATAAAATAATAAAATAAAAATAAATGTTGCAGATCATGGCATTCTGGATATGACAAGAACTAAAGACACTAGAATAAGTAATGTATTATTTTGCTTCAGATTTTCACTCGCTTCTCTTGTCTTTCCTCTCCTTTTTCTTCCAACTAAGCAAAAATTTCATGTGGAACTCTCATAGCCCGCCTATATCATCCTATTATACTTGCTCTTAAGGGATTTCAGCTCTACATATGATGATTTCTAGACGTAACCAAAAGCTTAGATCTGTTGTTGCCACATTGAAGTATCTCTACTCCTAATGTGTCGGTGCCGGTGCCGGTGCGGGTACCAGTGCCGCGCTGGTGCAGGTGCGTGCGCTGGTGAGCACAAAGCCATGCCTTGATCGGTGTGGTAGACGTTCACTCTCGTGTTATTGTTCGTACGGACACCGCAGTTGCTATTGCTGAGGCAACTGAATTTTTTTTCGCCCTTGAGTCGATTCCCATGGCCTGAGCCCTGAGGAAGTACAACCCCGAGGCTGAGATGAGATGGTCACACAGGTTGGGCCGCACAAAAGCACTCGCTTGTGATTGATTTGTCAAATCTTTTTGCTTGCTTATTATTTTATTAATGCCCGAACGAACCAAAGCAGCGACGGAAGAACACAGCGCGCGCTCTGGGATCGATGCACTCACATACACGAGGCGGTACGCACGACTGACATATACTACACGAGTAACTGACATCAAGCGGAGGCCGCGAATCCCTCCTCGTCACCGGCGCCAACGTCGACGACGGTGTTGATGGCGCGCCGGACGTTGTGGCTGAAGCAGCGGCGGCGGATCTCCCCCACGTTGCCGCCGGGCCTCGGCGCGGTGGCGAGCTTGGCCATGGACTTGGTGAACTGCGTGAAGAAGGCGTCCTTGCTCTGCGCGAACTGCCACACGATGGGCGCCGTGATGCGGTCCTTGATGACCGCCATGTCGGAGGTGAACACGCCCTGGCTGTTCACCAGTGTCTTGTAGTAGCCGTTGTCGAACAGGTCGGGGGTCACCACGTCCAGGTTCTGCGGCCGGCTCGGGGCCGCGCTGCAGTTAGCCGCCAGCCTACGGGAGAAGGCGTCGTCCATGCGCTGAGCCCGGTCGCGGAAGAATGGGCAGCCGGTCCTCCCGACGGTGTGGGCGCCGGAGAGCGCCACCAGGTCGGCCAGGTCGCGGAGGCCCTTGGCGCTGAAGGTATACGAAAGTGACAAATCATGAAGACCCTCTATATCAAGAACATGGTGCTATTTTAAAGCACAAGTGTGGTAAAAGGATAGTAGTGTGTCTCCTTTGTCTTTTTCTTTCTTTTTTTTTCATTTTTTTGGAATGTACGCGTTTGATACGCGACTCGGCTTAAGACTTTAGGCGCTTAGCGCCCGCCTATCTTGTTTTTTTCTGCACACTCAAGCTGAACTGAAATTTGTTTTGAATCGTTTATATATTTCATGTGCATTATGTTTGCATGTGCGGCAAGAAAAGAAACTCGGGTGACTTGAGTTGATTGCCCTTATAAGGAGCATGCGTAAGGCGATTGTGTCCCAGTCTCTACTATTAAAAGGAAGATTGTTCCGTCGCCTCCCCTTCTTCTCGGGGTTTTTCTCCCCACGCCCCCTCCCCCCTTTGGTTTTCAATCTGACGGCAATAAATCCGTGCTGCCAGTCACGCCTACGTGGCAAGAAAAGTCAAAAACGCCCAATCTATTGGCGTATATTAGTTTTTCTCACGCAGTATAATCGTCAAGCTAAATGGCGCTAATAGGGGACGGGTCTTCCCCTTCCTCCTCTCCGATTCACTTGCGCCGCCGCCGGCGGCAGCTGCCGCGTCCGGCGACCGGCAAGCCGATGCCCCTGTCGTCCTCCTTCCCTTTCTCCCTCTGGTACTCCTCCACCTCTCGCGCCCACCTCTGAAATCATGAATATTTTGAAATATGAATATATTTTGAATTTCCGAAACTTTTTCTAATACGTGAACATTTTTTGAAAATTGCAAACATTTTCTGAATTCATGAATCTGTTCTGATTTTCTGTACATTTTTGGAGAATCATCAACAATTTTTGAATACACAATTTTTTTTTGAATCCGCAAACAATTTATGATTTCATGGACATTTTTTAAAAAATCAAAAAAGTTCTGAATCCACAAATATTTTTTCAAAATAAATACAATGATTGAATCCACGAACATTTTTTGTATTTTGCAAACATGTTCTTCAAAATCATGAACATCTTTTGAAAATATTTAAGATTTTTTTATTCTTGATCATTTGTAAAATTCACGAACATATTTTGAATACAATAAATTATTTCAAAATCATGAACTTTTTTTGAATCCAGAATTTTTTATTTTCCAAATCTTTTTTCAAAATTTCAAACTCTTTTTGGAATTTTGAACTCCTTTTAAAATTCCTGAACAGTTTCTAAATTTCAGAACTTTTTTGAAATCCCAAACATATTTTTTTGATATTTCGGAACTATTTTTGAAATTTCAAACAAAGAGAAACAAAAGAAAAAAAGCGAAGTAAAATAAAGGGGCGCCCCTCCCTGCACTTGGGCTGGCCCAAATCGTGGGCCGGAGGAAAAGGGGAAGCACGTTTCATAGCTATTTGGTGTGTAGGTTTGGCTAAAAAAAACAAATTTGGCGTGTAGGTCAGGGAGCAGGACCTCTCCCCACCGAAAGTGCATAGGAGCTCTCGGATGCTACGCACATTGTATGAATAATAGTAAAATAAAAAAATACTAGGAATTTTTTTTTTTTGAAATTTCAGAGTATCAAACCTGACAGTTCATTCAACTTGCGTATGAAGTTTCGCCATGAAATGGCATCCGTGTTATTCTTAGTGAAGAAAATACAGTCCAGTCACGATTCATCCAAACGTCTTATATATATAATCGAAAAATTTCTCTTTTTTGCTGAGAATACCACGGATGTCGTTTTTTCGCGGAACTTCATACGGGAATAGAATGGTCGACCAGGTTTAATACCTCCAAATTTCAGATTTTTTAAATTGTCTCTAGTATTTATTTTTTTGTCTGATTTTACTATTCACACAGCGTGCGTAGCAGCCGAAAGCCCCTAATCTCTCCCCACCCACAAACCCACTCGAAAGTTGAGGGGGCATCAGGTCGATCTATTTCAGCCCATTTGGGAGTGTCGGTGTGTCAGCTTTATAGGCACGAGCACGCTGCTAGTCGTGCAAGGAAAAGTCCGGGGTTGCAACGTGCTTCCGTACGTGACTTTATGCACGTTTCCTTGATCCCAGCATGCATGCACTAACTTTCCATGCATGCATGATAAGAAACTCCTGCTTTCTCGTGTCGTGTGGTCTCCTCACTCATCTTCAATCCATCGTCTCCTAGAGTATCTTTTTACACTGTCGCACATGTGCTTCCTACTTGTAGTATGGTACCACGCCCAGTATAGTTTTTGTCCAAGATGCCCGGGTTAACGTCAAACGGTGCCAGCACTTTGTTGCACGCTACTACTGCGTGCCCGCTTTCTCCTTTTTTGTCAAACGAAACGAATGCGAGATTTAAACTATTTATTTATTACTCCCTTCGATCTACATTAATTATGGCTGATTTAATATAAAGTTGTTGTAAATCAGTGGCAAATTCTTTTTGGAAAAAATTTCGATCTATTCATCTTCAATCATAACAGTACAACGAACATCAGAAATAATAAAAATTACATCAAGATCCGTATACCACCTAGCGACGACTACAAGCACTGAAGCGAGCCAAAGGCGTGCCGCCGTCATCGCCCCTCCCTCGCCGGAGCCGTGCAAAACTTGTTGTAGACAACCGGGAAGTCGTCGTGTTAAGGCCCCATAGAACCAGCGCATCAGAACAGCAGCCGCCGCCGATGAAGAGTGGCGTAGATCGAAAGTATCCAACCTGAAGACACCAAAGACAGATACATCGGAAACACACGTCCAACGACGATGCGAGATGCATCACCGGGATGGGGGCTAGGCAGGAAGACCTTATTCCATCTTCAAGGAGCTGTCGCCGTCTCGTCTTCCTGAGCAGGACACAAACCCTAACAAAACTCGAAGAAACATGTCGGAGCCCTCCCGCCGGCAAGGGCCGGGATCCACCGCGCCCCCATGCCCTAAGGCCACCGGAGACGAGATGGACCGACGGCGGCGCAGGCGGGAGGCAGAGGAACCGTAGGCCTTTGTTTTTGGCGCCGAGGCGGCTGCGTATCAGCGACGACAATTGATATGGATAAGAGGGAGTAGGATAATTGCTTTCTTTTCTTGAGAAGCTGCCTGGCATATGCACCTACTTACAGTTCGAAAGGAGAAGATCTATACATGGTCTAGTCAAGCCGTTATAAATTAACAAAAACAAAAGCCAGTTACGCAAACACCCATACCCTATCCAAACACTAACACTGTTACTACTAAAGACCGACCACGTATTAGGCTGCACGTAGTGGGAGTATCATACTTAGTATCATGCATGTCAACTAGACAATTTTCTTCCCCATGTTTTTTGTTCTTGCGGGTTTCCCCCCAAAAAACTTGATGGTAGAGTTTTTTGACAGATTTAAAAATATATAATTGCAATTTTTTCAGTAATTTCAAAGAAAATGAGAAACAATATAAATGTACACATTTCAAAATTCTCTTTAAATTCAAAATATTTAAAAAAATAAAAACTGAATTTTTAAAAATGTCATGATTTTTTGAAAAATATTCATGAATTACAAAATGGTAAAAAAGGAAAATTGGAAAAGAAAAAGGAAAAAAATAGAAAAATGGGGAAGCCAAAAGGAACAAAGAAACTAAACAAACCATGGAGAAAATGAAGTATGCCAGAATCATAACTACAAAACCAAAAAACCTGGTGCCAACATGGGTCAACCCAGTGCGCTCACCTTGTGCATTTGCGCGTCAAAATGTCGCCTAGAACGACAAATATGATTTCTCCTATGTGTCAAAAGGGAACATGGCCTAATGATTTTATGATTGAATGCCCAAGAAGTCTTTTTATCTGGCCCGACCCATGACACGACCCACGGCTTAGAACACTCTTATGCATTCATGTATGGAGAAGAAGCACACCACCATTCATTTCTCCCCTCTCAGTTTCCAAACGCTCTGAGTCCGCGGAGAGCACATCAACTCCATTAACGAGATAAGCGTTGACGCCGGGCTACCTTGCTTCGGCGATACTACCTCCTTTCTGGCTTATTAGACATGTGCATATCCCTAGAATGATAATTTCATCAACGCCCGTCAAAAAATATTCATCAATGCAATACAAATTGTATATCATAAAAAACATATCATTAGGAACTTCAAATGATATATTTTTTAGTGGTATAATCTTAAGATATACAATTCGTATGATATTGATCAAAATTTTAATCTAGGGGTATGCGCAGGCCTAATAAACCTGAAAGGATGGGAGTATGATTATGCACGCCACAACAACGACCCAATAATGTTGATTCCATGTCGTCTTCTTGCAAGGGCCACTTTCTGAGCCAGCCAGCCATCCTTACTAGCCTCAGCGGTGTGCGGGCTATCCACGATGAACTCACCACAGCCACCACAACAAGCATGGCTTGAGCCCTTTCCCACCGGAGCTACAACTTCCCCTACTCAATGTCGTAGTCCTGCCCATCATCATTACCGGGTGCCCTGATTCCAACCACCGTGTTTGCACCTGCTTGAAATTTGGTGTGGCCCCAAAGAGACATATATAGAGGGAGGAGAAATGCAGGTGGGACAATTATTTATTTCGTAGATTTGAAATACTAGTACTATACGATGGGCATAAGTGATTGGTAAGGACCATTGGCCTGTTTTCCTTAATTACGGACTGTTGCACTGAGTTGGAGCAGTTATCTAGCTGCACCAGCTCTCTGTATGAGGATACCACACACTTGCCACGGTAAGTTAGCCTCCCACTTATTTGTGCACATACACATCAAGTCTTTAATGAATAAACGTGCCACGGTCCGAGGGAGTATGAATTCTAGCGCGCGGTAGTTGAAATATAAAATGGGTAAAATTTCCAGATAAACGGTCACCACCGTGCTATCGTTAAGCTTGACCACAAGGTGAGGATGGATTGTAACTAATAACGTCATCCATGGTGTATAACTCTGACGGTGACACGTTAGCTAGTACTCCCTCTGTAAAGAAATATAAGAGTGTACTTTAGTGGTCTAAACGCTCTTATATTTCTTTACGGAGGGAGTAATATTGTTTTTCTTTGAACTGGTAGTAATAAACACATAAAATGGGTATCCCACTGTTGTTAAATACTACTCCCTCCATCCCGAATTACTTGTCTTAGATTTGTCAAGATACGGATGTATCTAGACATGTTTCAGTGTTAGATATATTCCTATCTAGACAAATGTAAGACAAGTAATTTGGGACGGAGGTAATACAATGTATCGTGTACACCAGCTGCCCGACACAGGAACACGAGGGAAATGGGCTACAACAAGTTGATTATTACTGTCTACCCCACGTAAGTACATGGTGATGTATTGTTTGCAGTAAATTTGAACGTGCCACCCATTTGCAGCTATAATTAAAAAGAACAATTACGTGTTTGTTATTCTTCAAGCAACACAGTTGCACCAAGTCAGAGACAGGGAGACCATGGCTTGCCGCGGCGTCTTCAGCGAGGGCGTGCGAGGATCGAGCCGGAGACTGGGACAGCATAGCTGACCACGACGTGACCGGTGGAGCGTAGGCAGAGAGCTAAACGACCAGTTGAAGATTTAGACGACTTGGGCAGGACTCGACAGCGGAGCGATGCTGGCCGTGGGTATAGGATCGGCGGTTGGGAGGATAGGTGGATGGGGACGGGAGGAGGAAGACGAAGGGAAAGATGAATAAAATGGTGCACATAGAATGGACTGACATAAGATTTCTTTAGGTGACAGAGGTATATTCGCTCCCAAATTTTAATGATGCACACCACGGCCATCGCAAAAAGAAGATGCACACTATGTGTAGTAACCCACTCGCGCGTGTAGCCTAAAATGCCATGCATGCACATGCACATAAATGAACAGTACACCAAGAATCAGATCCCAGGCTTTACATGTGTGTCTCATAAAGGAGAAATATGTTACAATGGCAGGTGAAATTTCTGCCAACATCGAGGCAGGCTTGTCAATCTCAAGAACCACCGCGACTCAGTTTCTCAAAGGTTCTCGTAGGGATAGTGTGTGCGTGTGTGCATTCACCTGTACACATTCACAGGCCATCACCAGCGGTCCTGTGACTATCCTTTTGTTAAGATTCCACCTCATCTAAGATGGCAACAAATTCTTCAGAAAAAAAAATGACAGCAAAAACTTGTTAAGATATATCTATTAATTACTGCATGCATGTGTCTAAAATTATGTTAAGATTAAAATTAAATTCGAAAAAAAAAGTATTTATTTTTTTGGAAGGAAGGTATGTCTCTAGCCTCTGCATTGGTTGCTAGACACATGTAATTTGTCACTGAGTTTTTAATTGATACAAAGTATAAAGAACAAAAGGCCCATCGGCCAGACATATCGCGATAGGGATTACATGTCACACTTATGCATCACAAATCCTATTACTGTAAAGTCAACCAAATCACTTGGACAAAGCCCCCGCCACCATTTCTAAGTGGCTGCACCAAGAGTCCAGCATAGCCCACACATCCACTTGTTGAAGTAATGACCACGTATAGGCAGAGTGCGTGGCCAAGTGGATAATCTGCAAGAAATTAGGAACACTTTCATTGTTAAAAATAGTATCATTGTGACACTTCCAAATAGACCAGACTATAGCACACACTCCCACCCAAATTTGTGCTTTTAGCTGTCTATTTATCCTTCTAACCAGTTCCCAAACATATTCGCAATACTACTTTCAGCGAAAGACTAAAATCTACGAACACTACCCGCCCTCCTAGGCACACAAAAGGACTCGAGAGGAATAAATGATGGATCGTTTCATCTCCATTCTAGAGGTAACGTTTCTTGCTGCCCCTCCAAACAACAATTAATCGAATTATCCTTGGTTAAAATCACCTCTTGGTGCAAATATCTACTGGAAATCTTAATCTTCAGAGTTACTTTTATCTTCCCAACAAATTTCTTGCAAAACACACTACCATCATTAATCAGATCAACGTACATAGATTTAACTTTCAGTGGAACATATCTGGTTCCTGAGAAAGTTGAACGGGCATTAGCTTCTCGATGAGTGGCATCCATGTCATCCACTTCTCCCCCGTGAAAGCCCTACGCAAATAAATATTCAGAGGTACCCCTGCAAGTACTTTTTTCGATAAAAGGTGAATTTTATTGGCTTAAAATGGAGCATCAAGAGAATACATAATACAATGAGCACACAACCAGCCTCTGCATAGTACGATGCACAAAGACAACACCAACAAACACAAAAACACGCCTACAGCTAGCAAAGTCATATAAGACCAAATCTATGCATGGACGTGAAAAAAACAAAACAAAAAACAAAGCGATCAGATACGTGATCGGCAAACTGCAGCACTGACCATATCCACACCAATCATCTCATGACACCACACAAACGACGATATTCTTCAATAGCAATGCCTTCAGGAAGGGGGTGACACTCAAGCGTCACCGTCATCGGATTCAACCACCAAGGCCAGAATATAGGTTTTTACCCTGAAAAATTATGCCTAGTATACATTTGCTCACGCTTATGTTGACTAAGATAACGGAGCGTAGAAGATTTTTCACCCAGACGCTGAATAGCTTAAGTATTTGATTTATGTCTTTTCATGTATTGTTGCACATAGTACACATGCGTTAATAGCAAAGCACCTATAATGCGCATTAGCCTTCACGATTATATGTACCAAGAAAAAAATAGTGTGCTATGAAAATATAGCACAACCCTTAAAATCCTCTATAGCGAAGCTATATCGCGCTATAGCGACGCAATATCACGCTATAACAAACGATTGTACACTGATTTCATTTAGTGAGACATTGCTCAAAAGTGAACGCTATAGCGTGCTATTTTTTCATTGTTATGTACAATGTTTTGCTGAAACGCCGTAGTACCTGTTTCAAGGCCTTTTATAGGGTCTTTTAAGGCGCCTCCTACCAGCTACAGCGTTGTAAGATCAGCCTAAAAAAAAGCAATAGCTAGCTAGTAGAGTGCAGTATCACAGAGCGAACTGGTCCAACCGGCCACATGAACTGCCCCGAGACAAGAACCAGCCACCCCGTGATAATATATATATATAGCAAACGAGCTACCAGCAAGCAAGTTAGGAGATGGCAATGGTGGACGTCGATGCTCCCTTTCTTGAGGATAAGGAAGAGCCGCTCGCCGGCGTCTGCGACTTCCGCGGCCGCGCCATCTACCGCGCCACCTCCGGCGGGTGGCGATCCGCCCTCTTCCTCGTCGGTATGCACCGCATGTCCTAGAGCTAGCTAGCTGTTCACTAGATCTAGTTAACTAACTTGCCAGCGATACATGCAGTGGTGGAGGTCGCCGTCATCATCGCCTACTACGGCGTGGCGGTGAACCTGATCACGTACCTGACAGGGCCGCTCGGCCACTCCAACGCGGCGGCGGCCACAGCGGTGAACGTCTGGACGGGGACGGCCAGGCTCATGCCGCTGCTCGGTGCCTTCGTCGCCGACTCCTGGCTGGGCCGCTACCGCTCCATCATCCTCGCCTGCACCCTCTATGTCCTGGTAATTAAGGAAATCACCCTGTTACAAATTTGGGAAACGACGCATGGACGTACTATGTACACATATTCAGGCACATGACCAAAACCGGTGGTACGAAATTTTAAGATTAATAGTCACCACAATCGTCTTACTTCAATGAAAACGACGACTCTCGTTAAAAATAATCCGCAGTAAACAAAACGTTAAACCTAGAATTACCTGTTCATCCGTATTCAAGAATTACCTGTTCATCCAGCTGTTTGGTTTTTAATTTTTGAACTTAATGCACCAGTACCGTACAGTAGAGTAGGCCACTACTTGACGTGTCAAACTCGTCTATTTAAAAATCTTGTCGACCTAATTAATCATGCTCGATTAATCTTGGCACACACCCTTCTAGCTAGTCGGCCCCAACTAACTTTAAGCAAATCTGTATCAATTCGGCGAGGACATCCATGTTGCTATCAGACCTCATCTCGCCCAAGTTTGTATGAATTATTTCCCCAAGTTTGTAATTGCACATTTTGCTCCAAACTGTATAGCAATATTTTTTAAAAATTTAAATGTAGCTGTACCATAATCAACATAGTTTCAGATTATTTGTCATAGCTTTATGTATGCCTTAGCTTTTAGTATGGCAGGTAATATGTGAATTTAAAAAAAAAAGTGCTTCTCGACCATTGATTCCACAAACACTCACAAGTCTACACTACTCATATCCATGCAGGGCTATGGCATGATCACTCTAGCATCCACACTCCTGTCTCAGCGACCGTCTACAACCCTTGACAACGACTCCTCGTCTCGCCCTTTTTCACTGGAGGTGTCCTTCTTCTATGCCTCCCTCTATCCCATCGCCCTCGCGCAGGGTGCCGGCAAACCTTGTGGCCTTGCCTTCGCCGCAGATCAATTCGACCCCAACCACCCTAGGGAGTTCACCGCCCGGAGCTCCCTCTTCAACTGGTGGCACTTCTCCATAGCCATTGGGATCACTTTTGCCGTCATCGTTGTCAGCTACATCCAGGAGAATCTTGGTTGGGGAATTGGCTTTGGCACGCTCAGCATCGTCATGATTTGCGCTTTTGCCATCTTCCTCCTTGGCACTCCCACCTACCGCCTCCATGCGCCTGTCACTGGCTCTGATAACCCTTTTGCTCGTCTTGGCCGTAGTGTCTTTGCGCTTGCTAGGAACTCAAGCTTCTACTTCTGCGCTAAAAGACATCATCATGAAGATGAAGATGTCGCAACCAGCTTGGAGGAGGCGCGTTGCGTGCTACAACTACTGCCGATTTGGGTAGCATGCCTAGCTTATGGTGTGGTGATCGCGCAGATCATGACACTTTTTAACAAGCAATGCCGCACCCTAGATCGTCATATTGGTGGCCTAGAGCTACCTCCGGCAACATTGCAGGCGTTCTGGCCGGTAACCGGCTTGCTGTTTGTGCCCATTTATGACCGTGTTCTAGTTCCGGCACTACGTTGCACGACGGGCACCCCGTCGGGGTTGACGCTGTTGCAGCGAATAGGTGCGGGCATGGTTGTGTCGCTGGTCGTCATGTGTGTCGCGGCATTGGTGGAGACCCAAAGGTTGGAGATGGCACGGGAGAACAACCTGGTTGACAACGCCGAGGCGACGATACCGATGAGCTGGGCATGGCTGGTTCCACAGTATGTGATGATTGGGGTGGCCGATGTGTTTGTGTTAGTCGGGATGCAGGAGTTCTTCTATGACCAGATGCCCAGTGAGCTTCGCAGCGTTGGCATAGCGCTCTTCTATAGCGTGATGGGAATCGGCGGCTTTATCAGCGGCGCTCTCATATCACTCATTGACCATATCACCCGCAGCGGTGGCGGCGAAAGCTGGTTCTCTGACAACCTCAATCGCGCCCACCTCGACTACTTCTACTGGTTGCTTGCTGGCCTAAGTGCCTCCAAGCTTGCGCTCTATATCTACATCACCAGAAGCTATGTCTACAAGGAAAAGAGAGTCAGTTGAAAGTGACAACTTAGCACTAGCACTTGTATGCATCGATCATATCATATGGTGTATGATCTACAAAAAAAAAATCACTCCATTGGACTATGGTCACCTATGTGATACTTGAAGAATATATATATCTTTCATTGGTTTATGAAACCAATTTCATTTTTATTTTATTTTTTGTGTTGAGTGGCACTCTTTTTTTTTTTCTTTTTTTTTCTTTTTTTGCGAGTAGAGTGGCACTCGGCTTTACAATAAAACTTGATGCCACATGCCAGAAACGCACCATTTATTCCTCTACTAAGAAACATTGTGACATAAGATGTACTTATTATAAGACAGTTGTAATCAGCTTGCGACTATTCTGTCACTGAAATATGATACGACTATGAGCGCAAGTGGGAAAACGTGTCCAACCATATCTGCCTGGGCTGAATTGAGGACACTACAATATTGGTGAAACTTTGCATAGCCGCGGAGTGAAGGCGAAGTAACTATATGCTGCTTACATTATATAGCAGGCGCCTGCTCACGTACCACTCTTAATGGGCTAGCCCAATCGAGGTATGGTTTTCGAAGAAAAAAAATCTGGTTTGGTTTCTGTGCTTTTCAGCAACTCGTTTCACATTTGATATTTTGTTGAGGTTTTATTTCTGGGAACGGCTATTAGCCGGTTTCCAGTGTTTTCCTGTTCTAAATTTATTGTTTTTTTCGTTTGTGCCTTTTCTGTTTCTCTTTCTTTTTTTCTCTTCTTTCATTTTTTCTTTGTTCACTGACTCTATTTGTTACTTTTTTAAAGAAATAAATTTTGAATAATATATATGTTTTTCAGATAAATGCAATGCCATTTAAAAATTGTGAACACTTATTAAATTTCACAAACATTTTCTCAAAATACGTGAAAATTCTTTTAAAGTCATGAACAAAAATTTTAAATGCATGAACACATTTTTAGTTGTGTGATAATTTTCTCTCAATATATAGGAAAACATTTTAAAATACGTGAACACCATTTTAACTGTACAAACATTTTCTTCAAACTGCATAATGACTTCTGTAAAACAAGTGAACACTTCTTCAGTTACATGTACATTCTCCAAAATGTATGATAATTTAAACTACATATGTATCTTTTTAAAACTTCATGAACATTTTAAATTATGAGACAACTTTCTAGATTACATGATCATTTTTTGGAAACGTGGAACACTTCTGCAAAATTGCAGGAACATTTTCTTATATGCAGAACACTTTTTGAAATGGCATGAATGTATTTTTAAGGTATATAGTTTTTAAAATTATGCAAATATTTTAGTTACATGACCAATTATATAAAACAGACCCTGCTTTTTCTATTTGATTTTAGAATCGTAAATTTGTGAATTCTGTATTCTAGTACCCTCATGACGTACGTGCAGGCATTCTATCGACACGCCGCTCATGACTGATTTTCTAACATGCAAATTAGTTGGCCGGCCCAGTTATACGGTTTGTGGTGTGACCTATTGTCCACTATAAAAGGTGAAGGACTGAGGTCTAGGGGGCGCACCGCGTGTTCCTAATTGGCGCTTCAGGCGCCCGTTCGCTGTACTGGCGCACACGTAGCCGGTTGGTTGGGCCGGCCCAATAAACACGATAAGTCCTGGCTTGCCTAGTACGCTCGCACAGTTTCTTAAACAAAACTACGCTCGCGCAGTTCCATTGGACACCTCTCCAATCGCAAGTTTGTTCGCTCGCAGAACGGTTGGTTCACTCGGTTCAAAGTTGACCGGTCAACCATTGCCCACTCAACCGTGAACTTTTTGAAGAAAAACAATCGTACATCTGATTTTTTTCAAATTTGAGAAAAAGTCACGAGTCCGAAAAAATACGATAAAAAAACCATGAATTCAAAAATGTCCATGGGTTTTTTTAAAAGGTCACAAACTTTAAAAAAGTTCACAAATTTGAAAATAGTTTCATCAAATTTCAAAAAAAAATCGCAAATTTGGAAAATTTTATCAATTTTCAAAGAAACAGTTCACGAATTTGAAAAAAAAGTTCATTGATTTGAAAAAAAGTTCACGAATTTGAAAAAAAATTCTTGATTTTGAATTTTTTTTCGCACATTTAAGAGAAAAAATAAATTTAAAAATAAAAATAAAAAAATAGGAAAAGGACAAGAAAAAAGGGAAAAATAGAAAAAGAACAAGAAAAACTGAATAGGAACCGTCCAGAAACTGACTAGCGAACCAGGAAAAACCAGGGGCTTCTTTTTTTTTTTTGCAGGGAATTATTCGAGCTTTATTCAACAAAGGCGTTCGTGGAACAGTCAGGGGCTTCCGTGAACTGAAAAAAGAATAAAAGGAAAAACGAAGTAATAATTGTACACATGCGTTGAGATGTCTTGTGGTTGTTGCGCTTCTCTCCGAACAAACACAACTCGGATTTGGGGGGGGGGGGGGGGGGGGGGGGGGGGGGGGGGCTGTACGAAATGGCCCTTAACTGGCGCTTAAGGCGTCGTATAGGAAATGTTGTCGATGGAGGGGGCCAAGATGGGCGACCTCACAGGGCCACCAAATATTTGGGGTATAGTATATATATACACACGTGTATAGCTGGCTTAACACTGAAAAATGCATTTTTTTTAGGGGTTAACACTACTGGATCTAGGATTTGAAACAGGGTGGTCCTCAATTTTATTTTATTTTGACAACAAACATGACATGTGAACGTTTTTTTTAGTCACTGGTACAAATGCCCGTGCGTTGCATCGGGAGAAAAAATGGGCACAACCTGCTTCATGTGCCATTGTGCACCATTTTTTTATATCCATTTTTAATAACCATCGATAATACGGGCTTCGATCTTATTGAACAAAATTTACGAACATGCCATGAGACTTTTGTGTACGGTAGAATCTATATCACCAGGTTAATCTATATGTTCTACTACTCTGTTGACACTAGCATGGTAGACAGTCCTAACATTTTACGTGGTACTTTAATTTGCATGCTAATTATACAATAATTGGTGCTATTAATCTATCCATTAGTGAAACTGGGCTACATGCTTGTTTGTAACACAATCCACAGGGCAAATCATGGACAATTAGGATAGTAAGAACTCTTCAACCTCGGGACTAGGCTTGCGTCTTTGTCGCGTGCAGAAGCGCCATGGGGTTTCAGTGTGGTTTTGGTTTCCTTACTGTCGTGTTAGTGCACCTCGCACAGTATTGTTGTGCCGGGTTGAAACCTTGAGAGCTTGTTTGGTTGCCAATCAGCGGCGAATCTAGCAGGGGGGCTTCAACAGGCTCAAGCCCCCCCCTCCAAAACTTGGAAAAGAAAAATTACTAGTATTAGTATATTTTTTTTTACCTTATTTGGACTAGAGAATAGGGAGTTTTTGAGTTTTTCTACACACCGTTAACCTTAAGCACCCCCTTCATTTTCTTCCAAGATTCGTCACTGTAGCTAATGATCCCCCGGGGATCCCCGCCCTTTCCCTAAGCCACGCGTGGAAAACCATTCCGGGGCTATTTGGCTGAGCATTTGGTTGGTACAGGGGGAGAGGGATATCCCGCCCCATCCCGTTAAATCCCTGGGCTAAAAATAAACTAGCCCAAACTCGTGGAAGAATTCCCCATGGCGCTCTCTTCGCTCGCTCTCTCGGGCAATCTTCGTCGGTCTGCTCCTCGACGAAGTTGTTCCATCGATCCCTCCTGTTGGAACGGTTCTTCCGGGATTGATCAACATGCATGCAAATCCCACCCACACACCCACTCGATGAATTTCGGCCCATTTGGGAGTGTCGGTGTGTCAGCTTTATAGGCGCGGGCACGCTGCATGAAAAAGTCCGGGGGTGCAACGTGCGTCCGTGTCCGTAGGTGTCTTTATGCACGTTTCCTTGATCCCAGCACACCAACTTTCCATGCACGCATGATAAGATATACTCCTACTTTTCACCATCGAGCCTGCCAGTGGCCGGCCACCTCTCGTGTCGTGTGCTCTCCTCACCCGTCTCCATCGTCTCCCGAGACTATCTTTTTACACTGTCACACATGCATGTGATTCCTACTTGTAGTACTAGTACCACCACGCTAATACTAGTTTTTGTCCAAGATGTCGGGGATAACGTCAAACGGTGCCAGCAATTGTTGCACGCTACTGCGTGCCCGCTTTCTCCCTTTTTGTCAAACGAAACTAAAGCGAGATTTAAACTACTCCCTCCGTCCCTCCGTCCCATAATACAGGAGCATTTTTTACACCACATTAATGTAAAAATGCTCTTATATTTTGAAACGAAGAGAGTATTTATTTACTACTCTCTCTGATCCATATTAATTCTTGCTGATTTAATTAAAGTTTTACTAAATCATTAATTAAATCAGCCACAATTGATATGAATCAGAGGGATCTATTCTTGAGAAGCTGCCTGGCATATGCACCTACTTGCAGTCCGAGAGAAGACCTATACATGGTCTAGTCAAGCAGTTATAATTTTGTTTTTTTGCGGCTGAAGCAGTTATAAATTAAGTAATTAACAGTAACAAAAGCCAGTTATGCACACACCCATACCCAATCCAAACACTAATACTATTAGTACTTATAAGACAGACCGACCGACCCGTATTAAACCCATCCACTTGACCAGCACAAGCTAACAGAAAAGTACACCGAAGCAATGCAGGATCACAAAGCATGCAATGCCCTTAATTATTACTGTGACGCCAAATTCCATATATGGGTTTCCAGCTTGTTCCAGAAATAACCCGGAAGGCTGAATCCACTGATAGTCTCTACTCCTATAGAAAAAGTGAGTTGGTGATGATGGTGTGTCTGCCTTCGTGCCTTCTGCACCGTCTGATCTGAAATGTAAGATTGATAGTTGTCCCATGCCACTTAACTTGCTCTTTTGCAAAAACACCCTGCACATCATGCAGAATTTCGTAGAAGACCTCCGAAACAGAAAACGACGCCGCGCCGAGTAGTCTCCTTGTCTCGCGAAAGAATCTTCGTCTGGCGACCGCCGGAGTTGATTATGTTGAGGCCCCTCCCCTGTATATAATTGTAGTTATAGTTGGATTTGGCTTGGAGCTTGCTCCGGTTTCTCCCCTCTTAAATTTGGACGTGGAGGTCGTTGGAGACGGAGACAATGGTGGCGGTTGTTGCCACAAGAGAGCGAAGGCGCGGCGGCAAGCCGCGCCCGTCGGGATGCATGTGCGTGTGCCTTGAGTAAAGTTCTTTAAGAGAGCTTCTTGGCAGGATGATGGAACGACAAATGGAGGTATCGAGCATCTAGTGATAGATGTGGGTTTGCCGACAGAAAAGCTTTTTGAGTTTGCTTTGTGAGAAAGACAAATTAGTATGGATACTAATGTTGGTAGGCTCAGAAGATGAGAAGAACAGGGTCGATCTTGGGGCTTTTATAGATGGGCAGAGAGGCAAGAAATCGATCGAGGGGCAAATGGATTCAACATATGCTTTTTGTGCTACATGCCTGATCCAAGTGTTGCTCAAAATGGTGAACCAAGTGTTACTCATTTGAACCATGTGTACTATTTTTCTTATTAAACTACCTGGTTCTTTTGATGGTTGTGCCTGTGGGGCGTGCATCAATATCGTTGGAATTGTGACCCTAGTGTTGCTCCTGCACCACAATTGGGAAAACATAGATGATTTGTTTTGCGGGCCAATATAGAAATTCATTCAACTTGAACCAAGATTTTTACAGATTCAGCAACGACAATTTCAGCAATCACCGGCAAGACAAACCCCAACCAGAATAAGCTCTGATTTAAACTTCTAGCTACAACAGCTGGTTCATGTGCTACTCTGTTACTCTCCCTACCAATCTTAATAATCAAAAACTTCCTGCCACTGTTCTGTAAATTACCTATTTCTTCAAACAGACGCCACAATCTTGGACCTAACAAAGGTTCTCTTCTTTCTTGCTTCAACACAGAGGACTTGTGTTACATTTCCGCAGAACTTAAAGCACTAAATATATGAAGATGCAAAGATTTAATCCAACACCAATATTCTTGTAACATTTTCCATAATAATGTATCACAACCAGCAATAGACATATATTTTTTGGTTACACTTCATTACTCTGAGGATAGCTTATATGCAAGATGAAGAATTCAAAAAATGGACACGGTTACTTGGACATACAGTTGCAAAGCGAAATCATGGAGTCTCATGCTGGCGTTAAGGCTTCCCCAACTGCCTTTGAATAAAAAAGCGCAGCTCAAAACTCCAGACCTCCATTGCTACACAATTATGGAATAAAATATTTCTCCAGTCCTGGAGTAGAAACGGAAAAGAAAGGCAAGCCAGTGAAAAAACCATAGTGAGCCCTGAAGTATCTTGTTGATACAAAGGCGTCACATTGAGGTACTGCTCGACCATTTTTCACCTGATAGTCAACAACCACCATTAGTATAATTGGAAAAACTGAAACATGGGTGCTAGAAAATAATACTCTGCAGAACATATAACCTAAGCATTAACAATCACAATTCATGTAGAAACCCAATATATACACATCACTTGTGGAGATAATGAGAACTAAAGGTTGTAAATAAGTTGATAGTCACAATGACCAGGAACTTGACGTTAGCCGTTTCTTGATCAAATTGAATATGCAAATGAGTACAAAAAGATGTTGTAGTATGGGGATGCACCATTGCTGGACTGGAGAAGCATGCTCGCCTCACCTCGTGAGTTGGTGTGGGTTTCAGGAGTGCCCCTGGAACTTGAGCTTATCCTGGCTTTGGTGTGCCCTGCTGATGTTTTGCAATCTCCTATTTCCCGTGGTTGTGTTCTTGCCTTGCCTTTTTGGCAATTTTTTCTGTTTACGATGTAATGTTGTTAGCATGTAGAACCTAAAAACTCTTGCTTACTAGGTTGTAATAGGGATGTCTGTTAGGTGAGTGTGTGTCTAGGGGTGGCTATATATGCTATTTATTGGGGGGTAATTTGGTGTTGTAAACTGTTTGGTTTCATTTTCAATGAAAATGGGACCGGAGCTGGTGTCGTTTTCCTCTTTTTAATCGCTACAAAAAAGTCCATGTGTTCCCAAGTTCACAATGTTTAACCCAAAGTCCATAACCTAAATTTCACCAGGAGGAAGTTTTGGTCACTGAAAAGAGAGGCTGCATTTTATATAATTACTACGCCGTCTCCCTGCACCACCACGTCGGCTGCCGACAGAGGGGGGATGAGTCCGCGCCGGGAGGGACATAGATCTCGACGGTTAGTGCTCCGGTGAGGTGTACACGCAGCCGGGATTTCTGAGAGGCAAGGTGAGGAGTGAAGATTGAGCATTTTATACTCGCATCCCGTCTTGGTAAATCTTCAACAGATAGTAAAAATAATTCAAACAAGAGAGATAAAGCTAGCTTAGCAGGTTAACACGTGTCACTAGTAGAAAACAGGGCTTTGGTCCTGGCCAGATCAGAGCATTAGTCCCGGTCGTGTTACGAACCGGGACTAATGGGAGCATCAGTCCCGGTTCGAGAGGCTAGGACGCCGGCCGGGCCTCGGCAGGCATCAGTCCCGGTTCGACTGGGACCTTTAGTCCCTGTTCCATCCACCAACCGGGACTAAAGGGGTTGCTGCCCTTTAGTCCCGGTTGGTGTCTGGAACCGGGACTAAAGGGTAGGCCATTTGTCCCAGTTTTAGACACAAACCGGGACTAAAGTTTTGCCTATATATATCCACGCCCCCCCCCCCCCCATCTCCTCTATTTTTTGGCCGTGGAAGGGTGGAGGTGTGTGCTACTCTGTTTTTTGCCTATATATGCACATGAGGTGTTCGATGAAATGCCGGAGCCACACTTAAGCTTTCTCCTCTGTTCTTCCTCCAAGCTCGACCTCCAAGCTCCATTTTCCCCAAGATTTGTCTAGGTTTGGCGGTGCACCAACTATCCAAGTGTTCTAAAAAGGTTAGCAACTTCATCCTTTCATCTCTCACTGCTAGTTTAGCTCATTTCAAATGCTCTAGAAGTAATGTGGTTTGTGGGTTTTAGTGGAGGAGTGTATGTGTGAGTTTATTTGATTTAGATGCACAATTTGAGCTCAAATTAACTTCTTAGTTTGCACATGTGTAGGGTGCCGTCCCGTCCCCGTCCCCGTTCTCACCGCCGTCGATCGCCCGTGCCGATCTCGTCGCCGGCACCACTGTGGTGAGCCTCTTGTTCTTATCTTTTTTTAAAGAAAAAATTATTACTTGTATGATTTATATAGCTACTTGTATAATTATCTTACTTGTATTATTGTTTGTTATTATATAGTGCCATGGTTTTGGTATCCGCCCCCGTCGACTCTCGTCCGGTCTATGATTCGGATGTGGTATATTATCTTTTATAACTATTTGTTTCATTTAGTGTTTATGACAATTATGCCGACCAACTTGACATAGATGTCTTTATCTAGGAGGTATGTGAACCAGAAATTCCAACCGACCCTCTTGTCGAGAGGTTAAATTTAGTTGAAAAAGAAAACAATTATTTGAAAGAAAAATTGAAAAGAGTTGAAGAAGAGAAGATGAAATTGGAGTTGCATGTTGCCGATGTCGTCGATCTACACAAGATCCAGATGGATGCAATGCGCTTGAAGATTAGAAAGATTAGAAAATATGCCATTGATAATGAGGCTTGGTATCATTATGCTGTTGGATCAATTGTTAACTTAGTTGCGATTTTGATCGCATTTATTGTTGCATTTAAATGTTTTACATAGTTGTATGTTAGTTTCAATGTATGTTTTAATTAGATGCTCTAGAGAGCTGTATGTTGTTCTATGAGAACTATGTATGAACTTTATGTATTTATTTTTTCAGTAATAACATTTGATCACTACTGTACTTTGGTTTTAATGTGATGATGAACTTGTATTAATTTGGTCATTTCTCTATTCATGATGTTCTGTAATGGTTTTTGATATGCTTAATTATATAATGCACGCAGATGAACCGGCAATCGATGTACGGTGACCGACGCACCTCCAACTACATTACGGGCCTGCATAATTTTCTCGATGTGGCTGAGGCAAACAAGCAGAATGGTTTTATGTATTGTCCATGTACTGTCCATGAGAATACGAAGGATTACTCTGACTCGAAAACCCTTCACTTCCACCTGCTTGAGAAGGGTTTCATGCCACACTATAATGTTTGGACCAAGCACGGAGAAAGAGGGGTTATGATGGAAGACAACGAAGAAGAAGAGGATGATGACAACTATCCTATGTTCCCTGAATACGGTGATACTGCAACGGGGGAAGCTGAAGATCAAGAGGCACCAGATGTGCCCAATGATGATCTTCGCCGGGTCATTGTTGATGCACAGAGAGGATGCGAAAGTGAAAGGGAGAAGTTGAAGTTCGATCGCATGTTAGAGGATCACAAAAAAGGGTTGTACCCAAATTGCGAAGATGACAACACAAAGCTCGGTACCGCACTGGAATTGCTGCAATGGAAGGCAGAGAATGGTGTATCTGACAAGGGAGTTGGGAAGCTACTAAAAATAATGAAGAAGAAGCTTCCAAAGGATAACGAATTGCATGACAGTACGTACGAAGCAAACAAGGTTCTCTGCCCTCTAGGATTAGAGGTGCACAAGATACATGCATGCCCTAATGACTGCATCCTCTACCGCGGTGAGGAGTACAATAATTTGAATGCATGCCCGGTATGCGGTGCATTGCGGTATAAGATCAGACGAGATGACCCTGGTGATGCTGAGGGCGAGCGCCCCAGGAAGAAGGTTCCTGCCAAGGTGATGTGGTATGCTCCTATAATACCACGGTTGAAACGTCTGTTCAGAAACAAAGAGCATGCCAAGTTGTTGCGATGGCACAAAGAAGACCGTAAGAAAGACGGGAAGTTGAGAGTACCCGCTGATGGGTCGCAGTGGAGAAAAATCGAGAGAAAGTGGTCGGACTTTGCAGGTGACGCAAGGAACTGATGGTTTGGTTTAAGTGCAGATGGCATTAATCCTTTTGGGGAGCAGAGCAGCAATCATAGCACCTGGCCCGTGACTCTATGTATCTATAACCTTCCTCCTTGGTTGTGCATGAAGCGGAAGTTCATTATGATGCCAGTGCTCATCCAAGGCCCTAAGCAACCCGGCAACGACATTGATGTGTACCTAAGGCCATTAGTTGAAGAACTTTTATAGCTGTGGGATAAAAAAGGTGTACGTGTGTGGGATGAGCACAAACAGCAGGAATTTGACCTACGAGCGTTGCTGTTTGTAACCATCAATGATTGGCTTGCTCTTAGTAACCTTTCAGGACAGACAAATAAGGGATACAACGCATGCACGCATTGTTTACTTGAGACTGAAAGTATATATTTGGACAAATGCAAGAAGAATGTGTACCTAGGACATCGTCGATTTCTTCCGACCAAGCATGCCTTAAGAAAGAAAGGCAAGCATTTCAAAGGTGAGGCAGATCACCGGAAGAAGCCTGTCCTCCGTACTGGTGATGATATACTTGATATGGTCAAGGATTTACAAGTAATCTTTGGAAAGGGTCCTGGCGGATAATCTGTTCCGAATGACGCTGACGGACACGCACCCATGTGGAAGAAGAAATCCATATTTTGGGACCTGCCCTATTGGAAAGACCTAAAGGTCCGCTCTGCAATCGACGTGATGCACGTGACGAAGAATCTTTGCGTGAACCTGCTAGGCTTCTTGGGCGTGTATGGGAAGACAAAAGACACACCGGAGGCACGGGAGGACCAGCAACGTATGAACGAAAAATACGGCATGCATCCAAAGCAGTATCAAGGTCCTGCCAGCTACGCTCTTACCAAAGCAGAGAAGGAAATCTTTTTTGAATGTCTGCTCAGCATCAAGGTCCCGTCTGGCTTCTCGTCGAATATAAATGGAATAATAAATATGGCAGAGAAAAAATTCCAGAACCTAAAGTCTCATGACTGCCACGTGATTATGACGCAACTGCTTCCGGTTGCATTGAGGGGGCTTCTACCATAAAATGTTCGATTAGCCATTGTGAAGCTATGTGCATTCCTCAATGCAATTTCTCAGAAGGTAATCGATCCAGAAATCCTACCAAGGTTACAGAATGATTTGGTCCAATGTCTTGTCAGTTTCGAGTTGGTGTTCCCACCATCCTTCTTCAATATTATGACGCACGTCCTAGTTCACCTAGTCGACGAGATTGCAATTCTGGGTCCTGTATTTCGACACAATATGTTCCCCTTTGAGAGGTTCATGGGAGTCTTAAAGAAATATGTTCGTAACCGTGCTAGGCCAGAAGGAAGCATCTCCACGGGC
Organism: Elymus sibiricus; assembly: GCA_039707655.1. NCBI lineage: Eukaryota > Viridiplantae > Streptophyta > Magnoliopsida > Poales > Poaceae > Elymus > Elymus sibiricus. The sequence goes on from CM077666.1 coordinate 513,868,084, forward strand.
CATCAAACAGAGGAGGTCATTGAGTTTTGTGTTGACTTTATTCCTGACCTTAAGCCGATTGGTGTTCCTGAATCGCGGCATGAGGGGAGACTGGGTGGAAAAGGCACGCTAGGACCGAACTCAATAATATGTAGGGACGGGCATTCTTGGGCGCAAGCACACTACACAGTTCTACAGAATTCTACCTTGGTGGCCCCGTATATCAATGAACACAAGAATATTCTACGCTCCAAACACCCGGAGCAGTCTGACGACTGGATTACACATGAACACATGGGGACTTTCGGCGGTTGGTTGCAAACACATCTCATGGGTAACACCACTGTTGGAGATGACCTGTACTTCTTGGCCAAGACACCATCTTTGACTGTATTGACTTTCCAAGGGTACGAGATAAATGGGAATACACTTTACATGATCGCCCAAGATAAAAAGAGCACCAACCAAAACAGTGGTGTCCGCTTTGATGCAGCAAACACCAATAGGGCAAAGGACACATATTATGGTTACATAGAGGACATATGGGAACTTGACTATGGACGTGATTTTAAGGTCCCCTTGTTTCGGTGCAAATGGGTCAATTTGTCAGGAGGCGGGGTACAGGTAGACCCGCAGTACGGAATGACAACAGTGGATCTCAACAATCTTGGGTACACAGACGAACCATTCGTCCTAGCCAATGATGTGGCGCAGGTTTTCTATGTGAAGGACATGTCTACCAAACCGAGAAAAAGAAAAGATAAGGAAGCGAATACATCATACGATGAGCCAAAGCGCCACATAGTTCTTTCAGGGAAAAGAAACATCGTGGGAGTGGAGGACAAGACAGACATGTCAGAAGATTATGAAAAGTTTGATGAAATTCCTCCCTTCATAGTGAAGACTGACCCAAGCATCCTGTTAAATGATGAAGATTATCCATGGTTACGGCGCAATAAGGAAGGGACACACGCGAAGAAAAAGTTTTAGCTGGAAAGTGCCACTTCGGACAAACCGGAGGGAATCTTTGTAAGAGCTAGCTAGGGCATTTTGGCATTTGAAACATGATTTTAGAATAATTATTTATTAAGTTATGAAATTTCAATTATTCCTATCCTTACAGTCCCATGTTTTTCAAGGTTGATCATACGCGGTTAGTCCCGGTTGGTGGCTCCATATAAAATAACAAGGTTAATATAGACATGGCTTAAACGTCTTGACATAGATGAATACAGCAGAAGCATCGGAGATGATAAGAGAGAAACGTTGTATGACATAAAGTTGGAGGTACTATGTGGTTTCTCTGATCGGAGATGATAAGAGAGAAACGTTGTATGACATCAAGAAAATATAACATTATTAGGTTAACAGAAAATACTATGAATCTTCTAGAAGATTCATAGTAAGGGTCTATCTCCTTCACATAGGGAACATTGGTGTCGGCTTTTTTTGAATCACTATGTGTCTATGCATCAAAATAAATTAGGTTAACAAAAAATATCGGAATTTATGGTGAATATGTTGCGACAATGGTACATATGAAAATAACTTGATAGAACTAGCTATTTTGTCACTATCTGATGAAAATTTATATCATGAAATAAAGTTATATAAAATTCTAGTTATGATCAACTAAAACAAAACTATAATATTCTTCAATAGCAAAAAGAATCAACTAAAAAGCTTTTATAAAACTCTAGTTATGATCAAAATAATATTAACTTAAAATTATATAAAATTTATGCAACTAAAATTTTCATAAAGTATTTTTTGTTAAAAACTTTAATAGCAAAAAGAATTAAATGAAAACTAGGCATGTATGCATCTGTTTAAAAGAAAACTTTAGAATTAAAACCAAAAATAGGCATGATCTCTTTCATTAACACAGAAAGAATATGAAAGTTTTGCATTTTTTAGAATTTCATATATTTTGTTGAAATTATTTGATAATCATGTGTATTACACATAACTGAGTATGTATAAAAATTAGGACGTGATTTGAAGAAGGTCAAAAATTTGACATAACATATGCAAAAAATAAAAAAAAATAAAAAAATGCCCGCCTACTAGCAGGAGAATTCACACACCACGGCCTGCATACGACTACAAACCCAACTATATATGGGCCAGGATGCGGGCCCGCGGGGCACGAATTTCTGCTGTCAGTAGGACCCACAGGGCAGAGAGGGGACAGGTCAGACGATGAGCTGTATGTGCTTTGAGAGGAACTTGCAACGGTAGCCGCAGGCGGGCTTATAAACCGCTGCGAGCGCCTCTCGCTTGGCGAGGTGGGACTAAACTCCCACCGCCCCTCGGCTGTGCCAGGACCAAAGCGCGAAACCCAACCCTTTAGTCCCGGTTGGTGGCTCGGACCGGGACTAAAGGGGGCCTTTAGTCCCGGTTGGATACACCAACCGGGACTAAAGGGTTGGGTATATAAGCAGCACTTAAGAATTTTTCTCCCATTCTCTCCCCCGGTGCCGAACCACAGCACGACGCCGCCAGGCTGCTGCGCCGGAGATCGCCGTCGCCTCCGAGCCGTCCCCCCCTCCCTCGCCTACGCCCTCGCCGCGCCCTGCCCCGACATCGCCGTCGCCGAGCCCTGCCCCGACGCCGTCCCCCGCTCCCCTGCAACACACTGTGAGCCGCCGCACCCTTCCCCTCCTCCTCCTTCCCCCCCGCGCCCCGACGCCGCCGCCCGCCCCGACGCCGACGCCGCCCGCGCTCCGGCCTCTCCGCCCCTCTTTTTGTTATTTTTGTTAATGTGATTTCCAGTGAGCATATTATCAATGTTGAAGAAGGAGTGATCTTAATGGTGATACAAATTAGTCATAGAAATTTTTGTGAAATTTTTGTTCATAGAAATTAGTGTTCATTTTGTCTTTTTTGTTATAGAAATTAGTGTGAAATTAATGGTGATAGAAATCCAGTGAGCATATAAACTAGGTCATAGAAATTAGTGTGGAATTTTTGTTCATAGAAATGGTGATAGAAATCCAGTGAGCATATAAACAAATTGAAGAACAAAATTTTGGCATTAGAGTTCATTTTGTCTTTTTTGTATGTTTTAATGCAAGCATCTTTTGGGCAATCTTTGAACATGAAGTAGGAGCATTTTGATGTCATCTTGCTAGTATTAATACTTTGCATTTTGCCTTGAGGTTTGCACCAAATCTGTGCATCTTTGGATCATGATCAGTAAGGGTGTTTTGTTGAGGGTAATTAGTACATGCTTACCATGCTCTTTGTTGCCATGAAAAACTGCTGTAGCATATATTTTACTTGCCTCAAAGGTTGCATCATGAATCTGTTTTCTGCCACTCTATGCAAATATCACTAAGTCTGAAAATCTGTTAATACTTGTCAACTTGATCATGATGATTGCCATTGATCTAGGGGTCATTTGAATTAGTTCAGTAAGCATGTTTTGCCATGTGTTACATCTCCGTGGAATTACAGGTTGTGGTGTTGCATCTCCGTGGAGTTGGTCCCTGATCGTCCCTCCGCTGTTCGACAAAAGGTGTCCATTTGTTGTATGTTGAGTTTTGTTCATAGGATGATGGTTGGTTCATTTGTTGAGTTGTGTATTCATCTTGTGTATAAATCTTGTATTCATCTTGTATTCATTTTGTATTCATCTTGTGTATAAATCTTGTATTCATCTTGTACAAATATCGTCGTAACTTCGACATGAGGGGGGGGTCGTTAAAACATAACCCCGATAACTTTGATTTTGAGGCATATGAAAACCTGATTTGCACGTCGGACAGGCATGAGAGAGGCGGTCCGCAAAGTATCCTCTCACGAAAGATAGGACGACTCATCAGATATGATTCTAGATAATGTCCAATGCCTCATATCGCGAACATAGTTATATTGGATAATTGATCTTCATATAAATGAAGCACAAAAGTTTAGCAATCACTTACAAATTTTCATGTTGTTCATTGACTTCGACATGAGGGGGGGGGGGTCGTTAAAACATAACCCCGATAATTTCGGTATAACTTCGACATGAGGGGGGAGGGGGTCGTTAAAACATAACCCCGATAATCCACTAATCCATTGCTCATATGCATATGATTCCTTGTGATTAGGTCTATGTTTGCCACTAATCCATCTCTCATGGTTGTATATTGCCATGTTGTAATATTTGCAGAAACTATGGAACACGACAGAGACTTAGAACAAGAAGAGGCGTTGGAGGAAATAATCCGCGACGGAGATGACGATATCATCACCTCACAGTTTCTCAACGACTCCGATGGTGAGGGAAGAGAAGATGACGGCTCCGGTGATCGAATGGAGGAGGGAGAAGATGACGGCTCCGCCGGTGTTGGAGCATTAACTGTTGCAAAGTCCGGCGAGGTATATATATTAATTAAGCCTCTGCTGACTAGATGCATTAATTATTTTGTATGTACATATATTAACGCTTCTTTCTTTTTTTAGCCCTCCGGATCGAGCCAAACTTCTATAAGGAGACGAGGCCCGAAGAAAAGGTTGGGCGAGAATGAAAGGTTCACGATCGAAGAAGTCGATCCAGATGGCAAACCGACTGTTCCCAAGCGGACCCAAGACAAATTTATACATCAGTGCGGAGTTGTTGTTAGGGACAGCGTCCCGATCAGCATCCAAGAATGGAATAAGAAGAAGGACGACGGAGTTTCTTATGTCGACGATAGATGCAAAGATGAGCTTTGGAACTCGCTCATGATAAATTTCAGCCTACCGCCAGAGGAGGATCGAAATAACCCAGTTATACAGCGAAAAGTCAAAAAATGGGCTCTTAAGAAGATGGCAGAACAATTCAAGAACTAGAAGAAAAGATTGAACGAACAGTTTGTCGAGAAAGACGAGACTCCAGAATTCACCGGTCAATATGCGAAGATAAAAGATCACTGGCCCGCATTTGTGGCGTACAAGAAATCAGAGAAAGCTAAGAACAGGTCACAGACAAATAAGCTAAATGTTGCAAAGAAGCTGTATCACCATGTTACGGGGTCAGGTGGCTACAAGGTTGCCCGGCCTACGTGGGACAAAGCTGAGAACGACCTGCTTGCTAAAGGGATCCAACCATCGACATTGAACTGGCCCGAACGGGCAAGGACTTGGTTCTTCGGGCATGGGGGAACTTTGGACCCAGAAACAGGGAAGTGTGTTTACACGAAAGAACAACTTGAAACACCCGTCATAAAGATTCAGGAAGCAATCAAGGACGTGCAGGAAGGGAGGTTCCATCCCGACAGAGAGAAGGACGAGCTGTCACGCGCCCTCGGGAATCCTGAACACCCTGGATGAACACGAGGCACATCAGGCTCCGTTCCGTGGGTGCATGGGTTTCCCGACAGCACTGGTTATAGAAGCCGAGCAAGAAAGAAGAAAGAGGATGCAGACCGGATGCAGAAGGTAGAAGAAAGATTAGCGTTGCAAGAGAAGAAACTAGAGGCACTTACCAGTCAGCGAGCTACCGACCCACCATCTCAGCAGCACGAAGATCCTTCATTCGATACTGCCCACGAAGCTACCCAACCATCACAACGGAAAAGCTGTGTGGCTTCCACGGAGCTCGTTCGGCCTGATATCACGGCTTCTCGCTACCCCGTGGATGATATCACGGAGAGGGAACATTGTGAGCTAATGGCGAAATGCAGCAACCTAACCTTGAAGGTGGCGGTCGGCTATGTCTTACCTCCTGGACCTGATGGAACTTTCCATTGCAATCCGATTCCAGATGGCTATGCTATTGTCGGGGTGGATGAAGTTACCAACGGATTCGAGGGGCTGGACCTTGAGTACCCTACAGGTGAAGGGGAGACTCATCTGGTAGATGCCGTAAGGACTACCATTCTATGGAGAAAGGAAAACATCGTGCTTCCACAATGGATGCCGCGTCAGCAGACTCAGCCGGAGGAGGCCCCTGAGCAGACTCCTCACAGTCCAGCTCTATCTCCGCTGCCTCAATCGTCTCCGCCGCGTCAGCACACTCCGCCACCTCAGCTGTCTCCGCCGCGTCAGCGGACTCCGCCGGAGGAGGCCCCTCAGCAGAATCCTCCGCCGCCTCAGCTGTCTCTGCCGCGTCAGCGGACTCCGCCACCTCCGCCGCCGCTCCGGCGGCTAGCAGTACAACAACGAAGAAATCCAGAGCAGGTCCAAGCGTCAAGAAGGCTCCTGCCAAGTTACCATACGACATGACTGAGGAGGAAAACAACGAGATCGTGGCTGCCGATGTGAAACGCCAGCTTGCACCGAAACGTCCAGATCCAAAGGAGAAAATAGATTCGGTAAAAGCGAAGCGCTGTCTGGATGCCCTTAAGCGACCACCACCGACTCCGCTGCTCTCACACTATGACCGCTGTATTGTAAAGACATTTTGTGAAGTGAAAAGGTCGGGAAGTAGCAGTGCTGCAAGAAGTGGGAAAACAATTCCCCAGCTCGGCGAACAGGAAAAATAATCGTGCCCCCCGCTCAAGGTGTTTCCCGATATCGCTAATGATCCGGGGGTAGCGGCCGCTCATCCTGGTTACACTCTTGGTGATTACTTAGGCGATGAGGTACAGTTCGAAATGGCTGAGGTAGCCTTTAGATACGAGCACGGGAAGCCTCTCGTCAGACCTGAGCAGCTCCCGCATCTATCAACGATGATGCGAAGATTGCATGACTGGTACTTGAAAGCCTGCAAGGAAGGGACCGACAGTATCTACGTGGGAATTAAAGATGAGCACTACTTCAATGGAGTCGAGGCGTTGTACATTGAATTTGAAGAATTATTTCAGTTATACAATCAAGACGCCCTCGACAAAACTATCGTCAGTTGCTATTGTCTGTAAGTATTTTTCTGTAATTAAGTCTCTAGCTCAGCTCGTTCATTGCATGTATAATTATCCTCACACTATATTATGCAGATTGAAGATCCTCGAATGCAGAGGACAAATCTATGACATTGGGTTCATTAACCCAAATACCGTAAATGAATATACGGTACAAAAAAACCCCGATGATACAGAGAAAAACTTGCTAAAGGCGTTACTTGGACAACAAAACAAAAGGGAAATACTATTTCCTTACAACTTCCAGTGAGTGTTACTGTCTTGTGCACATTCTGTTTCGCTTACTCGAGGTTAAGTGTAATTGATGAGTTATGCGTGCGCAGGTTCTACTTTATTCTGCTAGCCATTCAGCTTGACGCGGGACTAGTAATTGTCTTGGACTCGAGACATAAAGAGACTAAGGAGTGGGCGGACATGAGTCAAATGCTCCAGAAGTAAGTTCAATCATTATCGCACCATATCGGCAACTTTCGTTCATTTCCTGATATCAAGTAATCATTTTCTTTGCCGGGCAGGGTTTGGAAAAATTTCACCAACCAGGTTAGGGGTGAATGGAAAAAGGAGCTGCGATTTTCACACCCCAAAATAAGTACTACTAGCTAGTTCCGCGCATCTCTCATTGATTCTAGTTTCAATACCATTATCATGCTTGATTATCATTTTGATTGAACTCTATTCTCGTAATGTGCTTGTGGCAGGCACCCGGGAATAATTTATGTGGATACTACGTTTGCGAGTTCATTCGCCACAAGACCTCTGAGCGGGGCAGATCTTCAGAACAATTTGAAGTACGTAAACAATATTCACATTTTTATTTTATTACCATCAATTGTGTTGAGTTTCATTCATATATATATATATATATATATATATATATATATATATATATACCCTTCTTTAAATTAGATCTGGCGGAAGCGGGACGAACTCCTACCAACTGATCGCATACGAGCAATTCAAGAGGAATTGGCGGGATTCTTTTTTGAGCATGTCATACCTACAGATGGAGAATACCATCGGGATTTGCAATGCGATTTTGATAATTAGATATTAGGGATCGTAAGAGATGTTATATTGTATATATGCATGAACGTGTACTATATGTAGTAGCGTCGAATAGATATACGAAAACTTGTTGTTCGACCAAGTACGGAGAAAGAGATGTCACTTCTCTCTATATATTGATCATGACGATGTTGTGTAATGGTTCCTTCATTGCTATATGTAGTAGCTAGCGTCGAGTTGAATGAAAAGCATAAAATAAAAATGGAAACCCTAAATGTAAAGGAATTGAATGGTAAACACAAAAAGAAAAGGGGAAACACAATATGAAACCCCTAAACCCTCCAAAACCCCTAAACCCCTCCTTAAAAAAAAACCCAGCGCCTGGCAGGTGCTGACGCGTGGCTGCCTTCTAGTCCCGGTTGGTGTTACCAACCGGGACTAGAGGTCCTCCTGCCTGGGCGCCCACAGCGGCCACGTGGAGCTCCTTTAGTCCCGGTTCGTAACCCAACCGGGACTAAAAGTGGGGGCCTTTAGTCTCGATTGTTTAGTCCCGGTTGCAGAACCGGGACTAAAGGCCCTCTGAAACCGGGACTGATGCCCTGTTTTCTACTAGTGTATCAGGAGGAGAGGACTCATGCCCAAGCACTTGAAGCACATATCATTGAGGCTACCTTAGCCACTTTAATTCTTTTATATATGTAGTTACTAGATTTTCCCTTTGTGGCCATTGGGATTTAATCCCTTTTGTGTCTGATCTGGTTCTCAAACATGAGGCCCTTTCTTGGGTGCTGTCCATGGAGTTACAGAGGCAGAACAGCCATGAGGGAGCACGTGTGTTGCACGCGCGGAGAATTCTGCCGGTGGCGAGGTACCCGTTCCCGGCTGTGCCGATGCCAACTACTTCGAGCCACTGTGTCTGTTCCCAACCACGCTCATCAGTCTGTAAGTTCTGTATTTCTCCTTTCAGATCTAAGAAACTCGACATTTTTTGGAGGAGAGATGTGTATGAGATTCCTGCATTTGTGTGACTGAAACCACTGTCGCTCTTAAACATGTGAATTTGTGAAATGTTTAGAAATGAATCGATTATGGATCCGCAAAGCACCTCATCAACTGCGGATTTAACCTTTCTAATTGATTCTTTGCAAAATCATGTAGTTCATCCTTGGTGATATTCCTTGTACTCCAACACCTCAGGTTGTTACGGATTTTCTATTCAATATCTAGACTGTTTTTTCATTGTTAGCTTGGTATTTCAGTCCAGTTCGTTCTCCGTTACTCAATGTGCCAACTTTGTGCTTTACTTGAGAATAAGTTACTCTGTTCAGTTAATTGCATTAGGCATAGCCCTCGAAAAAAAATTAGGCAAAGGTTACATGGAGTTATGTATTCAGCAGTGGGACTCAATTTTGCTTCAGATGCACGCTTTTCTGAAAGATAGCGCATTTTGGTGGATGAACACATTGTTAAAGAATCTTATGAGGTGGCATTTTTTCAGTTCTTTCTTTCTTTACATTGGGAGAGGTAAAGGGAGAAGGGGAAAGGACAAAGGCTGGTCCATGAAGTTGAATTTTAGTTCGGAGCCTACTACACATTTAGTTGCAGATCATTGAAGGGTGTCACTGTACTCAGCGTCACAACTCTGAACAATGCAATCTTTCAGTTGTCCAACAAGGTGGAGAGGGGTTTGATTAATCTTCCTTGTGATAAAAATAAACAAAGCCCTTGTGGCGACGATGGAAATTGTTCACGTTAATAAAAAGGCTACTGGACTTCATGAAGCAACCGTCCTTTCTTGATTCATCCAAGAACAGGGGAAGGGATTAAAACCAACAATTGGTGTGAGGCTGTTATACATGATTGACTACAATATGTTTAAGTTTTATAAGTGTATGCCTGTTAGAAAATGTATATATGGTCTAATTTTCTGATTAATGTACGATACTGCCAGAATTTCGGTTCCACTAAGTTTTCCCTTTTGTTCACTTTGTTCAACTGAGTTGAATTGTTAATCGACCATTGGTTTTATTAGTTGAAAATTTCTAAGTGATTGTTTGATGAGTTTTTTTTTTACTTATTTAAAAATACTTGGACACCAAAACAGAGTATTTTGTAGTTCATTCACATTGCTTTTTGTAGTATATGGTTAGTCCAATATATGTACATTACAATCATGGCAAATTTCGTACTCCAAATTTGTGGTCAGTTCATTTTGTTCGGTCCTGCAAGATTTTTAAGGGATATTTTTGGTTACAAATTTACACCTTCTGGGCATTCTGCTTCTTTGATGTGTTAAACATTCAATTATGCATGAAGCTAATTTTGACAAGTAACTATGTTGCATGGTCTCAATGTTTTCTAAGCATTTTCTCCAGTAAATGATGGATTTATTAAACTTGCAAAAAATACATAATTCAGTTATTACTTTCCGTTGATAGATGTATGGAGTGTCTATCACACAGTAAAACTCTTAGTCGATCTAACACCTTTTTTCCATGGGAAAATACCAAGTATATTGTGTACCAAGATGTACTCACAATAGTTGTGTTATACAGCGTGAAAGAAGACATTGACAAAATCTGTAGAAGAAGTTATGTTTTCATTCTAATTTATGTGACATCTTATCTATGAATGGAATTTAAATTTTCACCGTTCCAAATATTTGTCATCATTCTTCATTATTTTTTATGCTTGATCTTGGTCTTCCTTACCATTTTGAACATTAAAAAATGTTCCGTTGCAACGTACGGGCAACTTACTAGTATCAAAAATGCTACACTTACGAAAATCTTACGAAACCTTCCCCACTAAACTCTTCACCTCCCCCCCCCCCCCCCACCCCGAGTTTCACTTGGTGGGCCCCTTGCCCTGTGTTTTATCCAATCACAAAATCCCAGCTGGGCCTTTTCGTTAATTAAGTAGAATTCTCCCCGTAAGTGTAGCATTTCTCCTGATAATACTACACCTACGTATTTCCTACTGGACACTTACCAACAAATTCTTTTGCCTCCCGTCCCGAGCTTGATACATAGCCCAAGAATCCCAGGCAGAATCATGGCATATTCGCCAATTTGCTCAATCAGATCGATGCGTACGTGGCTCATCTTTTATTCTTTCTCTAAACCAGTGTGAAGGCGTGCCCTCACCCACTTTCAATGCAATGACTGTGTAGTTTGACCAGCGTACGTACGGTTTGGGACAAAAACTACTATTGTATATCATGAGATTTCGGTACAAAGTGAAGAATATTATCATTGAACAAAGGACTTTAGCAACCTTCTTGAGAGACACGTGCCAATGTAGATTACCACAACTAATATATTGACATGTTAGGTGTCGGCTCCATCAACTGGTCAAGCAGAGAGAGTTGAGATTTTAGTATACGGTGGAGAATATTATCTTAAAAGAAGAAAGAGTTTAGCAACCTCCTGGATAGACCTTTTTTTTTTGTTTGAGTTTTGGATAGACCCTCTTGATAGACCCGTACGTACCCGGAAATATTCAGTGGGTCTCGGGTGCAATGGACCTGAATGGGAAAAAAATTAGAAATTGCAAAAGATGTCAAAAATTCTTGAAACTTTTTAGAATCAACTCCTGGGCCAAGAAAACAAAATTGCAAGTACAGAAAGTGTGATCAGATTATTATTTTTATATAGTATCGATTTTGTTTTTTCCGCCCAGAATACCATGGAAGTCATTCATTCTCAAAACTTTTCACACGAGTGTAACACCTGATCATGTTTGATTCCAAAAGGTTTGAAGAGTTTTTGACATTTTTTACAATTTCTAAATTATTATTTTCAATTTAGGTGCACTGGCACTCGAGACCCAAAGATCCGTACCACCCTACACTAAAATACCATAAGTATTGGCGTATAAATAGATGCTGTTCACCAATGGAGAACAAAGTTAAAAATTGCACCTTCGCAATATCCAATGTCACTTTCCTATTATTATTTTTCCAATTTCATTTTTTGTCATTCACAAGAGCAAAAATTTGTGAAAACATGTATCTATTTGTTTTGGATTGTTTGCATGTAAAAAATTTGAATCTTCAAAATACTAGAGCAGAGCCATCTTAAATTTAAAAAAAGCCCAATTATGTCCTAAATTTCACTGTCTATCTTTGACTTCCTTTCGGTATACTTGGCGTGATCCAATTCCAAGCTAGGATTGGACAAATATCTCCACTTCGTTGTATCCCGTTTAGCTTATAAATAACGGCCATTTCGCTTGACTTGAGCAAACCACACGCCTAGCCTTAGCTAGCTAGCTTACTCCACAGAGTGTCCACACCACACCACATCAACAATGGCGACTACGGGAAGCCGCAGTGCACTGGTTCTCGCCTTCGTGGCCGTCGCCGTGCTGGTCTCCCCGGCCCTGTCCGCCCCTCTGGACGGCGCCGGCTTCCACTCGGCGACATGCCCGCAGCTGGAGAGCATCGTGCTGTCCTCCGTGCAGGCGGCGCTCCAGCGCGAGGTGGCGCTCGCCGCCGGCCTCCTCCGCATCTTCTTCCACGACTGCTTCCCGCAGGGCTGCGACGCGTCCGTGTACCTCAAGGGCAGCGGCACCGAGCAGGCCATGGGGCCCAACACCACGCTGCAGCCGCGGGCGCTGCAGCTCGTGGAGGACATCCGCGCCAAGGTGCACGCGGCGTGCGGCGCCACCGTGTCCTGCGCCGACATCTCGGCGCTCGCCACCCGCGACGCCGTGGTGCTCTCCGGCGGGCCCAACTACACCGTGCCCCAGGGCCAGTTCGACAGCCTCGCACCGGCGTCTCAGAACGCCGTCAACGCCCTCCCGTCGCCGGCCACCGCCAGCGTGTCCGCCCTCGCGCGCGCCTTCAGCGCCAAGGGCCTCCGCGACCTGGCCGACCTCGTGGCGCTCTCCGGCGCCCACACCGTCGGGAGGACGGGCTGCCCGTTCTTCGCCGACAGGGCCCAGCGCATGGACGACACCTTCTCCCGGAGGCTGGCGGCCAACTGCAGCGCGGCCCCGAGCCGGCTGCAGAACCTGGACGTGGTGACCCCCGACCTGTTCGACAACGGGTACTACAAGGCGCTGGTGAACAGCGAGGGCGTGTTCACCTCCGACATGGCGCTCATCAAGGACCGCACCACGGCACCCATCGTCAGGCAGTTCGCGCAGAGCAAGGACGCCTTCTTCACGCAGTTCGCCAAGTCCATGGCTAAGCTCGCCACCGCGCCCAGGCCCGGCGGGAACGTCGGCGAGATCCGCCGCAGCTGCTTCAGCCGCAACCCCCGGCGCGCCATCGACACCGTCGTCGAGGCCGGTGAAGAGGAGGGATTCGCCGCCTCTGCTTGATGCCGATCCGTTGATTAGCTTGTGTGCGTTTGCAAGCCGTGCGCTAGTAGCATGCACGTGCATGGCTCCGTGTATGTCAGCTGTTTATTTCTGCTCGTGTGTGTGTGTGTGTGTGTGTGTTCCTGCTTTGCTCTGTAGTGTAATAAGAGACTTCATCAGTGAGTCACTGAGTACTTGCTTGCTCAAGGTTCAAAATTTCAATGAAATTTCACCCGCTGGGTATCGAAATATTTGTAACCTCAAAAATATGGACCAGATTTAAATTACTTTCAAACCAAATTTAAATTAGGACAAGGTTTATTAGAATTAACTGGATTTTAATAGATCAAAATCCGAAACAGTTTCTGATATTTCGATGAGGTCTGAATTTTTTCTATTGCTAAAATTTTACACCCTTGTGAAAAAATTATGCTCTCTCAGTTCGTAAAAATATAGTGATTTTTCTAGAAAACTTACACTCAAACTAAACTTAATTGCTACCACTGGATTGCCAAAGTGAAAATTGTATGTTTGGGTCTTGGGTTTGCTATATTAGCCGCAGGGCCTAATATATTAGAGGTAGAGGGTGGCTGTAATTCTACAATGATCAAATGTCCTTAGTAATCTCTTCGTTTTATTTAGTCCGCATATTAGCTTTGTCTTAACTCTTGAGTCAAATTTGTAAATTTTGATCAAGTTCATAGAAAATAATATTGACATCTACAACACCAAATAAATATCATTAGATTTATAATTGAATATATCTTCACATCATAGATACTTCTCCCTCAAAACAAGTGTCGCTGATTTAGTACAACTATAGTACTACTATGTTATTGTAAACGTTCATGTTGTTTTCCATAAAGTTGATCAAGCTTTATAAAATTTAATTCAGGACAAAGCTCAGAGTAAATGAAAAGAGAGCGAGTACGACGAGCTATCCTGGTCCATAGCGTCTAATAATCTGATAGTACATTCTTTCCGGAGTAGTATTACTATGAAGTTTGTTTAGCCATAATTAAGTGCATGCATGGAAACCATGGTTGTGTCGTCTAGCATTGGGTCCTGGTCTTGTGCAAGTGGTGCACGTCGTCTTCACACACTCTCAGGTACTGAATACACATGCATATTTATCCGTGATGAGTGCAGTGTGTCTAGCCCCTCTGTCTCATGGGCTCATGGTCAGTTTGGCAGTGGATATACTATAAGCCACACATGCCTGCCCGTACGTCGACCAGAATCGAAAGAGATTGACACGCCTTGGTTCAACCCAAGTGAGACACATATGACAGTGATACCTCAACAGAACCGAGCGGAGCTGCTCCTGGATAGATATATCTACTAGCAATCGCCTCCTTTGTTTGACGAAACGACCGGCCGAGTACATGTTTTTGAAATGGAAGAAACATAGGAGTCCATCTTTTTTTTTTTTTTGGAAAAGGGGGAGTCCATCTTCTTGCACAAAACAAAACTAAGCGATTGATATATACGTACGAATTAGTAGCAGTAACGTGAGCACATGCATGGTGTGTAGCTTATGAGTCACGATGTCCTTCTACTACTTTTTCATTATTCTTCTATTTTTGTACGTAGCTCACTTTACTTTTATTACATGAAAGGCGCGCCTGCAAGTAGCCGCGGCGGGCCGGGAGTATTATGCCACCGACCGTACACGGCTGCTCTAGTGCTCTTGTCCCTTCAAACTGATGAGCGGCGTGTCGGCGGTTAATTATAGCACTTGGACTAGCTGCAACGGACGGACACTGCAGGCAGTACTGCTCAATTCACGTGGAAATTAACTCCTAGACAAGTTAATAGTTTCACAGAACGGCCAACTATGATGCGGGCGATGAATTTATTTTCACAGCATCGAGTGCGTGCAGTCCGGCCGAGTAAACTGGCTAGGTGGCGACAAACTTTCGTCCTTGCTTTCTGCACATGCCATGTGCGCAACGTACTCCAAAGTTTACACCGTGTCCGTGTGGGCGGTATGTAGCACTTTTGAGATCCCCACGTGGCCATGAATCTTGATGCATGCATGAGTCAGTGGATAGCAATCACTTTCTTCTTCGCCCATCACACAACACAAAGATAAGTTGTGACTTGCGACTAAAAGTTGATGGTCCATGCAAATGCAAGGATATGCGTCCATGGAGATCCATCACGTATATCATTGCCCAAACTAACGCCCAACAGGCAACAGCTACCAACCCAACTCAAATAATTGAACTGCCACCACCACAGTACGTACTATATTTTGCACGACTATCAAAACTGTTGGCTCACGTCCTCGCTCCCCCTCTTCGTATCTCATCACGTGAATGATGACTAGATGAGCGATCACCCACAAAAGAAACAAACATCTAGCCGGTTTTCGACGGGTCCAGTGAGTAGAAACATCATCTTCGAGCGAGCGACAGCTGGGCTAGCTGGCCCGGGTCCGATCTTGTTGCACGTGTCGCGCACCAACTGATCGTTCATGCCCACCACGCGAGCGATTTACGTAAGTACTGCTTATTATGATGGCTACACACGTACCACGAGCACTCAACAGTTCCCGTGTTACCACAGAAAACAACCCTGCCAAACAAGAGGATGAGTCGTGGCTCGATGATTGGGGTTGGCAGTGGCCACCCGGCCTGCCTAAGATCGATCCGTGGATCAGTCACGGGTGTCTCATCTCGGGTATTTTTTCCATGGGTACGTGTGTTATGTGTGTTGTGCGTTTGTACTGGTCTACGACCTGTATCCATGTAATGTCTTGCGGCAACCAGCAAGGCACCTTTGGGTTGGGGGGGGGGGGGTGGTGGTGGGGGGGGGGGGAGATGTCGACGATGGGAGAAGTGCCTGCTGGAGCGTCTCGAACAATGGCTCCGGAACAGCAGCCCGGAGGCCCGAGGAAGGCGTTTGACGCGAGGGTCCAGAGGCCAACAGAGGCGGCGTGGGCGAGCACTCAAACCCAAGGGGCCTGGCTGGGGGGTAAATTTTGCTGTTTTGACCCTTTTGGGATAGTTTAGCCGGATCTGACCCCCCTCTGAAATTTTTTCGGTATCTGACCCTTTTGCCACCGCCATAAGTCTTGGCGGTAGCCCAATACATGCTACCGCTATGGTCTTAGGCGGTAGGCCTGTGACGGCCGTTAACGGCCGCCTACGTGGCAAAGGGACCTACCGCCATTTCCCCTGGCGGTAGGGTGCCCTAACCTACCGCCAAGGACCTCGGCGGTAAGCCTCTGTACAGGATAAGGTGGTGGGGTGGGGGCTGTGGTCCCCCACCCACTCATTCACCCCCATTCCCCATTCTCCTTCGAGCTCAAGTCTCTTCTCCCCTCTTCTCCTCACACAAGGCCTTCTCAAATCTCTCTCATTTGCTTGAGATTTGTCCGGTGGATCCGGAGCACTTTCATCATCCAAGGTACCTCCCTCACTCCCCTCATTTTGGTTGGTTGGAATCATGTATTTTGGTTGCATTGCTCACTTTGTTGCATACCCTAGTTCATGATTTTGTTGTGGTGAAATCAATGTATATGATGCATTTAGGGTAATGTTTGTGTTTTGACTATGTATTGTGTGACTAGCATCGACGGGTACCAAGATCTAGCATTTAGGGTTTTGTTAGGGGTTAGGGTTAGGGTTAAGGTTATGGTTAGGGTTACGGTTAAGGTTATGCCTATGATGACCGTTATAGTTACCCCTCGAATTGTAGGATGGGACCGATCGTCTTCTTTGAGACTTCTGCCGAGGCGGCAGCGAAGCTTGAACGCGAACTCATTGAGGAAAAGATGACGGAGTGGGTCGACTCCGTCGATGCGGTGAATGCGGCTTCAAGGGACTTTTCAAAGTACTATGTATGCGAGTACGACGATAGCGAGAAGGTGATCAAAGATAAAGAGAAAAACATAAACAAGCTCAGGAGGAAGGAGAAACGTCATAGACGTGATCTTTCAAGGCAAATTGTATTGTGCACAACAAGGGAGGAATATCCTCAGCTGGACTTGAAAAACCCTGGCCAGATCATTGACTGGGTAGTTAGGCTGGCATCATCGCCGATACCGAGGCAAGCTTCCCGTTGGGGTTGGGTCCTTGAAAGAAGGGATGTCATTTTTTGCAACCCGGGACCGTACGACAGAGACATTGTGTTGATGGCCGAATAAAAGGGGTTTGAACTACATGATGTCATAGAGTCATTTGAACTATAATAGCATGTACCCTTTATCATTTTCTTTGTACTTTAGTTGAACTCCTCCTTATGTTTTATGTAACCTTTGTCATTTAAAGTCCTTGAGAACTTCGTGTCGTATGTCATTTTAAGTAAGTTATGTTGTGTGTTTGTTGTTTGTCATTTGATTTAAGTTATCTTTTTGTTTATGTCATTTGAAGTTACCTAACATAACATTCATGTAGGATGGAAAACAAGTCGAGTTTGCAGATATTATATGAGAAGTGTGAAGAAAACCGACACCTTAGTATGATGAGGGAGCTTGAACAATGGATTAAGAGTGTTGAGGAGGCAAACGCGGTTATGAGGGATTTCAGCAAGTATCAGGTTTGTGAGTACCCTGAAGAGCTCGTGAAAGAAAAAGAGAAGATTCTTGATGAGGTGCAGAAGAAGGAAGATAATTGTAAACACTCTTTGGCAATGGAGATAGGGTTCTCTGTAAGCATTGATGAATTCCGCGAGCTCGACTTGTCAAGACCCGGGCAAGTTATTGGATGGGCAATCAAACAGGGAGTGTCTGAGAACCCTAATCGACGTGCTCGATGGGCGTGGTTCCGCGACGTGAAGGATGTGCTGATCCATTGGGCTGGACCCAATGATATTCGACTCAGGCCAAATCAAGAGCGTAATGCACAAATTAAGCGTATGAAAACGTTCAGGAGATATTTCCCGGTGTAGAAGACTTGTCATTTGGACCAATGCTCTAAGTCATTTAAATTTGGTAGATGGAACTTGATGTAATGAACTTGATGTAATGATGTGATGTTATTTATGCATGTCCTTGGTATTTGAACATGTCGGAGTTTGTTGATGTAATGCTTAAGGTTCGCATGTATGTTACACTATTGAAAAATAAGGAAAAGTGCTACCCTACCGCCAGGGACCTCGGCGGTAGGGTAGCTAACCCTACCACAGAAAACTGCTTCATTTTTGTTACAGCAATTCTGCTACCCTACCGCCATGAACCTCAGCGGTAGGTTAGGTAACCCTACCGCAGAAAACAACTTGATTTTCGTTCCAGCAGTTTTGCCACGTCTGTGAGGTACCCTACCGCCAGGCACCTCGGCGGTAGGATTGCTAACCCTACCGCCAGGGTCCTTGGCGGTAGGTGTGGAAACAGGCATTGCTCTGTTTTTTTTTTTGCCTTCAACCTCATCCACAAGATCACAGCAAAGATTCATCATAGTTCACGACAAAGATTCACAACAAAGTTCATCATAAACTTGGGTCTATCTCATCACAAAATTCGCAAATGAAATACATAGTTCATGACAAAGATTCACAAATGAAATACATAGTTCGGTAATGCAAGACAAGTTCATCAATAGCCGCGAAAGTGAAGGCCCTATTGGGTCGTACGAGGCCATTTCCCTTTCTTGTCACGTGCCTCATCTTCTGCTTGAGCATCGCGAGCCCTTGCAAGCTTTCTTGCCCTCTCCTCTTCACGACCAACCTTCTCTTTGCGTGCCCTCTCCTCCTCCCGCTTCTTCCGCTCCATCTTCTCCTTCTGCCGATGTTCTTCATCCTCGGCTCTTTGCAATGCTTCTTCAAACAGCCGCTGCCTCCTAAGACAATCTCGATATTGGTCCTTTTGAACATCTTCCGGCACATCTTGATCTATCCATGTGAAGTACTTGCAAAGAGGAGGCGGTGACTACATAAGGAAAACATGTTTGTTGTTAGTAAAATATGAGTTGGGGTTCAAACAAAATGAGTTGGACTTCAAACAAATGAGTTGTAACACATACCGGTGGTAAGTCGTATGCGTTAGTTGGAAGCGCACGGTCATGTGCATAATTTGGACACACAAAGAATCTTCTCCCTTCCGTCCATGACTTCTTCCGGTCCGTGGACACCTTCACCTTGCAAACATCTCCACACCAACATGATGTGGTTTTCACATTTTTCTCCTTCACCTTGTCCAAGGTTGCGTTCCCCCACTTGGTAGGCATGTCCTCTCGGTCAGCACAAGGCGGCCTCGTCATGGAACCGGATGAAGCCATGCCTACAAAAAGCAATAGTTAGTTGCTAGTAAAACATATGAAGAAATGAAAATGTATGGAGGCGGCAACAAGCAAAATACCATTCAACCATCCGGATTTAACAAAACGTCAATAGGCCTTCCTCTATCAATTCTCCGCGTCCTATTAGCACCGGAACCACGACCACCTCGGCGGCCGGCTCCTCTAAGACTCGTCCGTCCTCCACGCCCACCACTAGTGCCTCCTCTAAGACTCGTCCGTCCTCCACGGCCACCACTCCTACCTCCTCGTGCGGCAACGGAACCTCCTCGACGCCCACCCGTTTGAGTAGTGCTCGCGTTGCCATCGGTCCTTGGCCTTTTCGTGCATCTTCTAACATTGTGTCCAGCGTCGTCACATTGTCCACAATTGTTGATGTCCGGTGGCTCCATGAAATGACCGCTACCAAATTGTTTCATTCAGGTGTATCCAGCAAGATCATCCATGTCACTTATGAACCTCTTCTTTCTTCTTCTTCCCTTGGTAGGCACCATGAGTTCGGTATCGGGAATGATATGAGGGCCATCATACTCAGGCCACCGTGACTGATCGAGGAAAGGACGGAACCGAGGCGCCCATATCAACCTCGTTGTTTCCAATGTGAATTGATGCAACCGCACAGTAGTACCATCAGAAACGTTCAAGTTTCTCGCCCTTGCCGCGGTCATCAAATGCGAACAAGGCCAATGGTACTTATGAGGCCTCTCGCACTGACACCACCGGTTTTTGAGGCGCACCTCGTACGCCACACCACCGTACGTCACACCATCGCGTGTCGTGCCACCCGGCTCGTCGAGTTCATAGATCATTTCTTTTTCGTTGAAACTAATGATTTGTTGGTGTGAAGACTTGCATGCCTGATGCTTCAACCAATCTTGAACCTTGAAAGGATAGTCCATCTTTTCACCTATCCAATCGGCGGTGGTTTGGGAATGCCTTAGGAAATACTCGTTCAGCTTGAAGAAAGTATATTTCACTATTGCAGTCACCGGTAATGAACGGACACCCTTGAGCACATTGTTGAAGCATTCCACCATGTTGCTCGTCATGTCTCTGTATCTCAAACCTCCTTCGTCGTAAGCACGTGCCCACTTATGCTTCTCCGGAAGATGCCTTGTCAAGAATTCTGCCCCCCCCTTTGTTCTTATCCAACGCCTTCAAGAGTTTGTCATAGCGGCTTTTGAATGTGTCGGTGTTGAATGCCACGCAAACATGGGTAAGGTCTTTGCAAAACTCTTTGCTCTTGCATGCCCGATAAAAGTTTGCCACGAAGTGCCTCATGCACCAACGGTGTTGCAGCTTTGGTAAGCCTGGAATATCAACATCTATTGCTTTGAGAATCCCATGACGCCGATCCGATATGATGCATACTTCTCTCTTGCCAATCACCTGGGTCCTAACATGGTGCATAAACCACTCCCAGTTGTCATCATGCTCGGAAGGAACCAAGGCAAATGCCACTGGCAACACGTTATCGTTCGACGAGTGGGCCATTGCAACCATCAATGTGCCCTTATATTTGCCGGTCAAGAAAGTGCCATCAATAGACAAGACTGGCCGACAATGCCTAAATGCCTCGATGCATTGGCCAAAGCTCCAGAAAGCACGGTGAAACACTCCGTCAATTGACTCCACCCTATGACGCATGCCCGGGTTCCGATGAGCAATGGCACCCAACATTCTCGGAAGAATATTGTAAGCGGCCGCATAATCACCATGCAACATCCTAATAGCGTTCGCCTTGGCCATCCACACCTTCCCATACTTGACCTCGTACCTGAATCGTTCAAAGACCGTACTCATGAGTAACTTCACCTTCACGGTTGGATCGTGGGATATTTCATTCAACAATTTGTAGCCTACATACTCAGACGTGAGTTGACGGTGTCCCTTGCTTCGGTCGGCTTTGTCCGGTGGTATGCACTCGCGAGTGGCCACACAACTCGACAACACCCATTGCCCGGTTTCAAGAATTTTTCTTCCACGGACCTTCCATGGGCAACCTTCTTTGTCACATTTGATTGTGTAGCGCAACTTTTGGTTGGAATGATCAACAACAAATGGCCGATGGTTCCTAATGGCGTAATCACTCAACCATATCTTGAACTCTTCCAAGCACCCAAACTTGATCCCTTTCTTCAAATGAGCATTATCGTCCTCATTCTTGGGGACTGGATCACCAACCTTCCGGCAAGGTGATGGTTCAACCAACCCCAATCTCATGCCACCGTCAACAACGGCATTGTCGGCAAGACTAAGATCGCGAAACAATGAGGGTCCTCTTTCCTTGCCCGTCACCTTTTTGAATATTTGATTTTCATGCGCCATGAATCTATCCTCGTCCAATTCTTCCTCCGGACCCTCGTCATCCGAGAAATACCGACACATACGGCTATAAGGGAGGTTACGGTCCATGTCTTGTTGGCACACAATGACATCCAAATTACCAATGGGATTGTAATGGATCTCTCCTTCTTCCGCGTAAGCATCATCTTGAGCAATATCATCTTCATCAACATGAGCAATAGCTTCATCTCGAACTACTATGGCCCTATCATTGATGTCCTCTTCATTTGGTTGGCTACTTGTTGGTTGGCTAGAAGAATTGTGGACATACACCTCGACACTAGCACCATGTATTGGGGATGATGCATTTCGGTTCAAGTCAAGTTCTAGCCGCGGAACTTCAACCTTTGTGGTAAATAATTCAAGTGACTTGTCTTGTGATCCCTCTACTCTTTCCTTGTACACATTCCAATGCAATTGGGAGGTGATTGGCATACTCTTTAATCGGGACTTTACTCCTACTCCAACATCATATCTCCCAATAAGCTTAACCTTATCAATTGGGTCAACCCAATGTAAAACGCTTCTCACTTTGACGACAACATCCTCATAGCTCGGACTTGTTTCAAAAACCATGAGCTCTTCCCCTTCATCGGCATTTCCATTCATAAATGCCGCCTTGTCCAAATAATGAACATTAACGAGTTTATCCATCTAAGAACAATGGAAAAACTAGTCATCCATGGGCCGGGCAATTCATACGGATTAACTATCAAAACTATGCATACTTTGGTATGAAGTGCATTCACACAACAAGACAAACATAGCATAGCCTTAATCATAACCTTAACCCTAACCCTACCCCTAACCCCTAACAAAACCACTAACCCTAGCACAAGATCTTGCTTCCCCCAACTATGGTAGGCACACAATACATGTTCAAAGTACAAACATAGTCCTCAATGCATCATATTGATTGATTTGACAACACCAAGAGCAAGAACTAGGGTTTGCAACAAGTGAGCAAAGCAAGCAAAATAGGTGATTCCAACCAATCAAATGAAGGGGGAGTGGAAGAGGTACCTTGAGTGATGAAAATGCTCCGAATCCACCGGACAAATCTCAAGCTACCAAGAAGTATTAAGTGAGTGTTTTGATGGGGGAGAGAGAGGGGGGAGAGGATGAGCTCGGGGGAAGAAGCTGATTGGGGGTGAATTGGTGGGTGTGGGGCCCACCAATTCACCCCCACCACCTTTTCCTCTATCTGGACCCTACCGCCAAGGTCCTTGGCGGTAGGATGGGTACATCTACCGCCGGGCCCTTTGGCGGTAGGTCCCTTTACCACGTAGGATAAAGTAGACGGCCGTCAAGTGACCGTCGAAGGCCTACCGCAATAGGGGTTGGCGGTAAGGTGTGCTAGGCTACCGCCGATGTGCATGGCGGTAGCCAAAAGGGTCAGATCCCGAAATTTTTCGGAGGGATCAAATCCGACTAAACTTCCCAAAAAGGGTCAAAACACGAAAATTTACCGGCTGATGGCTCCATTTGCATTTGCAAGACCGATCTGCACGAGAGGATAAGATTCATGCATGCTTGTCTACATGCTGGTCGTACGGCGAAAGCTGTACGTGTACTGACATGCATGCATGCATGTTTGCGCTGTCTTAACGCGCAGAAGCTACTCGCAATTAACTTGGGAGCGAGTGAAGTCTGAAATAAACTATGGCGCGTAGCGTACGTACGCTGGCCCTAAAACTGCTTTCACAGGCCCAATAAAAACATCTCTTTTAAAAAAGAGCAATCTTTCGTACCCACTCTACCACTTCTTTTTTTTTAACAAGGTGGAGGCGCTCAGGGCGCCAAATTGCATTCAAACATAGCTCAAGTACAGTATACAGCATGGATTAGAAATCCTGGACAATCAAGATGAACAAGTTTATCAATGTAAGGACAACTTGATTGTCTATGAGCTAGTTTGAGGCACGCAAAGACAGGTGTGGAATTGCTATTCAACACCTGATGAGCACAATCGTGCGCAACACCGTTGAGGTCTCTTGAAATGTGGAAGATCCCTGCACTGTAGTTGTTGGAGCTATAGTAGAATGCCGCAAGGTGTTGCCTGATATCCCAACGCACAGTGGGTTCGTTGATGTTCTTTAGAGCAGCAGTTTTAGCCAGGGTGAGATTATCTGTTAGAAAAGTGGCTTCCTGCAGCCCCAGTTTAGCTGCAATTGCTGCGGCAAGATGAAGTCCTCCCGCTTCTGCAACAAGTGGAGATGAGGCAAGGTCCATGGAGCCCTGGATCCTTAAGCTGCTAGTGTCATGTTCCTCTTTGATTTGAATGAAAGCACCAAGACTTGTAGCTTGTGAGTTGCTTCTCCCAGGAATATTTGAATTCTTCCAGGATGCATCGGAGAAAATTTTATTACCTGTTAGCAAAAGATCAGAGGAAATAGAACATCCAAAGGCAGGCAAAGAGGAATTAGATGTATTTGTAATATTTCCTGGCAAAGCTTCTTGAGTTGACTGATCCAAGATATAGCAGCTGCAAGATGTAATGGCCTGCTCCATCTGATGTATTTGATAAGGAAGAGAGTTTTTGCTCTGAAAGAGAAAATCATTCCTCGCCTTCCACATACACCAAAGAAAGGTGAACAAATTTTGCAAAGAAGCATATGGGTGGTTCATAGAGAAAATATGTGCAATAATGGCATGCATAGTATCCAAATTGGAAATAAGCTCATCAGATCTTAAGTACCAGGGAGGGGAGAACCAGGTAGCTTTAGCGAAAGGGCATAAGAAAAAAAGGTGTATTTCATCTTCAGGGAGATCACACCTGCAACAATTTTTGCTAATGTGAGAAGAGTACCTGCCTGCTCTAAGGCCAGTGGGTAGAGCTTTTCTCAGAAGCCTCCAGGCAAAAGTTTTGACCCTAGGAGGTAGGAACTTGTGCTTCCACACCTGCATAAGAATGTTCTTCACCTGAGTGGAAATTTTCCTGGGTTGGTTGTTGAGAGAGATCTGCAAATCCTGCAAGCAAAGTTTGTAAGTACTCTTAGAGTTACACCTGCCATTAGGAGTAAGGTCCCAACATAAGATGTCAGCAGAATCATCGTCAATGATGGGAGTATTCAAAATAATAGAAGCAGTGGGCTGTGAAAAAAGTTGCAACACAAGGGTCTGGTTCCACTGCTTTTGTCCAGGAAGCCAAAGATCATTGACTTTCGCAGGGTATACAAAATGTGCCTGCTGAATTATAAGATGATTATAAATAGAAGACCACGCAGGATACCAAGTGGTGCTCCAAATTGAAATATTACCCTGAGTGAGTTGGTAAAATAAATGCTCTTTAAGCTTAGGGAGCAACTTAAGAATGGAAGACCAGAAACCAGATTTAGGGACATTGGAATTTGCCCGCCAAATGGAGGAATCATGAAAATACTTAGACTTAAGAACCAAATGCAGATGGGAGGAAGGGGCTTCAGCAATTCTCCAAGCTGCCGCCAAAATGAGACCCTGATTCATAGCTTGAAGATTTCTTATACCTAAACCTCCCTCATTTTTTGAGGTGCAGATATCCTTCCAGGCCCTAAGACAAAGACTTTTGGAGGTGTCACCTTCCCTAATACCTGTCCACCAAAACGTCCTGATAATAGCAGTTAACCTGGCAATGAGCTTTTTGGAAAAGAGAATATTAGACATATAATACACAGGGATAGAGGCAAACACAGATCTGATTAGTTCTAATCTAGCAGCATGAGAAAGAGTGTTAGCTTTGTAACCAGAGAGCTTTGCCAAGAATTTTTCAGCCACAAAATTATAAGCCACAGATCTTGTTCTTAGCCGGCAGGATAAGAGGATGTCCCAAATGAGTGAAATTGCTATCCATATCAGGTACCGGGAAAATGCCTTTGATTAGAGTAGTGGTATGTTGACTTACCTTGGAGCTAAATAAGATAGCAGATTTTGTCCAATTGGGTGTTTGACCTAAAGCTGCACAGAAATGATTGATTACGTTGGACATAGCCAATGCTTCCTGACTGGATGCAGATCCACACACCAGAAGATCATCTGCAAAAAGTAAGGAGTGCACTGGAGGACAGTTTGGTCCAAGAGAGATCCCCTGGAGGTTATGCATTGTCATGGCATCATTGAGAGCAAGTGAGAGCTCATTAATAGCAAGCACAAAAAGGTAAGGAGAAAGAGGGCAGCCTTGCCTTATACCTCTGCTGCTTCTAAATCTCTGAAAGGGTTGACCATTAATAATGACAGAGAAAACAGGAGTAGATATACAAGCATGCACTAAACTAATAAAATGATGATGCAACCCTATACGTGTAAGAGCATAAACTATGAAACTCCATTCAATACGATCAAAGGCTTTAGCTAGATCAATTTTTAACATGAAAGCGTGTTGATTCCAAGAATTAAGAGTAAAAGAATGAGTGATCTCTTGGGCAATGATAATATTGTCACTAATCCTCCTACCCTTAATGAAAGCCTGCTGAGCAGGGTCTACATAATCAGGGAGGTGAGGTTTAAGCCTATTTGCAAGAGTTTTAGCGATTATTTTATAGATGACATTGCATAAACTAATGGGTCTATAATCAGTGGGGACCTGAGGAACAAGCTTCTTAGGAATGAGGGCAATATTAGTGTCACTGATGTGAGGAGGAAGGATACCAGTCTGATAAAAAGTTCTCACAAGTGCAGTAACATCGTCTCCAATCCAATCCCATGCCGCCAAGTAAAACTCTACATTGAACCCATCCGGCCCTGGAGAGGCATTGAGCTTCATTTCTCTGAGAGTTTGCAAGATCTCCTCCTTATCTGGGATAGTGTAAGTATAATCATTGGGAATGATAGGGAGCTGAGAAGCAGGGTAGGACCTGCCAGCATTAGGGTTAGGAGAAGAAAAAATAAACCTGAAATAGTTGACAAACGTGTTAGCAATCTGCTGAGGTTTAAAATGAATGATATCATTCTCATCTTTAATGGAGACAATTGTGTTTCTTTTCCTTCTTTTTAGAACCGCATGGTGAAAATATTTCGTATTCCTGTCTCCATCCTTGACATGATGCTTCTTTGCTCTCTGTTGATAGAACTGAGTAAGTTTGGTAAGGTTTTGTTCATACCTTGTAGTAAGAGCAGCTTCTAGCACATGATCTTGCTCCTCGAACGGCCTTGTTTGAATGCTATTTATCTGCTTTTCTATGGACTTAAGCTCTTGCTGAATAGGTTTTTTCTTCCTACACCATTTTTTCAAAGAACCTGCAAGAGAGTGAGTTCGAGCAGAAAAAGGAGCTCTGCTGGTACTGTTCCAAGCAGCTTTGGCATGGATGTGAAAATCCTTCTCATGTAACCACCAATTCTCAAATTTAAAAGTTTGCTTAGGCTTACAAAAAACACCATCAGTGGATATCAGAATAGGAGCATGATCACTTAAAATGATAGGTAGATTAAGCACTTTGGTATTAGGATAAATTGCACACCAATCAGGATTAACAAGACAACGATCCAATCTTTGATAAAGAGGAGTAGAAGTATGTTGTCTGCCACGCCAGGTATAAGCAGGTCCACTAGAGCCAACATCAAAAAAACCACATTGTTTTACCAAGGTACGAAAAGTGGACATACGAAAATAATTAATATTGGAGGTACTTTTATCCACATCATATAGGATATCATTCATGTCACCCATACAGATCATCGGCCTGCCTAAGTTGTCATACACAAAATTTGCAACTTGATCCCAAATAACAGTAGTTTGGCGATGGTAGGGATCACCATAAATGCAGACTAGACCAAATTCCATCCCTGATGCTACATGCACTACATTCGCTAAGATAGCATGAAAAGAAGCACTATGCACCGAAACTTTCAGCTCATCATTCCACATTAGCCATAAACCTCCCGAAGATCCTCTTGAAGGAACTACTATGCTATCAGACATGTCGAAACGACTCACAAGGTCACAAGACTTAACCTTTGAGGATTTTATTTCAGAAATAAATGTTACCTGAGCTTTAGTGGAATGGATGAGATTTGCCAGAAAAGTCATACGTTCATTGCGGAGGTCCCGGCCCATACCTCTTCAATTCCAGGCGATTAATTTCATGGCTAAGAACTAGCTCCTGCCAAGAATAACTGAACTGCTGGATGCAAAAGGGATTCAGACAGAGGCAAGTGAGGGAGTGCCGAAGCAGGGTGTGGACGGGGCAAACTGGAAATTTTATGAAGGCTGAGAAAAGGCGAGGTGAGATCAGATGCAGAAGGACAAGGCGGAGCTGGATCGAGGGGAGGCGAGATAGACTGCAGAGGAAGAGAAAGAAATAGGAACCACAAGATGGAGGGGAAAGATGATGGGGGAGGGTCAACGCTGGATCTGACAGGAGCGGACTGGATCTGAGAGAGAGAGAGAGAAATGACGGCAGCAACTCCGGCCAGCTGACCGACCAAACAGGGGGAAAAGAGAGAGATTAAGAGGGGAAAGGTGGAGCGGGAGGTTAAGATGGGATGGCTAAGAGAGGTCAGAGGTGGGGGAACGGGGAGATCAAGAAGAAGGATTCAGAGGAAGAAGAAGGAAGATTAGAGCAGAGATGGGGATCAGATGGGGAAAGAAGTACGGCATGTCGCCAATCCGGCAAATCGCCCCCACTCTACCACATAGTACGAGCTTGATCCAGTGAGCTGGGCTGCAACTTTAGTCCACCTCCTCGCACGTGCCACGTACGTACCGGCTTGAGCATGGGTATGAAGGACTGCTGCTTGTCGAACTGCTCGCCGAGACCGACGAGGAGGGCGTTAATGAGGGCGCGGTCGTCGATGTGATCACCGAGTTCATGGAGTTCGTCGCCGATGGCCTTGATCCTCTGGCAGAAGATGGTGACCGGAGCATCTCCCTGGACGGACGTACGGAGCTCGGTGTGGAGGGCGTTGATGCGCGCGTCGGAGTTGTCCTGGAACAGCTGCTGAAGGGAGGCCCAAAGCTCGGCGGCGGATGCATCGTCGGAGGAGACCAGATTGAAGAGCTCCGTGGAGATGCGGGTGTAAATCCACTGGATGATGGCGAGATCGTCTTTCACCCAGGGGGGATCGGCGGGCTGCGGAGGGTAGGACGGGTCGATGTGGTGGCGGAGGCCGCAGCGGCCGAGGTGGATGTTGAAGAGGTGGCGCCAATGGTAGTAGTTGTGGGCGCCAAGATCTAACGAGATCGGGATGAAGGGGGAGACGTCGGCAATGGTGTCGGCTAGGGAGATCATTGGGAGTTGAGGAGGGTTTGTTTGGATAGTTGTAGAGGAGGAAGAAGAAGGGGGGGCACCGGCGGCGCGGAACTCGGCCATGGAGAAGAGGGGCCGAGTCGGCCGGGGCGGCGGCGCGGTTGGCGGTGCCATGCCAGGTGCGGAAAACCTAGGCGTCTGATACCATGATAATTGGAGAATAATAACTGTTGTATGTTGTATTGATTGGGGCCTCGAAGGGATGTTTATATAGATTACAAAACTTGGACTCCCAGACTAATAAAGATAGATTACAATTCCAAACCTTGCCGGATATACTATCCGTAACCGACCTATACTCTAATACATGCTTGTCGTCTACATATGTACGGCAAAAGCTATACGTGTACTCACATGCATGCATGCATGCGCTGTCTTAACGCGCAGAAGCTACTCGCAATTAACTTGGGAGCAAGTGAAGTCTGAAATAAAAATAAACTGTGGGCGCTAAAACTGCTTTCACAGGTCCAATAAAAACATCTCTTTAAAAAAAAGCAATCTTTCTTACCCACTCTACCACATAGTACGAGCTTGATCCAGTGAGCTGGGCTGCAACTTTAGTCCACCTCCTCGCACGTGCCACGTACGTACCGGCTGATCCAGGACATCGATCGACGATCGGTCGTGCCGACCACGGGTGCACCACGTCCCGTTCCAACATCTCCCTCCATCTCCGGCAACTTGCACCTACTACATAGTAGAAATATTATTCCAGCTACAGATAGAGTATACTATTATTGCTTGATCACTTTCGGAGTGGCTGCCTCACGCCTCTGTGTCATGATCGGCGCGCCATCTTCATATTTCTTCGGTTTATCCTCACACACAGCCACTGTCACACATACGTACGCAGCAGTACGACTCAGCCTGTTTTATCGCTCTCGGTACATTAATTGACCAAGCGGATTTGTCAAAAAAAAATTTGACGAAACGGTTCTCTTATAATGAACCTATTTTCCAGAGACTTTTTTGACCGTCCGGAAGTAGCAGGCGTCTCCTAGTACGATTTTGCACTAGCAACATGGGAACTTTTAGTTTCGTCAATTAGCATGTATGTGGTATCTCTTTCCTCCTCCACAAGAAAAGCTCTTCTCCTTTCCTCGGCGCCGCCGCCGGTCCGCCCCATCTCCGATGGCCTCTAGGCCATGGAGGTGCGGAGGATCTCGGCCCCTCGCCGGCGGGAGGGACCCTGTTCTCGTTCTTGTTAAATTTATCGTCTTGGTTGGGGCTGTGTGGCGGTCTCCCACGTTCTATCCCCATCCCGATGGTGTGTCTAGCATCGTCGGAGGACGTGTGGAGGTTTGTTTCCGTCGGATCTCGCGGGATTCGGTCGGTGCTGGTCTTCGGTGGATCTGTTTGGATCCGGTCTTCGTTCGTCTTCGTTTGGGTGTTTACAGGTTTGATTCTTCTGATCTACGACTTTCTTCATTGGCGATGGTTGCTACTCTGGTGCGCTGGTCATATGGGGCCTTAGCACGACGACTTCCCGACTGTCTACTACAACAAGGTTTGCCCGGCTCCGGTGAGGGAGGGGTGATGACGGCGGCGCGCCTTCGGCTCGCTCCAGTGCTTGTAGTCGTCGCTAGGTGGTCCACAGATATGGTTGTAATTTTTATTACCTCTGTTGTTCTTTGTATTGCCTGAAGATGAATAGATTGGAAGTTTTTCGGAAAAAAAATTAGCACGCATGTGGTGATTCTCAAACAAATAATATTAACATGCATGTGGTACCGCCCAAAGTTGCGAGTGCTTTCGAGAAGTGAAGGTGTCGGTTTCTCAAAAAAAAGGTGTAAGGAGTGAAGGTGCATGCATGCGTCGAGATCCGAGATGTAATTGCCCGGTCACCCAACAAGTCAACAACTACATGACCTCGAGTACCCGGGGCCTAGCAAAACCTGTGGGCGGCTACGTCGCTCTAGCCCTCACATGGACGGGCTGATCACCGGGAAAAGAACAGATATCTGTCCTGTTCTTGACAAATTCTTGTAGTTGCAGAAATTAGGGCAACTCCAACGCACGATCCAAACGGACGTCCGTTTTGTCAGGATTTTGTTCGTTTGGGGTGGCAATGGGGCTTTTTCCGTCTGGATTTGTGGATGCGCCGGACGTGTGCCCAACGCGCGGCCGCACCTTCGGCCGCATCTCGTCTACCGGAGGCCATGTAGATTAAAATCAAGCATAGCAAATAGTTCAAATCAAACATAGCAAATAGTTTCACATTCGAAATAGTCTTTTATTACAATCCAATCGGAAAAAAAAATCAAATAGTCTTACAACCCAATAAAAAATTGTGTGCATGAAAAAAGATTAAACCGAGTTATCCTGGAGCTGCACATGAGTTTGCCAATCACGCATTTCACGATGAAATTGGACAAACTGCTGAAAGGTTGCAGGAGGTGGGTGCTCAGGCTCAAAATTTTCACCCTGAAAATCAAACCCTTGGTCGTAGATGTTATCACCACGTTCATCCTCCACGATCATGTTGTGCATGATCACACAAGCAGTCATCACCTCCCAAAACTTCTAAGTGCTCCATGTCAATGCAGGGTTTCGAACGATACCCCATCGAGATTGAAGCACACCAAAAGCACGCTCCACATCCTTCCTAGCACTCTTCTGCATTTGGGCAAATCTCAGTCTCTTCTCTCCTTGCGGATTGGGTATGGTCTTCACAAGAGTTGACCACTGAGGATAGATACCATCAGCTAGGTAATATCCCTTGTTGTAATGGTGGCCATTGATCTCAAAGTTGACCTCTGGGGAGTGGCCTTCTGCAAACCTTGCAAACACTGGAGAACGCTGAAGCACGTTGATATCATTGTGAGAACCAGCCATGCCAAAGAAAGAATGCCAAATCCACAGATCTTGTGAAGCCACCGCTTCAAGTATGACAGTGGCACCTTTCACATGCCCCTTGTACTGCCCCTGTCAAGCAAATGGACAGTTCTTCCACTTTTAGTGCATACAATCTATACTACTAAGCATACCAGGAAAGCCCCTATCAGCATTGATCGCCAACAACCTCTCTGTATCAGCCGCAGTTGGCTCTCTCAGATACTCGGGGGCGAACACTACCACCACGGCCTTGTAGAAACTATACATTGAGAGGAGACATATGGACTCACTCATACGCACATCTCATCCACAAGATCACCAAGAATTCCATATGCAAGTATGCGAATAGCCACAGTGCATTTCTGGTAAGAAGAGAAGCCAAGCTTGCCAAGGGCATCCTCTTTGCACTCAAAGTATGGGTCATATCCTACCACTCCCTCCCGAATACGACTGAACACATGTCTCCTCATTCGGAATCGGTGACGAAATTGATGTGGTTTGAAGAGTCCGGTATTCTCAAAGTAATCGGCATAGAGAAGGGCGTGGCCTTTCTCCCTATTGCGGTTCAAGGCCGGAGCATGGCCGGGGATTGATCCCCTGAACCGAGGCCGCTTCCTACTAATGTGGTCATGGACGAGCAATGCAGCCACCACAAGCTCTTCATCATCCGAGGACGAATCATCCGATGAACAAATGAAGTTGTGAAAGAAATACTCATCCCCGCTATCCATGGCACCTTTGTGAGAAAAGCGTCGAACACCTTGCGGTCATGGTGGAGACGTGGCCGGAAAGAGCACGTCGAGCCCCCCTCGCAGGCAGCAAAGCAAGGTGTTGGTGGGCGGGCGCCCTGCGGCAATGCTGCGCCTGCCGGAAGTTGTTGGGGTAGATGGGTGGCGCCGGCGGCCGTAGCTTCTCTCCCACCGGCAACAAGGAACCACGAACGCCGGCAAAAAGCTCTTCCGAAATGCGGGCATGGGCCGGCTATGGCATGGCGTGGTCGTGGTTCGGACGGCCTTGATGGAAGGCGACGCGGCCGGGAACGGGGGTGGCGGCGGCAATGGCGGGGGGCGGAGGGCGGAGGGAGGCCGACAGGGAAAGAGAAAAGGGGTTGTGCCACGGACGGACGGGCCAGGGGAGGACAAGGGCACGCGTCCCGCCCGTCCGTTTCGACGCAAACGCGGTCAAAAGTTGTGCCGGGAATGGGTGGAAAGCGGATCGAAAACGAACATTGGTCCGTTTGCTCCTGCCCGTTGGGCCGCGTTTTCTGTCCGTTTACCCTCAAACGAACGCGGCCGGACCATTTGGGGTCGTGCTTTGGAGTTGCCCTTAAAACATCTTTCATCTCATCTCCTTCTTGCAGGTGCCACGTACACTACGCACGAATTGATCATGTAGGACATGAATGGATCGTGTTGCCGCCACGCCGCGTGCACGGTGTCCAGAACAGCCACGCCGCGCACGCATGCATGTGGCACCAAACATTTCCCGCCATTTCCGGAAACTTGCACGTAGCAGTATGATTCTGGCTGCTAGATACTTACAATATTGTTCCGCCATCACTTTGGCTGCCTCACGCGCATACCCATGCCATGATCGACGCACCACCTTTCTTGACTAGCCTCGCACATACGCAGTACTAGTTTAGGGTCACCCACGTACTCTCTCCGTACCAAAACAAACGTCTTAAGAGCATCTACGGCCGGACTTTATAAATCCGGCACCTCAAACGCCTGGACGCGTCCGCGAGCACTGACCGGTCACGCCTCAAATAATGCATTCCACATCCGAATACCTCAAATTAGAAATCTCAAATCCATATTATTACATGCAACGTGAAACCTAATCTAAGCGGAGCTCGACCGCTCCCGCCGTGTCCATGTTCGGCGGCCGGCTGCGCTCCCCTGAGTGTTGGTCCGGTCGCCGGCAAGGTAGAGTAGGGCATGGGGCACGAGCGGGCTCACGGGACTCTAGGCGTCGCCGTCTCCCATGCCCTACTCTTCCTCGTCGGAGCCCGTAACCCGGACGGTGCCGGTGGACGTCAGGTCGATGATGGATCCGTCCTGGGACGAGCCGACATCCACCATGACGCGGTTGCGGCGCCCGGTCTGCACCATACGGGGCGCCGGAGAATGCGACTCCGCCTCGCCGACGTCCGCCACCGCGAGGGCTGCCGCCGCCTCCCGCGCCCGCTCCCTCGCGCGCCGGGCACGTCGCGCCATGTTTGCGTCGGACGACAACCATGGCGCGTCCTGCTGCTCTGCGCGCCAACGGAGGGGTTGCGCTTCCGCCACCGCGTTCGGACGCCAGGCGGACCGCACCGCCTCCGGTGAGGCAGCGACGGCACACCGAGCGCCGGATCCATGCGCCATTTGGGCGGACGCGATGGATTCCCGACGGAAGGAGTCCGCGCGCTGCCTCACACGGGCCTCGTCCCGGGAGCGGCGGAGCGCAAGCCGGACGGCCATCTCCTTCTCGGGGCCGCGTGGGATGAGCTCGGGATCGACGGATCCGGAGGTGAAGGATTCGGATTCGCTGCCCGCCATGCCGGAGACCGCCGGAGATCGGTGCAGGTGAGCTTGGGTGGCGGAGGGAAGTGGAGTGAAGTGGATAGGGTTTGGTCCGGCTACCGGATCGGGAGGAATATATGTGGGGTCGAGGGGAGCTAGCGCGGGCCAGGCCGACGTGGCGGGCGCGCCCGGGAGCCCCCATATCCGCCCCACATTTGGGCTGGATATGGGGGGTGACGGTCAGCCGGGGCGTTTGAGGCCCGTTTGAGGCGCCCGGCTGGGTCGAAAAATCGTGACCGGGCGGCCCGCCTGGGCGTATGAGGCGGGTTTGAGGCGCCCGGCTGTAAATGCTCTAACTTTAGTACTCATTCCATTACTAAATATAAGTCATTTTAAAGATTTCAACAAGGACTTCATACAGAGCAAAATAAGTGAATTTACACTCTTAAATATGTCTATATACATCCGTATATTGTCCGTATTGAAATCTCCAAAAGGGCTTATATATTTACAAACGGAGGGAGAGTACAACTCTAGTACTATATTCGACCTGTCATCGCTGTCAAGACCTACGACCTGTCCAAATTAATTACGATATTAACGGCTTGATGTCACAAAGTTTCCAAAGACTTTTCTCACGGGAAGCAGTAGCCACTAGGTGCTCTGCTTTTGCACTGGCAACATGGGAATTCAGACGTTTCCTTTCGACAGACTATCGTGTACTCAGTTCACTAGCTTCATGAAATCATTTGATCAAGCTTAATGAATACAATAATTTGACACCATGGCAAGTTTTTATTAATCCAGAAATGACAGCACGTAGTGGGAGTAGGCTTCTCAGTCACCGCGTTGCCATTGAAGCAGGGTCGCCTGCTCGACCGGTCGCATCGCTCTGACCGCCATCAATGCCATGTGGAATGCGCGGCGAACGCTTCACGCGGAGAGGGTTTTTCGGGCAGAGAAGGTTTCGGTGTG
This sequence comes from Elymus sibiricus, assembly GCA_039707655.1. Classification (NCBI taxonomy): domain Eukaryota; kingdom Viridiplantae; phylum Streptophyta; class Magnoliopsida; order Poales; family Poaceae; genus Elymus; species Elymus sibiricus. Next base: position 513,903,327 of record CM077666.1, read on the forward strand.
GGACATGGCCGCCAGGCGCTTACGTGGCGGCGGTCCGGATGCCCGAAAAGCTTCCTTTATTTGTGTCTAATTTGCGAGATTTTGAATAACCGGACACGTTCACAGACCGATGGTGTACCGCGTTGAATGGCTCGCACGGTGACAGTTGCTAGCCACTGGTGAAGACCATAAACACATGAAATGACGAGGAACAGTGGAGAGTGTTTCATGGGAACTACATCGACTTCGAGCGCATGAACAGAAATACTAGGATGCCGGAATTGAAATAATAACCCAAACAAACACACGGAATGAAAGACGCTATCTATTTCCGACAGATGGACGGAGTACAGGCTACCCCGTAGTTATTTCCCCATCCGGCACGATGCGATTATGGAATTCCATCTAGTGTGGTCGCGCTACATTCGGTCCACCATAGGCTACAACGTCATTCTTCTGTCTAAATTTATTGTCATTTTTCGTCGATAGATGGATAGGTTTGATATGTGCCCCTCCAGGGACTCCTTGCGGAATAGAAATAATCATACAAAAAAGCACATGAAAATTTATGTATTATCTATCCTATGGGCACGTCTATTTTTAAAAACCCAACAACACCAACGACGCAGCAAAACGTGTCTAACCCTTTTAATAATTAGCAACTTGGAAGAAGTAGCAAAACTTTGGGCGCGTAGGTGGTCCTAAATCTGCTTTCACAGATCCAATAAAAAATCTCTTTCCAGCTAGCAAACATCATTCGTACCCACTCCACCACATAGTACGAGCCCCACTCCACCACATAGTACGAGCTTGATCCAGCGAGCTGAGCTGCAACTTTAGTCCTCCTCCTCCCACGTGCCACGTAGTACGTACCGGCTGATTCAGGACATCGATCGGTCGTGACGACCACGGGTGCCACGTCCCGTTCCAACATCTCCCTCCATCTCCGGCAACTTGCCCCTACTAGTATTATTCTAGCTACAGATAGAGTACAATATTATTGCATGAACACTTTCGGCGATCGAGTCGGGTGGCTGCCTCACGCCTCTGTGTCATGATCGACGCGCCACACCTTCATTTTTCTCGGCTTTATCCTCACACATACGCAGCAAGTACTGGTCAACCTGTTATCGCACTCAGTACGTACATGTCCAGATTAATTGACGAAACGGATCGACGGATTGATGTACCGATTTTGCAGAGACTTTTTTGACGGGCCGGAAGTAGCAGGTGTCTCCTCTGATTTTGCACTACAACATGGAAACTATAGCGATGTATTCACCGCTTTCTCCCTCGACAAGCGGCCGTGATTTTCAGCATGCTCACGAGCACGTAGCACGGTGAAGACGCCATGCATATGCATGTGGTACCAACCAATTTTGCCAATGACTCGTAGTGAAGGTGCATGCATGCGTCGAGATCCGAGATGTCATTACCCCGTCGACCAACAACTACCTAACCTGGAGTACCCAGCTAAACTACTCGGGACCTAGCAAACCTGTGGGCTCGTCCATGGCTGCAGCCCTCACATGGACGGACCCATCACCCGGAAAAGAAACGGATATCTGTCGTGTTCTTGACAAGTCCGAGAGATCAAAACATCTTTCTTTTTTTTGAGGGGAAAATCAAAACATCTTTCATCTCATCAAAACATCTTTCATCTCATCTCCTTGCACGTGCCACGTTCGCACGAATTGATCATCTAGGACATGGATCGTGGCCCGTGGCCGCCACGCCGCGCGCACGGTGTGTAGACCAGCCACGCGCCATGCACGCATGCATGGCACCAAACATTTGCCGCCATTTCCGGCAACTTGCACGTAGCAGTATGATTCGATTCGAACATGCACGTAGGAGTATACAATGAATATTGTTCCACTATTAATTGAGTTAATTGCACGGAGGTATCACAATTGGGGCATTACGTGCGGATTGGTACCACTTTTGGTAATTTTTACATGTCAGTACCAAGTCTGGGGCTAGCCGTTACAAAAAGGTTTAAACCACGTATAAACGCGTATTGACGGTGTATCTGACCGGCGGGACCCGCCTGTCAGGTGTCGACGTGGCATGTTTTTTGCAGAAAACCCCCTTGCTTTCTCCCTTCCACTCTGCATAGCAGCGACAGCAGCGGCTAGCAGTACCGGCGAGCAGCAGCAGCTAGCAGCACCGGCGAGCAGCAACAGCATCAGCAGCGGCAGCAGAGCAGAGCAGCGGCGGCAGAGCAGTGGTGGCAGAGCAACCGCAGAGCAGCGGTGGCAGCAGTAGTACCGGCGAGCATTAGCGGCGAGCAGCAGCGACGGCAGCAGCGGAGCAGGGGAGCTGCAAGGGAGCGGGCAAGCTCACCTTTGGGCGGCAGGGGAGCTCGAGGCCGGCGACGGGCCGGCGCGAAGGGGCCGGCAACGGAGGGGCGCGCGGGCGCCGGAGGAGACGGGTGGCAGAGGAAGGCGGCGGGGAGCGGCAGGAGAGCAAGGGAGCTCGAGCGGCAGGGGAGCTCGAGGCTGGCGACGGGCCGGCGTGGAGGGGCCGGCGACGGAGGGGCGCGCGGGCGCCGGAGAAGACAGGCGGCGGTGGCAGGGGAGCTCGGGGCCGGCGATGGAGGGAGCCGGCGGCGGAAGTGGATGCGTCGTGGGGGGCGGCGGCGTAGTCCCGAGACGGCGGCGGCGATGAACCCTAGCCCTCTCTTTTTCGATTGGATTGAAATGGGGATGGGGATATAAGGGCATTTATGTGATTACGTACAAAGCAAGGGGGTTTTCTGCAAAAAACATGCCACGCCGGCACTTGACAGGCGGGCCCCGCCGGTCAGATACACCATCAATACGCGGTTTAGACATTTTTGTAACGGTTAGCCCCAGACTTGGTACTGACATGTAAAAATTAGCAAAAGTGGTACCAATCGGCACGTAATGCCCCAATTGAGATACGTTCGTGCAATTAACTCCTATTAATTACTTTGGCTGCCTCACGCCCATACCCATGTCATGATCGATGCACCACCTGTCCTTTCTTGTTTAGCCTCACACATACGCACACTAGTACTATTCAACCTGTTGTCGCAGTCAACACGCACTACGTGTCCAAATTCATTGACGAAATTAACGGATCGATGGCGAGATGCACTGTTTATTGCTATAGCCTGTTTATTGGCTTGATGCGTCCAAGTTTCCAAAGACTTTTCTCACGATTCGCAAAAGAACAAAAGACTTTTCTCACGGGAAGCAGTAGCTAGTACGAAATCGCTCTGCTTTTGCACTGGCAACATGCGAATTCAGACGTTTTCCTTTCCAATGGATATCTTACTCAGTTCACTAGCCTCATGAAATCACTTGATCATGCTTAATGGATACACTAATTTGACACCATGATTTTTTTTCTTAATCCAGAAATAACAGCACGTAGTCTGGTTTTTTTTTTTGGAAAAGGAGGTTAAAACCCCCGGGCTATGCATCAATTGATGCATACAGCCATATTTATTAATTATTCAACAAAGGTCTGACAAGAACATACATCAAGCCACCCGAAACCACCACTCACACCTACAAACTTGATAGTGTGGAGTGCTCTCACTCCCCATATCTAAAACCGGTGTCGTCACCGATCCATCCGCATAACGTATCGGAATCTACAGCCAGTGAAGTAAACCTAAAGCGTACACCACATGCACACGTTTTAGAAGCCGTCATCATCATCGAACCGCTGACCCATCTTCAGAAAAGAGATCCGCATCATCCTTGCCAGTCCGGCCATCCGTCGACGCCACCACGTCACCCAACGACACCACCTCCCTGCGCGCAAACTGCTGAGCACGTCGCGGTCCACTACAAGAGATATGCTAATTTTTGACCATCAATATTGGTCACTGAATGGTCACTGTTTTCCATTTGTGACCTTTTTGTGACCAAAAGTAGTTGGTCAAAAGCTGGCCGTCTTTAATAAAACTTAACGACCTTCTTTGCGGTATGGTCGTAGAAGGTTACGACCAAAATAAAAGGTCATAAAATCTACGACCAATTATTTTGGTCACTGGTTGTCTGCCCAGACCACATCGGATCCAACGTGGAAAGCTGACGTGGCAATATTACGACCAAACGAAATGGTCGTAGATTAGAATCAGCCCGGTCCGGTTTAGCCGTGTCTGTGGGCCGAGCCCAATAATTCAGCCCATTTAATATTTTCTTTTTCTCTTTATTTTGCTTAGCTGCATGGGCCTGGCCCAACAATTTGGCCTTTTATTTTCTGGGATGGAGCCTTTTACAGATCAGTTTTTTTTATAGTCAACTCTTTTTTTGGGCCACAACCTTTTTAGTCTAGTTCTTGTTTGGGCCTCGGCCTTTTATTTTCTGGGATGCAGCCTTTTACAGACTAGGTTTTTTTTAGAGTCAACTCTTTTTTAGGCCCAAGCTTTTTTAGTCTAATTCTTGTTTGGGCCTCGGTCTTTTTGCGGTCCAACTAAGTTTAAAGCCCAATTAATCCAAATAATATCTGGCATAATTCAAATAATATCCTGTGATCCAAACAAAACTCAAATAATTCAGAAAATGCATAACTTCACAGGTTCACAGCTTCACAAAATGCATAACTTCACAGGTTCACAGCTTCACAAAATGCTAACTAGTTCACATAGAGCCATCAACAGGTTCACGACAGGTTCACAAAATGCTAACTAGTTCACAGCTTCACTACGACAGGTCCACGACAGGTTCAGCTTTAGTTTCCAAAATGAGCTTCTACGGCATCAGTCAGATGCTTTAGCTCCAAAGAGAGCCATCAAGTGGGCTAACTTCTCATCCTGTTCTTGAGACTTCTTGCGCAGCAGCTCAAATTCCTTCTCGCGTGCAGCTTCAGCTTCTTCCGACTTCATCTTGATTGCCGCCAATTCTTCTTGCATCACTTCAGCTTGAAGCTCCGACCTCTCCAGCTTCTGCTCAAGATCATGCACATGAGCAGCCACATTAGCACTTGATTTGCTGGAGTTGTTCCTAGATGACCGGAGCCCAACATTCCTCAGGAATGTGCTTTGCTTGACTTCGGTCTTGAGCACTTCATCGACAATTTCAGCGGCAGACTTTGGCTCTTCACCTTCTGGTACCGGCGCGTCCTTCCGTTTTTCCATCTCAAGCTAGCATATGGAGGAAAATGATGACATTAGTAGCAGATCTATATGCCACCAAACCAGCACACAAAATGAATTATTTGAAGTAACATTAAATCTATACGTAGATATTTTACTCAAACACAAAAAAAAAATGATGACTAGTAACCTGAAAGCATTATTTGAATCTGCACGTAGATATTATCAATAACAGATATTTAAATACTAACACAGCTCTAAGATTCATTATAGCAAGTGTACACTCTATTATGTGATCTGGAGACATGCAATTGGAACAAGGCGATGATCATGGGACCCTAGAATGGAGCTGTTTATGGAAGAATAAGATGGCTTCCCGAGTGAGCCGATCATCAAAGGCAACGACATTCAGATAAATTTTCATCATATCATAAAAAATGCAACAAATAGCTACAGCAAATTCTGATATCTTTGTTGAGAACCATACAACAAATTCTGATATCTTTGTCGAGATACCAAATCTATCTTAGGCTCTAGCAACAGCATCAAAGCATGGAACATACAGCAGCATCAGCAAAGCATAAAACCTCAGGCTCTAGATGCAGTCTTAACTGGCTAGACAAAGCATGGATTGACTTACTATAGCAATCTTAACTGGCTCCGAAAACCCGGACTTCTTGCTGTTGTGGGTGGCCTTGAACAAGTCAATCGCAGACAACTCTTCACCCTTACGTTCTTCTTTCTGAAAAGTTTTTCAACAAAAATCAAAATGTTATTCAGCAAGAATCAAAAATGTTATTCAACGAGAATCAAACGGTAAGCTCTGTAGACAAAAGTTCTTACAGTGGCAAATATGTGTACTGTGTAGTGCCTGGAACCAGTTCTCTGTTGGTACACGACTTTTTCTTGATTCCTCTTGTTCGACACACAGGTTTCCTACAAAAAAGCATACTGTCGGCATGATCTAGCACTAGCATATCATGTGCAGAAGATAAACCAGCAGCTACATGTATACAAGATGCCACAGCAGGAGATACAAACCTTGTGTCTTGGGGTAGACCACATCTTCACCAGCGCTTGCCATTCATCGTCCGTCATATCTGGCACCGGAGACTTGATGCTGACTTTCTTTGCTGGTATGGGATCAAAATATTTCTTCTTGATCTGGTGGCGTCTGTTCTTTGAACTTTTCTGCAGAATATCTTTGCACGCGGTCTTAATGATCTCCGAGTTAGTGTCCATCTCAAAATTTGCCTACCAAGACAGCAAACAAGGTAGGGACAAGATTAGTGATCATACGTAGGTGTAACAGAAAATAGAAAGCACATTAGCTACGAAACAAGTAGCTTACAGAAACTTTTCCAATGTAGTTCTTCAGTAGATTATCGTCTTTTTTGTATTCCTTGAAGTGAGGAAGAACCGGCAGATGGCTTCTTGCAACGAGTCCACACTCAGAAGCAAGCTTTGCATCCTGCAAAGGCCTCTCTGGACGCTTCATCCCTTCGGCAATTTGGATTGGCATCTTGGTACCAAGCGCCCTGGTGATCCTCTCTAGCCCTGTGCCCTTTCTAGGCTTGGTAGTCATTACATCTGAAAATGAAATTGACCTCATAAATTAGAAGAGAAATCGACAAATGCAGGAATGGTTCTGCCAAACAGGTAAGCATACATGATTGCTTCCATTTGGAAAATGCACTAGTAAAAGAGAGCATTGCAAAGGTGAACTTACCTGATTGAAGCACAAGTTGCTGTTCTTCTTCAGTGATGACATCATTCCTGTCCACAGAAGGTGCAACAGGGCCGAGGTCTGTGTGGACAGTGCCTGCTTCATCTATGCAGATAGTTCCTCGTTCATCTAGGCAGTCAGTGCCTCTTTCATCCATGCAGAGAGTGATTCCTTCATCCATGGGCGGAAACTCATCACCCATTTGCAGCGAGCTCTCGAAGTCCATGCGCAGCGGACTTTCCTGATGGTCCGTCGCAGCCGCCATCTTTGCTTTCTGCCTTGTGACTCTAACAGGGTCAGATTCATCAGGTTCCAGGATCCTCTTTGTTTGTCCTAGAGGTACGGCCATCACCCTTCCCGGAGGCATTGCAGTAGATGTTTTTGAGCTCTTCCTCTTCTTGTTGACTGTCTTCTTAACACCAGGCTTCTTCCTCCTAGATTCCTTCAGTGCCTCGTATAAATAGCACGGAAAAAAGCATTAGATCACAAGACAAATGTGTGAGCACAAGGAAACACAAAGCATACAAGTACTCCCAGCCCTCCAAGCAAGACAGAGTTTTCACCTTAACAGTCTTCTCCACTACAACATCATCCACTTCCTCTCCATCAATAACTTCATCCTCCTTAGGATTGTACTCGGGGTCATCATTGGTAACTCCACTACCTTCTTGAACCTCATTAGTTTTACCTTCTTGTACATCATTTGTTTTCCTAATCATTGACGCTAGTGCACCGATGCCAAGGGACTGGAATATCCGATTGTTCCTCAGCAAATTTCTAGCCCTAACCTTCTCGTACTCGGAGAGAGGCGCTTCATTGCATGATAAAGGAAACATAACTATTAGGTGAATGGTTGGAATGCATGGACAAACAGCCAAAGATATGCTATCAGATTTTATTATCATTTAATCCTGGTTATTCAGGTAAGGAAGACTAACAGCACACAAGCACAATTAAGCCAGCTTATTCAGATTACAACAATACATTTCACTTAGCACATTAACACACATCTTTTATAAAACAGACAGTATAACCACAAGTAGCAAGTTGCATACCAACGGTCGGCCTCATCTTTGACCTTGTCATCCTTGCCATGGATTGTAGGGGAATGCAGTAGAAAACAAAAAATTTCCGACCTACGCACCAGCCCAGGACCACTATGGAGACTGCATACAAGGTTTGATCTTTTTTGTTACCGACTCGTAGCGCAGCGGAAGTAGAGTCGATGACGATCGGCGGTGCAGATCCCCGCAACTAGGATTTACAACCTCCCAACCGCGAGGATGTACTCCCTCGTCAGCTCACCGGACAGATTTCCGGGCAGCCCTTCAGGAGGCACTCTCGAACTAAGACCGAAACTACGATCTCTCTACAGAGTTGCACACATACGGTGTCATCTATCCGGCAGGGCTTCGCCGTCCAGAACTAGTTCCCACCGGAACCCAGACAGCCTTTCGGCTCTACGAAACTATTTCGCTGGGAGGGAGAGAGAAAGCCAGATCATGCATGGCATTTGTATGTTGAGAAAGAGTATGAGGTTTGGGGCAGCCCCCTCACCTCTATTTATAGGAAAGCCAAGGGGTAGGATGGGCACTTCCAAAAAACCCAAAATGCCCATGAAGGAAAACTTCCACAAGGGCATAAAGGAGAATTAGTGGAGCAAGTGGGGCTCCATGGAGGAGCCCACAATGTGGCCGGCCAACCTCTTGGGGGCCCCCCCAAGGGGGGTTTCTTAGCCCCCAAGCCTTCTAGAAGCCTTTTGGGAAATATCCCAAAAGGTGCTTTCCAAAAAATATCCAAAAAGCACTTTCACTATTCACAAAGACATTTTTCTGCGTCCGTTAAATCCCAAATTATTTCTGTGTGCCTAGAACTATTCCAGTACCCACTAAACTAATTTTGAACGCATTCCGAAACAATTCCGGATCAATGTTTCTTCAGCGAAAAGCTATCATAGCGGTTCCGGCTGCTCCGGAACATTTCCGGTTTTTCCTCCGGAAAAATCCCAGAAGTTTCCAGAACGATTCTGGCACCCTCCAAGAATTTCCAGACATGTGCCGAAACCAATTTTACTTAATGGAATACCCTGAAACAACTTTTCAGTTTTACCGGAACTATTCCGGTGTCCTCTCCGAAACGTTTCCGTTTTGTCCGAAACTTTTTCGGTGATTTTCTCTCAGACTCCCCGTCTAGTATTCAGCAGATAGATGACCCTTAAGCGTGTGACCCTATAGGTTCGGTGAAGTATAGACATGACCGGAACTCTTTCCGATCAATGATCAACATCGGAGCCGTGGACACCCATATTGACCCCTATACCCACACGAATGAATATTCGAATGAACCTCCAGTTGCCGTGTGCTATTCCTGTTGCTTCGCGATATGTTACAAATACTCGAGGTGAGATTTTCTGCATCCCCATGGATCAACAACTTGTCCACTATGCAAGTTACCTCATTACCGGTTTTGTTCTCTTTTCTCGTTTCCGCGTTCCGGCATCCCTGTGATCAAATCACAATGTGTCTGGCCAGACGATGGTGGATACCGTAACACCGAGAGGGCCCAGAGATATCTCTCCATCGTTGGAGGAGCAAATCCCAATCTTGAGCTATCAAGTTACTTGACATACTTTTCCATGAACCCGTAAGCCGCCGTAATAGCCACCCATTTACGGATGACGTTTAACAAACCCCAAAGTTCATGAAGCAAGTATGAAGAAACTTAACACTCTCATGGTCTAAGGAATTATGCAAACATGAACTTCTCTGTGTTATTAACCATTAACTTATGACGAATGAATCTCATAGCATAACATCAATACGGGTCGATTCAACACAAGTGTTCTACTAACATTGTGCCCTCAAAATTGCCAGCATAGACATGCCCATGATCAGGAAAACAGGATCATCATGCAATACTTGAGCCAGTCTTAGAGGCAAGACTAGGAATACATTTTACCGTTTATTATTCCACACGTGCATATGAGTCTTCCTCCGAGCCTCGTGGTTATTGTAGACTCGAGAACCATAGCAGTTATAGCATGTAACATAAACTTAATTATGAACATGGAGATAAATAATAACATTTGTTATTGCCTCTAGGGCATATCTCCTATAGACTCCCACTTGCACTAGAGTCAATAATCTAGTCAATGCTAATGCACATTACACCTGTGGCATACCGGTGTAAAAAATGCTTCGCATGTGGTATAGCCTGATGTCCAACGGATCTGACCACTTCAGTTCCGTGTGTATCTTTGCATGTCCTCGCATTTTCATGCTTTCACAAAATTCATATTTTGTGTGGACTTGGCTTTGTATATATGTGAATCACAGGTCTAACCTTGATTCCTCAGACTGAGCTATGGAGCAACTATCTGCAATAGTGTCCCATTGACCAAAGCCTTTTTGGAACCATACTAAGTTCATGAATGAACTATATGATTCAACATCTTCTTTGTCGCTTCTAAAGCGTCAACATACTTAGCCTTTGTTATAGAAATCGCCACAGTAACTTGTTTGGAACGATTTCCAAACACCGTGCCACCATATTGTGTATTACACAAAACCCTTAACTTAAATCGAAAATCGCATGGAGTATTGATGAAGACTGTATCGATGTAATTACTTACAACGAGCACTTAATAATCTCTGCTTGCGAGAAAACATGTCATCAGTGCTACTTTAGTACTTTAATGACATCTTTCACTGTTGTCCCATGATCAGTACTTTGATCACTTTGGTATCTATACTCGCAACAGCTTTGGGAGTATCGGACATATCTGGTTGTTTTACATACCATGGAATACATGATTAATCCAAACACGAAAGTGTGTGGAATCTCCATCATGTATTTCGCTCATCAGTGTTTTGGGACACCGAGTCTTGCAAAAACACTTTCCATGTGACTTCGGCAAGAATCACTCCTTGGCGTTTTAATGCTAAAATGTTTTAGCATCTTGTCAATATGTATTTTTGGCTTTAGCCTTTTAGGCAATTCTATCTCGTAAATAAATATGCCTAATGTCAAGGCTATTTAGCCCAAGCACTTCATCGAAAAACTATTTTCAATGAAGTCCTAATTCGTGTCAAGAAATTTATATATTTCCAATCAACAATGTGTCAAACACACAAAGTTTTTAGAAATATTATTATGCTCTCACTTACTTTCTTGAAACCACAAGCATCTTCGTTATCCATTGATGAAATCAAACTCTTTCGAAGATTCCAACTCCATTTTGCTCTCTTCTGTCCATTGCTTGAACTCTGAAGTTTGCATACTTACTAGCATCCTCTGGATTGACAAAATACCTTGGACTATATCACATGCAAGTCCTAGGTTGCATTTCCATCACATGGAAATCCTTTTGGCATCCATGTATCATATCTCAAGATTGAAATATGTATTAATTGCTAGTTTAACCCGATCTGACTTTAAGCATTGCTACGATGAGAGAACCTCATCATAGTAAACTCCTTGAACTTGTTATTGCAACAAGTCGAGCTTTATGGATAAAACATTTTATCCACATCAGTTTATAGTTCCATTAATGTTCGTTAGACTCTAAGTCTTCCGAAGGGTTTATCAAGATATAATCTTGAATCATTTATGGAAACTATCTCGGATTATATTGGCATTTAGCCAATTCCGGAGTCAGGGCCCATCAACGCTTCCTTGTGTATCGTAGGTATAATGTTGTCTAACAACAATATTTCACTTGCGCACCTGAGAGGTTTGCACGAGTTTTGCCTACATGGTTCAGCTGCAAGTTCGACCGAAGTCCATACATTTTATTGTAGAGACTTCCGTATCAGTCGCAGTAGGAAACTCTGGAATTACTTCCATGGTTCCTTTCCTTTGATCTGATGACGAAGATACTGTTTATCTCGTCGAGTTGCACTGTTCTCCCACTCACCTTTTTGCAAGAACCATTCTCTTTAAAAGCATACCGTTTTTGTGGCAAAACTTTTTGCCTCGGTATAGTGGTGGAGGAATTCCCAATTACTTGGGATAACCTACAAAGTAGTACTTGTGTGATTTGGAATAGGTTTGTAAATATTTTACACAAGCCCCATATTCCAAATGTTAAGAAAAGACAAAGCATGGTTGGGCGTACCATACCATGGCGTCATTTCAACAGACCTGATGGTGCTCTTTTCAGTGTAAAAGCCGCAGTCTCTAAAGCATTACTTGAAAAGGGATAATGGCAAATTGATTTATGTCATCTTTGATCTTACCATGTCATAAATGGTTTGATTACATCTTCACGGATATTCCACTCACAGTGGTGCTCCGTGAGGTGTAAGTTATGAAACTCTTTTCACAACTCATCAGACATTCGCTAAACTTGTAACTCAAATATTCCTTTCGGCAATCTAGTTTGCAGAAACATAATTTTCTTGTTACAATAATTTCTACTTCATTTTTGAAAACCTTATGAATGATTTCAAAAGATCCAGACTTATGTCTCATCAAGTAAATATCCATATATCTACTTGAGTCATTTATGAAGATAGATAAATCCACTGCTGGCAACAACATTTATTGGACTACACATCAAAATGTATGATCACCAACAAGTTTGTTGCTCATTCCTTATGGCCTATGAACGGTATTTCAGTCACTTCACTTTTCGGAGGAAAGTTGCAAGTGTCAGATGATTTATAATCAAACGACTTCAAAATCCATCATTATGGAATTTCTCCATGCGGATTTCTCCAATGTGACCAAATGCAGTGCCACACATGTGTGGTATTCTTTTAGTCTTGCGACATTTAGCGTCAGTGTTATGGATGTATCATATTACCATCAATATTCATAACATACGTCCCATCCACGATGGAAGCATGGCCCTTATGTTATTCATAACACTGAACAACAATTGTGTTTTATGAACAAGCCTTTTGCAACAAACATTATGCAATGGGCTAGAGTGTCTAAAACTCTAAAATGAATTATGAAAGTAAATACAGAGGTAATGTATTATTATCAATATTCATAACATACATCCCATCCATGATGGAAGCATGGCCCTTATGTTATTCATAACACCGAACATCAAAAGTTCTCTTATGAACAACCTTCTTGCAAGATACTTTATGCAATGGGCTAGAGTGTATAAAAACTCTAAAATGAATTATGAAAATAAATACATAGGTAATACACCGATGGAATGTATAGTAACATTTACTATGTTCCCAGCGCGTATCTGAACCTCACTCCGGCAAGTCTTTTAGGCCGTAGTAGTTCTTGCATCGAATTGCAATGGAATGCAATCGAGCGGGTATCTCTGTGATCAACTCACAATACCCAAGAATCAGTGATTAACATGTTTAATCATAATTCCCAAGAATTATATCTTTGACCAGCCTTCTATATATCAATAACTTGTATGACATTCATACATGAGCTGGATATTTCAGTCTTCTCTTTTTTTGCCTTTATACTTCTAACAGTTTAACTTTTAGTATTTCTCCTACTCTCAGAAGAAGCATCCAACTTAAGAGTGGCGTTAGCCCCGGACTTCCTAGGCGTGCAAGTCACACTAACACCCTTTGGACATTTCCTTTAAGTTGTTGTTTTATTCACCTTCATCATATACAGGCGTTCTACTGGATCCCTCTGTTATTAATCAAATGCATAGTAAACACTTTTGCTAATAGTTTGCAACACAAACATTGCTTTGGATATCACATATCTTTTAGCCTTTGTTTGTGTCTGAAAATGATTTTCAGCTCCATGAATATCACATAGCTATCCCAAACTTTTGAAGTCCGGGTCTCATGGAAGCAAACATATTGCACATGACCGTAACGGAATTCTAGCTTTTGGATCGAAGGACGAGAGTCATATTATCCATAGCATTAGCGGGACAATACTTAAAAGCATGCGATAGGACAAAGTCCTTCTCGGCACTCTTGAGGACAATCCTCACATTACGTTACCAACCGTAAAGTTTTAACCAGATATTTAACAGCTTATTCAAATTTAACAGGGAAGGTGGAAACGCGAGCCATTATTCTACAACTATTATGCAAATCACACTTAGACAAAGTTCATAATTAATTGCACTGAGAATTAAAACAAGTTAATTCTACAATGCGCTCCCACTCAAATCAATATCTCTCATAATTGATTGTGAGTGATTCAAGATCCAAATTGCAATTCAACGTCATTGTTCGAGATGAACACTGATGGCACGAACTTCAATTGGTAGGCAAACTTGCCGATCACATCTCCATGTGACTCTTGTTCATCTTTCGATGCGTGTGTTCCGAGCTCAGGACGATCCTGCCATGAACGTCAAGACAACCAAGTGATCTCGCTGCGAGGTCTGACCTCACCCGCCTTACACCCGTACAATCGTTCGTACCCATGTAGATCATGGCGCACCCCGAAAGGAAAGATGCTGTGATGGTGCTACACTTGGGAGAACACTAACTACTTGATATTTTTGTGAGAGATCACCCTAATAAAAAGCGACTACCGCGCAATCAAGAAGGGTGCATCATAAGGGATAAACATCTCAGGCAATTCATAATAGCATGATATGGTATAGCCCTTTCTGACGGAGAAGTCTTTATTTCTTCGTCTTCGGCATTCGCGTCGGTGTTCACCTTCGCGAAGTTTTGCCACCACCTTGTCGATGCACCAGATAATATTGCTATCTCTATAGCTAATAAAATAAGTGCATTACTTAAGGTTGACACGCAGGTCATTAAAGTGACAATCATATGGCTCCAGCCATCATGCCGAATCATGACACGCAGGTCATGTTAATTTTACATCATATAGTCATCTCATACATAATCAAATTAATATGAGAATCGCTATATCACATCACATGAACATCTTATGTCATCCTGCAAAACCAAGTTAGACGCCTCTAATCGGTTTATACAAAATTTCATTTTACGTGGCTTCTAAGGTTTCGAAACAAACCGAAGCTACCAGCGTCCATCATCAAGTATGATTATTCAAGTCGCTACATTAACTTTACGGGGTGTACGAAACACGAGATAATAAAATCTCGAGCCCCATACTGAACTTCGTCATACACATGACCCCCGTGCAGATCATATCTGCATTGCCCTTTTGTCTGCGAAATTTCATCTTTCTCTCTAACTATGGTGAAATTCAACGAACTGTTAGCACTTCGTTGATCAATCAGGATCGCGGATTGCCAGAACTTTGAAATTCCACCATGCTGTTATCAAGATCAGAAATATGCAAATTCCAGGGAAGCAACAAGAACATCGGGTAACAGATTTCATCTGCTACCCGCAGAAATAATTATCAGCAGTAGAACTCATCTACTACAAATTATATTGTGCAACACCCATACATCTCTATGTATTCTAGATCGTAACCTGCATCTACGCATAGCACGGCTCTTGATGCCACTGTAGGGGAACGCAGCAGAAAACAAAAAATTTCCGACCTACGCACCAGCCCAGGACCACTATGGAGACTGCATACAAGGTTTGATCTTTTTCGTTACCGACTCGTAGCGCAGCGGAAGTAGAGTCGATGACGATCGGCGGTGCAGATCCCCGCAGCTAGGATTTACAACCTCCCAACCGCGAGGATGTACTCCCTCGTCAGCTCACCGGACAGATCTCCGGGCAGCCCTTCGGGAGGCACTCTCGAACTAAGACCAAAACTACGATCTCTCTACAGAGTTGCACACATACGGTGTCATCTATCTGGCAAGGCTTCGTCGTCCAGAACTAGTTCCCACCGGAACCCAGACAGCCTTTCGGCTCTACGAAACTATTTCGCTGGGAGGGAGAGAGAAAGCCAGATCATGCATGGCATTTGTATGTTGAGAAAGAATATGAGGTTTGGGGCAGCCCCCTCACCTCTATTTATAGGAAAGCCAAGGGGTAGGATGGGCACTTCCAAAAAACCCAAAATGCCCACGAAGGAAAACTTCCACAAGGGCATAAAGGAGAATTAGTGGAGCCAGTGGGGCTCCATGGAGGAGCCCACAATGTGGCCGGCCAACCTCTTGGGGGGGCCCCCAAGGGGGGTTTCTTAGCCCCCAAGCCTTCTAGAAGACTTTTGGGAAATATCCCAAAAGGTGCTTTCCAAAAAATATCCAAAAAGCACTTTCACTATTCATGAAGACATTTTTCTGCGTCCGTTAAATCCCAAATTATTTCTGTGTGCCTAGAACAATTCCAGTACCCACTAAAATAATTTTGAACGCATTCCGAAACAATTCCGGAACAATGTTTCTTCAGCGAAAAGCTATCATAGCGGTTCCGGCTGCTCCGGAACATTTCCGGTTTTTCCTGCGGAAAAATCCCAGAAGTTTCCAGAACGATTCTGGCACCCTCCAAGAATTTCCAGACATGTGCCGAAACCATTTTGACTTAATGGAATACCCTGAAACAACTTTTCAGTTTTACCGGAACTATTCCGGTGTCCTCTCCGGAACGTTTCCGTTTTGTCCGAAACTTTTTCGGTGATTTTCTCTCAGACTCCCCGTCTAGTATTCAGCAGATAGATGACCCTTAAGCGTGTGACCCAATAGGTTCGGTGAAGTATAGACATGACCGGAACTCTTTCCGATCAATGATCAACATCGGAGCCGTGGACACCCATATTGACCCCTATACCCACACGAATGAATATTCGAGTGAACCTCCAGTTGCCGTGTGCTATTCCTATTGCTTCGCGATATGTTACAAATACCCGAGGTGAGATTTTCTGCATCCCCGTGGATCAACAACTTGTCCACTATGCAAGTTACCTCATTACCGGTTTTGTTCTCTTTTCTCGTTTCCGCGTTCCGGCATCCGTGTGATCAAATCACAATGTGTCTGGCCAGACGATGGTGGATACCGTAACACCGAGAGGGCCCAGAGATATCTCTCCATCGTCGGAGGAGCAAATCCCAATCTTGAGCTATCAAGTTACTTGACATACTTTTCCATGAACCTGTAAGCCGCCGTAATAGCCACCCATTTACGGATGACGTTTAACAAACCCCAAAGTTCATGAAGCAAGTATGAAGAAACTTAACACTCTCATGGTCTAAGGAATTATGCAAACATTAACTTCTCTGTGTTATTAACCATTAACTTATGACGAATGAATCTCATAGCATAACATCAATACGGGTCAATTCAACACAAGTGTTCTACTAACATTGTGCCCTCAAAATTGCCAGCATAGACATGCCCATGATCAGGAAAACAGGATCATCATGCAATACTTGAGCCAGTCTTAGAGGCAAGACTAGGAATACATTTTACCGTTTATTATTCCACACGTGCATATGAGTCTTCCTCCGAGCCTCGTGGTTATTGTAGACTCGAGAACCATAGCAGTTATAGCATGGAACATAAACTTAATTATGAACATGGAGATAAATAATAACATTTGTTATTGCCTCTAGGGCATATATCCTACATGGATGACCTTGTCATCCTTGTCATCCTTATCCGGTTACCCTAATAGCTTGCAAAATAGAATAAACAAGAATCAGATACAACAGGGATAAAGTAGAATGATGCACTTGTATCAATAAAGGAAAGCAGTTGAACCAACAAGCACATACAAGTGTAGCAATGCATCAGCAGTAATACATGTGAAGCAAACTTGCTGGATCAACAATATAGTGATGCAATTAAATCAATTAAGCAAACATGTAAGTGCACTAAACAAGCATGCATGTACACAGGAAAGATATTAAGCATCCCTTAATATCTTAACTACATCAAGCAGGAGGTAGTAATGTACATAACTGAACTAAGTGAATTGGTGTCATGTACACATGCTTAGACAGTCTGACAGCAAGCTAGACGAGTATATCATGAGGACCTTCAAAACAACCAGATGCTGCCACTGGTAAAGCATGAAACAACTATACTTGCAGAAGTACAAAAGCACCCCTTCTACAAGGTCCCTTCAGTCATGCAAAGAAACACATCAGTGGGCAACACATGCACCCACTAGCACCTGGGCTAGATATAAGTAATGCACCTATATAACAGTAGTAATAGCAATATAGTATATATGTGTGTGTCACCACACGAGTACATAAATACAATATATATATTAACAAAGTTAAACAGAGCAATTGAAAGGAAATGAATTCATAACTTAACTGTAGCACAAAGTAACAAACTAACAGCCAGTCGATCAATAGAATAAAGCTCACAGAAATAGCAGATGGACTTAATCATTTAGTAATGAACAAAATGAATTAACTAGGCCAAACCAGAGAGCATATATCACACCTACATGAACTACTCTAGTAGTGCAGTGACCAGGAAGCTTTCTAAGTGAAGAATTCTTCAGTTATATGAACAACAGAGTCCCATAGGAAGCAATGAGAGATCAGCACTGCCACTGATCAATTTAGCAAACCCAGGAACATAGCTATGGAACTAGAGCATCCATATGTAAACCAAAGCATGGCAGGAGCTCACAGGATAGCAACCAAACATGAACAGGAACCTACAAACCCTAGATAGCATGGGACCAACAACTACAGAGCTTTAGTGGTGGAGAGGACGATGAGGAGGAGGCTGTATATTTGGCAGGCAGATGCTGTTGCAAATTAAGTGGTAGCATGCAAACAAACACGCAACATGAACCCTAACCAGGGAGCAACGTGAACCCCATGAATCCTAACCCTAACCCCATGAACTAGAGGGAGATCATCCCCATGAACAAGAACCCATGAGGGGGATCTACCGAACCACCAGGAGGTCCTAACCCTAACCCTAGAAGGATGGAAGAACCACATGGAGATCGACCGAATCCTAACCCTAACCCTAGAAGGACGGAAGAACTAGGGAGATCGACCGAATCCTAACCCTAACCCTAGAAGGACGGAAGAACTCACCGACGACGTTGTAGACGATGCAGCCCACCTTCCTGTCGTCGTCGTCGCAGACGCCTACCCTCCTGTCGCCGTCGTCGCACGTAGCCGTCGTCACGCACACCGTCGGTGAGAGGGGAGAGGGGATTCGCCGTTGGGGAGAGGGGACAGGGGATTCGCCGTCGGGGAGAGAGGGCTAGGAGAGGGGACAGGGGATTCGCCGTCGGGTTGCGGGAAGGGGAATGGAGAGGGCTGCGGGGAGATTGGGGGGAGTGGGGGGAGTGGGGAGGGGATCCCGCGTGGTAGTGGGAGAGGGAGTGGTGGGTCCCGCGTGGCAGTGGGAGAGGAGTGGAGGGAAATTTTGGTGGCGCTGGGAGGGAAATTTTGGTGCTGGGAGGGAAATTTTCAGCATTTTTTTGGGTTTGGAGGCAGAAATTTTAGGGGTATTTTTGTAAACTTTGTAGAAATAACGGTTAAAATCATACCGAATAGCTCAAGAAAACATCGGTATTTCAAGTTTAATATTTTTCCTTGTTGCTAGGTGACATATCATGACGTGACGCGGAGGTTTCACATTTTTTTGATTTTTTTTTGAATTTTTTGTGGTGTTTTCAGAATCCGGTTGAATTCGCCGCGGCGACCGTTCGTGGCTAGGGATTGAATCATGCAAATGTCTTGGTGATTCCTTTATGAAATGCCTACCTGTGGAGCAAAAAATGATTTTTAGTAAAAATAACGAGCAAGCTATGGAGCACCCGCAGTTCAAATTCCAGCCGGTTCCAGCTGATTCGGCCGATGGTTGTCTGACTGTCCGGGAGTGGCTAGAAGGCTCGGAAATGCATGATTTTTGGTGTTCGTCCATAAAACACGGTCTACTTTGAGATAGACATGGAATGGTGCCATTTAGAATGACACTCTTTGTAGCTGCTTCACGAAAAAACCATGCTTTTAGCATTCAGAAAATGAAAAATGGGTTTTTTTGTGAAACAAGTTGGAACCTCACTTTGGCAACATTGTTTTCCATCCCAAGACGCAGACATGTGCCAAATTTGGGCATATTATCATAAACTATTCAACGTATGTGGCCATATCATTGCTCGTTTGGCTTGAAAGCCATGAATCTTCGTTCATGGTAGGTCGTTTTTGAGAACACTTTTTCAAGAAAACATTGGTATTTCAAGTTTAATATTTTTTCTTGTTGCTAGGTGACATATCATGACGTGACGCGGAGGTTTCACATTTTTTGATTTTTTTTGAATTTTTTGTGGTGTTTTCAAAATCCGGTTGAATTCGCCGCGGCGACCGTTCGTGGCTAAGGGTTGAATCATGCAAATGTCTTGGTGATTCCTTTATGAAATGCCTACCCGTGGAGCTAAAAATGATTTTAGTAAAAATAACCAGCAAGCTGTGGAGCACCCGTAGTTCAAATTCCAGCCGGTTCCAGCTGATTCGGCCGATGGTTGTCTGACTGTCCGGGAGTGGCTAGAAGGCTCGGAAATGCATGATTTTTGGTGTCCATCCGTAAAACACGGTCTACTTTGAGATAGACATGGAATGGTTCCATTTAGAATGACACTCTTTGTAGCTGCTTCACGAAAAAACCATGCTTTTAGCATTCAGAAAATGAAAAATGGTTTTTTTGTGTGAAACAAGTTGGAACCTCGCTTTGGCAACATTGTTTGCCATCCAAAGACGCAGACATGTGCCAAATTTGGGCATATTATCATAAACTATTCAACGAATGTGGCCATATCATTGCTCGTTTGGCTTGAAAGCCATGAATCTTCGTTCATGGTAGGTCGTTTTTGAGAACACTTTTTCAAGAAAACATTGGTATTTCAAGTTTAATATTTTTCCTTGTTGCTAGGTGACATATCATGACGTGACGCGGAGGTTTCACTTTTTTTTGATTTTTTTTGAATTTTTTGTGGTGTTTTCAAAATCCGGTTGAATTCGCCGCGGCGACCGTTCGTGGCTGCACAAAATTTCTTAACGAAAAAACCATGTTTTTAACAATCAGAAAATGAAACTTATATTGTTTCATCCATGAGCATGCACAAAATTCCTATTCCCATCAATTACCAAACTGAGCTTGGAAGGTGATGGAGATGGACACACATAATTAAGAAACTGCAGTAGCTTAAACCTGACATACTTAACATTGACATGTTTAGATTAACATGCTTAACATTGCCACTTGATTTCTTAACATCTTCACTCCTCCTTCTCCTTCTTCTCCTTCATCATCCTGATGCGCTCAGAGTGGCGAATGCCGACGCGGATGTATTCCTCTGCCACAATTGGATTGGTCCTGTCGCCCAGCTGTGGGATCGCTGGCGCCACCACCATCGCGAGGTCATTGTCAGCCTCAACCATCGCGAGGTCATCGTCAGCCTCAACCATCGCGAGGTCATCGTCAGCCACAACCATCGCCATCTGCGGCTCATCGTCAATGCTGTCGTCCATCAGAATAGGCTGTACCTCCTCGCTCTGCTCCTCTTCTTCCCCACTCCGCTCCTCCTCATCCCCGCTGCTGCTTTTGCTGTAGCCACAGTCACTGCTGCTCCCATTGCCTGGCCAAATGCAACAAAGTTTTTTTAACAATCAGTGTGAGCCGAAGCCAAAAGGAGAGGAAGAAGAGGTAGAGCGTACTGGCATCGTCGTCGTGCTGGTAGTGCGTGCAGCACATGGTCCCGTCGAACACCTTCACGGTGAGCACGACGTCGCCGTCGTAGCTGAAGACAAGGAAGTGCCCGAGCCGCAGGTCGTGGGCGCGGGCGAACTGCTCCCAGTCGCGCCCTAGGTACATGTGGCCGTCGGCGTCGAACACCACCACCACGTCCCACAGCCTGCGACGCCCGCTGCCGGCCTCCCGCAGCTTCACTTTCTGGGGCTCACGGCCGTCGAGCATCTTCGCAAACTTGTCAGGCAGCCTCTGCAGCGAGGGTCAAGCAGTGATTAATTGTGCCGATCAAGCACTAGACAGCAGAGTGATGATAAAGAGATGGGTGAAGGGGAGATCTCGTCTTGTATATACCAGCCTGCTGGAGGAGTTCTCAAGTATGATCTCGAAGAACTCAAAACCTTCCAAGCCGGCCATCTCACTTGGCGTGGCAGAGCGCAGCCGGCGGTGGCGGCCTCCCCCCCTCTCTGAAAAGCAGCGATGTAACAAACAATTACTACTGCATTGTAATTAAACAACAAGTTACCTATTTATCAAACAGACCAAGATTATCTAATTTTTCTAGCAAGCAACTAGCACCACTCATCACAGCAGCAGAAGAGAACCATTCATCCATATATCTAGCAAGCAACTAGCACCACTCATCAAGAAAATCATATACGTGCAGAACATAGAGACTCTATCTAGTAACATAGAGGGGCAGGACATTCACAAAAACATTCAAACAAGGAAACAATTTGCCAGGGCCTCAATTTGGAATATTTACTAGCTGTGTTTTCCAGGGCCTCAATTTGGAATACTACTATGAATGGCAAAACAATTTTCTACTACTCAAGATAACAGAATGTAAAAAAGTGTAACTCTATCTACAATGAATGGCAATGGACCAATTTGCTACTACCTCTTTACCAATTTACATAATGCAGCAATCAGTCAGATAACATCAAGCAGAACCATATCATATTTTGCTACTACCTAATCTAACACTAATTTCCAAACGAACCCTAATCCAATCCAAATCAATACAATACAACAGCAACAGCAAATCCAATCCAATACAACAGCAACAGCAGAACCATATCACATATCTTGGCGGCTGGAACTACTCTAGGCGGCGGCAAGAACCCTAATCAAACCCTAATTCAATCGAATCAAACCCTAATCTAAACAGCAGCAGAAAACCAACGGGAGAGGAAGGAGTCAGCGGCGGATTCATACCTCCCTTGTGTGCTGCCATCGCCGCGGGAGAGGAAGGAGTCGGCGGCGGCAGGAGAGGAAGGAGTCGGCGGGAGTGGGTCGAATGGGGAAAAGAACGGGGAAAGGAGAGGAGGAGGGTCCCACTTGTCAGTGAGATCTGTTTGAGAGACAGCCACTAGTTTATGATATACTCAAAAGTTCCGGTATAGAACCGATAGTCCCTCTCTAGCTCAGTGGTAGTGAACAAGTGAAATAAGCGCTCGGTCGTGGGTTCGAGTCCCCGCAGGCGCATCTTTTTTTTTACCAAATTCAGTCCCCGCAGGTGTATTATATTCAGTATCTCAGCAGCAGCAGCAGAAATTCAGTTAGATGACTTTTTTTGTACCAAATTCAGTGTTATATTCAGTTCAGTTAACTTTACAAAATCTTCTCAGTTAAAGCAACATCTCTGAAAACATTCATTTCACATTAACTGCAAAATTATTACAAAAAACATCTCTTCATGAAACTTCTTCTTGCCATCAGTATCACAACTCAAAAAATAGCTCAAAAAACTTAGTATGATCATTCTTCTTGAAACAGCTCAAAAAACTTCATGAAACAGAAATTAAACTTTGCTCCTGGAATCAAGCATACAGTACAAAAACTTTGTTTCACAAAAACAAAAATTAAACTACACTTTGCTCCTGGAATCTTCTTGCCATCAGTATCACTACAGTTTGCTCCTGGAATCTTCAAGCATTTTGCCCCTGTAATCTTCAAGCATTTTGAATCACTCACATGCATCTTGAATCACATCAGGATCATATCATGTAGTACAAAAACTACATCAGTAATAGTATTAGGTCACCAGCCCTGTAGACAAAACAAAGAACATGCAGTAATAGCATTAGCTCACCAAGGAGACAGAAATTATCTTCGCTACTCATCGTTGTCGATACCAAAACAAGGAACTCTATGCCCACTCCTGTTTTCCTCATCATCACTACAATATTGCAGCATAGTATGATCAGTCCTGTTTTCATCATCCTCGCTTTCATGTCCATCCGCTACCACCTT
This sequence comes from Elymus sibiricus, assembly GCA_039707655.1. Taxonomy (NCBI): domain Eukaryota; kingdom Viridiplantae; phylum Streptophyta; class Magnoliopsida; order Poales; family Poaceae; genus Elymus; species Elymus sibiricus. The sequence continues at coordinate 513,926,881 of CM077666.1, forward strand.
TCTTTTTTTCTTAATGCCTTCAACAATTGCAGCATCAACGAGCACACGTTCCCGGTCCCTTAGCACTTTGGTTTGCACCGGAACTTCCATAGAGTCATCATCAGCTTGCACCGGAACTTCCGTAGAGTCATCATCCTGGTATGTTAGTCCACTACCACCGGGGCCCTTTTCCATTTCAGTTTCAGTCACACTCCACAAGTGTCTGTGCTCAAACTTTTGCACAACTCGCCATTTTTCGTGCAAAAGAGTGTCTGGCAGATAGAACACCATTGTTGCTTGTGCTGTTAGAATAAAGGGATCATTCTTATACCAGCAACTTGCAGTGTTGATGCTTTTAAAGTGGCCATCATATTTGACTCCTCTCTTCTTCTTGCCACCAAGATCAATCCAGTCACAGCGAAATAAGACAACCGAGCGATGGATGCCTCCGCTAGAGTTGTACTGCAACTTAACGATGCTTCTCACCTGACCATAGAAGTCAATGTTCTCACCATCATGTGACCCCTCAGTGACGATTCCACTATTCTGTGTCTTTCTTTTTTCCTCACGGTCAACTGTGTGGTACCTGACACCGTCAGCAATACATGCTGAATACAGTCTCACTCGCTTATCCGGTAAGCATGCCAAAGCAAATAGATCATCACTGACCTTCTTCTCCTCATGCAACTTTCCAATCTGCACAAATAAACCATTTAGCAACAATGGTATTTAACAGTTGGTGAATAACACAAAAAACATAAAACATGTGGCTAAAGATCTCACATGATTCTTAAACCATTTAGCAAATCCCTTGGCAACCCTTTTATCAACATGGATGTGGCTTTCTTCCTGATTCAACTCTTCCTTGCATTTCCTGCAATGCCAACAAAACAAGTGAATTAAAACATTAGGCTGGTGCCAACCCAAGAAAAAAAATATAACGAGTGCACAAGATATAACATACTCGATATATGGTAGAACCTCAGCGCAATTGCTGAGCACATACCAAACCATCTTGTCATAGTCATCACCAGCCTCCAAGTATTGTGAGGCTCCAAGAAAGTTCACACCATGGTTGAAAACCGAGACATCACCACTTTGCGAATCATACCGCTCTCTATTTCTGCCCGGCCGATTCCATCTCGTTTCCACATCGCCAAAGTATCTAGAGCAAAATGTCAAGCACTCATCAACGACATATGCTTCAGCAATCGAACCTTCAGGTCTTGCCGTGTTTCGCACATAACGCTTACAAGTAAGCAACCTTCTTTTGATTGGGTACATCCAACCGTATTGCACAGGTCCTCTAAGCATTGCCTCTTTTGGTAAATGCACCACCAAATGGACCATCACGGTGAACAAAGCTGGAGGGAAAATCTTCTCAAGCTTGCAAAGAATAATTTTGATTTCTTTTTCAAGTCTTTCCAGAACAGTTAACTTGAGTGTTTTGCAGCACAGTTCTCTAAAGAAATTTCCTAGCTCAGCAACCGCTTCATATATATCCTTGTCCATGATTCCTCGGAGGCCCGCCGGTAAAATCCTTTGGAGGAGGATGTGACAATCATGGGTTTTCAGTCCTTGAAGCTTGAATCCATCAGAAGTAACACACTTTGCTAGGTTAGCAGCATAACCATCTGGAAATCTCACTGCTCTTATGAATTCACAGAATGCAAGCTTTTGTTCTTTACTCATTGTATACCATGCTCGTGGCATTTCAAATGAATCATCATCTTCATCATGCTGTAGATGCAAATCTTCTCTTATGCCCATGTCTTCCAAATCAAGCCTAGAACTAACCGTGTCCTTTGTCTTCCCTTCAATGTTCAGGAACGTCCCTAGCAGATTCTCGCATATGTTTTTCTCAATGTGCATTACATCGAGATTATGCCTCAATTTCAGATCAGCCCAGTATGGCAGGTCCCACAAACAAGACCTCCGGTCCCAACATTGGCCTTCCTCACGCTTTCTTTTCTTTGCAAGCTTTCCTGGTCTCACATCTTTCACCTTTTCAAGTTGCTGCTCCAGCTCTCCTTTAGAGAATTCCGCTGGCTTGTCACGGGTTTCAGTCTCACCATTAAAATCTTTGCTTCTTCGCCAGCGATGGTTTCGGGAAAGAAAACGGCGGTGCCCAATATAGCAGATCTTGTTCCTTATTCTCTTCGAGCAAGGGTCTTTGTCACAATGCACGCAGGCCTGATAACCCGCTGTGATCCTCCCAGACAGAGTGTGCAGCGCCGGGAAATCATGGATGGACCATATGATTGCAGCACGTAGATTAAACTTTTCTTTCGGAGTCGAGGCATCGTATGTAAGTACACCAGTCCAGAGCTGGAGCAGTTCTTCTACGAGGGGCTCCATAAAGACATTGAAATCCTTTCTTGGAGACTCTAGACCCGGGATAAGCAACGACATCATGAAGTTGGACTGATCCATGCATGCCCGTGGTGGCAGGTTGTACGGCACCACAAAAACGGGCCACATGCTATAAGACGTGCTCATGTTCCCAAACGGATTAAAGCCATCTATGGCAATGTCGAGTTTTATGTTCCTTGGATCTGCGGCAAAATCTCCATGTTTTCTGTCAAATTCTTTCCATGCCTCTCCGTCCGCTGGATGGCTCAGCTCATTGTCCACAGGTTGCCGCTTCAACTTGTGCCATTGTACCTCCAGCGATGATTTCTTCGAGCTAAACATCCGCTGCAGCCTTGGTATCAACGGAAAGTGCCTCAGTACCTTCTCCGGTATTGACTTCTTCCCATCAGCATCTTTCCACCTAGAGGCATTGTATTTTGGACAGTTGTCATGCTTGGCATATTCCTTCCGAAACAAGACACAGTTATTTGGGCACACATGTATTGAAACATAACCTAGCCCCAGCCTGCGGATTATGCTCAATGATTCATCATAAGACCTGGGAACACAACTATCAGGGAATTGCAAGGTCAAAAGGCGGAGTATTGCGTTGAATGCAGCATTGCTAATCCGGTAGAAAGACTTGATGTGGAGTAACTTCACGGTGAAGGTAAAATCTTGAAAATTTACCCCCTTCATGAGCTGCGCGATTCGCCTCCTCTAACACCTCAGCAAACATCGACTTCTGTCCATCAGCACAGTCTTCAGAATTGTACAGATCCTTCAATAGGTTAGGAATCCTATCATCTTCATGCCTATCCTCTTCCTCCAAACCAGCATTATCTCGCAAAATATTTTCCATAAAATCAATGCCAGCATCACCACCACCCATCATATGAGGGGCCTGTGTATCAGCTTCAATATGTTGAGGTTGTCCATCTAAAGGTTCTCCATGATATATCCATCTATCATATGTGCTGGCCATCCCATTAAGAAGCAGATGATCTTCCACTCTTCCTTGAGCTATTCTTGAACGGTTGAGGCATTTGCAGCATGGGCAAAGAATGACAGCATCCTTGGCAAAATTTGCCCAAACAAATTGCATGAATTCATCAACTCCCTTCATATGTTCTTTGGAAAACCTTTTAACTCCTTTTCTAATCCAGCTTCTGTCCATCTGCCAAAGACAACAAATTGTTGCAACTTAGCAATCAATCTAAGTGCATCAACATTAATTAATGAAAATGGATGGAGTAATGGCAGCTAAAAAATCCAGAAAATAAGGTAGGCACACAACTTTATATGCTAACTGCCTAATTACAACATTGAGCTGTTTCCAATTTCTCACTACTTTAGTCCAATTCACATGGTTTACTGATTTCACATGGGAGCAAGAAAAAACAGTTCACAGGAAATACATATTTCACATGGGAGAAAAGAAAAGCTAACAAAAACTTGGTGGTTCACAAAAAAACAGAGGTGGTCCACAAAGAACTACTGTGGTTAAACCACCAACAATAACAACATATGCTGCCACAAAGAACTATCGTGGTTAAACCACCAACAATAACAGCACTGCAAATTTACATGAATGACATTTCCAAGTTTGCATCAAATCTACATCAATGAGATTTTTCCAAGTTTACATCAAATCTACATCAATATTTATGTTCTTTAACAGATTTGAGGCTGGAATTTCAGAGGTGTAACATCAAATCTACATCAACTTCCTTCATATTTTCCAAGTTTACATCAAATCTACATCAACCTGAGGCTGGAATTTCAGAGGCACACAACCTGAGGCTGGATTATCCACAAAAATAGTTCCATTGCGAGACAAACCACACCACACACATTGCAATGTTCAGACAAACTCAGTTCAGACAATCAGCAGGTCATACCGGGAGAGGAGAGGAGGGCGAGGAGAGGGGTGCATACCGGGTGGTGTGCTTGCGGCGGCGGCGAGTCCCCCATGCTCGGCGAGCCGCTCCTTGCGTGGGCGAGGTCGCCGTTCCTATCGTGGGCGAGGCGAGCGGCGAGGCCCCTGCTGGTCGCTTCGGCCGCCGGCCCCGCCCCCGCCCCCGCCGGTTGCTTCCGCTGCTGGCCCCCGCCTCCGCAGGCCACCTCCGCCGTCGCCCCCGCAAGACCTAGAAAATTTCTCTAAGTGTTGGCTCTGTTCGATCCTGCCAATAGGTCCCACTTGTCAATGAGTTATGTTTGGTACAAGACAACCACTGTTTTCTATGATATATAGAAACATTCCGATACAAGACCAACAGTCCCTCTCTAGCCCAGCGGTAGTGATCAAGCGAATTAAGCTAGCGGTCGTGGGTTCGAGTCCCCGCTCGCGCACCTTTTTTACCGAGCAAATTAAGCGCTCGGTCCCGCCTGTCAGTGTGTGTGCTCCTGCTGTCAAATGGGTCCCGCCTGTCAGTGTGTGTGATCTCTGTTGAACGACATGTAAGCAAAAATGACACCTAAACATTGACACATACGCGAGATTACTGAGGTGGCTGCCTAATCATTCTAATGGATTCGAACTCAAGTGTAATGACCATTTATATTGGTCGTGATCAGCTAGAAATAAGGCAGCGGACCAGTGCTGTCTGCTTTACGACCATTTCGTGTAAGTAAATTACGACCTTTCTGACCAAAATGGTTGTTATGGTGTAGGGTTTGGAGCCCCCCGAACAGCTTACGACCAACTGGTCCCAAATGGTCGTAGATTTACGACCATTTCTTCCAGGGTCACTGACAGAAGGTCACAAGCTAGCATATTTCTTGTAGTGGTCGCCGCCGGTACACCGCGACACCATGCCGCCAAGTACCACCAGCCGACACAGCTTGAACTCTCTGGAAGATCTGTCGTGCGTAGCACCTGCCGAACAAGCACGCCACAGTGCAGCACCTGTCGGCCAAGCATGACTTGACATCTCCACCGAAGCTCCATGCAAGACGAAGCCGCTCCACCTCCTGCCTCTGTCTTCCAGCGTTGCTCCACAAACGATGCTCCCAAGAGAGAAACGACACCGCAGTGTCGTCATCGTCCGATCTGGAAGACCAGATCCTAGGGTTTTCCCCTGAGTAGTATGAGTGGGTCGACAGTAGTTACACGACGATACCTTCATCAAGGTAACGACGCAGAACGCCGTCATCGCCCGCCGTCGCCTCGGTTTTCACCGGCAACAATGTCTCCCCGACTCGCAGCCGGGACTAGATGACGGATTTCGGGATCCGACCACCCAACCTCAGGACGACCACCTCCGACGGAGGAGATGACCACCACCGCCAAGCCCAGGGTCACCGCCCCAAGCGCCCGCGTGATGCAGATCAAGACCAGGAGCACCACCGCGATCCGAAGCCGAGCCGAAGGTTGAGTGGCTGCACCATGGCCGCCGCCGCCACATACCGCTACGGCTACAGACCCGCCGCCACACTCCAGCCGTCGATGTCCGCCATCACCGCCGAGGAGATCAAGATCGAAACCGCCGCAGCGATCTTGAGCAGCTGACGCGCGAGAAGAAGGTCGCCACCCGCCAAGCCGCTCGGGCTTTGCCCTGGCGTCATCGCCGGCGGCGCGGAGAGGAAAGTGGAGGCGGGGGGACCTGAGAAGGGAGGCAGGGACGCCCCGGTGCGGCGCAGCGCCGCGCCAGGAGCGGGGGTAGGGTCGGGTGAGATGGCGGCGGAGGAAGGATCCGGCGGCGGTGCTAGATCGAGTCGCGAGTCCCTCCAGGTCGCTAGTCGCTAGTCGCTAGTCGCTAGTCCTCCCGATCTTTTTTTACGGAGCTCTAGTCGCTAGTATGTAACTAGGCAGCTAAATAACTCATTCTTCGTGATAGACTAATACGTAACTGATGGATTGATTCAAACTTGATTATCTAAAACCCTACGGTCGTCGTGAGGTACTGTGCATAAGGTTAGCACAAGTTAATGCTCACCACGTGATCGCCCGTGCCTGTGCATGTGATCCAGAGGCTGCTGCTAGTCACCTTCATCTTTTTCCTCTGTGGAAAACCTTTCCAATTTCTATATTACACGAAGACACATAAGATGGTAGGGATCAATGGAGTGGTTGGTGCAGCTGTTTCTACGCTCTGCATCTCACCTGGTTTGGTTCGCGTTATAAATGACGCCCACTGCCTGACGTGAGGAAGCCACAAGCCCAGTCAATCTAGCTTCAGCTCAAGCTCGAGCTTCACTTCAGCCCAAAAAAATGGCGACCAGCTCAGTAGTAGTACTGGCCGTCCTGGCCACCGTGGCCGCGCTGCTGCTCTCCCCAGCCATGTCCCTACCAGTCTTCACCGGCGACGCCGACGTCGACTTCCACGCCGCGTCGTGCCCGCAGCTGGACGGCATCGTGTGGTCGTCCGTGGAGGCGGCGCTGCGGCAGGAGGTGGCGGTGGCGGCTGGCATGCTCCGCCTCTACTTCCACGACTGCTTCCCGCAGGGCTGCGACGCCTCCATCCTCCTGAACAACACGGCCGCCCGCGAGACCGCGCTGGGCCCCAACCTCACCATCCAGCCGCGCGCCATGCAGCTCATCGAGTCCATCCGCGCCAGGGCGCACGCCGTCTGCGGGCCCGTCGTCTCCTGCGCCGACATCACCCTGCTCGCCACCCGCGACATCATCGTCATCTCCGGCGGGCCCTGGTTCAACGTGCCGCAGGGCAACCTCGACAGCCTCGCCCCGGCGTCGCAGGACAAGGTGTTCGACCTCCCGGCGCCCAACACGGCCAGCGTGGCGACGCTCGTGAACTCCTTCGCGACCCGGGGCCTCGGCGACGTGGCCGACCTCGTGGCGCTCTCCGGCGCGCACACCATCGGGCGGTCGCAGTGCGGCAGCTTCTCCGACAGGTCCCAGCGCGCGGACGACACCTTCTCCCGGAAGCTCGCCGCCAACTGCAGCAAGCACCCGGACCGGCTGCAGAACCTGGACGTGATCACCCCGGACCTGTTCGACAACGGGTACTACAAGGCGCTGGGGTTCAACCAGGGCGTGTTCACCTCCGACATGGCGCTGGTGAAGAACAAGACCACGGCGCCCATCGTGAAGCGGTTCGCCGAGAGCAAGGAGGCCTTCTTCGGGCAGTTCGCCAGGTCCATGGAGAAGCTCGCCAGGGTGCCCAAGCCGGCCGGCAACGTGGGCGAGATCCGCCGCTTCAGCTGCTTCAGGACCAACGCCCAGCGCGCCGACGCTGGCTCCGTGGACGCCGCCGGTGAGGAGGAGGAGGGCTTCGCCGCTTCCGCTTGATGGCTCGGTCAAGTACGTGCGTACGGTCGTCGTCGGCAAGCAGGCTCTGCCCGTGCGTTGCGTTAGCGTGCATGCACGGCACGGCCGTAGCCAACCGTGTTTGAGTTCTGGGTTTGCTTCTTTTCTCTGCGTGCAATGCTGGTGTAGCAATAAAGAGACAGAGCTTTCAATTGTCCTGTCAATTAATCTGGACACCTATGTAAACATATTGATAGCGATAATAGTACTAGTACGTGTGTGAGAGGGTAAACACGAAAAAACAAAGGTGATGGGTCGATCATGACAGAAATTGATAGACAGGGGCGCGAGGCAGGGACTGAGCTTCAGTGACGTACCAGCCCACATGTCACTGACCCAACTGCACCCACAGTTACGGCACCGAAGCAGCGTCCGGCAGTCACTCGACTCTATCGCTGAAAGTGATACCCGTACTGAAACAATGTAGCGTCCGGCAGTCACTCGACTCTATCGCTGAAAGTGATACCCATACTGAAACAATGTAGCTACGCCCTCCGTAAAGAAAGAAATATAAGAGCGTTTAGATCACTACAGAGGGGAGTACGATGCAAGTTGCCAGAAACCTCTGCATAGTGCGTCGTGGCCATCCATGCCCACGGCCACGATCCTTGTCCTGGATAATCGAATAATCAGTATGTGGATGGCACGTGCAAGGAGGAGGACTGAACTGCAGACCAGCTCTTGCCTGGATCATAAGCTCGATCGTGTGCTGTGGTGCATGGAATGGAGATGAAACAATTTTTCCGTGGACTTGTCAAGAACAGGAGGCAGGCTGGATATATATTGAGAGGGCTGAGGACCTAGCGTACAGTACTAGTAGTACTACTGTAATAACTAGGCTCAGTGGCTGCCGGGCGACAGCACAATAATATCAAGGATCACAACGCGTACACATGCATGCACCTTCGAGTCAAGTTGTTACACCATTTGTCTACGGAGGAACTGATCAATTGATCTGGATATGTACGTGTACGTACTGAGAGCGATAACAGGTTGAATAGTACGACTAGTGCGTAGTATGTGTGAGGGTAAACACGAGAAAATTAAAGGTGGTGGGTCGATCATGAATGTCATGGTAGGGCGTGAGGCAGCCACTCGACTCGATCGCCGAAAGTGACAGTAGTGGAGTAATATTGTACTTGCATGTACCATATCGATTCGCAACGGCAAAGTTGGTGCAAGTTGCCGGAAAAATGGAGGGAGTTGTTTGGTCCAATGCAGATGCAGGCATGCGCGTGGGCGCGGCTGGTCTAAACACCGTGTGCGTGGTGGCCACGATCCATGCCCTCCATGATCAATTTAGTGGTACGTGGCACTGCCTATGCATCATCAGCTCGTGGTGGGGTGAAGATCCAAAATGTTCTTGTTCGACTTGTCAAGAAGAACCTTTGTTTCTTTTCTGGCTGAGGACCAGCTTTGGCAAAAAAATATGTATTCAGCTCAAAAAAAAACATAGTACATTATATAATAGAGTAACATGCATGGTGATGATGCTAGGCAAAATAGTTTTTCTACCGGTTCCGGTAGCTACCGGTGGATCTCTAGCCATTGAGCTTATGACACCTTGTCTCGTATCTGACTTCATGTGGATGTATTTGATTCCTTCGCTGCTTTTGCTGTTTTGTTCGACTTGTCAAGAAGAGCCTTTGTTTCTTTACTGATTGAGGACCAGCTGTGGCAAACAAACATAATATATCATGGAGTAACATGCAAGGTGATGTTGCTAGGTAGTACTTACTACCACTAAAATTTAGAGTATACACTACAGTGATTACTCCTAGTCGTAGTAGGGTTCACGGCGCTTGCACACAAGTCATGGCGATGTGTACATGTATCCTTTCTTCGAAAGAAAAAAACCTATACATGTATCGGATTTGTAGGGGGTACGCGCACAAATGTACCGGCGGCTGACCATGCACTCTGTTTAAGGTAAGCTGAGCACATGCATGGGTCTGATCGGCACCCCCGTGATCGCGCATGCATGTATGCATGGCTGCATGCACGAGTGTCTAGTAATACATCTTCTCCACCTTGACTTCCGTTTATATATCCCGGGCATAACATGGTGAGTGCGTGATATGAACTTTTTTTTTTCGAGAGTACGCCAATGGCGTACCATATTTTTATAGAAGGTAGAAGTGTGATTACAAGAGTGCCGTCCCAGATGCGAACATCCGGAAACGGGGTACAAGACGCTCAACACCAACGCCTACCCTATCCTAGGCTAACTTCTCACAAATCGTTGTAATCCACCCACACCAACACCTGCGAGCCTCCATTCCGCTATTTCGTCTAGCACCATGAAGGGGAGATCATGCGCCGTCTTCTGTTGGTCGTTCCTGTTGAAAACCCTAGTGTTCCGCTGCTTCCAAAGAGCCCAAGCCACGGCCGCGATCAGAGTGTCGAACCCTCTTCGGTCAGCTCCTCTGAACCTCATAAGCCACCATTCTGCAAAAGCCTCCGATCTCGTAGGGCAGTGCACCTCAAGCGTGAGTAGCCCAAACACCCTGTGCCATACTTCCTGTGCATAGATACAGTTTGCAAGGATGTGATCGACGTTGTCCTCTGCCTGCAAGCACGTGTAACAGGGCGATGGATGGTCCTGTAGTCCATGCCTGGCTCTCCTGTCCGAGGTCCACAATCTGCGCTGCAGGGCCAGCCAGACGAACAGCTTACACTTGAGCCGGGCCCAACTCCTTCAAGTGCAGGTAGCCGTTGGCGATCTCATTAGGTGCGAGCATAGATGGTCATACACCGATTTGGCCGTGTAGACAGCAGATGCGTGATATGAACTCAAGATTGCTCAATCGGCTACTGCATGCACACCAAAGAAAGAAGAAAAACAGCGAGCAGCAGCTCGGTACTGGCCGTACGTACGTGCTGCTCTCATCGCTCCTGCATCGATGAACACGTCAAAATACATACTACTACTCCCTTCGTTCCTAAATACTAAGTCTTTTTAGAGTGTGCACAGAAGGTTAACTCTAACATCTTTCTCTCTGGACAGAAAAAAAGGAAGGGGAAGCCGCATGCTGAGAGAGAAAGATGTTTTTGGTTTTCATCATGTTTAGTTAATTAGAGTGTGCACGGCCAGTTAGTCATGCCAAGTTGTGAGCGCCGCATGACACCGTGTGTGGCACTAAATCGTGGATGTGGCGTTCCAATAGTAGCCTGCATGCATGGATGGATTAGTTAGCTAGCTATATATGGAGCCGGAGCAGGCGAGTCGCGTGGCAGTTCTGCGTGGAGGAAGAATAGGAAGCAATTAGTTGAGGCTTGGTCCTATATGTGCGTATCCAAAGATTCTGAAGACTTGGCTGTTACCCAAGCTAGCGTGTGTGTAGCTAGCCCGTGGAGTAATAATCAGATCAAGCAACCGTGGGCTTGACCATGCATGTGTATGTGCGTGTGTGCGTGGGGTCGTTAGTGGGCATGTGTATGTGGCAAGGAGGTCGTGGCCGGAGGCCATGGCGTGCGTCAGGCGCGAGGCAGGTGGAGCTCGGGGGTGTAAGGAAGGAGGAGAACGGCGTTGTAGGGGCTGACGATGCTTGGCTCGCCGGAGTCCGTCGTCGGACGGCGGCGCGGAGCCGTGCGGTGCGGGTGGCGCGAGCAGCGGCCGGTCGCTGCACACAACGTGTTCGATAAAATGAACAACAGTGCTGACGAGTGGGCCCTTTTGCTCACTTAACGTTTCAGCCGACGGTGTTAAATTTGGTGCCACGTCAGTCCTGAAAGTGGGCCCTGTATGTCATATTTAGCATCAAACGGCTCTCAATTGCTTTCGGCAACGCGATTACTGGAAATCGGTGTTTTGAGGAAACTTTTATGAAAACGGTGGGTTTCCGCACCGAGCAACGCAATTGTGGTGATTTTGGCAATTTACTCTATTTTAAAATATAGATTCACTCATTTTGCTCTGTATGTAGTCCGCATTGAAATATCTAAAAAGACTTATATTTAGGAACGAAGGGAGTATATGAAATATACAAAATAAAGAGCTAGATTTCAAACTTCAAAGTGAGACCGGCATGAGAATCTTACAAACATTTGTCGATGACATCGATGAGTCCGCATGTGTCGTCTTATTATTACTACTCCAACGCAACAAAAACAGTCAACACAAACCCTCAAGCTCACACACGAACAACACTACAACAGTGCACTACACGCTAACGTCACGCACGGTCTGCGGGAACTGCATGCCGGTCGGCTGCCGGGACGACCGATCATGCGGTAGCGGCGAAGCCCTCCTCCTCCTCCTCACCGGCGGCGTCGACGGCGGTCTCGATGACGACGGCGCTCTGGGCGTTTGTCCTCAAGCAGCTGAAGCGGCGGATCTCGCCGACGTTGCCCGCTGGCTTGGGCACGCTGGCGAGCTTGGTCATCGACTTGGCGAACTGCGCGAAGAAGGCGTCCTTGCTCGCCGCAAACTGCTTCACGATGGGAGCGGTTGTCTTGTTCTTCACGAGCGCCATGTCGGAGGTGAACACGCCCTGGTTGAACCCCAGCGCCTTGTAGTACCCGTTGTCGAACAGGTCCGGGGTGATCACGTCCAGGTTCTGCAGACGGTCCGGGTTCTTGCTGCAGTTGGCGGCGAGCTTCTTGGAGAAGGTGTCGTCGGCGCGCTGAGACCGGTCGGAGAAGCTGCCACACTGCGACCTCCCGATGGTGTGCGCCCCAGAGAGCGCCACGAGGTCGGCGACGTCGCCGAGGCCCCTGGTGCCGAAGGACTGCACCAGAGCGGCGACGCTGGCTGTGGCCGGCGACGGGAGGTCGAACACCTTGTCCTGTGACGCCGGGGCGAGGCTGTCGAGGTTGCCGAGGGGCACGGGGAAGGTGGGTCCGCCGGAAGCAACGACGGCAGCGCGGGTGGCGAGCAGGGTGATGTCGGCGCACGAGACGACGGGTCCGCAGGCGGCGTGAGCCATGGACCGGATGGACTCGATGAGCTGCATGGCGCGCGGCTGGATGGTGAGGTTGGGGCCCAGCGCCGTCTCGCGGCTCGAGGTGGAGTTGAGGAGGATGGAGGCGTCGCAGCCCTGCGGGAAGCAGTCATGGAAGTAGATGCGGACGAGGCCGGCGGCGATGGCGATTTCCCTCGTGAGGGCAGCCTGCACCGCCGCGCGCACGATGCCGTCCAGCTGCGGGCACGTCTCCGCGTGGAAGTCCCGGGACAGCGTGGACGTCAGGGCTGCGGCGGCAGGGGAGAGCAGCAAGGCCAGGGTGGTCAGGGCGGCCAGCAGTGAGCTGCTGCTCGCCATTGTTGGTGTGGAGCTTGAGCTTGAGCTGAAGCTTCTGAGTGCAGTGGCGGTGGGCTCGTGGCTTCCTCACGTCGAGTAGTAGGCATCATTTATAACCGGAACTGGTTTGGATTGTACTGACAGAGTCACGCACTAGCCATGTGCCCCGAATATATTAAGGCAGCGTCACAGAGAAAAAAAAGGATGCGTGCAGGTGACTATAGCTACCAGCAACCTCTCACATGCCGAGTTTTAATTTGTCCTATCCTTGTATACTGCATCCCTGCTGTATATACTTCTATGCGTCGGTCGATTTCTTCCCAGCCGTTGGATCTGTCGCGCATAATCCTCAGTCAGACTCGGATTGTTCTTCCCAAACGCTACATGCACAACTTTTCCTTCCTACCGATGGAACGTTAGCCCAACCGCCTGCTGCCGCCACCCGCCCACCCACGGCCGAGACTGGGCCACGCGCATGTCTCGCCGCCTTCGACCTCTGCCGCTATGCTATTCATGGTCTCTGTCTCCGGCGACCCCCAGCCTTTGACTCACTCCCAGCTCCAATGCGTGTGGTGTGCCATCACCGGCTCTGACTCGCTCTAATCTCGGTCTCGGGGATACACGCGCGGGAGAATCGACTTACGAAAAAGAAATTTCAATTGTCCACGGAATAGCAAAATGAAGATTAAGTTAGTTACCACATAGTTTATGTGTTAATAAGTTTGATCAACTAAACTCTTGAACTTTTTATTTAGAGAATCGATCGATGAAAAAAGAAAAAAAAACAGATGATATGAACCTAGCGTACTAAGCTAGTCTCTAGTAGAGAACCAGTGGTTGAATGATAAGAAGGATGGTTGTACCCAACCCAGCAGGGAACAAACACAGGTTTGGTACGTGTGTGTCTCATAAAACCGTAGTATAAGAGACGACGTTCACGTCGATAGCGTGACGTTTGTGGTTACTTCGTCGATCCCAAGACCTGCCGGACCAGTCTGTCGAAGGTGCTCACAGAAATAAGGACTGTGTATACATTCACAGGGATGAGTGTACACGAGTTTCTACGTCTTTACTGTGTTTTTAAAGAAAGTTAGTCTCTAAAAAACAAAATACCCGTCTTTTCATGTTGTTAATGCAGAAGCAGAGCACCTACTACTCCTACCTCTAGTGCACATAAGAAAATAAGAAAATGTACCGGAATTCGGGCACATTAATGGACCAACGTGTTTTTTTTTGTGGGCAATAGGCACGTACTACGTGTTGATAGGATAACATGTTGAATACAAGTACCGCACACGTATGTACGAGGGTAGACAAGAAAGGTATTTTCTTCGTAGTGCGTCGATCATGACATGCGCCGCGGCGTGAGGCACCCAGAGTGATAGCGGAACAATATGAATAATGCTGCCACTGCTACCATTGTCGACCCGTAAATTAAGCACAGTACGTACAAGCTGCCGGAAATGGCGGGAAATGTTTGGTGCCATGCATGCGTGCATGCGCGTGGCTGGCCTCTGCACCGTGCGCGTGGTGGACACGATCCATGTTCTAGGTCAGTTGGTACGTACGTGGCGAATGGTACTGTAGAATATTTGGGTTGGTTCGGTGGCTGTTGGGGGGCAGGACAATAATATCACAGGATCCAACACTGGAAGCACGCATGCATGCACCACCAGGTACTCTCTCCGTTTCTAAATATAAGACCGTTTAGAGATTCCAATATGGACCACATACGGAGTAAAATGTGTGAATCTATATTTTAAAATATGTCTATATACATTCGTATGTAGTTCGTATTTAAATCTCGAAAATGTCTTATATTTAGAAACGGAGGGAGTAGAAGTTGCTCGCAGCTCATGCATGTCATTTCCACCGTGCTAAATTCATACATATTTTTTGAAGGTTCTAGGGGGCCAGAAAACCGCCATCTGGATTTCCTACATGTAGAAAAAACATCCATGAGTTTAACGAGCTACTCTTTCTGTTTTTTTTTTTTTGCAAGGAAGCGAGCTACTCTATCTTTTGGCATACAAATGGAACTATAAACATACGACGTTGTTTCTTTTGTAGAGTTTTATCCCTTGTTTATTTCCTCTTGTAGGTCTTTCTTTTTGCTATTTTCGTGGTTTTGGGAGTGGTTCCAGTGAGAGATCTTCGGCAAACTTAGACATAATTGAAGAGGCAATGTTTCCTTGTGCGACCATCTACCATCATCTTCGGCAATAAACCATTGGCTCAACAGATTCTATATCAAAATCATGCTACTATATTAGTATGTTTCACTCTGTCTTTGCATTGTGTGCTCTTCTAGAAAGATCCAATCGCCTTAAGTTCTTAGGCCCGCAAGAATGGCGTACGTCATGTTTGCACACCATTCTTGAAATACCCTCAAGTGTGAGCATAACATTGGGAGGAGTCATAACACCCCACACATGTCGTCCATAGCGGCAATCTTTTTGCCTTTCTCCTCCCATCGAATTGCCACGAAGGACATAATGACATGCGACTCATATCACCTTGGACAATTGACACGTAGTGTGGGGCAAAAACGGTAAAGAAAAAACTATTATTCGATATGATAACATGCGCCGGCTCACAACAAACTCACAACCCGATGTGCTGAGAACTCCCCTTTTTTAGGGAGCTTAGAAGTTGAAAGAATACTTCGTACGATACCCCCCCCCCCCCCCCCCCCCCGATCAATTGTCGAAGGAGAAAGTGATGGCCACTTGACATTGCAAAAAGGTACTAGGAAATTAAAGTGTATGCTAGTACCACCAACAATATAATTTGTTTCAAAAAAGGGAGTCAAGTCCGGCCTAGTTGATGCACGCAACCAAAGTACCAAAAAAGTATGGACTCTATAGTAGTACGTGGGTCTTATCCAGTGATCACACATCTGCACTTACGGTTAAGCATGCCCTTTGTTTACGGCGGAGTACATGGTATGATCTACAGTCCACACTAATTAAAAATGTTCTGGTCCACACTAAGCTAGAGAGCCTAAGGCTATGCTTGGTTGAGCTGTGGATTCTAAAAAAGCTGTTGCGAGTGGGTTGAGCCTTAAGTCGGAGGGGCTGCAGTGGGTTGCATGGTGGCAATGTTCATTGTATCTATTGTCCTACATATTTCCAGTCCTCATATGTGCTCCAAACTAATCTCACAATGATTTTTACATGATTTCCACATGAAGAAGTACAATGTCCTCTCGAGTTTTTTTTGCCGGTTAACAATCAGTTAGTTTAAAAGCCAAGTTAAAAAAAAAAGTGACGACGAGCATGCAGCTGGGCCTGTGTTCAGTGGAGCGTGAAACAAAGCAAAGGACAAGCCGATCGCTTGCTCTTTGTATGCCGGAGCTATTTCTTGCCTTTTCTGAGACGGTACTCCGTTTCGTAGTAGGCAAGCGCGTTATGGGCCTGCCCAATCCGGGTTTGAGCATGAGCGGTTTTCTGGGCATGCTTTTTTTTCTGCGTGTTTCCCTTGTTGCTTTTATCTTTTTTCTTGTGGTTTCTTTGGTTTTGTATTTCTTTAGCGATTTTATTCAGTTTCTCCTTTTTTTTCTTCGGTTTTCTTTGTTTCATTCTTTTGTTTTCACCAGTTTTCTCCTGTTTTTTTCTTATTATCTTTCTCTTCTTAACACATTTTCTACTTTTCTCAGTACACACTGCATATTTATTTATTCATGTGTAACTTTTTTTGAGACATGTTGAATATATTTGAAATACATGATTTACATTTTTTCAAATACATGGTTTTGAACTTTTTTTAATACATGTTTAACATTTTCCAACTATAAGTTGAACATTTTTTTAATGGCCCAAAACATATTTTTAAAACTACGCGAACATTTTTTACACTGTATAAACATTTTAAAGAAATTTCACATTTTTTTTGGAACGTGTGATCAGTTTTTAAGTGTCACAACCATTTTTTTAATTGTCGGAAACATTTTCTTTGAACTACGCAAACATTTTTTACATTGTACAACATTTTTTTTAAATGTCACGCACATTTTTTTGAAAGACATGAAAATATTTTAAATGTGACGAACATCTTTTAAATGCTATGAATGTTATTTTAAAGTTACGCTAACAAAACTTTTACATTGTGTTAACATGTTTCATATTCACGGTGAACATTTTTTAAAATAAGTAAATTAAGTATATTGAAATATATGCATTTAGAATGTTTTATCAAATATAAAAGTATAAATGGAAAAATCAAACAAAAAATAGTGTAGGTGCCTGTACGTGCCTATGTGGGCAGAGGAAAAATATTATTATCTTGCAGTGTATCATTGGCTGCCCCCGGCTGCCAGTGAGCGCTCTGCGTTCTGTCTCGCTATAAGACGCTATAAGCGAGACCAAGCATTCGGGCGTCATATGGCTGCATCGCTCGTTTTTCCAATGTAGTAGGCCGAGCCAACAGGACGTATCAGGCATGATGTTGAATTCTGTCGCTGATTCGGTTAGGCTAGCAAGTTTCTTTTTCCAAATGTTAGGTTCGGGATCTACTTACTGCCTTTCTCCCTTCCCTTTTTTATTTATTTTGGAAACACTTTTATTGCTTTATTTATTTGTAAAACTGTTTTTCTTGCTTATATATTTTTCTCAATTCATACTTTATATATTTTTCTGCATTTGACCTAATTTTTTCATACAGATCTCAAAATTTTCACCACATTGTTATAATTTGTTTCACCACTTGGAATAAACGGATAGATATCTCAAAAACAATCAACAACTCAAAAAATGTTATAATTTGTTTTTTAATCAACATTTATCAAAACATATTAATCATGTTTTAAAAGTGACCATTTGGTATTTAAGAAATGTTCATTGTGTATTCAAAAAAATTCATCCGTATGTAAAAAATGTTCATTGTGTATTTTATAACGTCAATTTTTTGTTTAAAAAATTAATGTATGTCAATATGTTCATTGGGCATAAAACAAAATTAACGTGTGTTTACAAAATGTCCATCATGTACTAAAAAATGTTCATCATATATTGACAACATGTTTATCGTGTATTCAGAAAATATTCATCATAAAGTTTGTCTAAATAGTTCATAAAAAAAGTCCATATAGCTCACAAGATTTGTTTAGACACATGGGAATATGTTCAGATATGCCACAAGACTTGTTCCGACAGTCCACACAAAATGTTCATGCCCTTTGAAAAAATTGTTCCGACAATTCCAAGCAAGTTTCTGCTTCTCCAGCCCATCCCATACATTTCAACAAGTTGCTGTTTTCTGTCGTTGATTGATGAAGGGGCATTGCTGTTTTCGCTCAGTGCATGCTTGAATGTTCAAAGCCACTACCTCCTGCTCTGCATATCTATACGTGCTAGAGATGCAAATTTGGAACCTAGAAGGTACCTTTCGACCCTTGTTAGTTCAACCTAACGAACTAATTTTTTTTAAAGTGAGGTGAGTTCAGAAATTTTAGTTCATTTAGTTGAAAATAAAGTGTAACATCCCAAATTTTCAATTTAGAATGTTTTACAATTATAGCTAAGCATCTATTGCATTTTGTTTGAATTGTGGTGGAAATTGAAATTTCAGAGGCATTGGAGTTTTCTGTTTGAATTTGAATTCATTTCAAACTGGCATTTGAATTTCATTTCAAAATTTCTGACAAAATACTTTGATCAAAAACTATGAGAGGAGGTAACATGACACCCCAAAAGTCAGAGAAAATAATGCCAAAAGTATTTGAATTCAAATTTGGTTTTATTTGGAATTTTCAAAAAAATGTTTTTTATAAAGTTTTTATTTTGCCTCTGAAAAATAGTTCACCTTTTAGGATTTATTTGTCTGATCATTTTGCTGTATAATAGGTATATATAATATTTTTTATTTTCTTTTCTAGTAAGTCTTTTCTCTCTCTGTTTAATTCAAAATTTGGAAAAATGTTTTAAAAGAAAAAAAAAACCCGGCGGCCCGTCTCTCTCTCTCTTCCCTCACCCGCAGCCCAACGGCCGCACCAGGCCCAGCTGGCCTGCCTCGCCCGAACCACCTCCGGCTCGGTCGCCCGACCCGCTCGCCTCTTCCCCGCGTCGCTGACCACTGGGCACCACGTCGTCTTCCTCCTTCGCAACGGCCGCGCTCGAATCCCGCACGCTCCCGCCGCCGCCGCCGCGTCCGATTCGCTCGGGATCACGCCCCGAGCTTGCCCCCTCCTCCAAGTCGTTGCCCTATATAAACCCCTCGTCGGCCTCCCTCGACCCCCCCCCCTAAAACCCCTCGCTAAAACCCACCGAAGAGCCCGTCCTCGCCGTTCCGATCTCGCCGGCAGAAGCTCTTTCCGCCGACGAATACGACGCCGGTGAGCACCCTCAGCCTCTCTAGTTCCGGCCATCAGCCTAGCTCAACCCCACGCACTCCTTTGACATCCTTTTTCCCACCATTGTCATCTACAGAGAGCTCCCGAGCATCGCACGCCCTCGCCGGAGCCGCAGAGCACCCAGAGCTCCGCCGCTTCGCCCCGCCGCCGTCCGACGCCCCCGATCTCCTCCGACACCACCCCCGACTTCGTCTCGCTCCGCCGCATCGCCCCGACCCCACCACCGTCGCCGACGACCGCTGGAACCGCCGCCACCACCGGACCCGAGCCGCCTCCCGTCGTCGCCGTGGTACGACCTCGTACGTCCGATCTGTAATCTACAGCTTAGATTAGATCAGCGAACAGTTAGGTTTCGTTTTTTTAGATCGGTTTTTATTACGGTTTATTTTTGGTTTAGATCAAACCGGCCGATCGGTTTTTCATTTTATACGCGCGTACTTTTCTGTTTGATATCGGCCACCCGCTAGTAAGCATCGGCCGAACACCCCTTAGCCAATAGGCTTGCGCCACGTAGCTTCGCCCGATCCTTAGTGTTTTTTTTTGTTTTCTGTTTTAAAAACAAAATAGTTTCAGTTTTAGAAAATTAATATCTCCTAGGATTTTAGTGTTTGAATTTGATTCTTTTTGCATTAGACTAGAAATTTTATGAAGTTTCTGTAGATATCAAGTTTGACTAGATTTGATAGGTTGAATTTGAATTTGCATGAAATTTGTTCAAATCACTAGATTGGCTATATTTTGAGCTAGGAGTATTATTTTTGGGTGATTCTTTTTGCTACTGGTTCTTTGTGACTTTGTTTATCAGTAGGATTAAATTGGTGAATTTTAGGATTATTAAAAAAATTAGGTTTTAACGAAAACAGTACTGTTTGTGTTTTATAGGTTTTGTGCTATTTCTTTTAATTTTAATTGCTTTAAATTGTTTTCTTTAGTTATTTTTGACATATTCTATTTAGTTTCTGTTAAGTTATCAGTAGCTATTTTAGTTGCAGTAAAAAATATTTTTTGTATTTTTTTTCTTTTATCCTACTAGAAAACTTGTTTTGAGCATTATAGGAGTTTTACAAATGATTTTAATATAATTCTTTTTGTATAAAATTTTGTTGTGTTTTTCTTTCTGTTATTTAGTAAAAACTTTATTTTTGTTTCTGTTAAAATTTATTTAGTGGTAGAAAACTTTTGTAGCTTGTTTTACTTATAGTAAGACTTTGCATTGAGTTTTAGAGTTTTCTTTGGTTTTTGTTTTTGGTTTTATTTGTGTGATTTATTGTTTGTTTAATATTAGTTTACTTGCTGTTATAGTGTTAAGTTGTATGATGAATTGCTTATGTGGTGAATGTTTGTATCGATAGATTATCCGGAGTGCGAGGCTTGCTATTACGAGTCGTTAGAGTTTGAAGATCGTCACCAAGGCAAGTCATTTGATCATGTATTTCATTACCTATGTTTTTGTATTGCATTAGTTGTTATCCTCCCCACCATGCATGCAAGTAGGTGAATTTGATTTATGTTCTTGAGTAGTATCATGTGGTAGGTTGAACCCAAATCTCCTTGTTACCAATGCCCGGGAACGTTGTAGTTATTTTGCTATGCTTCATAGACGGGGTTGGTTGAGTGAATTACATGGGAGTTGTGAGAGTTAAGTTGATGACTACAACCCCAAGACTTCAAGATCTCTAGACGGACTTCAATTCACTACTGGGTGGAGGACGGATGGAAGGGCACCCTAGAGCACCCAGTGGTTGACCCAGGGATGCATGGAGAAGCGCCATGACATCTTGTGGAAAGCTTCACCCAGGCACGAAGAGACGGATGGATATACCTTGACCGGAAGCTTACCTGTGTAGCCGCAAGTCACTATGGGCTCTGGCTTGGTCGACCCTAGGCGGGACTCTGGACGGACGGTGCCAGCAGATGTAGAAGAACGGTAGGAAATGGATGGGCACCGGCAGTGGCCCAGAGGAACTCTACGGAAGACCATGTTTCGTTCGTCCCGTCTTCAAACACCATGCGGTGCGAGGACATAAAGGAGGGAACGATTCTTGCGGGTAAAGTGCACAAGACTCTGCAGAGTGAAATCTAATCGATTAGCCGTGTCCCCGGTTACGGACATCTGAGCCTCTGGAATTGGATTTATTCGGAACTCTCAACACCAATCATAATTAATAAATTGTTGGGTTAATAATGATTTCGGGTATGAGACATTGGTTGGCGGAACCATCTCATTAACAACAATAACTTTGTAGTAATTACAAGCAAGTCCTTTTGTTGTAGGGAAAAATTGGCTTTTCGCAAAAACTTAAACTTAGAGCCCCACAGCCAAATTGCATATAGAGATAGCATTTTATTATTGTTCTCTCTCTGTGACTTGCCGGCATATTCAAAATGCTGACCTAAACGGCTGCAACGTCTCCTGTTACAGAGGTTTATTCCGACCAGGAGTGAGGCTACGATCTACGCTCGGTGATTGCCCTTTGGAGTCGGATGGGCTCGCTTTTCGTCTACGCTTCCGCAGTAGTTTATCTCATGAGTTGGCCTTCGGCCGAATTTATTCTGATGTAATAAAGACTCTATATGAGATTCGATGTAATAAATCATGTGTGATTGAACTTTGATATTTTCATCAATGTACTGTGTGTGCCAGCATGATCTTGGGATGGTACAGTTACACAGAGACTTGACCGTTTTCGGGTCGGGTCGCTACAGAGATGGTATCAGAGCACACGCTGACCGTAGGACGTAACCCCTAGGATCGGAAAGCCATATGAAGAAATTAATTTATTTTATGTTTTTATTTTTCTGTAATTCTCCCCTGTTCATTTCTGACTTCTCCCCGATTTCAACATTTTAGATGGTCGCCGAGTTCACCCCAGTCCTGCTGCCGGAGTTTTGCCAGCCGGATGAGACGATGCCTTTCGGCAAGCAGCTAGTTCAGATCATTAGGGAGTTGAAGATTGCTCTGCCTTCCATCATCGGGACTCCTACCATGGCACTTCCGACGGACACCCGCTATAGGATTGTGGTGCACATACCAGGGAGGACCTTCGGAAGCTTCTCGGCGCCCATTGACTTCCGGTTTACTTCCCCCACTTGGATCCTCACTAGGAACATAGCTATTCATCGTGCACTTGGACACATCCGGGAGGAGTACAGGGCTGAGCTCATCGGATCAGACTTCACCATGATCTCCCGCAGAACTGCAGATGGAGAGATCGTGCGCACCGTGAATGACGACTCCATCCTCTCATTTGTCCAAGACCTGGAGGCTCACATCAGGACTCTGGAGGTTCAGACGCGCAGAAGCACAAAGATGTTCAGGAAGCTGTTGTTCCGTGAACTAGATTTGGAGGACAAAGTGCGCGAAGACCACGAGGAGCATGAAGAGGAAGTCAAGGACCTTCTGGAGAGGATCCAGAACTTGAAGACTTATATTGCTACGGTGGAAGAGAAGATGGACCTGGGAGAAGACCTTTACCCAAATGGTGACGATGGACCCTTAGTGAGCAATGATGAGGACTACGAGGAGAGCACCACTGAAGGACACACCAAGAGAAGACGCACCAACGAAAGACGCACCACTGGAGGACACAGCACCATGGAGTTCTGAGGAGACACTTAGTCGTGACCGCCATGTTATTTTTATTTTCTCGTTGATCGATTAGGCCGATGATTTCGATTTGTCGTAAGACTTGTATCCCGAGTTTGAACTATGTTTGAGTTGAATAAATGGATGATTGGTGTGTTAATGATTGTTGCATGCATATGGGTAGTGTTATTTTCTCTTTAGACCCTTGTTCTATTCTAATTCTCACCCACTCCAAAACATCAGATGCCTCCGAGACATGACCCCGGATTCAACTTCCCACCAGAGCTCACTCAGCTGATCCAATAGAAGAATGCCTTGATGTAGATGCTGATCCAGAACAACAACAACAACAACAACAACAACAACAACAACAACAACAACCACCCCCTGTCGACAACCTGACCCATTTCTTAAGGTTGAATCCGCCGGTGTTCTCTAGCAGCACCGAGCCGATTGTTGTTGATGATTGGCTCCGCAAGATCGGAAGGGAGCTAGTAACTGCTGGATGCACGGATGCGGAGAAGGTGCGCTTTGCCGCACATCAGCTTGATGGACCCGCAGCCTCTTAGTGGGAGAACTACACCACCACTTTCCCCATTGCCACAGTTACCTGGGATCAATTTCAGCAGGCCTTCCGCACCGCTGATGTCTCAGCTGGTGCCATGAGTTTGAAGAAGCATGAGTTCCGCAACTTACGCCAGGGGAACCATACTGTGGTGCAGTACGTGGACGAGTTCAATCAGTTAGCTCGCTATGCCCCAGATGATGTGGCCACAGATGCCGCAAAGCAGGAGAAAATTCTGGAAGGACTCAATGATGAACTGGGAATGCAGCTGATGGTGGCTACCTTCAACAACTACCAGGAGCTGGTAGACAAGGTCATCATTCTTGAAGGCAAGCAGCAACAAATGATAGATAACCGTAAGAGGAAGTACGGACAGGGAAAGTACAGCTCTGGAGCTCAGCAGAAGCCCCGCTACACTCCGTACTCGGGAAACACTGGATCAGGAGGACACACTCACCACACCCATGGAGGACATACTCATGGAGGACATACTCATGGAGGACATAACCATGGAGGAAATGGGAACAGTCGTCACAACAACAGCAACTTCAAGTCTGGAAATGGAGGCAATGGCAGTCAATACCGTCCTGCTCCGGCTCACAAGGATCTGAGTCATATTACCTGTTTCAAGTGCAAGAAGACGGGACATTATGCCACTGATTGTCCAGAGGCCAAGTAGGGAAATGGAAACGGCAACGGCAACGGAAACTCAGCAACCAAGAAGCCCAATCCTTTTCCCCGTGCTCATGTGAACCACATTGATGTGGAGGAGGTTTACGATCAGTCCGAGACAGTTGTTGGTAAGTTCTTGTTAAATTCACGTCCAGTATTGGTACTTTTTGATTCTGGTGCATCGCATTCATTCATATCAAGGGTAGTTGTGGAAAACTATGGTTTGCCCACTAGAACCCTTAGGAGCCCTCTTCAGGTTAGCTCCCCAGGAGGTGAGATGACGGCAGGCTTAGGTTGTCACTCGAACCTCAGCATCGGAAATCATGAGTTTCCCGTAGACCTCATTGTATTGGAGTCATAGGGATTGGACGTAATCCTAGGCATGGATTGGTTGACGAAGTATGAAGGGAACATTGACTGTGCCCGCAAGACGATTTTGCTCACCACCCCAGAGCAGAAGAGGATCAAGTATGTATCTAGGCACACACCGAAGAATACTCGGGTAAATTCCCTCACGGGAGTTGTCCAGGAGGAAGTGCCGGTTGTAGAAGACTTCCCCGATGTATTTCCGGAGGAATTACCAGGAATGCCACTGGACAGAGAAATTGAATTTTTGATTGAGTTACTGCCAGGGACAGCCCCAATATCCAAGAGACCCTATCGGATGCCCCCTAATGATTTGGAAGAAATCAAGAAGCAGATCAAGGAGTTATTGGAGAAAGGATATATTCGCCCAAGCTCGTCACCTTGGGGAGCCCCAGTTCTTTTGGTAGAGAAGAAAGATAAAACCTTGAGAATGGTTGTAGATTATCGTGCGCTGAATGAGGTGACGATCAAGAACAAGTACCCTCTGCTGATGATTAATGATTTGTTTGATCAGCTGGTTGGAGCCAGAGTATTCTCCAAGATCGATCTTCGATCAGGGTACCATCAGTTGAAGATTCGTGAACATGATATACCCAAAATAGCTTTCACCACAAGGTATGGTCTATATGAGTATACCGTCATGTCATTTGGATTGACTGATGCCCTTGCATATTTTATGAGTATGATGAACAAGGTATTTATGGAATATCTGGACAAGTTTGTCGTGGTGTTCATCGATGACATATTGGTTTTCTCCAAGAGCGAGGAAGAACACAAGGAGCACTTGCGTCTAGTTCTGGAGAAACTCCGAGAACATCAGTTATATGCCAAGTTCAGCAAATGTGAATTTTGGTTGAAGGAAGTCAGATTTCTCGGACATGTTATTTCAGGAGAAGGAATAGCAGTCGACCCCACAAATGTTGAAGCAGTCACCAAATGGAAGTCACCTACCTCAGTCAAGGAGATCCGCAGTTTTCTCGGACTTGCAGGATACTACCGGAGGTTTATTGAGAATTTCTCCAAGATTGCTAAGCCCATGGCTGAGCTGTTGAAGAAGGAAACAAAGTACAATTGGACCGAGGATTGTGAAGCCAATTTTCAGGAGCTGAAGAAACGTTTGGTTACAACCCCAGTGCTAATTTTGCCGAACGTACGCAAGGATTACCAGGTGTATTGCGACGCTTCCCGTCAAGGGCTCGGAGGAGTGCTCATGCAGGAAGGAAAGGTTGTAGCTTATACCTCCAGACAGCTACGGCCTCACGAGATGAACTATGCCACACATGATTTGGAGTTAGCAGCCGTAGTGCACGCACTCAAGACCTGGAGACATTTCCTTGTCGAAAACAGTTGCGATGTTTACACGGATCATAAGAGCTTGATGTACATCTTCACGCAGAAGGAGTTGAACCTCAGACAAAGGAGATGGCTAGAATTGATCAAGGACTATGACATGAGATTGCACTATCACCCAGGGAAAGCAAATGTTGTAGCAGATGCCTTGAGCCGTAATAGCTACGTGAATACTCTCATAGCAGGAGGATTACCCCAGGAGTTAGCCGACGATCTCAGAGATCTCCGATTGGAGATAGTTCCGAGAGGATATGTTGCCACACTGGATATTCAGTCCACTCTGACCGAAAGAACCCGAGAAGCCCAGAAGTCGGACAAGGAAATTGCAGAGATAAAGGAAAGGATGAGTAAAGAAAAAGCTAAAGGTTTTCGTGAGGATGAACATGGAACTATATGGTTTGAGGATCGTATCTATGTGCCCAATGATCCAGAACTCAGGAAGTTGATACTTCAGGAGGCCCACGATTCACCATACTCAATACATCCAGGTAACACCAAGATGTATCTGGACTTGACGGAAAGTTTCTGGTGGACAGGTATGAAGAAGGATATTGCCGAGCATGTAGCAATATGCGATGTTTGTCAGCGCATAAAGGCAGAACATCAAAAGCCAGCAGGGTTACTTCAACCTTTGCCGATACCCGAGTGGAAATGGGAAAAGCTTGGAATGGATTTTATCACAGGATTACCCAGGACTCGTTCAGGTTACGATTCCATCTGGGTAGTGGTTGATCGTTTGACCAAGGTAGCACACTTCATTCCCGTGAAGACCACATATACCAGTGCTAAGTTAGCCAAGATATACATGACCAGGATCGTATGTCTGCATGGAGTTTCGAGGAGTATCGTATCAGATAGAGGAACACAATTTACCTCAAAGTTTTGGAATCAGTTACACGAAACTTTGGGTACGAGGCTGGAGTTCAGTACAGCTTTTCATCCGCAGACAGATGGACAGACCGAGAGAGTCAACTAGATTCTGGAGGACATGTTGAGAGCTTGTGCGCTAGACTATGGAGCTAGCTGGGATGATAATTTGCCCTACGCAGAGTTCTCATACAACAACAGTTATCAGACTAGTTTGAAGATGGCCCTTTTCGAGGCTCTATACAGAAGGAGGTGCAGAACACCATTGTTGTGGGATGGTGTTGGAGACCGAAAACTTTTTGGTCCCGATCTTATCAGAGATTCCGAAGAGAAGGTCAAGTTGATTCGCGACAGACTCAAGATAGCTCAGTCGAGATAGAGGAGTTATGCCGACAGTAAACGCAAGGAGGTAACATACGAAGTGGGAGACCGAGCATATCTCCGTGTGTCTCCACTTCGAGGAATCAAGAGGTTCGGTGTTAAAGGAAAATTAGCACCCAGATTTATAGGCCCTTACCAAATTCTTGAACGGAGAGGAGAAGTTGCATACAAGCTGGAATTGCCGGAAGGGCTGTTAGGAGTTCACGATATCTTTCACGTTTCCCAGCTGAAGAAATGCCATGGTGAGATGGCGGATATCCCTTTGAGAGACACAGTGCCCCTAGAGGCCATACAGCTTGACAGTGATCTGACTTATGAGGAGAAGCCCGTCAGGATCCTCGAGACTGCGAACAGAGTTACCCGCAGCAAGATCATCAAGTTTTGCAAGGTTCTGTGGAGTCATCATACCGAGGAGGAAGCCACCTGGGAGCGCGAAGAAGACCTCCGTCGAGACCACCCGCACCTATTTTCTAGCCAACCCGAATCTCGAGGGCGAGATTCATCTTAAGGTGGGTAGGTTTGTAACATCCCAAATTTTCAATTTGGAATGTTTTACAATTATAGCTAAGCATCTATTGCATTTTGTTTGAATTGTGGTGGAAATTGAAATTTCAGAGGCATTGGACTTTTCTGTTTGAATTTGAGTTCATTTCAAACTGGCATTTGAATTTCATTTCAAAATTTCCTGACAAAATACTTTGATCAAAAAGTATGAGAGGAGTTAACATGACACCCCAAAAGTCAGAGAAAATAATGCCAAAAGTATTTCAATTCAAATTTGGTTTTATTTGGAATTTTCAAAAAAATGTTTTTTATAAAGTTTTTATTTTGCCTCTGAAAAATAGTTCACCTTTTAGGATTTATTTGTCTGATCATTTTGGTATATAATAAGTATATATAATATTTTTTATTTTGTTTTTCTAGAAAGTCTTTTCACTCTCTGTTTAATTCAAAATTTGGAAAAATGTTTTAAAAGAAAAAAAACCCGGCGGCCCGTCTCTCTCTCTCTCTCTCTTCCCTCACCCGCAGCCCAACGGCCGCACCAGGCCGAGCTGGCCTGCCTCGCCCGAACCACCTCCGGCTCGGTCGCCCGACCCGCTCGCCTCTTCCTCGCGTCGCTGACCACCGGGCCCCACGCCGTCTTCCTCCTCCGCAACGCCCGCGCCCGAATCCCGCACACTCCCGCCGCCGCCGCCGCGTCCGATTCGCTCGGGATCGCGCCCCGAGCTTGCCCCCTCCTCCAAGTCGTTGCCCTATATAAACCCCTCGCCGGCCTCCCTCGACCCCCCCTAAAACCCCTCGCTAATTAAAACCCACCGAAGAGCCTGTCCTCGCCGTTCCGATCTCGCCGGCCGAAGCTCTTTCCGCCGACGAATACGACGCCGGTGAGCACCCTCAGCCCCTCTAATTCCGGCCATCGGCCTAGCTCAACCCCACGCACTCCTTTAACATCCTTTTTCCCACCATTGTCATCTACAGAGAGCTCCCGAGCATCGCACGCCCTCGCCGGAGCCGCAGAGCACCCGGAGCTCCGCCGCTTCGCCCCGCCGCCGTCCGACGCCCCCGATCTCCTCCGACACCACCCCCGACTTCGTCTCGCTCCGCCGCATCGCCCCGACCCCACCACCATCGCCGATGACCGCTGGAACCGCCGCCACCACCGGACCCGAGCCGCCTCCCGTCGTCACTGTCGTCCCGCCGCCGTGGTATGACCTCGTCCGTCCGATCTGTAATCTACGGCTTACATTAGATCAGCGAACGGTTAGGTTTTGTTTTTTTAGATCGGTTTTTATTACGGTTTATTTTTGGTTTAGAACGAACCAGCCGATCGGTTTTTTATTTTATACGCGCGCGTACTTTTCTGTTAGATATCGGCCACCCGCTAGTAAGCATTGGCCGAACACCCCTTAGCCAATAGGCTTGCGCCACGTAGCCTTCGCCCGATCCTTAGTGTTCTTTTTTTATTTTGTTTTCTGTTTTAAAAACAGAATAGTTTCAGTTTTAGAAAATTAATATCTCCTAGGATTTTTAGTGTTTTAATTTGATTATTTTTGCATTAGGTTAGAAATTTTATGAAGTTTCTGTAGATATCAAGTTTGACTAGATTTGAAAGTTTGAATTTGAATTTGCATGAAATTTGTTCAAATCACTAGATTGGCTATATTTTGAGCTAGGAGTATTATTTTTGGGTGATTCTTTTTGCTACTGGTTCTTTGTGACTTTGTTTATAAGTAGGATTAAATTGGTGAATTTTAGGATTATTAAAAAAATTAGGTTTTAACGAAAACAGTACTGTTTTAGTGTTTTATAGGTTTTGTGCTATTTCTTTTAATTTTAATTGCTTTAAATTGTTTTCTTTACTTCTTTTTGACATATTCTTTTTAGTTTCTGTTAAGTTATCAATAGCTTTTTTATTTGCAGTAAAAAATATTTTTTGTATTTTATTTCTTTTATCCTACTAAAAAACTTGTTTTGAGCATTATAGGAGTTTTACAAATGATTTTAATATAATTCTTTTTGTATAAAATTTTGTTGTGTTTTTCTTTCTGTTATTTAGTAAAAACTTTATTTTTGTTTCTGTTAAAATTTATTTAGTGGCAGAAAACTTTTGTAGCTTGTTTTACTTGTAGTAAGACTTTGCATTGAGTTTTAGAGTTTTCTTTGGTTTTTGTTTTTGGTTTTCTTTGTGTGATTTATTGTTTGTTTAATATTAGTTTACTTGCTGTTATAGTGTTAAGTTGTATGATGAATTGCTTATGTGGTGAATGTTTGTATCGATAGATTATCCGGAGTGCGAGGCTTGCTATTACGAGTCGTTAGAGTTTGAAGATCGTCACCAAGGCAAGTCATTTGATCATGTATTTCATTACCTATGTTTTTTATTGCATTAGTTGTTATCCTCCCCACCATGCATGCAAGTAGGTGAATTTGATTTATGTTCTTGAGTAGTATCATGTGGTAGGTTGAACCCAAATCTCCTTGTTACCAATGCCCGGGAACGTTGTAGTTATTTTGCTATGCTTCGTAGACGGGGTTGGTTGAGTGAATTACATGGGAGTTGTGAGAGTTAAGTTGATGACTATAACCCCAAGACTTCAAGATCTCAAGACGGACTTCAATTCACTACTGGGTGGACGACGGATGGAAGGGCATCCTGGAGCACCCAGTGGTTGACCCAGGGATGCATGGAGAAGCGCCATGACATCTTGTGGAAAGCTTCACCCAGGCACGAAGAGACGGATGGATATACCTTGACCGGAAGCTTACCTGTGCAGCCGCAAGTCACTATGGACTCTGGCTTGGTCGACCCTAGGCGGGACTCTGGACGGACGGTGCCAGCAGATGTAGAAGAACGGTAGGAAATGGATGGGCACCGGCAGTGGCCCAGAGGAACTCTACGGAAGACCATGTTTCGTTCGTCCCGTCTTCAAACACCATGCAGTGCGAGGACATAAAGGAGGGAACGATTCTTGCGGGTAAAGTGCACAAGACTCTGCAGAGTGAAATCTAATCGATTAGCCGTGTCCCCGGTTACGGACATCTGAGCCTCTGGAATTGGATTTATTCGGAACTCTCAACACCAATCATAATTAATAAATTGCTGGGTTAATAATGATTTCGGGTATGAGACATTGGTTGGCGGAACCATCTCATTAACAATAATAACTTTGTAGTAATTACAAGCAAGTCCTTTTGTTGTAGGGAAAAATTTGCTTTTCGCAAAAACTTAAACTTAGAGCCCCACAGCCAAATTGCATATAGAGATAGCATTTTATTATTGTTCTCTCTCTGTGACTTGCCGGCATATTCAAAATGCTGACCTACACGGCTGCAACGTCTCATATTGCAGAGGTTTATTCCGACCAGGAGTGAGGCTACGATCTACGCTCGGTGATTGCCCTTTGGAGTTGGATGGACTCGCTTTTCGTCTACGCTTCCGCAGTAGTTTATCTCATGAGTTGGCCTTCGGCCGAATTTATTCTGATGTAATAAAGACTCTATATGAGATTCGATGTAATAAATCAGGTGTGATTGAACTTTGATATTTTCATCCATGTACTGTGTGTGCCAGCATGATCTTGGGATGGTACAGTTACACAGAGACTTGACCGTTTTCGGGTCGGGTCGCTACATAAAGAGGGTCGGACTATATCCTGGAGGTTCCAAATTTGCATCCCTAATACATGTCGTACAATTGGTTTTGTATTCCAAATAAGTTTCAAATGGTGTATAGAGAATTCAGATAACATTTGTCAAAGCGATGATCTAGGACGCGTTAGTTTTACAAATAGGAGTGAGCGAGTATATGATGTTTAGTAATAAATAAAACTAACTTAGAAATAAAGGCTCTAAGAATTCCACAAAAGCTTACCAATAATCAAGTCTGTCCTCAAAACTCAAGCAAAACAACATAAAATAAAGAGTACCAATTGACCAGATGACTAGATCGCCGGCATAAAGAACCGTGCATATTCCACCTGCTATATATATGACAACGAGAGGTCACCACATCATCAGTCCAACACTCCCGATAACAAATCAAAAGTTTGCCTCAGATCAGAAAAAAAAAAAAGAACAAATTTAACGCACGCCATAATAAACTAAATAAATGAGTAGCACTAGTAGTCTAGTACTGATGTTTCAGTAGAGAAGAAGAGGGCTTGTTTGAACTGGTCGTCGAGGTGCTAGCGTCGGAGGAAATGGTCGTTGTTGTACCAGAGGTTGGTGGCGGCACGCTGGAGCTGGACGAAGTCAGCGACGTCGACAGCCCAACTTCGTCGCCCAAGGCGAGCGGCGGCGGTGCGTACGTCGGCACCGGCATGTTGGAGGGGAGCACCGGCAGCTGGCTGCAGTTGTGGAGCGTGGCCATGGCTTCCCTGATGGTCGGCCGTGCGGTTGTGTCCGGGTGCGCGCACCAGAGCCCGACGACCATCACCCTCTCCACCTCTGCAGCGTCGTAGTTGGCGTTGAGCCGCTCATCCGCTGCCTCGAGGATGGCTCCCCGGCCATACAGGCCCCAGGCCCACTCGACCAGCCGGAAGACGCCGCCGTTCTTGCGCTGCTGGTCCTGGTCAGACGGGATCATGCTCATCGGCTTCCTGCCGCACGCGACTTCCAGCAGCACCACACCGAAGCTGTACACGTCGGACTCGGCGCTCGCCCTGCCGGTGACGATGCACTGAGGGTCTAAGTAGCCTGGAGTCCCTGAGACTGCGGTCATCGTCTGCGTCCCAGCGGCGTGGTCGACCAGCCTCGCGAGCCCGAAGTCCCCGAGCTTGGCTCCGAAAGACTCGTCCAGCATCACGTTGCTGGGCTTGATGTCCCGGTGCAGCACGCACTGCTCCCACTCCTCGTGGAGGTAGAGCAGTGCAGATCCAAGCTCCAGCAATATCTTCATCCTCATCGGCCATGTCAGGAAGGTGCCCTGCTTGCCATGGAGATGGATGTCCAGGCTGCGGTTGGGCATGAGCTCGTAGACCAGCAGGAGCTCCTCGCGGCCATGGCACCAGCCGAGGAGCTGCACCAGGTTCCGGTGGCGCAGCCTGCTTATCACCTTGATCTCCGACTTGTATTCCCTCTTTCCTTGCAGGGAGGACTCATGCTTGGAGAATCTCTTAATGGCCACGGCAAGCCCAGCTGGCTCTCTCAGGTAGCCTCGGTAAACTGCACCAAAGCCACCTTGCCCGAGCTTCTCCTCCGTGGCAAAGTTCCTCGTCGCTTCCACAAGCTCTTGGTATGGGAATCGCCTTGGGCCCGTCCCCATCTCGATCTCCGTCATTGGGTCACCTTCGCCTTCCGAGTCTGTGTAGTGCTCCTCCGTCTCCACGATTTTCTGGCGATGACGGCGCCGCACTACGAGTGTTGCTATGGCAGCAAAGAGGAGCACGAGGAACAATGTTGCGCCAGCAGCTGCCCCAGCTATAACTCCAGGGCCCGGCCTTGACGGGGAGGATGTTGCTACTGGTGGTGGTGGTGGCGGCGGCGGTTCCAACGAAGAGCTGAAGGACCAAGAGCGTAGCTGATGCAGTTCGATGGCGTTGGATGTGGACGCGGAGAAGCCAACCGAGACCTGCTCCGGCAATGCGCTCTTGAGGTCAACCTTGGAGCTAAGGCTGTAATTCCGGTCCCTTGCTTGGCCGGATCTATCATCACCGACCCATACCGTCACCGCCAAGATGCTGCTAACATTGTCGTACTTGATCACAGCGGTCAGGTTGTCCGTCAGCTCGAAGCTCGGCAGGGTCAGCGTGCTCACCGACCGGAGGGAGCTGACGTCGATGCCGATGTGGTCGTAGGTCTCACGGGGGTCGGACACCACCGTATTGTTGAAGGTGTCGAACTCCACCGCCACGAACCGGCTGTCGCCGGACGCCACGGCGTCCGCGCTCTGGTTGGTGAGCGCGAGGTTGTAGTCGGGGCAGCGGGCCGGCAGGCTGGATGGGTAGGCAGCAAGGAAGAATGCCATCCCTTGCCCCTTGCTGTTGATGTCACCGGAGATGGCGAACGAGAACCGGGTGGTGAAGCTGGCCACCTCGCCGGTCGCCTTGTCCCAGAGCAGCATCGGCCTGGTGTTGTACGACGCACGGCCATTGCTATAATCGATATTACCGAACCTGTTGGCGCTGATGTCGATCCATCCGACGCTGAAGGACGCGTCGCCTTCGATTTTGATGGCGGTCTGGTCCGCCGAGCTGAACGTGGAGTAGTTGAAGGACAGGGAGTAGGCAGGAGCAGGGAGGTAGAAGAAGATGAGGAGGAGGAGAGAACAGACGGTTGCTGTTGAAAAGCCAGCCATCCTGGGCGCCGGTGACGACGCATCCTCAATCCATAAACTCTGTTATTATACATACATGGAGAGAAACGTCAGGAAGAAGTCAGTCTAGCTGCCTTGTTCAATTAGTATTCAAGATCTCCTAGCTAGTCCTAGTCTAGAACGCTGAAAGCTTCAATCACCTAGTCAACTCCAACTCCTTGAGACCTTGACTACTTCCCAACCAAGGAACTCAGATTTTCTGCGGATTAGCTAAAATGCAGTCTGAGTGCGTTTTCGTTTTGTTAAAACGCAGCCGATTTCTAGGCCGTGCGATTTATTCGCGATTCATGCTGATCAAGCCGGAGACAGGGATGACGCAAAGGGGAGACGAGTCGATCTGAACTGTGCTGAAGGTCGTGGTGGCGACCGGTCAGGCAGACAGGTTTATGTTAAACCACAACGTGAATAAAACAAGGTATACTTGTTCAAAACCACACTACTTTGAGGTAACATCTTCTAACTCCTAGTATGTTAAAACAGCTAGAATCTGGTTGAACAAATCAAGCATACTTGTTCCAAACCACACTACTTTTTAAAGGAAAAGAGCATCCTTAATTAATACGTACGTACTAACAAAGATTCATTCCGTGGAAGCGCCAGGTCAAAGCAAACAAGGTATAAAATAAGACATCTTATTAGGATCCTACGTGCTAAGGAGTGAGGACAAACTGACCATACAAGCAAGTTGGAATCACCCTGGCAAATGACAAACTTTCAGCTCTATGCATCAGTTAGTCCGCACATACCATGAGCATTGCAAAACTGCTGATGTCAATCCCAAGTAAACATTCACACGAGTACAGCATTATCCAATACTTAATTCAATGAAAAGAACAATGAACTTACTTGATATGACAAGATTTCGCATATATTTCCCCCCTTCCCTATCCAAGGAAAGGGCTGGATTAGTCAAAACTCAGAGCATCCCATATTAGAACTGTTCTCAAATAATACTACTAGCTAAGGGAAACTACCCTATGACACATGTATATTCTGAGTAACAGGTCCATTTGAATAAATCATGCCTACTTGTTCACATCATCCTATTATGAAAAAAGTGAATCTCGTAATGATAAAGATGTTTAGACAGAAGCAAGAAAACAGACTCAATATACGGATAAACTATCAAGTAAAATCGAAAAGTGGATTATTGCTGAGTTATTAGGCAATAATATAATGGGAAATGCAGAGCAGAGACAAAGAACTTCACTTTCTATTTTCAAGAAATCCATCTAGCCCATACCACACCCAACAGCCATTTAGTGGCAGACCAACATTAGAGCATTTCCAATAGATGATGTGAATGCAAAAATAACTAACTTATACATCTCCGAGGCTCCAAAACCCACCTCCAACAGATAATGTAGATGCAAAAAAAATTACATCTCCGTCTCCCGGATATGTAAAATACAACATTTCGAGATGCAAATTTACATCTCCACCTACAGGATGTAAACCAAGATGTAAACGCACAGCCGCGCGCCAACCCCAACTGCCACCAGGAAAGTTCCCAACCCCCGATCCTCTTTCTGTCGTTGCCTTCGCCGGCCGATTCAGGCCATCACCGGCGCCGCCCCGCCGCCCCGGCCAGCTCCGGCGCCGCCCCAACCCATTCCAGTCCTCCGCCGGCCATCCTCGCCGCCTGGGCGAGCTCCGCCACATGCGCCCGCCGCCGCGATGCATGCCTCTGCTGCTTCCACCTCCGCCATGTCGTCCGACCGCGCGGGCTCCTCCTCCTCCTCCTTCCGTCGCGGGGGCTCGTCGGCGCGTGGTCCACTCCAAGCGCCGCACCACCCTGAGCCGCCGGCCTCTCTCCTTCCCTCCGTCTCTCTCTCTCAAATCTCTCTTCGCTCTCTGCAGGAATGGCCTCCGCTGCCTGAAACCACCACCGCCCCACCGAGCCGCCAGCCACTAGATCCGCGCCGCCTCAACACCCAGCGCTGCTGATGCTCGTGGTCCATCCCGATTGCTGCTGCTGTCACTTGTGGGCGCTCGATGAATTGCTGCCTCTGCTGAATGTGGGCGCTCGCTTCTGCTAATGCTGAATTGGTGCTGCTGGCAAATTAGTCTTGGGCGCTGGCTGCCGCTGAACTGTTGCTGCTAGCTAGCTAGCTTTCATTCGAGTGTGTAGACAGAGGTTCAATTATTGTTCAATTTCTGTTGCCAGCTAGCTAGCTTTTATTTGACTGTGTAGATACAGGTTCAGTTATAGTGTAGATACAGATTCATTTTGTGAGCAATTTTATCATGTTGTTGATTATGTGTGTGGTGATTTTGCAAAGTTTTTTTTGCAAAGTTAAAATTATATTTATAGTTCAAGTTTTATTCAATACATATGCAATTGCGAAGAACAAATTTGATTGACTGTGTTTAATTATGTTTCAAATGAAGTAGTAGTTGAATTTGCTAGTTTTATATCACAAATATACATCATCTATTGGAGTTGCTCTTTTACATCTCCAATATAAATCATCTGTTGGAGTTGCCTTTTTTTTGGAGATGTAAAAAGCATTTTTTGAAGATGTAAATTTTTACATCTCCTGTTTTATATCTCCAAATTTGCTTATTCTATTGGAGATGCTCTTACCTAGCCCCGTTTTCTCCACGGTGGTTTACATCTTAGTTTGCCAAAGTACACAAGAAGAAAGGTCATACCAGCACTACGTACCCGAGCATTCACAGCGCTGCCCCCAGCTTAGAACATCGGTCCCTATGATGAAGCTAAGATATTCTCATACGCTTGTAGGCTGTGAATTTTCGTCATAATCAATATGTCAATCAAAAAGTTCGTATGCGGTGCCTATGAACCAACAATGCTAGTGATTATGTTTGTTGTTTCATCATATACGCCAGAAATAAGAACCGTTCTAATTCCTCACATTCATATAAACATGTATTTTCTTCTGACATTCAATTTAGATGCAAACATTTTTTTTTTAATCCAAGGTGACTTTTGTTCCCCTCCATGTACATTTTGACGGTAAAATTGGCATGTGACAAATTAATAAACATACATGCAACATACCACGGCTAGGCCTGTAAGGTCAGCTTATTTGAAAGCCTCAATGCCGTAAATGTTCCAATTGTTCATAGGAAAATTTGCTTCAGAAAGAAAATTTAGCATATGCTTAGAGATAAATTTGATGCTACTAGCAATAAATTGTAGTAATGTAAACACATTGATATATTTACAGCTTGATCAGTAATATATAAGATGCAGCCCGCAGAAAATGAAAGAGAACAAAAAAGTAGCATAAAGAAAACCTTTTTGGCTGCTGACAGCATTCCGTGCCCTTGAATCTTTCAGCCTTTCTGATAAACCAGTGTCTGCTGTCTGCTTGGGCTTTTCTTGCATTGCCATACCATGATGGCCAGAAGCTTCTTGCTCCATTTCCTTCATCACCTATATAACAATCATTAAGCATATCAGAATAGGGCTTGGTGTTTGGTAACCAACAATAATGTGTCCCTCAAACCATGATTCATCATAAACAAACATTTTTTCTAAAAAAAAACACAAGAAACAAATTGTATGTTGACTTACTCTTTTAAATCAAACATGCTCCATGGCACACCGCAAGTCTTCATGGTCCCGTCTAAACCATAACCGAGCTGCAGAAGAGAAGTACTCCATCGTCTTATCGCTGAGTCTATCAAACAATCAAAACTGTACCAAGTTGTTGCCCGATGGCACATGTTCTGATTGTAGACACGCTCATCGGGTTTCCTGGTGATGCTCGAAGTGTGAAGTGGTATATATAATGTACTCCCTCCGTCCCATAATGTAGGACTTTTTTTGACACTACATTAGTGTCAAAAAAACGTCTTACATTATGAGAAGGAGGGAGTATATAGTAATGATTTCTCAATGGACTTAGAAATAAAGGCTGTACGTAGAGGATTCCATAAGCTTACAAACTAATCAAGCCTGTCCTCCATACTCAAACAAAACAACGTATAAAATAGAGGGTATGATCAGATCACGTACTAGAGCCGGCCGATGACAGTTAGTCCGACACTCCCGATAACAAATCAAAGGTTTTTTTCTAAAATAAAGAAGAGAACAAATCAAACGTACACCATAACCTACACAAATGACTAGCACTAGTACTGATGTTTCAGTAGAGAAGAAGATGCCTTGTTTGAACTGGTCGTCGAGGTGCTACCGTCCGTCCGAGGAACTGGTCGTCGTACAAGTGTTGTGCAGTGGGATGCTGGTGCTGGTGGACGATGTCAGCAACATCGACAGCCCATCATCCGCGCCCAAGGCGAGCGGTGGCTGAGCATATGTCGGCACCGGCATCTTGGAGGGGAGCACCGGCAGCTCGTCGACCTTGGAGTAGAGCTTGGACATGGCTCCTCTGATGGTCGGCCGTGCGCTCGGGTCCGGGTGCGCACACCACAGCCCGACGACCAGCACCCTCTCCACCTCCGCTGCGTCGAAGTCGCCATTCAGCAGCTCGTCGGTGGCCTCAAGAATGGCTCCCCGGCCATACAGCCCCCAGGCCCACTGAACCAGCCGGAAGACGCCGCCGTTCTTTTGCTGCTGGTCCTGGTCGGCTGCGATAATGCTCATTGGCTTCCTGCCACATGCTACCTCCAGCAGAACCACACCGAAGCTGTACACGTCTGACTCGGCGCTGGCCCTGCCGGTGACGACACACTGGGGGTCCAAGTAGCCCGGAGTCCCCGAGATCGCAGTCATCGTCTGCGTCCCAGCAGCATGGTCGACGAGCCTTGCGAGCCCGAAGTCGCCCAGCTTAGCACCAAATGACTCATCTAGCATCAGGTTGCTGGGCTTGATGTCCCGGTGCAGCACGCACTGCTCCCACTCCTCGTGGAGGTAGAGCAGCGCGGACCCGAGCTCTATCACTATCTTCATCCTCATTGACCATGTGAGGAAGGTGCCCTGCTTGCCATGGAGATGGATGTCGAGGCTGCGGTTGGGCATGAGCTCGTAGATCAGCAGGAGCTCCTCGCGGCCGTGGCACCAGCCGAGGAGCTGCACGAGGTTCCGGTGGCGCAGCCTGCTTATCACCTTGATCTCTGCCTTGTACTCCCTCTTTCCTTGCAGGGAAGACTCATGCTTGGAGAACCTCTTTATGGCAACAGCAAGCCCAGCAGGCTCTCTAAGATAGCCTCGGTATACGGTGCCGAAGCCACCTTGCCCAAGTTTCTCCTCCATGGCGAAGTTCCTCGTCGCTTCCACGAGCTCATGGTATGGGAACCGCCTTGGCCCCATCCCCATCTCGATCTCTGTCATCGGGTCCCCTTCGCCTTCCGAGTCTGTATAGTACTCCTCCATCTCCATGATTTTCTGGCGACGGCGACACCGCACTACCAGTGCCTGTGTAGCAGCAAAGAGGAGAACGAGGATCATTGTTGCGCCAGCAGCTGCCCCAGCTATAACTCCAGGATCCAGCCTTGACGGGGAGGATGTTGCTGGTGGTGGTGGTGGCGGCGGTGGCGGCGGTTCCAATGAAGAGCTGAAGGACCAAGAGTGTAGCTGATGCAGTTCGATGGCATTGGACGTGGACGCGGAGAAGCCAACCGAGACCTGCTCCGGCAGTGCGCTCTTGAGGTCAACCTTGGAGCTAAGGCTGTAACTCCGGTTTCTCGGCTGGCCTTGATTATCATCGCCGAGCCACACCGTCACTGACAAGATGCTGGAAACATTATCGTACTTGATATCGGCGGTCAGGTTGTCCGTAAGCTCAAAGCTCGGCAGAGTCAGTGTGCGCACGGACCGGAGGGAGCTGATGTCAATGCCGATGTGGTCATAGGTATCATGGGGGTCGGACACCACCGTATTGTTGAAGGTGTCGAACTCCACCGCCATGAACCGGCTGTCACCGGACGCCACGGCATCCGTGCTCTGGTTGGTGAGGGCCAGGTTGTAGTCGGGGCAGCGGGCTGGCAGGCTGGACGGGTAGCCAGCGAGGAAGAATGCCATGCCTTGCCCCTTGCTGCTGACGTTGCCGGAGATGACGAACGAGAACCGCGTGCTGAAGCTGGCAACCTCGCCGGTCGCCCTGTCCCAGAGCAGCATTGGTTGGGAGTTGTAGGACGCCCGGCCATTGCTGTAGTCGATGCTGCCGTACCTGTTGGCGCTGATATCGACCCATCCAACGCTGAAGGATGCGTCACCTTCGATCTTGATGGCGTTCTGGTCCGCTGAGCTGAATGTGGAGTAGTTGAAGGACAAGGAGATAGCAACAGTAGGAAGGTAGAAGAAGAAGATGAGGAGGAGGAGGAGGAGAGCACAAGTGGTGGATGTCGAAAAGCCAACCATCCTCACATCGGCGATGGTGACGATACATCCTCGATACATAAACTCTATTATACCATGCATAAAGAGAAACGCCAGGAACAAGTCATTCTAGCTGCCTTGTTTAATTAGCCCTCAATCTTCTAGCAACTCCATCTCCTTGGCTTCATTCCAGCTAAGAAACTTGGATTTTCTGCAGATTAGCTAAAATGCAGTTGCCTGTGTTTTCATTAAAATGCAGCCGATTTCTAGGCTGGGCGATTCATTCTTGATTCATGCTGATCAAGCCGGAGATGGGGACAACACAGAGCAGAGACGAGTCTGATGGTTTATTTTCTAAATTTCTTCTATCTATTTCTGAACGGTGACAAAGATGTACTACATACATATCCTTCATGTATTCTTCTGGCTCTGCAGTTTCTTAATGAATGAAAAGTAGCACTGGCTACATTGGTAAAAAAAAACTAAACTAGGCAGCGGCGGCGACCAGCCAGGCAGCAGCGGTTTTGTTAAACCGCGCCATGAATATTTGTAAACTTCTTCTATGTTAAGACAGCTACAAAATGGTTGAACAAATCAAGCATACTTGTTCAAACGATACTACTTTTTTAAAGGAAAAAAGGAGCATTCTTAATTAATACTCCTTAGGATCCTACGCACCAAGGACAAACTAACAATACAAGCAAGTTGGAACCACCATGGGCCATGGCAAATGGCAAACTATCAGCTTTAAGCATCAGTTAGTCCGCACATACCATGAGCATTGCAAAATTGCTGATCGGTGCTGTCTGTGTCATTCCATAAGTAAACATCCACACGGGTACATCATTGTCCATTACTTAATTCATTGTTCTTTGAAAAGAACAATGAACTTGCTATGCTGAGATTTCACATATATTTTCCCTTCCCCTATCCAAGGAAAGGGCTAGATTGGCCAAAACTCAAAGCATACAGGTATTAAGACCGTTTGCAGGATGAGTTGCTAGATCAAGACCTACACCCAACAGCTGCCTGATTGTCAAATAGTACTACACTAGCTAAGCAAAACTACACTATGACTCATCTGTCTGTTCTGTGTAACAGACCCATCTATTTGAATAAATCATGACTACTTATTCACATCATACTGAAAATACCCAAAAAAACATGAATAAAAGAGATACATTGTGTAAACGTGCTGACTCAAGCAAAAGATGTAAACTTCATACTAACAAAGATGTTTAGACACAAGCAAGAAAACATAGGCAATACGCAGATAATAAACTATCCGAAAGGAGAATCCTGCTGATTTGCTGAGTTAGACAGACTATAATGGGTAATGCAGAGCAGACACAAAGCACTGGACCTTTATTCTCTCAATTTTCAGGAAACCTAAGCCGTATGTACGACAACCAACGGACATTTAAGCATCGCTATAAGATCAAGATCATAGATAGATTAGTACATACATATATACATACATACTAATAACCATGGATCGTACATATTTCACAGGTTAAAAGCTAAGTACTGGAGTTGATTTGATTATAAGAGACCCTCCTTGTCAGGGCAAATTTGAAGCTTAAACTTGCTACCTGCGTAGTTGCCGAGCTGCCCTTTAGTTCAGACCCGAGCGGCCAGCCGCCGGAGCCTGCCCTCGACGCGCCGCTCCTCCACGGCAAAGAACAGCGACGCCCTCGCCTGACCCCCGTCGGCGGCTCGGTCGCCTACTCCGATGCATCGCCAGATCTCGAGCTGCCACTGCATTCCTCCCAGCGGTGGCGCGACCGGCTGGCCTCGGGGAAGTCAGGCGGTATACGGGCGGTGGTGTGGACGGTGGCCGTCGGCGACGGAGGATTTCCGGTGGGATTTGGGGGAAGGGGGTTGATGACTGGACGGGCCGTGGTGGAGCGTATTCTAGTGGGCCCGGGCTACCCTTAGCGGGCCTCGTGGCTCAGTTAATTTCGCGTATTTATTTTCTGTTCCAGACACGTACACTCAGTCTACAGACTTGTTTAAAAAAAAACTCTCCAGACCTTTTTTTTATGAGATGGATCGTATATATCTCAACAAAATAAAACTTAATTCACTTAGTTAAGTTCATGCATCTGATAAGAACCAATTTGTGGTTGAATGGGAGTTTTCTAATTCATAGGGATTTTAGGATGTAATAACAATAACTGGAAAAAAATCGCAAAAAAAATGGAAAATTTTAATGGGCATTTTTAATAGGAATTTGTAGTTGCTTTGAAATAGGAAATGTTAAGGCTTTGTAATTTTGTTGGGACTAATAATCTTTAATTAATACGAGTAGCGAAATCTTCATGTGGCTGGCCCTTCAGTATAGGCTGTGGACGTCGGATAGGAGAGCTAGACATGGGCTGCAAGACGCGAGCTCACCATGTTTCCTATGCGAGCAGGAAGAGGATACAGTGGACCACATCCTCATGCAATGTGTGTTCGCCAGGCAGGTGTGGTATCTATGTTTTGTCAAGACAGGCATCAATCCATCTATGCTGCCATCTGGCAATGTCTCGGTGCAAGATTGGTGGACGACGGCTCGGAAGACAGTGCCCAAGACAAAGCGGAAGGACTTTGACTCCTTTGTTATGCTAATCTGCTGGTGTTTGTGGAAGCAGAGGAATGGCAGAGTGTTCGGCAGGGGAGAGGTGAGAAATGAGATAGGCACGGTTGGGATCATTTTCGGAGAGCGCAGTCTATGGGCGCTAGCGAGCAGGAGTGGAGTGTTACATTTTTGTGAGTAGTCCCCTTAGTGATCTTGGGAGTGTCGGAGGGCGGACACATTTGGGATGTGGCTGTCATATTGTAATCTCTTGTAAATACTTTTCTATTTTCTATAAAGCTAAAGTACGCCTTTGACGTACTCTCGAAAAAATTAATACGAGTAGCTGCTACCTGCTAGGCTATTCTCCTTGCATGCTTTTGGCAAATTATGTCCTGCAAATTGATTAATTGGGTGGAAAACTCCCTAGTACAAACCAGCGGACATTTAGGCACAGACCAGCATTACTTACTTAATCCCAGTTTTCTGCCCGGTGGTTTATATATATCTATACTAAGCAAACATTTTCTTTCTTTAAGCCACCCCACGTAGTGTACACAATCTCAACTGTACCATCAGATTATCCCAACTAATTAGATCTAACAGACTAAATTGATCCAATCTGATGTCTCGGGTGCACTTAGCGATAATTTCTACCGCACCGCACTCTGCCAATATTTCGTCCACCAA
Source organism: Elymus sibiricus (assembly GCA_039707655.1). Lineage (NCBI taxonomy): Eukaryota > Viridiplantae > Streptophyta > Magnoliopsida > Poales > Poaceae > Elymus > Elymus sibiricus. The sequence goes on from CM077666.1 coordinate 513,970,171, forward strand.
TGCGTGTTCCAGAAAACGTATTCAATCTCCTCGTCACCTCCCTTCGCCCCTTCCATCTGCCCCGCCGCCACGATCTACGCCTCCACAACCGCGCCGCTACATCCTCCGCACAAGGCTGCCCCATCCACGCAGGGCACGGGCTGCCACGACCTCTGTCCGCCGCTGCCCCATTCACGCCGGCAACGCAACGCCAAGACCTCAGCCCCCGACCGTCTCCAAGAGCTGCTGGTCCCCCGCAGTCAACATCACCCGCGTCCTCACCGATGCGCGGGGGTTCAACGTGGCCGCCTCCATGCTCGAGGCCTCCGGCGTCACGGATGACTTCGAGGCCGACGAGCGCGGCGCCGGCATCACCATCTTTGCCCTCCTCGCGCGAGGCACCTCCCTGCACGCGACCAGCACTGCGGGTTCGTCCATATCCTGCTCTGCATATTCCTCACGCCAATTCATCTTTTCTTTACCATCCTTTGGCGAGATGTATCTTTCTCTGAACTGAAGTTGACTCGAAACTATCATACTGCAGGTGTATGCACCCTCGACCCGTTCGATGAAATGCCCAACCACAACGGTCACAATGATGGCCCTGTACACTGGGATTAAAAAGGTGCGTGCTGGTGGATGCTTTTGATTTGTGGCTACCCTGCTTTGGATGTGCATCAAAGAAGACCTATGTCTTGAAAATCATTTGGATCACCTGGTGTAAGCAGGTGGATCACTTGTTATCTGGAAGTTGATTAACGGTACTAATTGTGGAATGTAGAGGCCTGTACCAAATTACAGACGAAAAACGTGTTGGTGCTGTGATATAACAGCATGACGGAGGAAACATTCATGCTCGGAATCATAGGCACGGAGATGTTGTGGTCCCAGGTAGTGAAGGAAGAGGATTATCGTACGAGAGAGAACAGTGGAACATGAGAAGTGCCTTGCGTGATCCATGTGCTTCGGTGAGCACATTGCATTTGATTGAATTTATGCCTTAGCTTTAGTGCATTAGTTGGGACTTGCATTTGCGGATACATATTAGTTTGTTTTCCTTTACTCTACAAATTTTTTTTTTGAGAGGTACTCTACAAAAATTCTATCTGGATTTATGTGCTCGCATGTACTGCTGCATGTTTCCTACATAAGAGGCTCATATTTATCCTATAAATTCACATCAGGAAGTTACTGCAGCATGGAACCTACTACTGATACTTGATTTTTTTTTTTTGCCGAAGCTCTCAAAGGTGTAGCATGCAAGCTTTACAATATAGGTTTGATTTCAGAGGTGGGAGGGAGAGAGAGAGAGAGAGAGAGAGAGCCTAAGATCCATCCCCTTGCCTCAAAGTGAATTTTCGCATCTGATTGTAATATTATACCTACTAGTTTCTTAGGTTGCCAAAAGTGAAAACACTGGGAATGGGGAAGTACAGAAGAAAACCATTACCATGGATACGCAAACCATTTCCAACACTGCCACCAGCTGAGAACATAGGTCTGGATTATCTTCTGAAGATTTCAGCTCCTGCCTGATGATGGATTATGCAGTGCAACGAGCTTTTAAAAAAAAAATAAGATGCTACTCGTGGGGTTAAAATAACCGAGAACAATGCCGTCTCGGCTAACACACATCTTTTTTTGACAATCAGCTAACACATCATATTATCAAACGCAATAATGTTATTGACAACTCAAAAAGTATACGTTTTTTAGTTGGAATGGGTTGTGTATTATTTAGTCATCTCAGCACGAACCGAGTCCAGAACATCACGAATACAATCAAGTGGGTACTTGACCCAAATTTTACATAACTTATTCGCACAACCCTCCACACTCGAATTTGTTAATCCACCGCCCCTCCTCCACCAGCGACGACCCACCTCTGCTACTGTTCTTCTTCTTCCTCTCCTCCCGTCTTTGCCTTTTTATTCATCGATCATGTCACCATCCTTGTGAACCATGCCACCAACTCCGGCACCTGCGACCTCCCGCATCCCGCACTCGAGTTCGTTAACCCATTGCCTCTCCCCGGTCGGTGATGACCCACTATTGCTACTACTATTCTTCTTACTCCGATGCTACTTTTATCTTCATCCACCCTGTCGCCCCGCCCACCTCTCCCTGCCTAACCACCTGCCACCTCCATCAGCGTTTAGCAAGTGTTGTCACGTGCTGCCTCGTCGCCCCACTACCCAAGTCGCCGCCTCCATCGCCGGACATCCCTCTAAACCCTACCACCATCTCAGGCGCTAGCGACCTCCCGCACTTGAGTTCGTTAACCCCTGCCTCTCCTTCACTCACGATGAAGTGGCAAGCCACATGATCTTCACCTAGCGAGGACTTGATGAGTCGTCTGCGGCCTCTCCTTCACTGAGTCGTGCATTCAAGCTTCACAAACGTAATATATATGCGTCCTTCCCATGCAGTCAGAAACTACAGATTGTCAGACGGATTGTTCTTGTACTGATCTTCGACTATAGTATGATCAACCAGAACTTCGACTACTATATCTCACAACACCTCCACTATTATAAACCATCCTCCATCACTGCTAAATAAATGAAACTGGAGGTAGATCAAACAAGGGAAAAGGATAAATTTGCACCATGATCATGCAACAACACCGCTAAAAATAACTAATTAATAAAAGACAAAAAGAAAGAGTAGCATGGTACATACCAAATTATTCTGAGAAAACAAATGCATATCCGTCTGCAGTTAAAATAGAATTTCACAAGGTCAAACAGTAAAATGCTGATAGCAAATTTCGGACTTTCTTTGTGAGAAGTGATATGGCCATCTGGAATAGAATTCTTTACATTTTGATCTAGACATTGCTGTCTGTACATGCTTTGTTGCTTTGTGAGAAGTGAGCTGCCCATCTGGGATATAATTCTTTTTACATGCAGACACCATGTATCTTTTACATAATAAAAGTCAATGGACAAATACATACAGTTGCTACTATGTATACGCTTCATTCACTAATAATTATTTACTTTATCATGCTCTAGTGGAGACTACAGTTTTAAATAGCACGGTATGACGGCGCTATATTGATTGGAGGGGCATCACACTCCTTGGTGGAGACATGGTTCGGTAATATTCGGAAACCTTACATACGTAATGGCATAGTAAAGATCTTGTTTTGCCTTATATAAATCATTGTGAAGCCATCAAGAAAATGGATAAAATATTTAGGCACAACCGCACATGACACCATGTAGATATGCTAATAAGTTTGAATATAATATCCAATTGTAAAACCGACTCACAAAGTTTCCTCACTAGATACATACTGCAAAAAATAGAAAAATATCTTGATCAATCAAGCTGATAAATCATCTTATCATCCAAATTTGCCAGCACCAATTTTGTACAAAAAACAGAAGACAAAAATAACCTTAATATGACATGATTTTTCGCCGACGGCAGTGCCGCTCCCTTAATCTAGCATGAGTTCTCGCTCTAGATGCACATGTTTACTCATTCTACACACTGTACACTCCCATTTCAAATACATGGATGTAAGGAGGTAGCAACAGGTAGACTTGCATGTCAAAGTGGATTATGACATTCTTAGCATCATACCCACAAAGCATATCATCATTTTCCTCACTAATTGGAAAGAGTTCATCCTTTCATGAAGAAGCCCCTACAAGAATAATTCGCACAAAATTTGGACCCATGGCCCGGGAATGACAAAGCATGCAAATTTTCCACAAGTGATAGTTTGTGGCACTAAAACAAAAAGTGTCATTGTGCACTATATCACAAGTCGACATCTTTACTCACTAGGCGGTGAAGCCTATCAAGGAGAGAGCAAAGCTCTGATACCAATTGAAAGGACCGAGATGACGACTAGAGGGGGATGAATAGACGTTTTGAAACTATTACGGATTTGGCTTTATCCTAATGCGGAATTAAACCAAACAGATACTTTTCAAGCACCATAAATATGCTAGGCTCAACTAAGTGCACCAACAGCCTATGCTAAACAAAATAGGCACTTAAGGAAACTAGCAAGCACAAACAATATCACTAGATATGTAAATGTAGGAGCAACTAAGCAATTCTAACTAGCACAAGATATGTCAATATGAGCAAGTACGAATTGCGGAAAGTAAAGGGTGTGGGAATGAGATAACCACAATTGAGTCGGGGACACAAATTTATCACTAAGTTCACACTCGTGAGAGTGCTAATCTCCGTTGGAGCGGTGCCGAAGCCGAAGCTACGGGGCGCCACCAAATGGCTCACCGTATTCTCCCTTATTGAGTCACCCCCAACAGATGAGCCTCGATTCACTCGAGGTTGGTCTTGAAGGCGACCACCACACCTTCACAAACTTCTCCGGAGCACACCAAAAGCAAGGAAGTTTCCGGAGGAACCTTGACCACCTAGGCCATTTCACACCCTTCCCCAGAGCACACCACAAAAGGAAGTTTCCGGGGAAATCTCGACCACCTAGGCCTCTTCACAAACTTCTCAAAGATATTACCAAACCGTCTAGGAGGCTTCGCCTCCAAGAGTAATAAACTCACGGGCTCTCACTCGAAAAATCGATGCGGCGAGCTCAAACCAATGCAACAAATGCAATGCAAGGTCAAGCAACAAATGCTCAATTCACTCTCTCAATCTCACAAGATTCACTCACGAAAGTATGAGATTGAAGAGAGGGGATCATAGCCCAAGTCGTCAAAAAGCAGACGCATGAACTCCACACTTCCGAACTTTGACAAGAAAATAAAATGAATTCCAGTCACATGTTGACGCCAAGGATTCAAGAGATAGACATACATTTGTGTCGCGTGAACTAAAGGTTTTAAAAATTTGTCTGATGTCCAGCTGGTATTCTTCACCTCGCGTGGTAGCTTAGCAAGGGGACCATCATTCATAGGCCAAATCGTCAAAAATCAGAAGCTGGCGTTACACACGTCCGAAGATGGACAAGAAAATAAAATCAATTCCAGTCAAATGGGGACGCCAAGGATTCAAGAGACGCGGACGCCTGCGATCTACACTTGCGAGTTTCACAAGAAAATAAATTGAATTCTACTCATAGTGCGACACCAAGTATTCAAGAGAGACATACATGTGTGTCGCGTTAAATTAAGATTAAATACATGTATTCAAGAGACAGACGCGTGCATTCCAGTCACATGGTGACGCCAAGGATTCAAGAGACGCAGACGCCTACATTCCCCACGTCCCCGTTTCAGCAATCAAATGAATGCCAGTCGCATGGTCATGCCAAGTATTCAAAAGAGGCAGACGCCTACGTTCCACTCTTCCGAGTTTCAACTAGAAAATAAAATGACTTCTGGTCACACTGTGGCACCAAGGATTCAAGAGACAGACATACTGTTAATTTGAATTCCTGTCCCTTCAGAATCCAAAGAAACCCAATTGTGGCAATGGCATCTGCTCATGACTGCCCAAGTCGTAGCAATGGTCCAACAAGTTAACAGAGGCCGCCGCTCTCCTCCTCTTGTAATTCTCCTTAAAGCAGGCCTGCCGCAGCTTCTTGGTCTGCTCCAAAGTTTAAAATCGCCGGCGAAAGTTGAGCGATAGCGGCGCTATCGCGGGCTGGGAGCCTCCCCGCGACGCAATCGATAGAAAACCGCGATCTAGCGCTAATCGCGCGCGAAACTTAGCGATTTGTCGTTGCGGTCGCTGCAATTTCGCGGGACGGGCCGAAAGTCTGATACACAAGGGCCCAAAGAGACCAGAAACGGCCCAAATCTCTCACAATATATGTAGCAGCTCCTCCAGAAAACCTAGCGCTCTGTCCCCGTTCCCTTTTCTTACTCCTAGGTTGCGGCGGCTCGGCAGTTCATCACAGCCGCGCTCGGTGCACTAGTAGAAAACAGACCTTTCGTCCGCCCCTTTAGCCCCAGTTTGATTACGGCCCGGGACTACTGTGACCATTAGTCCCGGTTCCAACGGTTAGGAGCGGTCGGGGGCACGGGCATCATTAGTCCCGGTTCATTTTCTACCTATAGTCCCGGTTTGTGATACAAACCGGGACTAAAGAGGTGGTGGCAGGCTGGTGTCAGGCTGGGGCCCCCACGAGCCCCTTTAGTCCCGGTTTGTGATACAAACCGGGACTAGAGGTGGACCTTTAGTCCCGGTTTGTATAACCAACCGGGACTAAAGACGTCCCTATATAAACCCTTCGTCCAACCCGAGCCCATTCTCTCTGTTTTCCTCTTTCTCTCCTCTGTTCTTCCCCTTGCTCGAGCTCATCCTCCATTTTGCCAAAGATTTGTCAAGATTTGAAGGCATCCCATCTATCCAAGTGTTCACAAAGGTTAGCAACTTTGTCCTTTCATCTCTCATTGCTAGATTAGCTCGTGCAATGCTTTATAAGTATAGTGATTTGTGGGTTTTAGTTTGGGAGTAATTATGTGGGAGTTTAATTATTTGATTTATATGCAATTTGAGCTCAAATTAACTTCTTAGTTTGCATATGTGTAGGTGTGGTTTACTTAGTGCCTTTCCGGGCCCGTCCTAACCACCGTCGATCGCCCGCACCGTCCCGTCGTCGGCACCACCTTGGTGAGCCTCTTGTTCTTATCCTTTTTATAAAAAAAAAATCTTATTTGTATGATTTAGATAGTTACTTGTATAATTTTCTTACTTGTATGATTGTTTGTTATACATAGTGCCATGACTTTGATATCCGTCCCCGTCGGCCCTCGTCCGGTTTATGATTCGGATGTGGTATATTCTCTTTTATAACTATTTGTTGTATTTCGTGTTTATGACAATTATACCCATCAAGTTGACATAGATATTTTTATCTAGGAGGTATGTGAACCGAAAATTGCAACCGACCCTCTTGTCGAGAAGTTAAATTTAGTTGAAAAAGAAAATGAGTATTTGAAAGAAAAATTGAAAAGAATTGAAGAAGAGAAGATGAAATTGGAGTTGTATGTTGCCGATGTCGTCGATGATCACAAAATCAAGATGGATGCAATGCGCTTGAAGATTAGAAAGATTAGAAAATATGCCGTTAATAAAGAGGCTTGGTATCATTATGCTGTTGGATCAATTATTACCTTAGTTGCGATTTTAATCGCATTTGTTGTTGCATTTAAATGCTTTAGCTAGATAGTTTTATGTTGTTTTATGAGAATAAGTGTGTATGAACTTTATGTATGAACTTGTATTAATTTGGTCTTTTCGGTGTTGTGTAATGAAGATGAGTCGGCAATGGATGTACGATGACCGACGCTCTCCCCAGTTCATTAATGGCGTGCATAGTTTTCTGCGTGCGGGTGAGGCAAACAAGCGGAATTGTTTTATGTGTTGTCCATGTGGTGTCTGTAAGAATGATAGGAATTACTCTAGCTCAAGAGTCATTCACGTCCACCTGTTTACGTCCGGTTTCATGTCCGGCTATAACTGTTGGACCAAGCACGGAGAAAGAGGGGTTCTAATGGAAGAGAATGAAGAAGAAGAGGATGATGACAACTATCCCGAGTTCCCTGAATACGATGGTACTACAATGGGGGAAGAGAATGAAGAAGAAGATGAAGAAGAGGCATCAGATGAGCCCGCTGATGATCTTGGTCGGGCCATTGCTGATGCAAAGAAAAACTGCGAAAGTGAAAAGGAGAAGTTGAAGTTGCAGCGCATGTTAGAGGATCACAAAAAATTGTTGTACCCAAATTGCGAAGATGACAAGAAAAAGCTGGGTACCACACTAGAATTGCTGCAATGGAAGGCAGAGAATGGTGTATCTGACAAGGGATTTGAAAAGTTGCTGAAAATGTTAAAGAAGATGCTTCCAAAGGACAACAAATTGCCCGACAGTACGTACGAAGCAAAGAAGGCTATCTGCCCTCTAGGATTAGAGGTGCAGAAGATACATGCATGCCCTAATGACTGCATCCGCTACCGCGGTGAGGAGTACGAGAATTTGAATGCATGCCCGGTATGCGGTGCATTGCGCTATAAGATCAGCCGCGATGACCCTGGTGATGATGTTGAGGGCGAGCGCCCCAGGAAGAGGATTCCTGCCAAAGTGATGTGGTATGCTCCTATAATACCACGGTTGAAACGTTTGTTCCAAAATAAAGAGCATGCCAAGTTGTTGCGATGGCACAAAGAAGACTGTAAGAAAGACGGGAAGTTGAGAGTACCCGCTGACGGGTCGCAGTGGAGAAAAATCGAGAGAAAGTGGCCGGAGTTTGCAGGTGACGCAAGGAACTTATGGTTTGGTATAAGTGCAGATGGCATTAATCCTTTTGGGGAGCAGAGCAGCAATCATAGCACCTGGCCTGTGACTCTATGTATCTATAACCTTCCTCCTTGGTTGTGCATGAAGCGGAAGTTCATTATGATGCCAGTGCTCATCCAAGGCCCCAAGCAACCCGGCAACGACATTGATGTGTACCTAAGGCCATTAGTTGAAGAACTTTTACAGCTGTGGGACATAAAAGGTGTACGTGTATGGGATGAGCACAAACAACAGGAATTTGACCTACGAGCGTTGCTGTTTGTAACCATCAATGATTGGCCTGCTCTTAGCAACCTTTCAGGACAGACAAACAAGGGATACCACGCATGCACGCACTGTTTAGATGATACCCAAAGTATATATTTGGATAAATGTAAGAAGAATGTGTACCTGGGACATCGTCGATTTCTTTCGATCAAGCATCTCTTAAGAAAGAAAGACAAGCATTTCAAAGGTGAGGCAGATCACCGGAAGAAGCCTCGCCACCGTACTGGTGATGATATACTTGATATGGTCAAGGATTTAAAAGTAATCTTTGGAAAGGGTCCTGGCGGACAATCTGTTCCGAATGACGCTGACGGACACGCACCCATGTGGAAGAAGAAATCTATATTTTGGGACCTACCCTATTGGAAAGACCTAGAGGTCCGCTCTACAATCGACGTGATGCACGTGACGAAGAATCTTTGCGTGAACCTGCTAGGCTTCTTGGGCGTGTATGGGAAGACAAAAGATACACCGGAGGCACGGGAGGACCAGCAACGTATGCACGGAAAAGATGGCATGCATCCAAAGCAGTATCAAGGTCCTGCCAGCTACGCTCTTACCAAAGAAGAGAAGGAAATCTTCTTTGAATGCCTGCTCAGTATGAATGTCCCGTCTGGCTTCTCGTCGAATATAAAGGGAATAATAAATATGGCAGAGAAAAAGTTCCAGAACCTAAAGTCTCATGACTGCCACATGATTATGACGCAATTGCTTCCGGTTGCATTGAGGGGCCTTCTACCGGACAACGTTCGATTAGCCATTGTGAAGCTATGTGCATTCCTCAATGCAATCTCTCAGAAGGTAATCGATCCAGAAATCCTACCAAGGTTATAGAATGATTTGGTGCAATGTCTTGTCAGTTTCAAGTTGGTGTTCCCACCATCCTTCTTCAATATCATGACGCACGTCCTAGTTCACCTAGTCGACGAGATTGCCATTCTGGGTCCTGTATTTCTACACAATATGTTCCCCTTTGAGAGGTTCATGGGAGTCTTAAAGAAATATGTTCATAACCGTGCTAGGCCAGAAGGAAGCATCTCCAAGGGCCATGAAACAGAGGATGTCATTGAGTTTTGTGTTGACTTTATTCCTGACCTTAAGCCGATTGTTGTTCCCGAATCGCGGCATGAGGGCAGACTGGGTGGAAAAGGCACGCTAGGAAAGGATTCAGTAATATGTATGGACGTGCATTCTTGGGCGCAAGCACACTACACAGTTCTACAAAATTCCAGCTTGGTGGCTCCGTATATCGAGGAACACCTGGATAGTGTACGCTCCAAGAACCCGGAGCAGTCTGAGCCCTGGATCAAACGTACACACATGGCGTCATTCGGCGGTTGGTTGCAAACACGTCTCATGCATGACGACACTGTTGGAGATGAGCTATACTTGCTGGCCAAGTCACCATCTTCGACTATATCGACTTTCAAAGGGTACGAGATAAATGGGAATACATTTTACACGATCGCCCAAGGTAAAAAGAGCACCAACCAAAACAGTGGTGTCCGCTTTGATGCAGCAAACACCAATAGGCCAAAGGACACATATTATGGTTACATAGAGGAGATATGGGAACTTGACTATGGACTTGATTTGAAGGTCCCTTTGTTTCGGTGCAAATGGTTCAATCTGACTGGAGGCGGGGTAAAGGAAGACCCGCGGTACGGAATGACAACAGTGGATCTCAACAATCTTGGGTACACAGACGAACCATTCGTCCTAGCCAATGATGTGGCGCAGGTTTTCTATGTGAAGGACATGTCTACCAAGCCGAGAAAAAGAAAAGATAAGGAAGCGAATACATCATACGATGAGCCAAATTGCCACATAGTTCTTTCAGGGAAAAGAAACATCGTGGGAGTGGAGGACAAGACAGACATGTCAGAAGATTATGAAAAGTTTCATGAAATTGCTCCCTTCACAGTGAAGACTGACCCAAGCATCCTGTTAAATGATGAAGATTGTCCATGGTTACGGCGCAAAGGGACACACGCGAAGAAAAAGTTTTATACCCCAAGATCCCACTCTGGGATGTGACCGGCTTCACCGTCATCACTTTCTTCTCTAGTGAGTTTCTGGACTTATCTGGAAAGTCCCACTTCGGACAAACCAGAGGGAATCTTTGTAATAGTTAGGGTATATATGTGTTTTGGCATTTGAAACGCGAAGGAACGCTATTTTTCATGCATTTATTGATTTTTTTGATCTAAATGACCCTGAATTTGAAAAGCACTACAAATGAACTCTGAAAAGGTTGAAATTTGGCATGGTATCATCATTTCACCCACATAGCATGTGCTAAAAAGTTGAGAGGGTTACGGCAAAAACTGGATGCACTTCGTGTACAAACTGAACAATCTCTTTCGAAGTATCAGGGTTCCGGATGAAAACTCATCTGTTATAAAGGCATTTTATTTTTATAAACTTATTTTAACTCCAGAATTTTTGTGCGTTCAATATGCACCATTCAAAGCCACGTCATCAATTTTCAACCCTTCCTGACTTCATTTGCTATTTTTCATGCATTTATTGATTTTTTTGAGCTAAATGATCCTGAAATTGAAAAGCACTACAAATGAACTCTGAAAAGGTTGAAACTTGGCATGGTATCATCATTTCACCAACATAGCATGTGCTAAAAAGTTGAGAGGGTTACGGCAAAAACTGGATGCACTTCGTGTACAAACTGGACAATCTCTTTCGAAGTATCAGGGTTTCGGACGAAAACTCATCTGTTACAAAGGCATTTCATTTTTTTAAACTTATTTTAACTCCAGACTTTTTGTGCATTCAACATGCACCTTTCAAAGCCACATCATCAATTTTCAACCCTTTCTGACTTCATTCGCTATTTTTCATGCATTTAATGATTTTTTTGAGCTATAAAACTAAAAGAGCTAAACAGAATCTGTTTTTGATTAAAACACCTATTTAAAATAACCTAAAAATTACCAAATTGAACATACTGATAAAACACACTAATATTAAACAGCAAGAAAAAGAATCACTCAAAAATCTATTTTTAAAGTAAAGTTATTCACAAACTAGTGATTCACACAAATTTCAAAGAATTCAAATTTAAACTATTCAAATTTGAAAACTACTGGCACTAACAGAAAGTTTATAATTTTTGTGACCTAAACCAAAAAGATTCACTCAAAAACTCTAAATATTTGGCTGTAAGTAGAAACAAAAGAAAAAAATAAAGCAAAAAACAAAAAAAACTGGAAAAGACCTTTAGTCCCGGTTGGAGCCACCAACCGGGACTAAAAAATTGACATAACATATGCAAAAAATAAAAAAAATGCCCTCCTACTAGGCCACCACGGCCTGCATACGACTAGAAACCCAACTATATATGGGCCAGGATGCAGGCCCACAGGGCAAGTAGGCCCCAGAGGGCAGAGAGGAACGTTAGGCATGCACTGCCTGCTTTAGAGAGGAGCTCGGGACGGATATTGCAGCGAGGCTTATAAACAGGTGCGAGTGCCTCTCGCTTGGCGAGGTGGGACTAAACTTCCACCACGCCAGGACCAACCCTTTAGTCCCGGTTGGAGCCACCAACTGGGACTAAAGGCCCCCCTTTAGTCCCGGTGCGAGCAGGCCTTTAGTCCCGGTTGGTGGCTCGCACCGGGACTAAAGGGGGGCCTTTAGTCCCGGTTGGAGCCACCAACCGGGACTAAAGGTCTCTGTATATAAGCAGCACTTTGCAAAATTTCCAAACTCATCTAGTTTCCCCCGACGGGGCCGAAGACCACGACGCCGCCAGGCTGCCGGACCTCGACGTCGCCGTCCGGCCGCTCTGCTCCCAAGCGCCGCCCGAGCCCGCGCCGGCGCCGCCACGCTGCCCGCCGCCGCCGCTCCTCCGCGCGCGCCCGCCTCGCGATCGACGACCGCTCCTTCACAAGCCGCCGCGGCCCGAGCCCGCGCCGGCGCCGCTCCTCCCCGCCTCCGGCGTCCTCCTCCGTCTCCGGCGCCGCTCCTCCGTCTCCAGCGTCCTCCCCGCCTCCCTCCGCCCCGACGATCCCGGCCGGTGAGCCTCCCTCCTTAATTTTGTTCATCTTTTTTTTTCATAGATTGTTTTTTTCACTAGATGTACGTTGTAGATGCTTAGTATATGTATGTATGTATACAATGTATGTATGTATGTAGATGAACGGTGGAATTTGCATAGATTGTTTTTTTTCACTAGCTAGTTTTTTTTCTTTCTGTTTTTTAGTTTTTTATACTTTTAATGTTGTATCATGTATAGTATAGAAAAAATTTGCATTGAAAAAAGTTGCATAGAAAAAAGTTGACCATGTATTAAAAATATTTTAATGTTGTATCTTAAAAATATTGATCAAAAACATGTTAATATCTTATTTGGAAAATGTTAATATCTTAATGTTGTATTTGCAAAAGTTTGTCATGTATTTGCAAAATCAAGTGAACAAGAATTACAAAAATCATAATCAAGCATTTAAAAAATGTTAAATTTGCATAGAAACATTTTTGGCGTCGACGATGCCCGGCCCGCATCCTTGTCGTCGACTCGGTGACGACAACCTGCTTGAGAGGCGCCATGTCCGGGACTGGGCTCCGCCGGGCTGGCACTGGGAGGTGCTACCTTCCGGGGCGCGCAGCTTGGTGAGGAACCGGGCTCCCATCGTCGACCCAGAGCTTCTTTGGTGGCGGTCACGTGGGCCACTATCGGTGCGGAGGCAGCCGGCCCCCGAGGAGGTGGTACGTCACCGTGTCAGGGAGGAGGACGAGCACGTCCGTCACTACATGGTTGCGTTGGACGTCAGGTTCTCCAATACTTGGCAGGTTCTTCAGGGATCTCACCCGAGCTATGATCCTTTGATGGTTCCTTCTCTTTGGGTGTCCACCGCCCGCGCCTCAGGAGCCGCGAGTCAACTGGATTATTCGATAGTATTCGATCTGTATTAGCTAGTGATGTTATATGATAATATTCGAGATGTATTAGTGATAATACTCGAGATGTATTCGAGATTATATTCGATAATATTCGATGATGCATTAACTGGATTATTCGAGATGTATTAGTGATAATATTCGAGATGTATTCGAGATTATATTCGATAATATTTGATGATGCATTAACTGGATTATTCGAGATGTATTAGTGATATTATTCGAGATGCATTCTAATTTGAATACTAAATTGTTTTATCTTTCTTCTGGATTAGTTAATCTATGGACGCTAGCGGCAGAGACGACCATGATCAAGAGCATATCATGTTCGACATGATCCGAAACCCAGAGGGTAAACCTGAAGATGATGGCTCACAATATCTGAACAATTCCTTTGAGGGAATATTTGAGGAAGAACCAACAGACGAAGGCCACACAAACAATGATGGCGAAGGAAATGATCTTCAATTAACAAAGACCGGCGAGGTATATATAAGGCATCTGGTGATCATTACATGTATTAATTGATTTGTATATATATATATATATATATATATTAACGAATCTTTCTTCTTTTAGCCCTCTGGATCGAGCAAATCTTCTACAAGCAGGGCAGTACGAGGCCCGGCCAAAAAGTTGTAGGCTGGCATAAAGTTGAACATCGATGAGATCAAACCAAATGGCGAACCGCTTGCTCCTAAAAAGAATGCGGACAAATTTACTCGTCAGTGCGGAGTTATTGTCAGGGACCAAATCCTGATCTCCATTCAAGAATGGAATAAGCCAAAGGGAGATCGAGGAGTTAGTTTTGTCAACGAAAGAGCAAAAGATCTGCTTTGGGAAACGCTCATGCCAAAGGGAGATCAAGACGCACTCGACAAATCTCTCGTCAGTTGCTATTGTCTGTAAGTGATTTCTTTCTATAATTTAAGTCTCTATCTCAGCTCGTTCATTGCCTATAATTATCCTCACTATATTCTTTTGTGTGGTATTATATATGTAGAATGAAGATTTATGAATTGAAAAGAGATAGAGTCTATGGCATTGGGTTCATTGACCCAAATACCGTTAATGAAATTGTGTTAAATAACCACCCACAAGACATAGAGAATAGCTTGCTAATGTTTTTGAACGAACTAAATAGCAGACCAGAAATACTTTTTCCTTACAACTTCAGGTGAGTGTTACTGTCTTGTACTACAAATTCTATTTTTGCTTACTCGATGTTAAGTGTAGTCGATGAGTTATGCATGCCCGCTTATACAAACGTGTGCGCAGATTCCACTGGATCTTGCTAATCATTAGAGTTGACGAGGGAACTGTTGAAGTACTGGACTCGAAAGGTAAAGACGCTGAAGAATACAGGAGCCTGTTTTTGATGCTCGACAGGTAATTTCAATCATTATCGCACTATGTCGGCCTCTTTAGTTCATTTCCTGATATCAAGTAATTAATAACTCCTTTATTCATTTTCTTTGCCGGGCAGGGTTTGGAAAAAGTTCATCAAAGAGGTTGTCGGTGAATGGAAACCACAGCTGAAATGGCGACGGTCCAAGGTAATTAAGTAGTACTAGCTACGTCCGCGCATCTCTTTAATTCTAGTTTCAATACCATTATCATGTTTGATTATTATCTGATTGAATTCTATTCTCGTAAAGTGTATGAGGCAGGAAAATGGGACTAATTTATGTGCATACTACGTTTCCGAGAACATTCACTTTATGACCGAAAGGAGCAGAGATGCAAGACATCTTTGGGTACGTAAACACTATTCACATTTTTTTATCATGATCTAATATATATACACACAACTAATATATTCATATTGATCTCCTTCTTTAAAGATGGTGGAGATGCGGGATAGGCTCCTACCAAAGGACCGCATACGAGCACTTCAAGAGGAAATGGCGGGATTTTTGCTTGAGCAGGTCATATCTCCCGACGGAGAATACCATTTCACCTAATGCCTGCATGTAATGATCTGCAAATTGTAGGAGAAATTATATATACCAAATTGTATATATATATGTGTATGCATGGTCGTACGAAAAATTCTATGATATATGATTGGTTCTACGAGAAATTCTATTATATATGCATAACGTGTACAGTATGTAGTAGCGTAAAATATGTTTGAAATGAAAAAGAATTAAATGGAAAACACAAAATGAAAAGGAAAAATAAACAATAAACCCTAAACCCCTAAACCTTTAGTCCCGGTTGGTGTCACCAACCGGGACTAAAGGTCACCAGCCCCCGGCGCGCGCTGCCGGCCACGTGGTAGGGATTTAGTCCCGGTTGGTGTCACCAACCGGGACTAAAGGTCCCCAGCCCCCGGCGCGCGTTGCCGGCCACGTGGCAGGGATTTAGTCCCGGGTCGTGGCCAACCGGGACTAAAGGGTGGGGGCCTTTAGTCCCGATTTATTAGTCCCGGTTGGTGAACCGGGACTAAAGGCCCTTCCCAACCGGGACTAAAGGCCGTTTCTCCACTAGTGGTGGGCCGGCGGATGCTTGGCTGCTAGCCGGAGGCAGTGGCGACCGGCGACGAGGGGTCTCTCCGCCTTTGCACGACGACGTCGACAAGTCCATGATGTTGTCTCAAACGGTTCCAACTCCCAGTTCATCGGCATGTACATGCAAGTCTTCTTTGTCATTTGGTGATTCACTTTTAAGTTTTCATTTGGAACCAGAACATGGCAGGCTCTTGGTTCCCTTGTTTGTCAACTGGTGATGCTTGTTTGTAAGTTGTAATTGACTAATTGGTGATGCTTGTTTCAGTTTATGACTAAATATGTACTGTAATCCTCTGTTTTCCTGCTGAAAATGCCTTGTTTTCCTGCCTACCAACTCCCCCTTTAGGAGTAGACTAGTAGAACGCATGTGCGTTGCTACGGGCTATAATGCATATAAATGAATCAAACAAATGATTAAGGTCGTCTTCAAGGTCGAAGCTCATTTGTACCTCATACACTCAAAAAGATATAAGTGAAGCATGAGAGTGCAAATGATTTCTATAAAATATAAGTATCATCGTGCTCAGCATAATGAGTATTCTAATAAATTGCGATGAATGTGTGTCTCCCTTAAAAGGTGCGATCAGGAAACAATGATTATGTAAACAAGCAAATAAATAAAACAAAAACACAGGACGCTCCAAGCAAAACACATATCATGTGATGAATAAAAATATAGCTCCGAGTGATATTACCGATAGATTGAAGACGAAAGAGGGGATGCCTTCTGGGGCATCCCCAAGCTTAGATGCTTGGATATTCCTTGAATATTACCTTGGAATGCCTTGGGCATCCCCAAGCTTAGGGTCTTACCACTCCTTATTCTTTCATCCATTGTCATCACACCCAAAACTTGAAAACTTCGATCACACAAAACTCAACAAAACCTCGTGAGATCCATTAGTATAATAAAATACTCATTAACTTGGGTACTATCATAAATAGATTCATAATTGTTCTTTCATAATACCTACTAGATTCTACCATCTCAGTGGCTTATACCGCCCGATACAATCCATAGAAACATGAAAACAAGACCACTATGCAATAAAAACATAATTTGTCTAAAACAGAACATTATGTAATGATGGAATTTTATCCATACTTCTGTAACTCTAAAAATTCTGAAACATTAGGACAATGTAAACAATTTGTAACCCAATACTCTGTAAAAACTTCAGCAATTGATCATGTTACAGTACAAAATGATAATTCAAATACTAGGCGCAAAATTTCTGTTTGTGCACTGAATCAATGATCATCAAAATCATCCTAAAGGCTTTACTTGGCACAAAATTTAAAAGAAAAGATACAAATATAATCATTATAGTAGCAATAATCATGTTGACTAACAAAAATAAAAAGTAAATCATAAAGATAACTATTGGGTTGCCTCCCAACAAGCGCTATTGTTTAATGCCCCTAGCTAGGCATAATGCATATTATCACGTGTTATTATCCTTGGAAGTAATGCCATAGGTGGCTATCATTATAGATTCATAAGGAGGTTTAATTCTATTTCTTGGGAAGTGTTACATTCCTTTCTTTAATGGAAATTGGAACCGTAAATTACCTTCTTTCATATCAATTATCGCACGTATGGTTCTCAAAAATGGTCTACCAAGTATTATGGGACAAGACGGATTACATTCAATATCAAGCATAATAAAATCCACGAGTACATAATTCCTATTAGAAAGTATGAGCACATCATTAATTCTGCCCATAGGTTTTTTAATTGTAGAATCCACTAAGTGTAAATTTAGGGAACATTCATCCATATTAGTGAAACCTAGGACATCATATAAAGCTTTTGGCATAGTAGAGACACTAGCTCCTAGATCACACAAGGCATTACATTCATAATCTTTAATTGTTGGTTCCCATTCATCGTGCAACTTTCTTGGTATAGAGACTTCTATTTCAAGTTTCTCTTCATGAGCCTTAATAAGAGCTTCTACGATGTGTTTAGTAAAAGCTTTGTTTTGTTCATAAGCACTAGGTAAATTGACCATGCATTGCAACAAGGAAATGCATTCAATTAAAGAAAAACTATAAAAATTAAAGTCCTTGTAATCCAAAGTAGTGGGCACATTAGTATCTAAAGTTTTAACCTCTTCAAACCCACTTTTGTTCTTTTTAGCATTGCGATAATCACCCTCTGAATTATCGGGACGCTTCTTAATTAAAGTTGACTCATCTCCAGTCCCTTTATCATCAAGTTTAATATTAGTAAATAAATATTCAATAGATGACACACCAATCGTTTTAACATCTTCATCATTATTATCATGAAAACCGGATGCGAACGCCTTTTCTAAAAATTCACGTCTAGCTCTCATCATTTCCGTTCTTTCTTTACTTTGGTCAATGGAGGCTCGGATAGCTTTCAAAGATTCAGATATTTTATCCTTATTATGTGGAAATTATTTAACTTTAAGAATATCCACATCATGCACAAGTCTATCCATGTTTCTAGACATATCATCAACTTTACTCAATTTTTCTTCAACCATAGTATTGAAAGTCTTTTGAGAACTAATAAATATTTAATATTGCTCTCTAGTTCAGTAGGTATCCTATTATTATTATTATTATTATTATAATATGAATTACCATATGAATTGCCATAATTATTAGAGGGATTACCGGGATACGGTCTAGGGTTGTTGAAATTACCTCTATAAGCATTATTATTGAAATTATTCCTTGAGATAAAATTCACATCAATAACATTATTATTTTGCTCAATCAAAGTAGACAATGGAACATCATTTGGATCAATTGGAGCAAGCATAGTCATGATAGCAACCATTTTCTCAGTCAAGGAGGATACTTCCTCAACAACATTTAACTTCTTACCAGTTGGAGTGTGTTCGGTGTGCCATTGGGAGTAGTTTGCTATCATGTTGTCAAGAAGCTTCGTGGCCTATCCAAGTGTTATTCCCATAAATGTGCCACCTGCAGCTGAGTCTAGAAGGTTTTTTGAAACAAAGTTTGGTCCCGCATAAATATTTTGTACTATCATCCATAAACTTAATTAGTGCGTGGGATAATTTTTAATCATTAATTCCATTCTATCCCAAGATTGTGCAACAAGTTCTTGCTCATGTTGTTTAAAATTCATAATTTGATTTCTAAGAGATATTATCTTAGTGGGAGGAAAATACTTTGCAATAAAGACATCTTTACACTTGTTCCATGAATCAATACTATTTCATGGTAAAGATGAAAACCGTGCTTTAGCTCGATCTCTAAGAGAGAAAGGAAATAATTTCAATTTCACAATATCATTATCCACATCTTTCATTTTTTGCATATCACATAATTCAAGGAAAGTATTAAGATGGGATGCAACATCTTCATTAGGATTTCCAGCAAATTGTTCTTTCATAACAAGATTCAACAAAGTAGCTTTTATATCATATGACTCCGCACTAGTGGCGAGAGGATAAATTGGTGTAATAATAAAATCATTATTATTAGTATTTGAGAAATCGCACAACTTAGTATTTTCTTGAGTAGACATGATAGCGATTCAATCAAAGATAGCACACAAGGTATTTTTGGTATTTTTTTTTTAGAAAAGTAGGGGGGATGAAAAAGAGAAGGCAAATGGCAAAGGAAAGTAAGACAAGCAAATGATAATTGAGAGCGAAGGAACCTGTATTTGTTTGGTGAAGTCTCCCCGGCAACGGCGCCCGAAATTCTTCTGCTACTTGTGATAGGCGTTGAGATTTCCCCGAAGAGGAAGGGTGATGTAGTATAGTAGCAGATAGTATTTCCCCCAGCTAAGAACCAAGGTTTATCGAACCAGTGGGAGACACACAAACAATGTAAGCGGTACCTGCACAGACACAAAGCAAATGCTAGCACCCAACGAGGGCAAGAGGGTTGTCAATCCCCTTTGTACTCGCCAATTGCAAGGATTAAATCTGAGAGTGGTGGATAGATAAAATAAAAAGAAAAATAAAAGTAAATAAATTGCAGCAAGTATTTTTAGGGTTTTAGTAAATTTAAAGTGAATGGACCCGGGGCCATAGGTTCACTAGAGGCATCTCTCTCATAAGCATAGCAACGGTGGGTAAACAAGTTACTGTTGGGTAATTGATATAATAGCGCATAGTTATTATGATTCTTCTGTAGGGGAACGCAGCAGAAAACAAAAAAATTCTGACCTACGCACCAGCCCTGGACCACTAGGAAGTACGCATACAAGATTTTGATCCGATCGTTACCGACTCATAGCGCAGCGGAAGTAGAGTCGATGTAGATCGTCGGTGCAAATCCCCGCAGCTAGGATTTACAACCTCCCAATCGCGAGGATGTACTCCCTCGTCCACTCCTCGGACAGTCCCTCGGACAGCCCTTCGGGAGGCGGTCGGACAGTCCCTCGGACGGTGTCACGGACAGCCCTTTGGGAGGACCCTCGAACAGCCTCTCGGGCAAAAGATCGAACCTACGACCTCTCTACGAGGTTGCACACATACGGTGTCACCTATCCGGCAGGGCTTCGCCGTCCAGAACTAGTTCCCACCGGAACCCAGACAGCCTTTCGGCTCTACGAAACTATTTCGTGGGAGGGAGAGAAGAAAGCCAGATCATGCATGACATTTGTGAGAGAGTTGGAATGGAGTTGGAGAGCACCTCTCCTCCTCCTTATATAGTGGTGGAAGGGGTGGAGGGGGGCTGAAATTTCAGTCCACTAAACATGCACCCACCAAACAAGGAGAAAACATGTCCCCTTGTCCATGTCTTTCCAACATGGTGTTCCCACATGGGGCCCCACCACCTCCCAACACTTTCCACCATTTGTGGGGGATGCTCCCCATCATGGGGGGCCCCCCCAACACCTTTGTCTAGCCACAAGGGGCTGCCCGCGCAAGGGGGGGCGCCCCCAAAACAGCCCAAAACAGCCCCCACGTATCGTGGGATCTTGTCCCCTCACGCTGGGACAAGATGTTTTCCGCGACTATTTCTTCTGAAAAATTCCGGAAGGTCCCAGAACATTTTCGGCACCCTCTAAAATTATTCTGGACACTCTCCGGAACATTTACGGTATGATGGTTTTATTCCGAAACATTTTCGTTTTTCTTCGAAACAATTCCGGCAGCTCCGAAACACTTTCGGTTTTCTCTCCGGAACTTTTCTGTCGTCTCCGAAACTTTTCCGGTGACTTTTTCTCAGACTCCCTATCTAGTATTCAGCAGATAGATGACCCTTAAGCGTGTGACCCTATAGGTTCGGTGAAGTATAGACATGACCAGAACACTTTCCGATCAATGATCAACATCGGAGCCGTGGACACCCATATTGACCCCTATACCCACACGAATAAATATTCGAGTGAACCTCCAGTTGCCGTGTGCTATTCCTGTTGCTTTGCGATATGTTACAAATACCCGAGGTGAGATTTATTGGCATCCCCGTGGATCAACACTTGTCCACTATGCCAGTTACCTCGTTACCGGTTTTGTTCTCTTTTCTCGTTCCCGTGTTCTGGCATCCATGTGATCAAATCACAATGTGTCTGACCAGACGATGGTGGATACCGAAACACCGAGAGGGCCCAAAGAATATATCTCCATCGTCGGAGGAGCAAATCCCAATCTTGAGCTATCAAGTCCCTTGACATACTTTTCCATGAACCCGTAAGCCGCCGTAATAGCCACCCATTTACGGATGACGTTTAACAAACCCCAAAGTTCATGAAGCAAGCATGAAGAAACTCGATACTCTCATGGTCTAAGGAATTATGCAAATGTTAACTTTCTCTGTGTTATTAACCATTAACTTGTGACGAATGTATCTCATAGCATAACATCAATTCGGGTCGATTCAACCACAAGTGTTCTTCTAACATTGTGTCCCCAAAGTTGCCGGCATAGGCATGCCCATGATCAGGAAAACAGAACCATCATGCAACACTTGAGCTATTCTTAGAGGCCATACTAGGAATACATTTTACCGTTTATTATTCCACACGTGCATATGAGTCTTCCTCCAAGTCTCGTGGTTATTGTAGACTCGAGAACCATTGCAGTTATAGCACGGAATATAAATATAATTATGAACGTGGAGATAAATAATAACATTTATTATTGCCTCTAGGGCATATCTCCTACAGACTCCCACTTGCACTAGAGTCAATAATCTAGTCAATGCTAATGCACTTTACACCTAAGGCATACCGGTGTAAAATATGATTCGCTTGTGGTATAGCCTGATGTCCAACGGATCTGACAACTTTAGTTCCGTGTGTATTTTTGCATATCCTCGCGTTTTCACGCTTTCACAAAATTCATATTTTGTGTGGACTTGGCTTTGTATATATGTGAATCATAGGTCAAACCTTGATTCCTCAGACTGAGCTATGGAGCAACTATCTACAATAGCCTCTTGGAACCATACTAAGTTCATGAATGAACTATATGATTCAACATCTTCTTTGTCGCTTCTAAAGCGTCAACATACTTAGCCTTTGTTATAGAATTCACCACAGTAACTTGTTTGGAACAATTTCCAACTACCGTGCCACCATATCGTGTATTACACAAAACCCTTAACTTAAATCGAAAATCGCTTGGAGTATTGATGAAGACTGTATCGATGTAACTACTTACAACGAGCACTTCATAATCCCTGCTTGCGAGAAAACATGTCATCAGTGCTACTTTAGTACTTAACGACATTTTTCACTATTGTCCCATGATCAGTACTTTGATCACTTTGGTATCTATACTCGCAACAGCTTGGGAGTATCAGACATATCTGGTTGTTTTACATACCATGGAATACCTGATTAATCCAAACACAAAAGTGTGTGGAATCTCCATCATGTATTTTGCTCATCAGTATTTTGGGACACCGAGTTTTGCAAAATTCTTTCCATGTGACTTCGGCAAGAATCACTCCTTGGCGTTTTAATGCTAAACTGTTTTAGCATCTTGTCAATATGTATTTAGGCTTAGCTCTATCAGGCAATTCTATCTCGTAGATAAAAATGCCTAATATCGAGGCTACCTAGCCTAAGCACTTCATGGAAAAACTATTTTCAATGAAGTCCTAATTCGTGTCAAGAAATTTATATTATTTCCAATCAACAATGTGTCAAGCAGAGAAAGTTTTTAGAAATATTATTATGCTCCCACTTACTTTCTTGTAATCACAAGCATCTTCGTTATCCATTGATGAAATCAAACTCTTTTGACTATTTCATCAAAAACGAAGATTCCAACTCCATTTTGCTCTCTTCTGTCCATCGCTGGAACTCTGAAGTTTGCATACTCACTAGCATCCTCTGGACTGACAAAACACCTTGGACTATATCACATGCAAGTCCTAGGTAGCATTTTCATTTTATGGAAATCATTTTGGCATCCATGTTACATATCTCATGATTGAAATATGTATCAATTGCTAGTTTAACCCGAACCGACTTTAAGCATCGCTACGGTGAGACAATCTCATCGCAGTCAACTCCTTGAATTTGTTATTGCAACAAGTCGAGCTTTATGGATGAAGCATTTTATCCACATCAGTTTATAGTTCTATTAATGTTCGTTAGACTCTAAGTCTTCCGAAGGGTTTATCAAGATATAATCTTGAATCATTTATGGATACTATCTCGGATTATATTGGCATTTAGCAAATCCCGGAGTCAGGGCCCATCAACGCTTCCTTGTGTATCGTAGGTATACTGTTGCCTAACAACAATATCTCGTATGCGCACCTGAGAGGTTTGCACGAGTTTTGCCTACGTGGTTCAGCTGCAAGTTCGACCGAAGTCCATACATCTCATGTAGAGGCTTCCGTATCAGTCGCAGTAGGAAACTCTGGAATCACTTCCAAGGTTCCTTTCCTTTGATCTGATGACGAAGATACTGTTATCTCGTCGAGTTGCACTGTCCTCCCACTCACCTTTTTGCAAGAACCATTTTCTTCAAAATCATACCGCTTTTTGTGGCAAATATTTTTGCCTCGGTATAGTGATGGAGGAATACCCAATAACTTGGGATAACCTACAAAGTAGCACTTGTTTGATTTGGAATATGTTTGTAAATATTTTACACAAGCCCCATATTGCAAATGTTAAGAAAAGATATAACATGGTTGGGGTTACCATACCATGGCGTCATTTCAACAGATCTGATGATGCTCTTTTCAGTGTAAAAGCCGCAGTCTCTAAAGCATTACTTTAAAAGGGATAATGGAAAATTAATTTATGTCATCTTTGATCTTACCATGTCATAAATGGTTTGATTACATCCTCACGGACATTCCACTCACAGTGGTGTTCCGGGAGGTGTAAGTTATGAAACCTTTTTCACAACTCATCAGACATCCGCTAAACTTGTAACTCAAAAATTCCTTTCTGCAATCTAGTTTGCAGAAACATAATCTTTCTTGTTACAATAATTTCTACTTCATGTTGAAAACCTTTCGAATGACTTCAAAAGATCCAGACTTACGTCTCATCAAGCAAATATCCATATATCTACTTGAGTCATTTTTGAAGATAGACAAATCCACTGCTAGCAATAACCTTTATTGGACTACACACATCATAATGTATGATCACCAATAAGTTCGCTGCTCGTTACTTATGGCCTGTGAACGGTATTTCAGTCGCTTCACTTTTCGGACGAAAGTTGCAAGTGTCAGATGATTCATAATCAAACGACTTCAAAATCCATCATTATGGAATTTTTCCATGCGGGTTTCTCCAATGTGACCAAATGCAATGCCACACATATGTGGTATTATTTTAGTCTTACGACATTTAGCATCAGTGTTATGGATGTATCATATTACTATCAATATTCATAACATACATCCCATCCTTGATGGAAGCATGGCCCTTTATGTTATTCATAATACTGAACAACAATTGTTCTTTTATGAACAACCCTTTTGCAACAAACTTTATGCAATGGGCTAGAGTGTGTAAAACTCTAAAATGAATTATGAAAGTAAATACGGAGGTAATATATTATTATCAATATTCATAACATACATCTCATTCATAATGAAAGTATGGCCGTTATGATATTCATAATACAGAACATCAAAAATTCTCTTATGAACAACCTTCTTGCAAGATACTTTATACAATGGGCTAGAGTGTATGAAACTCCAAAAATGAATTATGAAAAATAAATACGGAGGTAATACACCGATGGAAGGTATAGCAACATTTACTATGTTCCCAACGCGTATCTAAACCTTATTACTGGCAAGTCTTTTAGGTCGTAGTAGTTCTTGCATCGAGTCGCAACTGAATGCAATCGAGCGGGTATCTCTGTGATCAACTTTTAATCACAATACCCAAGAATCAGTGATTAGCATGTTTAATCATAATTCCCAAGAATTATATCTTTGACCAGCCTTCTATACATCTATAACTTGTATGAAATTCATACATGAGCTGGACATTTCAGTCTTCACTCTTTTCGCCTTTATACTTCTAACAGTTTAAACTTTCAGTAATTTTCCTACTCTCAGAAGAAGCACCCAACTTTAAGAGTGGTGTTAGCCCCGGACATCCTAGGCGTGTAAGTCACACTAACACCCTTTGGACATTTCCTTTCTCTTTAAGTTGTTGTTTTATTCACCTTCATTATATGACAGGCGTTCTGTTGGATCCCTCTCTTATTAGTCTAATGCATAGTAAACACTTTACTAATAATTTGCAAAACAAACATTTGCTTTGGATATTTCATATCTTTTAGCCTTTGTTTGTATCTGAAACTAATTTTCAGTTCCATGAATATCACATAGCTATCCCAAACTTTTGAAGTTCGGGTCTCATGGAAGCAAACATATTGCACTTGACCGTAACGGAATTCTAGCTTTTGGATCGAAGGACGAGAGTCACATCATCCATAGTATTAGCGGGAGAATACCAAAAGCATGCGATAGGACAAAGTCCTTCTCGACACTCTTGAGGACAATCCTCACATTACGTTACCAACCGTAAAGTTTTAACCAGATATTTAACAGCTATTCAATTTTAATAGGGAGGGTGGAAACGCGAGCCAATATTCTATAACTATTATGCAAATCACACTTAGACAGTGTTCATAATTAATTGCACTGAGAATTAAACAAGTTAATTCTAAAGTGCGCTCCCACTCAAATCAATATCTCTCATAAATTGACTGTGAGTGATTCAAGACCCGCATTTTCATTCAACGCCACGGTTCGAGATGAACACAAATGGCGCGAACTTCAATCGGTAGGCAAACTTGCCGATCACATCTCTATGTGATTCTTGTTCATCTTTCGATGCGTGTGTTCCGAGCTCAGGACTGTCCTGCCTGAACGTCAAGACAACCAAGTGATCTCGCTGCGAGGTCTCAACTCACCCGCCTCACACTTCTCTAATCGTTCGCACCCATGGAGATCATGTAATGCCCCGAAGAGATAGGTGCCGTGACGGTGGTACACTTGGGAGAACACTAACTACTTGATATTTTAAGTGAGAGATCACCCTAATAAAAGCGACTACCGCGCAATCAAGAAGGGTGCATCAAAGGGATAAACATCTCAGGCAATTCATAATAGCATGATATGGTATAGCCCTTTCTGACGGAGAAGCTTTATTTTCTTCGTCTTCGGCATTTGCGTCGGTGTTCACCTTCGCGAAGATTGTCACCACCTTGTCGATGCACCAGATAATATTGCTATCTTTATAGCTAATAAAATAAGTGCATTACATAAGGTTGACACGCAGGTCATTAAAGTGACAATCATATGGCTCCAGCCATCATGCCGAATCATGACTCGCAGGTCATGTTAATTTTACATCATATAGTCATCTCATACATAATCAAATTAATATGAGAACTGCTATACCACATCACATGCACATCTCATGTCATCCTGCAAAACCAAGTTAGACGCCTCTAATCGGTTCATACAAGATTTTATTTTACGTGGCTTCTAAGGTTTCGACCAAACCGCAGCTACCAACATTAATC
Source organism: Elymus sibiricus (assembly GCA_039707655.1). Taxonomy (NCBI): domain Eukaryota; kingdom Viridiplantae; phylum Streptophyta; class Magnoliopsida; order Poales; family Poaceae; genus Elymus; species Elymus sibiricus. The sequence goes on from CM077666.1 coordinate 513,997,080, forward strand.
ATCAAGTGTGATTATTCAAGTCGCTATATTAACTTTGCGGGGTGTATGAAACACGAGATAATAAAATCTCGAGCCCCATACTAAACCTCATCATACGCATGACCCCCGTGCAGATCATATCTGCATTGCCCTTTAGTCTGTGAAATTTCATCTTTCTTGTAACTATGGTGGAATTCAACGAACTGTTAGCACTTCGTTGATCAATCAGGATCGCGGATTTCCAGAACTTTGAAACTCCACCATGCCGTTATCAAGATCAGAAATACGCAAATTTTTGGGAAGCAACATGAACATCGGGTAATAGATTTCATCTGCTACCCGCACAAATAATTTTCAGTAATAGAACTCATCTACTACAAATTATATTGTGCAACACCCATACATCTCTATGTATTCTAGATCGAAACCTGTATCTACGCATAGCACGGCTCTGATACCACTGTAGGGGAACGTAGTAGAAAACAAAAAAATTCTGACCTACGCACCAGCCCAGGACTACTAGGAAGAACGCATACAAGGTTTTGATCCGATCGTTACTGACTCGTAGCGCAGCGGAAGTAGAGTCGACGTAGATCGTCGGTGTAGATCCCCGCAGGTAGGATTTACAACCTCCCAACCGCGAGGATGTACTCCCTCGTCCGCTCCTCGGACAGTCCCTCGGACAGCCCTTCGGGAGGCGGTCGGACAGTCCCTCGGACGGTGTCACGGACAGCCCTTCGGGAGGACCCTCGAACAGCCCCTCGGGCAAAAGATCAAACCTACGACCTCTCTATGGGGTTGCACACATACGGTGTCACCTATCCGGCAGGGCTTCGCCGTCCAGAACTAGTTCCCACCGGAACCCAGACAACCTTTCGGCTCTACGAAACTATTTCATGGGAGGGAGAGAAGAAAGCCAGATCATGCATGGCATTTGTGAGAGAGTTGGAGTGGAGTTGGAGAGCACCTCTCCTCCTCCTTATATAGTGGTAGAAGGGGTGGATGGGGGCTGAAATTTCAGCCTGTAGGAGATATGCCCTAGAGGCAATAATAAATGTTATTGTTTATCTCCATGTTCATAATTATGTTTATGTTCCATGCTATAACTGCTATGGTTCTCGAGTCTACAATAACCACGAGGCTCGGAGGAAGACTCATATGCATGTGTGGAATAATAAACGGTAAAATGTATTCCTAGTCATGCCTCTAAGACTAGCTCAAGTGTTGCATGATGGTTCTGTTTTCATGATCATGGGCATGACTATGCCGACAACTTTGAGGGCACAATGTTAGGAGAACACTTGTGTTGAAATGACCCGATTGATGTTATGCTATGAGATTCATTCGTCACAAGTTAATGGTTAATAACGCAGAGAAGTTAATGTTTGCATAATTCCTTAGACCATGAAAGTGTCGAGTTTCTTCATGCTTGCTTCATGAACTTTGGGGTTTGTTAAACGTCATCCGTAAATGGGTGGCTATTACGGCGGCTTACGGATTCATGGAAAAGTATGTCAAGTAACTTGATAGCTCAAGATTGGGATTTGCTCCTCCGACGATGGAGAGATATCTCTGGGCCCTCTCGGTGTTACGGTATCCACCATCGTCTGGCCAGACACATTGTGATTTGATCACAGGGATGCCGGAACACGGGAACGAGAAAAGAGAACAAAACCGGCAACGAGGTAACTGGCATAGTCGACAAGTTGTTGATCCACGGGGATGCCGATAAATCTCACCTCGGGTTTTGTAACATATCGCGAAGCAACATGAATAGCACACGGCAACTGGGGGTTCACTCGAATATTCATTCGTGTGGGTATAGGGGTCAATATGGGTGTCCACGGCTCCGATGTTGATCATTGATCGGAAAGAGTTCCGGTCATGTCTATACTTCACCGAACCTATAGGGTCACACGCTTAAAGGTCATCTATCTACTGAATACTAGACAGGGAGTCTGAGAGAAAGTCACCGGAAAAGTTTCGGAGACAGCGGAAAAGTTCCGGAGAGAGAGCCCCGGAATAGTTTCGGTAAAACTGAAAAGTTGTTTCAGGGTATACCATTAAGTCAAAATGGTTTCGGCACACGCCTGGAAATTCTTGGAGGGTGCCAGAATTGGTCTGGGAAATTCTGGGATTTTTCGGAGAAAAAAACCGGAAATGTTCCGGAGCTGCCGGAACCGCTTTGTTTGCTTTTCGCAGATGAAAATCACTAATTCGGAATTGTTTCGGAACGCGTCAAAAATCATTTTTGTGTGTACTGGAATTATTCTAAGACCCACAGAAATATTTTCGGATTAAACGGTCGCGGAAAAATGTTTCCGTGAATAGTGAAAGTGCTTTTTGGGTGTCTTCTTGGAGAAGCTACCTTGAGGGCCTTTTGGTATTTTTCCCCTTAGCTTCTTGGAGAAGCTACCCTTGGGCTTGGCCTATAAATAGGGGTGGAGGGGGCTGCCTAAAGACACACTCTTTCTCAACATACACAAGCCATGCATGATCTGGCCTTCTTCTCTCCCTCCCCGCGAAATAGTTTCGTAGAGCGGAAAGGCTGTCTGGGTTCCGGTGGGAACTAGTTCTGGACGGCGAAGCCCTGCAGGATAGATGACACTATATGTGTGCAACCCCGTAGAGAGGTCGTATGTTCGATCTTTTTGCCCGAGGGGCTGTTCGAGGGTCCTCCCGAAGGGCTGTCCGAGTTACTGTCCGAGTTTCGGGGGTCCTCCCGAAGGGCTGTCCGAGTGACCCGCCCGAAGGGCTGTCCGAGAGGCCTCCCGGAGGGCTGTCCGAGGATCCGTCCGGTGGGATTATCCGAAAGATTGTCCAGAGGCCTCCCGGAGGGCTGTCCGAGGATCCGTCCGGTGGGACTATCCGAAAGACTGTCCAGAGGCCTCCCGGAGGGCTGTCCAAAGGATCCATCCAGTGGGACTATCTGAGGGACTGTCCCGAGGCCTCCCGAAGGGCTGCCCGGAGATCCGTCCGGTGAGCTGACGAGGGAGTACATCCTCGCGGTTGGGAGGTTGTAAAATCCTAGCTGCGGAGATCTGCACCGCCGATCGTCATCGACTCTACTTCCGCTGCGCTATGAGTCGGTAATGAAAAGATCAAACCTTGTATGCAGTCTCCATAGTGGTCCTGGGCTGGTGCGTTGGTCGGAAATTTTTTGTTTTCTGCTGTGTTCCCCTATAGTGGCATCATGAGCCGTGCTATGCGTAGATGCAGGTTACGATCTAGAATACATAGAGATGTACGGGTGTTGCACAATATAATTTGTAGTAGATGAGTTCTACTGCTGATAATTATTTGTGCGGGTAGCAGATGAAATCTGTTACCCGATGTTCTTGTTGCTTCCCTAGAATTTGCATATTTCTGATCTTGATAACAGCATGGTGGAATTTCAAAGTTCTAGCAATCCGCGATCCTGATTTATCAACGAAGTGCTAACAGTTCATTGAATTCCACCATAGTTAAAAAGAAAGATGAAATTTCGCAGACGAAAGGGCAATGCAGATATGATCTGCACGGGGGTCATGCGTATGACGATGTTCAGTATGGGGCTCGAGATTTTATTATCTCGTGTTTCATACACCTCGTAAAGTTAATCTAGCGACTTGAATAATCATGCTTGATGATGGACGTTGGTAGCTTCGGTTTGCTTCAAAACCTTAGAAGCCGCGTAAAATAAATTTTTGCATAAACCGATTAGAGGCGTCTAACTTGGTTTTGCAGGATGATATGTGATGTGCATGTGATGTGGTATAGCAATTCTCATATTAATTCGATTATGTATGAGATGACTATATGATGTAAATTATTAACATGACCTGCGTGTCATGATTCGGCATGATTGCTAGAGCCATATGATTGTCACTTTAATGACCTGCGTGTCAACCTTAAGTAATGCACTTATTTTATTAGCTATAGAGATAGCAATATTATCTGGTGCATCGACAAGGTGGTGGCAATCTTTGCAAAGGTGAACACCGACGCGATGCCGAAGACGAAGAAATAAAAGACTTCTCCGTCAGAAAGGGCTATACCATATCATGCTATTATGAATTGCCTGAGATGTTTATCCCTTATGATGCACCCTTCTTGATTGCGCGGTAGTCGCTTTTTATTAGGGTGATCTCTCACAAAAATATCAAGTAGTTAGTGTTCTCCCAAGTGTAGCACCGTCACGGCACCTATCTCTTCGGGGTATCACATGGATACATGGGTACGAACGATTAGAGAAGTGTGAGGCGGGTGAGTTGAGACCTCGCAGCGAGATCACTTGGTTGTCTTGACGTTCAGGCATGAAAGTCATGAGCTCGGAACACACGCATCGAAAGATGAACAAGAGTCACATAGAGATGTGATTGGCAAGTTGGCCTACCGATTGCAATTCTCGTCACTTGAGATGGATACATCCTTGGCGTTGAATTGTAATATGGGTCTTGAATCACTCACAATCAATTATGAGAGATATTGATTTGAGTGGGAGCGCACTTTAGAATTAACTTGTTTAATTCTCAGTGCAATTAATTATGGACTTTGTCTAAAGTGAAATTTGCATAATAGTTATAGAAGAATGGCTCACGTTTCCACCTTCCCTGTTAAAATTGAATAAGCTGTTAAATATCTGGTTAAAACTTTACGGTTGGTAAAGTAATGTGAGGATTGTCCTCAAGAGTGCCGAGAAGGACTTTGTCCTATCGCATGCTTTTAGTATTCTCCCGCTAATGCTATGGATAATGTGACTCTCGTCCTTCGATCCAAAAGCTAGAATTCCGTTACGGTCAAGTGCAATATGTTTGCTTCCATGAGACCCGGACTTCAAAAGTTTGGGATAGCTATGTGATATTCATGGAACTGAAAATCATTTTCAGACACAAACAAATGCTAAAAGATATGGGATATCCAAAGCAATGTTTGTTTTGCAAACTGTTAGTAAAAGTGTTTACTATGCATTTAACTAATACAAGAGGGATCCTGAAGAACGCCTATCATATGATGAAGGTGAATAAAACAACAACTTAAAGAGAAAGCAAATGTCCAAAGGGTGTTAGTGTGACTTACACACCTAGGAAGTCCGGAGCTAACGCCACTCTTAAGTTGAGTGCTTCTTCTGAGAGTAGGAGAAATACTAAAAGTTAAACTGTTAGAAGTATAAAGGCAATAAGAGAGAAGACTGGAATATCCAGCTCATGTATGAAGGTCATACAAGTTATTGATGTATGGAAGGCTGGTCAAAGAAATAGTTCTTGGGAATTATGATTAAACATGTTAATCACTGATTTTTGGGTATTGTGAGTTTATCACAGAGATACTCGCTCGATTGCACTCTGTTGCGACTCGATGCAAGAACTACTATGGCCTAAAAGACTAGCCAGGAATGAGGTTTAAATACATGTTGGGAACTTAGTAAAAGTTACTATACCTTCCATCGGTGTATTACCTATGTATTTATTTTTCATAATTCATTATAGAGTTTTACACACTCTAGCCCATTGCATAAGGTATCTTGCAAGAAGGTTGTTCATAAGAGAACTTTTGATGTTCGGTGTTATGAATAACATAAGGGCCATACTTTCATTATGAATGAGATGTATGTTATGAATATTGATAATAATACTTTACCTCTGTATTTACTTTCATAAATCATTTTAGAGTATTATACACTCTAGAACCTTTTGCATAATGTTTGTTGCAAGGGTGTGGTTCATAAAAGAACAATTGTTGTTCAGGATTATGAATAACATAAGGGCCATACTTCCATCATCGATGGAACGTATGTTATGAATATTGATGGTAATATGATACATCCATAACACTGACGCTAAATGTCGCAAGACTAAAAGAATACCACACAAGTGTGGCACTGCATTTGGTCACATTGGAGAAACCCGCATGGAAAAATTCCATTATGATGGAATTTGAAGTCGTTTGATTTTGAATCATCTGACACTTGCAACTTTCCTCCGAAAAGTGAAGTGACTAAAATACCGTTCATAGGCCATAAGGAACGAGCAACGAACTTATTGGTGATCATACATTTTGATGTGTGTAGTCCGATAAATGTTGTTGATAACAGTGGATTTGTCTATCTTCAAAAATGACTCAAGTAGATATATGGATATTTGCTTGATGAGACGTAAGTCTGGATCTTTTGAAATCATTCGAAAGGTTTTCAAAAATGAAGTAGAAATTATTGTAACAAGAAAAATATGTTTCTGCAAACTAGATTGCCGAAAGGAACATTTGAGTTACAAGTTTAGCGAATGTCTGATGAGTTGTGAAAAGAGTTTCATAACTTACACCTCCCGGAACTCCACTGTGAGTGGAATGTCCGTGAAGATGTAATCATACCATTTATGACATGGTAAGATCAAAGATGACATAAATCAATTTGCCATTATCCCTTTTAAAGTAATGCTTTAGAGACTACGGCTTTTACACTGAAAAGAGCACCATCAGGTCTGTTGAAATGACACCATGGTATGGTACGCCCAACCATGTTACATCTTTTCTTAAACATTTGGAATATGGGGCTTGTGTAAAAGGTTACAAACCTATTCCAAATCAGACAAGAGCTATTTTGTAGGTTATCCCAAGATGTTGGGTATTCCCCCACCACAATACCGAGGCAACAGGTTTTGCCACAAAACGGTATGCTTTTAAAGAGAATGGTTCTTGCAAAAAGGTGAGTGGGAGGACAGTGCAACTCGACGAGATAACAATATATTCGTCATCAGATCAAAGGAAAGGAACCTTGGAAGTGATTTCAGAGTTTCCTACTACGACTGATACGGAAGCCTCTACATGAGATGTAGGGACTTCGATCGAACTTGCAGCTGAACGACGTAGGCAAAACTCGTGCAAACCTCTCAGGTGCGCAAACGAGATATTGTTGTTAGACAACAGTATACCTACGATACACAAGGAAGCGTTGATGGGCCCTGACTCCGGACTTGGCTAAATGCCAATACAATCCGAGATAGTTTCCATATAAGTGATTCAAGATTAAAATCTTGATACACCTTTCGGAAGACTTAGAGTCTAACGAATATTTATGGAACTGTAAACTGACATGGATAAAAAAATTTATCCATAAAGCTCGACTTGTTGCAATAACAAGTTCAAGGAGTTGACTACGATGAGATTGTCTCACCGTAGCGATGCTAAAAGTCGGTTCGGGTTGAACTAGCAATTAATACATATTTCAACATGAGATATGAAACATGGATGCCAAAAGGATTTCCATCTGATGGAAATGCAACCTAGGACTTGTATGTGATACAGTCCAAAGTATTTTGTCGATCCAGAGGATGCTAGTAAGTATGCAAACTTCAGAGCTCCAGCGATGGACAGAAGAGAGCAAAAGGGAGTTGGAATCTTCAATTTTGATGAAACAGTCAAAGGAGTTTGATTTCATCCATGGATAACGAAGATGCTTGTGGTTTCAAGAAAGTAAGTGGGAGCATAATATTATTTCTAAAAACTTTGTGTGCTTGACACATTGTTGATTGGAAATAATATAATTTTTTTGACACAAATTAGGACTTCCTTCAAAATAGTTTTCGATGAAGTGCTTGGGCTAAATAGCCTTGACATTAGGCATATTTATCTGCGAGATAGAATTGCCTAAAAGGCTAAAGCCAAAAATACATATTGACAAAATGCTAAAACATTTTAGCATTAAAACGCCAAGGAGTGATTCTTGCCGAAGTCACATGGAAAGAGTTTTTGCAAGACTCGGTGTCTCAAAACACTAATGAGCAAAATACATGATGGAGATTCCACACACTCTTGTGTTTGGATTAATCATGTATTCCATGGTATGTAAAACAACCAGATATGTCCGATACTCCCAAAATGTTGCGAGTATAGATATCAAAGTGATCAAAAGTACTGATCATGGGACAACAGTGAAAAAGGATCATTGAGTACTAGATTAGCACTGATGACATGTTTTCTCGCAAGCGGAGATCATGAAGAGTTCGTTGTAAAAGGTTACATCGATACAGTCTTCATCATTTCTCCATGCGATTTTCGATTTAAGTTAAGGGTTTTGTGTAATACACGATATGGTGGCACGGTGTTTGGAAATCGTTCCAAACAGGATAATGTGGCGAATTCTATAACAAAGGCTAAGTATGTTGCTGCTTTTCAAAGCGACATAGAAGATGTTGAATCATACAGTTCGTTCATGAACTTATAATAATTCCAAGATGGCTTTGGTCAATGGAACACTATTGAAGATAGTTGCTCCATAGCTCAGTCTGAGGAATCAAGGTTTGACCTGTGATTCACATATATACAAAGCCAAGTCCACACAAAATATGAATTTTGTGAAAGCGTGAAAACGCGAGGACATGCAAAGATACACACGGAACTGAAGTTGTCAGATCCGTTGGACATCAGGCTATACCACATGCGAAGCATTTTTACACCGGTATGCCATAGGTGTAATGTGCATTAGCATTGACTAGATTGTTGACTCTAGTGCAAGTGGGAGTCTATAGGAGATATGCCCTAGAGGCAATAATAAATGTTATTGTTTATGTCCATGTTCATAATTATGTTTATGTTCCATGCTATAACTGCTATGGTTCTCGAGTCTACAATAACCACGAGGCTCGGAGGAAGACTCATATGCATGTGTGGAATAATAAACGATAAAATGTATTCCTAGTCATGCCTCTAAGACTAGCTCAAGTGTTGCATGATGGTTCTGTTTTCCTGATCATGGGCATGACTATGCCGACAACTTTGAGGGCACAATGTTAGGAGAACACTTGTGTTGAAATGACCCGATTGATGTTATGCTATGAGATTCCTTCGTCACAAGTTAATGGTTAATAACACAGAGAAGTTAATGTTTGCATAATTCCTTAGACCATGAAAGTGTCGAGTTTCTTCATGCTTGCTTCATGAACTTTGGGGTTTGTTAAACGTCATCCGTAAATGGGTGGCTATTACGGCGGCTTACGGGTTCATGGAAAAGTATGTCAAGTAACTTGATAGCTCAAGATTGGGATTTGCTCCTCCGACGATGGAGAGATATCTCTGGGCCCTCTCGGTGTTACGGTATCCACCATCGTCTAGCCAGACACATTGTGATTTGATCACAGGAATGCTGGAACACGGGAACGAGAAAAGAGAACAAAACCAGCAACGAGGTAACTGGCATAGTCGACAAGTTGTTGATCCACGGGGATGCCGATAAATCTCACCTCGGGTTTTGTAACATATCGCGAAGCAACAGGAATAGCACACGGCAACTGGGGTTTTACTCGAATATTCATTCGTATGGGTATAGGGGTCAATATGGGTGTCCACGGCTCCGATGTTGATCATTGATCGGAAAGAGTTCCGGTCATGTCTATACTTCACCAAACCTATAGGGTCACACGCTTAAGGGTCATCTATCTGCTGAATACTAGACAGGGAGTCTGAGAGAAAGTCACCGGAAAAGTTTCGGAGACAGCGGAAAAGTTCCGGAGAGAGAGCACCGGAATAGTTTCGGTAAAACTGAAAAGTTGTTTCAGGGTATACCATTAAGTCAAAATGGTTTTGGCACACGCCTGGAAATTCTTGGAGGGTGCTAGAATTGGTCTGGGAACTTCTGGGATTTTTCGGAGAAAAAAACCGGAAATGTTCCGGAGCTGCCGGAACCGCTTTGTTTGCTTTTCGCACATGAAAATCACTAATCCGGAATTGTTTCGGAACGCGTCCAAAATCATTTGTGTGGGTACTGGAATTATTCTAAGACCCACAGAAATATTTTCGGATTAAACGGTCGCGGAAAAATGTTTCCGTGAATAGTGAAAGTGCTTTTTGGGTGTCTTCTTGGAGAAGCTACCTTGAGGGCCTTTTGGTATTTTTCCCCTTAGCTTCTTGGAGAAGCTACCCTTGGGCTTGGCCTATAAATAGGGGTGGAGGGGGCTGCCTAAAGACACACTCTTTCTCAACATACACAAGCCATGCATGATCTGGCCTTCTTCTCTCCCTCCCCGTGAAATAGTTTCGTAGAGCGGAAAGGCTGTCTGGGTTCCGGTGGGAACTAGTTCTGAATGGCGAAGCCCTGCCGGATAGATGACACCGTATGTGTGCAACCTCGTAGAGAGGTCGTAGGTTCGATCTTTTTGCCTGAGGGGCTGTTCGAGGGTCCTCCCGAAGGGCTGTCCGAGTTACTGTCCGAGTTTCGGGGGTCCTCCCGAAGGGCTGTCCGAGTGACCCGCCCGAAGGGCTATCCGAGAGGCCTCCCGGAGGGCTGTCCGAGGACCGGTGGGATTATCCAAAAGACTGTCCAGAGGCCTCCCGGAGGGCTGTCCAAGGATCCGTCCGGTGGGACTATCCAAAAGACTGTCCAGAGGCCTCCCGGAGGGCTGTCCGAAGGATCCGTCCGGTGCGACTATCCGAGGGACTGTCCCGAGGCCTCCCGAAGGGCTTCCCGGAGATCCGTCCGGTGAGCTGACGAGGGAGTACATCCTCGCGGTTGGGAGGTTGTAAAATCCTATCTGCATGGATCTGCACCGCCGATCGTCATCGACTCTACTTCCGCTGCGCTACGAGTCGGTAATGAAAAGATCAAACCTTGTATGCAGTCTCCATAGTGGTCCTGGGCTGGTGCATAGGTCGGAAATTTTTTGTTTTCTGCTGTGTTCCCCTACACAGCCCACTAAACATGCACCCACCAAACAAGGAGAAAACATGTCCCCTTGTCCATGGCTTTCCCACATGGAGCCCCACCACCTCCCAACACTTTCCACCATTTGTGGGGGCTGCTCCCCACCATGGCCCCCCCCCCAACACCTTTGTCCAGCCACAAGGGGCTGCCCCCTCAAGGGGGGCGCCCCCAAAACAGCCCAGAACAGCCCCCACGTATCGTGGGATCTTGTCCCCTCACGCTGGGACAAGTTGTTTTCCGCGACTATTTCTTCTGAAAAATTCCGGAAGGTCCCAGAACATTTTGGGCACCCTCTAAAATTATTCTGAACACTCTCCAGAACATTTCCGGTATGATGGTTTTATTCCGAAACATTTTCGTTTTTCTCCGAAACAATTCCGGCAGCTCCGAAACACTTTCGGTTTTCTCTCCGGAACTTTTCCGTCGTCTCCGAAACTTTTCCGGTGACTTTCTCTCAGACTCCCTGTCTAGTATTCAGCAGATAGATGACCCTTAAACGTGTGACCCTATAGGTTCGGTGAAGTATAGACATGACCGGAACACTTTCCGATCAATGATCAACATCGGAGCCGTGGACACCCATATTGACCCCTATACCCACACGAATAAATATTCGAGTGAACCTCCAGTTGCCGTGTGCTATTCCTGTTGCTTCGCGATATGTTACAAATACCCGAGGTGAGATTTATCGGCATCCCCGTGGATCAACACTTGTCCACTATGCCAGTTACCTCGTTACCGGTTTTGTTCTCTTTTCTTGTTCCCGGGTTCTGGCATCCCTGTGATCAAATCACAATGTGTCTGACCAGACTATGGTGGATACCGAAACATCGAGAGGGCCCAAAGAATATCTCTCCATCGTCGGAGGAGCAAATCCCAATCTTGAGCTATCAAGTCCCTTGACATACTTTTCCATGAACCCGTAAGCCGCCGTAATAGCCACCCATTTACGGATGACGTTTAACAAACCCCAATGTTCATGAAGCAAGCATGAAGAAACTCGATACTCTCATGGTCTAAGGAATTATGCAAACATTAACTTTCTCTGTGTTATTAACCATTAACTTGTGACGAATGTATCTCATAGCATAACATCAATTCGGGTCGATTCAACCACAAGTTTTCTTCTAACATTGTGTCCCCAAAGTTGCCGGCATAGGCATGCCCATGATCAGAAAAACAGAACCATCATGCAACACTTGAGCTAGTCTTAGATGCCAGACTAGGAATACATTTTACCGTTTATTATTCCACACGTGCATATGAGTCTTCCTCCGAGTCTCGTGGTTATTGTAGACTCAAGAACCATTGCAGTTATAGCATGGAATATAAACATAATTATGAACATGGAGATAAATAATAACATTTATTATTGCCTCTAGGGCATATCTCCTACATCTTCATGGCATGATCAATATATAGGCATTACGTCCGTTACATGTCGACCTACATCCATCTACATCTACTACTATTACTCCACGCCCCAAGACCGCTATCCAACATGCATCTCAAAGTACTAAGTTCATAACAAACAGAGTAATGCTTGAAGCATGATGACATAATGTAGATAAAGTAAGATCAAATAATATGTTCGAACCCCGTCGTTTTATCCTTAGTAGCAACAATAAAAATATGTGCCTTGCAACTCCTCCTGTCACAGAGTAAGGACACCGCAAGATTGGACCTACTACCAAGCACCTCTCCCACTAAAGATAAATCAATCTTAATTAGCCAAAAGAGGTAGATAGATTAGAGAGAAATACATGGCTATAAAATTACACATAGATAAATCTCAGAAAAGACACAAATACTTTCAATGAATAATCAAATCCTAAACCCACAATTCATCGGATCCCAACAAACACACTGCAAAATTTTACATCGGATTGATCTCAGATGAGATCATTGTATTGAAGATCAAAAGAGAGAGAGAAAGCCATCCAGCTACTGCTATAGACCCGTAGGTCCTGTGGCAACTACTCTCACATCATCATGGAGGCAGCAAGGTCGATGAAGATTGCCTCCCCAAAGGTTTCCCCCTACGGCAGAGTACCGAAAAAGGCCGCCAGATGGGCTCGCGAAAGAACAGAGGCTTGCGGCGGCGGAAGAATTGTTTCGGGACCTCCCCTAAGGGTTTTTGGATATATGAAAATTTATAACACTGGAATTAGGTCAAACAAAGCCACAGGGGGCACAAGGCACCTGGGCGCGCCCCCTGCCTTGTCGCTCCCTCATGAGTCTTCTGGCCTCCTCCTGAAGCTTCCAGGGTCTCTTTTTGTCCAGAAAAAATCATCAAAAAGTTTCAGCGTGTTTGGACTTCGTTTGGTATGGATTTTCTGGAAAACCAAAAACATGCAGAAAACAGAAACTAGCAATAGGCATTGAGTTAATAGGTTAGTTCGCAAAAATGATATAAAATGGCATATAAAGCATACAAGATTGATAATATAATAGCATGAAACAATGAAAAATTATATATACGTTGGAGATGTATCACAGTCCAGAGGAACAACGTCTCTGACTGGCAAGTAAACATTCGTGACACAAAGAGATTTCTCTCTATCTTTCATATGATTCGGCTAAGCATCACAATAGACTTAAGTCTCGAATACCTATACCCCTCTTAATAGTATGATGGTTCTATGACTCCAATAAGAGAAAGAAGAACAACGAAACAAATGCTAAGTCTTTGCTTCGCCTTCAAACTTCTCGACTGCAGTCATTCTTTTTTGGACACACCTAAGAAAAATTGCTTCACTTCAGCAATATTTTTTCGGAGCCGTCTCCGGCACGCAATTTTCTTTGATAACAAACTCTTCGAGACATGACAATCTTTTCTTTTCTACGGCGCAGATAACTTTCGAGGAAGCTTATAGCAAACTTCTCGGAAGTAGCAATCTTCTCAATATTAAGCTTCTTGAAGCATATCAATCTTCTATGCTGCGCAGATAACTTCCACAGAAGTTTATAGCAAACTTCTCGTAAGTAGCAATCTTGTCGGTGGCAAACTTTTCGAGAAATATAGCAATCTACTCGGTAGCAAATCTTTCGGGAGATTATAGCAATCTTCTCGGTAGCAAATCTTTTGAGAGATTATATCAATCTTCTCGGTAGCAAATCTTTCGGGAGATTATAGCAATCTTCTCGGTAGCAAATCTTTTGAGAGATTATAGCAATCTTCTCGGTAGCAAATCTTTCGGGAGATAAAGATAATCTACTCGGTAGAAAATCTTTTGGGAGATTATAGCAATCTTCTTGGTAGCAAATCTTTCAAAAGATTATAGCAATCTTCAGGTAGCAAATCTTTCAAAACATTATAGCAATCTTCTTAGTAGCAAATCTTTCGGGAATAACATTCCTTGAAACATAATCATCAAGTCTGCTGCGCAGATAACTCTCAGTGAAGTTTATAGCAAACTTCTCGACAGAATATAGCATTCTTCTTGATACGCCAGGGAGTATTTCTCTCTGTGTGCACTAGCAAACAAATCAATCCCTCACTGTTTCTGACAACAATCTCCAAAACAAAAGGGGCAAGGAATTGCACCAACAAAAATGTCTAGTCAAACATGAATCCTAAAATCTCCTTTCCTTTCTTTGTTATCCTAAAATGAACTTAATTGCGATTTGTATGGAAAAATTAAAACTTATCCAATCTCTGCATTATGCTATTTTTGTATTATATAATGAGCATTAATATTAGGAAAACATTACATTGTCAAATCTTTTCTTTCGTGCATTTTTTTGTATTATAATAACGAGCATTTATAATGAACCTAGTATAAAAAGGATTGTCCTCTCATTTTCCTCTCATAAGCAGACATTTTTCTAGACACCACATATACAAGTTAGAATGAGGATTGCAGCTTTGATGCTACTCCTAACACTTGCCTTTCGCATGATAGCATCAAGTATGTTTAGTTTTTTCCTACAGGAGTGCTACATCAACACAATCAACCAAATTATATTTGTTCATGATGTTTATTTCTTTTTGGTTGGTGATATTTTGCAGATGCGAAAACAAAACCACATTGTACGGTCGTATACCTAAAGAAGTTTGGTGGGTATTTGATTGGTGGTTGTGAGGACGATTGCCACAAGAAGTACAAGGAGACCATTACCTGCTCTCCGAATCTGGAGTGCGGTTGGGACGCTGATATTGACGGCAGCAGGTGTAAGTGCACAATGTGCGTATACTATTCCGAGGCGCCAACAAAGGAAACTGTGATGTTAGCTAGCTAAGTAATGATCAGTGCAGGTTCGCTAAAATAACAACAATGCCATGATATGTGGTGTAGCAGCTGGACTATTTCGATAGAGATTGCTATACAACACAAATTCAGTATTACACCTTGAGTTTGTAGAATTATCAAGTGATCTATGTATGAGGCATTGGAAATACCACATCGCTTTTGAAATAAATTTGCCGAGGTATTACCAATATAGATTGGAGATAAGAGCTCCCGGAGTGGCACCAGTGGGCTTGCCTCTTTTTACACCAAGACCTACACTAGATCTTGACTCATCTTTCCTCTATGTGCTCTCGTCTTCTCTCCATATCACAAAAAAATAATACACACTTGATATTGGCTGAAACACATCGTGAATTATGGAGAAACAAATTTGGTGAATTATGTTTCGTATCCAACTAATAGATCTCACAAGATAATTTTGATTTCTAATCAATCAAATGTCGTCCTAACTTTGGTCTTGAGCTCCAAAAATATAATGAGGTCCCATCCCTTGGAGGCTAAGATGCGGGTGTGATTATCTTGAATCACGGGTTAGGATACCCCTCTGCATCCTCCCGCCGACATCATCAGTATAGAGATCCATTTATGGACCCTAACTCGGAGATCGATGTTGCTTCCACTCTGGCACTAGTACAGAAAACGCTAGTGCCGGCGTTCTAAAAAACACCTTGGTGGCGTTAAGGGTCGACGCCACCAATATGGCGCCATTGTTAACAAAATACCGGGTCGACGCCACCAATATGGCGCCATTGTTAACAAAATACCGATGGCGTGGGCCCCACACCATCGGTATTTTTGTTACTGGTGGTGTGACACTGTTCACTGACGCCACCACTACTTATAATATCTATGGCGTTGCATATTTTCAAACGCCACCACTATAACCATGGTACTAGTGAGGTGCACACTCACTCAAACGCCACCACTAAAATTTCACAAAAAAAATAAAATAGGTTTGACATGATTACAAATTTCACCAAATACATACATGCATGCATACAGACGTTTCATCCATACATCCAGTTCATACATTTAGTTATATAAATTGGTGAGATACACCGCCATGCGTAGAGGTTGTCGTCGTCATCTTCGTTGTTGTAGCCCCATGTAGATGTCGCCGTCGTCGCCGCCGCAACCCCATGTCGATGTCGCCTTCGTCGCCACCACAACCCCATGTCAATGTCGTCGTCATCGTGCCGCGGCAGCTTACTTCCAATGGAAACGAAGCATTAGCTATTAGCTAAAATATAGACTGCACACTAATCTTTTTTATTTGTCTCCTCACATGTCTTTCCAAACAAATCACAACAATTAAGCTATGGTATTGTTTAGATCAAGGAAGGACATATCGATTAGGCTGTACTTATATAGATAAGTAAGAAGCTGGAAATAAATGCATACATATATTATTATTTTTAAGGAAGAGATGCTATATATCTCATTGATTAAACTGAAGGCAGAAATGAAATGAACAGAACTATTAAGTCATATAGACGATGTCACAAAGTGAGCTACCAGCAACATGCTTTTTGTGAGACTAAGAACAGATAATCAAACTTCTGCAGGTGTAGTCTTAGAATATTTGTAGAGTTCAAAACTGAATAAAACAATGCAAACAAAAATATATGTGAGCTACTTCACTACATCAGGGAAACAAGTTAACATGAGCAACCTTCCACAAGGCCAAGAAAGGTGAAAGATCCATATATAGAATAATTACCCAGTAATAGTGACCATGGACCCTTTCCACTCCATACTTCATGCCCACATACACTCAAGCAACAGCTGCTGCAGATTAATCGAAGAAGTATCTGAATATGTCAGAGAACATGAAAGAAATGGATGAACGGTTGACGGCAATGCATTTATATGAGCCAAATAAAACAATAGAGAAATACTCTTCTACTTATTTACCCCAAAGTAGGTAGATAGTTATCCGATACTTGGTACATAATTGTTACTTATAATATAAAATATATGAATACATTCTGAACTCTGAAAATGATATGAATGGTAACTCTGATGCACATACAGTGCATGTCTTGTGTTTTGATCATAAGAAGCAGTAGCATTGAAGCTTACAAGGGTTTTTGAAACATCCACTATTAAGTAATAATAAGGATATTTTCAGATAAGCCTAAGAAGTAAAATAGCTAACCAATTAGCAGCAAACTAAGCTATATGCAGACCGAGAGCCAAAGAAAATTACTGCCAGAACATCCACGAACACAATGGAACAGCTATATTACAGGCATGGTGAAAATAGAATAAGAGTAATAGGCACTGCCTTTACTCCGATAGAATACTAAATGCTAACAAGGATCTATTTCACCTCGACGAATTATAATGTCACCAAGACTAAACTTTTCAGTATGGCACCACTATAAAAACTATAAAATTGTTTTGTGCATAACTGGTAAAGAGTAAAGACTATGAAATTAACAGAAAGTTGAACAAGAAAGATGGCAATCTAAATGTATTGAGGCATACTTTCAGATTGGAAATTCTGGTTCCATATTTTCTGTACAAATCTAGGTACATCTTGGGGACCAGGCTCTCCTCGAACTGAAGCTTGTTCAGCATGTAGTCTGCGATTTGGTGACACAAGTATATGAACGCACAAATTTTGTAGCACAAAATATTGCAGTACAATGAACTCTCTTGGGATGAATTAACTCTCTTGACCATCAACAAACTTCTCAGTAAACTAACACTGCTGCACTACTATTTGTATAAAGTTAGAAATGATGAATATAACCCAAAAGAAAATTGAATCTGATCCCTAAGAATCACTAGAGGTCAATCAGCCCCATTAGTCAAGGATTTTTTTTTTGAAACTATCATGTTTTTTATAGCAAATTTGGAAACTATATGACCTAATTCAAAAAAATCAGTAGTATGACCCCGTCGGCCTTTATAAGGCCGAAGACACTGTTTTCGGCCAGCACTAAGCCGAAGAGGGCTTGTCGGCCTCCCGTTGGCCGAAAAGAGGGTGAGCTGGGCCGAAGAGGGGTTGTCGGTGGGCTGCCGACCGAAGTGGGCGTCTTCGGCCAACGAGCGGCCGAAAAGGCTCTTCGGCCAACCCGCGACCGAAGAGGCCGGGATAAGGCCGGCCGAAGCCTCTTCTTCCTCTCGCTCGCCTGTTCTTCCTCTCTCTCGTTCCTCTCTGTTGCTGCGACACCCCACGCCGATCTCCTCCCTTCTCCATCCATTTTCACATCCAAGCCACAGAAACAATAGATCGTAGCAATCTCCGGCGTCCTACGGTCATTTTTTTCCTATGGGATAGTTTTTTGTGCGTACAAGTGAGTAGCCATGGTGGGGTGGAGGAGGTGCGGCTAGGGAGGAGGTGGTGGGGTGGAGGAGGTGCGGCTGGGGAGGAGGTGGTGGTGAGGAGGAGGTGCGGCTGGGGAGGGGGTGGTGGTGAGGAGAGGAGCCGGTGCCGCTGGGGAGGGGGTGGTGGTGAGGAGAGGAGCCGGTGGTGCAAGTACTCCGTGAGGTGGCCGGTGCCACTGAGTTGAAGAGAGGAGCAAGAAGAAGGGGACACACGCGTCGAAGGTATAACCATGTCGTCATATTTTTTTCTCTAAGTTGTACAACTTAGTTAGTGTAGATAAGTCATTTTGCGTACTTGAAGTGTTAATTTGTCTGTGGTGGCATTTTAGCGATTAGTTAGTGTAGCGGGTAATAATTTTGTTCGTTGTGATTAATGAGAAGATGAAAATGTCTGACAGGTGAAAATGTCTGAATCAGTAAATTTGACTGTTTACTACGGCCCTGGTAATGTTCGATACAATGAGTTGGGGGTTGATCTTAGCGAGTATAAAAATGGCATCATGACACTTCCAGACCCGGACAGACTGGACATTAGATAGTTGAAGTACTTGTTGACTACTAGTTTTGGGCTGGATCCGGAAGTATGTTCCGTTAGTATTCATGCATTGTGGACCAAATCCTGTAAAAATGTCAAGTGGGAGTTGATACCGATAGATAGGAGCCAGCATTGGTTGACGCCGTTAAGTCGTTGCCGAGACCGAAGAATCCACCCATATGCCCTAGTGCAACCTGTGGCGAAGGAGGAGAATACCGTACAACTCCATGTGGGGTATGAACCCGGCCAGGGCAGTGAAGTGGCTAACGAGATTTGTTTATCCGGGTCACCGCCACTGGATGTGGATGGTAGCCAACCTGAGAAAGAGTCAGACTACGTGCCACACAATGTGTGTGGTCATGATACTGGGCAGAGTAGTCAGTCGATAATATTGGCGGAGGATCTGGATTCTGATGGGGATGAGAAAGAGGAGGAAATGCTGAGGGTGATGGAGGAAGAGGACGAGGATGGATTGGCGGAGGATCTGAATTCTGAAAATTCCGAGGATGAAGTGGAGGTACCGATTCCTTCTGCATGGGATCAGGACATATCCACCGGTCTTACGGTCAACGATGGCCATGAGGTTCCATGGCAGTATAACCTGAACCAAGTCCAGATAGGGGCTATGTTTGATACAAAGAAAAAAATGAAGTATGCAGTGATCAAGTGGGCTATGTCTACGCAGAGGGTTTTCCGGACACACATTTCAAGTCCAACAAACTATACCGTGAAATGTGTTGAAACAGGTTGTCCTGGGAAGGTGCACGGGCACGTGCCGAAGTATAACATCCAGTGGGTTGTGACCGATGTCGTCCCACATAATTGTGTGAGGAAAAACCTTCTGGTGAATCATCCAAACCTGACTTCAACTCTCATTGCATAACTCATGTATACTGAGATAGTGCAGAAGAAAGATATGGAAGCAAAACACATCCAGACAGCAGTGAAGGTCAGATGGAATTATGACATTCCTTATGGGAAGGCCTGGAGGGCTAAGCAGAAGGCTATGGAGGAAAGGTTTGGGACGTTCATCGACTCATATGATAATGTTGTCCATCTCCTTGACATACTGAAGGAGAGGAATCCCGGCACTTATGTTAACGTACAACACACGAGGTTGGCGAGTATACCAGATTTCAAGGTGTTGAAGCGAGTATTCTTCTCTTTCGCTATGTGCATCGAAGCTTTCCGGCATTGTCCTCCTGTGATGTTTGTGGATGGTACATTCCTGACTGGTCAGTACAAAGGGCAAATCCTGAGTGCTATTGGTGTGGACGGGAACAATCAAATCATCCCACTTGCCATGGCATTTGTGGAGGGTGAGAACTTTCCGAGCTGGGTATGGTTCTTCCGGCAAGTGAAAATTGCCATCGTGAAGGACCGACCAAACATGTGTGTCATTCATGACAGACATGCTGGTATATTGAAGGCCGTGAAGACACTAAGGAATCCAACAGAAGACGAACGAACACCTTGGAAGGACTTGCAGAGCCGGTGGTGCATGCGCCATCTTGGGGCTAATTTTTTCTCACAGTTCAAGACCAAGCGGTTGATGAACTTGTTCAAAAAATTATGCAAGCAGAACCAGCAGCGTAAATACCATTTTATTTGGTCAAAACTTGATGAGTTTACTAAGAAGCAGGTCGGTGCGAGGAAGAAGATGGAAGAAGATCAGGTTAAATTAGCAACACTTATGGCGGAGCTAGAGGAGCCAGTAGGTCTTTGTGACTTGGCAGCAATTGACCCTCCTGGTACTAAGAGAAAGAAGGGGAGGGCAATAAAGAGTTTTACTCAGTGGATAGAGAAAGAGCCTCCCGTGAATTGGTCTTTGATGCATGACACCCATGGAGCTAGGTATGGCCACATGACAACCAACCTTGCAGAGGTGTATAATTTTGTACTCAGAGGGAATAGAGCATTGCCACTCACAGCTATTGTGGAGGCTGTATTCCATGGCACTTTGAGATATTTCAGAGAAAGGCACGAGTTAGCAAAGAAGCATATTGCAGATAATCCCAACACACCTTATTGTAGCAGTGTCATGGAGTACATGGCAAAGAAGATAGAGAAAGCAAAGAAGCACACTGTCAGACTCATAGGTAATCAGGAAAGGAGGTATGAGGTTCAGCTACCTACCAATGGTTTTGGTTCTGCAAATGAGGTGAAGACGCACGAGGTAACAATTGGAATGGAATTTTATCCAACGTGTGAGTGTACATGCAACAAACTGAAGTTGTTGCACCTGCCTTGCTCACATGTGTTGGCTGCCTGTGGCCAGATTGAGTTGGACGCCATCTCCTTCATGTCCCCATACTATTTAAAAGAGGCAGTACTCAACACATGGACCGGTGAGATGACAGGGTTTAGAGTCGTCGGCAATTTCAATAAGGTAAATGACGGTGAGAGAGTATACATCCCGGATCCAGATCTTCGGCGAACAAGTAGGGGTAGACGTAAGGTCTGTCGCATCCGAAATGATATGGACCAATCTGAAGCTGGTGGAGCAACCAGACAATGTTTGCTATGCGCGGCTTATGGGCATAGGATGAAATATTGTCCCGGCCTGAAGAAAGATGGTGCTTCCACATCGACGAGTGCGACAATAGGAGCAAGAGGCGGACGTGGTCGAGGCCGTCGAGGACGAAGGGGAGGACGAGGAAGAAATAACTCACAAGCTATATAATTTGTGAGGACTAGGTGATACTTATTGTTATGTGTCGGACTACGAGAAAATGTTGGACTATGTTTTAATTTGTAATATGTCTAGACTATGTTTTAATTTGTAATATGTCTGGACTATGTTTTAATTTGTCATATGTCTGGACTATGTTTTAATTTGTAATATGTCTGGACTATGTTTTAATTTGTCATATGTCTGGACTATGTTTTAATTTGTAATATGTCTGGACTATGTTTTAATTGCATGTTAGATTTGTTGTTTTAATTGCAGATATGTCTTTGTATCCATTGCTTGATGGTAAGATTGATAGAGTTCACCGGGCTGCACTCTTGCAAGGAGGCAAGAACTTAGACGTGTTGGTCACTCGCACACCAAGGACTAACTGGATGATACACCCTTTATGGGTTAATAGGTATGTGTACATATAATGACTTACATGTTTGACATACTTTTGATACCCACTAACTGTATGCTACATTCTCTTTATTTTCTAGGTTAAGTTGGGCTGGACTTCTACCCTTGGCACGGCTGGTTGAGGGTACATTGGATGAGTGGTTGAACATCCGGACTTGGATGAGGAAGGTGAACCAATGCAGTTACGCAAGAGGCAAGTGAAACATTTCTCTTACGACAGGTCACTGCTTACCTGCTTAGTAGATAGATGAAGACCAGAGACACATACGTTTCACTTTCCCTGGGGAGAGATGGCTCCTACTCTACAGGATGTGTCTTTCTTGTTGGGATTACCTTTGGCCGGTGCTGCCATAGGTCCTTTAGAGCCAGAACCTGGCTGGCTAGCACTGATGCAGGCACGTTTTCTAGATGCATTGCCAACTTCTCTGGCCTTAGACGACGATCCTCACGGGCCTCGTTTTAGGTGCTTGAGCCAGTTTCAGGTAACCTTCTCAGTGAGCTGAACATATTTTGTTTTCCTAGTTGCCCTTACTAGATAGCTTACACAATCGTATGGTTTCTATACAGATTGTCTCGTTAGGATACCCCGGAGTTGACTTGTCAGAGGCACAGATTGATCGATCCCTAGAGGCATATATTCTTTGGTTGTTCGGCAAGACGATGTTCACGGAGAACCACGTGACTACTGTCGATGCGCGACTCATCGGTATTGAACGAGAGATAGCTGACGCACGTTGCCCTGGGGACATTGTGCACAGGAGTTTTGGTTCTGCTGTGTTAGCAGCTACGTACAGAGGCCTGTGCAAAGCTTGCTCGTTGAAGTCCAGAAAATCAGCTCTGGTTGGATGTCCACTACTCTTGCAGCTCTGGTCATACGAGAGATTCCCTATTGGACGAGCCTATGTATACGTTGATAGACCTTTTGGGATGGAGGACATAGCAGGGGCTTACGTGCCTGCTATTGGCGATTTGCCTACTGTGGGATCTGTTTGGGCACGGAGAGAGGTACTTATATATTACGTAACAATTTATTCGATTAATTATTTCCATGCAAAAATATTACTAATGTTTATTTGTTGTCATGTACAGAGACGGTTTGCGCATACCCAGGTTAGGGGCTGCTACCCGCCCTTCACGGCGCAGTTTGATAGTTTGCACGAGGATCAAGTTATCTGGGAGCCATACTCGCATCAGGCTATATCATCCAGGTATCCAGTTGGGATATCTGGAATGTGCACTAGAGATCAGCACTATTGGATGACCAAGGCCAGAGTGGTGTTCGACGTGACGGTTGAGGAGATGGCTCTTCATAGGGTGATGAGACAGTTCGGTCTATGTCAAGAGCCTGAAATTCCAGTTATTCCACACATACCAGCACACGTGCACAAGTAAGTAATTGTAACACGCATGTCAGTTAGTTCTCAACATTGCATTCCGAACATAGCTAACCATGTAACAAGCATGTCAATCTCAGGGAAAGCCGCGTAGGAGGAAACAAGTCCATGGTTGTTTGGCTTTAGACCATTGGCCCTTACGTTTAGGAATGGGCTAACGCGCCGACAAATATCTGGGATGAGGTTGGGCCCTTTGACTGGGACATGTTCGGGTTGTATCTGCGATGTTACCGGCATAGCACGAGGATCTACTTGGTTCCATCAGCTGCTCCTGATCAGATGGACGCCCCTCTCACCAGCGATATGTTCCCAACTACCTCTGTTGTGGGAACCAAACATCACGCGGTACGTGCCATGGTTCTCATATGTGTAGTTTTATCATAACCTGAACATATACAATTGGTTAACTCTTCATGTACAGAGTGACTTGACAGTCGAGGCGCGAGAGGAGGTTTCCGCTTTAATGCGGCGGGTTGAGAGGGGGGATACTATCCCACAGCCAGAGCACCTCTCATGGTTGAGGCGTTTTGATGAGAAGCTACGAGGGATTTACGCAGCTGTTATGTGTAGACGATCTTCGGATGTTGCAGTTCCTCGTCCAGCACATCGTCCCCCACGTCCCTCTATGCAGCATTCAGAACCACGACACTCTGTGCAGCGTTCAGAGCCACGCCACTCCGTGCAGCGTTCAGAGCCACCTCCTTCACAACCAGGGAGCTCGTCCTGGCATCAGCCACCTCCTTCACAACCAGGGAGCTCGTCCTGGCATCATCAAATGGAACTAGGTAACACTACTTTGTACATTCTTTTAAACATTGTAGTGTCGCTCATCAATTTTACATGTTTTACTATACTGCAGGCGGCAACCAGTTGCAACAGTTCATGCATTCAGTGCAGTCACCGATACTTAGTGGTGCTGGATATGGATTAGAGGGCAACAGACGATGTTATCTACGGTTGTGGATACCGTGAGCATCGCCCACCGCCTTAGCGCTTATCGCCTTCCGGTCCTCGCCCGAGGAAGACCCAGATTCGTCGTCGTCCCCAGTAGTGATATGGTTATCTATGTATTACTCATTATCTATGTTAGTTTCAGACTTTTCTCATGTGTGAGTCATTATCTATGTATGAGACATGCTTCATGTATGTGTTACTATCGCACTTGCTTCTATCTGATCAGGATACATATATCTACCTATGTATGCGAGAGACATATTACTATTAATTCGCATTGTTATTCCAGTTACATTTCCAAAGAGATTGCAACAGATAATTAAGATATAAGTACATCTGAATTTAACGGTAGGGCTGAACTTAAAAAATACAGCTTACAAACTACATGAAGGCATCATTGTCATCCTTCGTCGATGTAGCACTCTTGCCCTTCGACGTTGCGGTACTCTTGCCCTTCGACGATGCGGTACTCTTTCCCTTGGTGCTCGGCATGAAAATATAGGGAAAGAACGGCGGGAAAGAAAATGGAGGAAAAAAGATTGCGGGAAAGTACATTTTTTTCATGTATAAAACGGCAATGGTTGTACAGGATTTATAAGCCACTTTTAAATATAAAAAAACACTTCGGCCTACTATAAACCGAAGAGGTAGTAACTTCGGCTATGTGTTTACACAAAGATGGGAGTCTTCGGCCAACGGCTGACCGAAGACCACTCTTCGGCCAACACCAAGCCGAAGTTACTATCTTCGGCCCAGCTGGCCACTCTTTGGCCAACGGTAGGCCGAAAAGTCCCTCTTCGGCCAACAGGAGGCCGACGGGGTCATACTTTTGATTTTTATGCATTAGGGCGTATAGTTTCCGAATTTGCTATAAAAATCATCATAGTTTCAAAAAAAAATCTTAGTCAAGTGTAAACTGAAATGATGAAGAATATAACACAAAAGAAAATTCACTTTATTTCTTGTTGTAAAAAAACTTCACTTATTTCCTGAGGAAAAATGGAACACCTTCACTTATTCTCAGCTCTCATTTGTGCTCAAGTATATATAGCTACAAGGTAACTCTGTAACACAGTTTTTACTCTATTTTTTGCACACACAAAAAAAAGAAACTCTGCAACATTCCATGTACTGCCTTTTGAGTATTAAACTGTTGGACATATATTTCCTACTTACATTTGTAATCAAGGTTCTTTGGTGGCTACTAGTGGTTAAGAGACAATCACATCAGTACAGCGGGCATGTAAATAAATCCCTTGGTCTATACTGCAAGTTCTTATTTTGAGTTGTGGTATATACTGTAAGTTAAACTGATCTTCCACCTTTTTGTCAAGCGTTGCAGTCGATATTCAGATTCAGTGATGTACTAACCATTCAAATAATCGTAATCTGTTCAAATGACATAATCTACCTGATGATAGCATATCCAAATACACAGACATGTAGTAGGTAATCTTAATAGAAATTCAAGACATACAGGTTAT
This sequence comes from Elymus sibiricus, assembly GCA_039707655.1. Lineage (NCBI taxonomy): Eukaryota > Viridiplantae > Streptophyta > Magnoliopsida > Poales > Poaceae > Elymus > Elymus sibiricus. The sequence continues at coordinate 514,022,781 of CM077666.1, forward strand.
GCATACATAGAACTGAACAAGGGAGATCAATCAAGGTTGTGCTGGAAGAATAAGGAGACTAATCATCTGCTGCTCCGCCCGTGGCTGCCACCTCACACGTTGTGGCCCGAAGAGAGCCGCTGTGGGCCCCCGCCACCAACGCCTCGGCTCCGCTGCCAGCGTAGGAGGAGCAAAGAGGAGGCGCAAGAGGAGGGCAAGGGCGTCGTCATCGTTGCGCGGCAGCCATGGCCGAGGGAAGTGGCGCACGGCGGGGATTGTGGGAGGCGTGTCACGGGCGCCGGATCCGGCAATTTGGGTTGAGGTCGGGCGGCGGTGGGTTAGGGTTTGGTAGGGCGGTCGAGCGGGCACAGGGTATCTCGGGGAAGGGGATCTGGGCGGAAGGGTACGCCGGGGATGACCGGAATCGAGCGGCGGCGGTGAGGTGAAGAAAGGGGATCGAGGAGTGAGCAGAGTACATGCCAATGGCGCAGTTAACATAGTACTTGCAACTACGCATCCACCACGCTATTGGTATTTTTTTTCTTTTCACACGGAATGATTTACTAGCTACTAATAACGTGTTGGTTCGACCGACGCCATCACTAACCCAAATACTAATGACGTCCCTGTTCGCGGCACGTCATTAATAACTATTGTCGGATCCGTCTGCTTGATCTAAAATACTTGTGACGTGAATTGTACTACACGCCAGCAGTAATAGGTTACTGTTGGCGTATCAAATATGCCAACGCCATCACTATTTAAAAATAATAATAGTGGCGTTGATACAAGCTAACGCGCCACCAAGTTGTGGCTAACCTTTTTTCTACTAGTGTAGCCCTCGACTCGCAACTGGTCTTTTGTAGTTTGTAGTTGCCCCAGCTACAGATTGGTAATCGACTTGCAACTCAGCTTGTAGTTGTAGCTGCCACAGTTGCAAGTCCACCATCAACTAGCAATTTGGGGCTTTTGTAGGTGTAGACGCGCCCGTATCAAGTCAACCCTCGACTCGCAACTGGGCATTTCATAGTTTTAGTTGCCCCAGCCGCAAGTCAACTCTCACCCCGCAACTAGGGATTTTTGTGGTTGTAATTGCCTTAGTTGCAAGTCGATCAACCTTCGACTTGTAACCAGGGCATCATAGTTGAAGTTTGTTCTCCTCCCAGTTGCGAGTCCACTCTCCACTTTGCAAATCGGGGTTCAATAGTTTTGTCTCGGCTGCAAGTCCAACCTCGGCTCGCAATTGTTTTTTTTTTAGTTGTAGTTACCCCAGTTGCAAGTCCACCATCGATTCGTAACTGGGTGGCTTTTTGTGTAGTTGTAGTTGCCAAAGATGTAAGTTCAACCTCAACTTGTAACTGGTCTTTTGCTGTGAATCGACGGGCAGTCGCGAGCGTTATGAATGTTCGAGAGCTTGAATACATTAAAAATTTATTGAATCGTGAACATTTTTTTGAACGCTAACATGTTTCAAATTCGCAAACAATTTTTAGTTAACGAATATTTTTACAACCACGGACATTTTTTAAAAACGTGAACATTTTTCTGGTTTTCTGACTGATTTTTTATATTTCTCTTCTATCTTTTCATTTATTTTTTAGAAATATTCAGCGTCCATTTTAAAATTGTTTAGTGTGCATTGATAAAACAGTTACCGTATGGAGTATATTATAAAAAGTTCACTATACATAGAAAAAAAGTTTAATATGTATTAAATAAAGTTCATCATATGTTAAATTTTTTGTTCAATTTGTACTTGAAAAAATGTTCGCCCTATATGAGATAATTGTTCAGTGTGTATTTGAAAAAAATGTTCACCGGATACGAAATATTGTTCAGTGTCTATTTGAAAAATGTTCAACATATATTAGAACAATGTTTATAATACAGAAAAATATAAAAAATAAGAAACTGGAAGCAAACCAGAAAAACTAAAACTGAAAGAGAAAAAGAAAAAAATCATAAAAAGGAAAAATATCAAGGGGTTGATGCCTTCCCACCCACCCTGGTTCAAGGCATAGTATTTGCAATTTGGATTTGTTGCACCAATTATACTGTAGGGTCCTCCCTTACAGTCTCCCTGTCAAAAAAAATCAAAAGAAAAATGACACAAATTATACTACTATGTTTTTTTAAGCAACAATCATACTACTACGTATGCTAGGCTACAGGAGGTAGCAATCGCATTTGTATGCATGGGAGGCGCGCTAGGCCTGGCCCATGCGAGAGGCGCTAGGGTGATTCTCAAAAATGAAAATCATGCTGGGCTGACAACAACAACAAAAAAACAACAAAAAAGACAATAAATCCTCTATAACACTAAGCTCCCTAGTTTTAAAGAGCCAACATTCAATTGAGGTCTCCAATTAAAATTGGGTCACCCGATTTTGACTGGGTCAACAATTTCTCAAACCTCTAATTCAAACTGTACATTATGCTTCCTAATTTTTAAGGTCTCACAATTAATTGAGGTATTCAATTTAGAATTGGGTCAACATATTTTGACCGGGTCAACTCTTTCTCAAGCTCTTCCATTCAATTCTTTTAATTCACTATGTTCCTTAATTTTGAAGCTCTTTCATTCAATTTAGGTATTCAATTTTGGATTTGGTTTACGATTTTGACCAGGCCAACGATTTTTCAAATCAATCAGCGTCACCATGTGATATTGTAGCACCAATATAGTAGTACATACGACCACCGACATAGAAATTTTCCCACGTATATATAGGTTCGTTAGCGGATAACACGGAATCACACCACGAAAGGCCCACCAAATAACCGTATTATTAATAAAAATAAAACACACTCTATCATCTCCCCACCCGCCAAAGTAAATATTCCATGGGTCAAAATATAAGGGGTATTAGCTTTGTACAAAGTCAAATTTCTTTAACTTTGACCAAGTTCAGAGAAAAAATATCGACATCCACAATATTAAACAAAAAAAAGTATGCAAATTCATTTCATGATGAATTTAAAAATATAAATTTTATATTATGAATGTTGATATATTTCTCTACAAATTAGATCAAACTTAAAAGGTTTGACTTTTCAAAATTTCAAAAAAGTAATACTCCCTCCGTCCCAAAATAAGTGTCTCAACCTTAGTATAATTTTGTACTAAAGTTAGTATAAAGTTGAGACACTTATTTTGGGACGGAGGGAGTACATCTTATATTTTGAAACCGTGATTATTTCTTGAAGAAACCCAGCAACACCAACGGCGCAGCAAAGCGCGCCTAACCACTAGTGGAAAACGGGGCTTTAGTCCCGGTTGGAAACGGCCTTTAGTCCCGGGTCACCAACCGGGACAACGAAATTGGGACTAAAGGCCCCCACCCTTTAGTTCCGGTTGGCCACAACCCGGGACTAAAGTCCCTCCACGTGGCCGCGAGCTAGCGCCGGGGGCTGGAGTACCTTTAGTCCCGGTTGGTGACACCAACCGGGACTAAGGCCCCTCCACGTGGCCGCGAGCTAGCGCCGGGGGCTGGAGGACCTTTAGTCCCGGTTGGTGAAACCAACCGGGACTAAGGACTTTGTGTTGGGGTTTAGGGTTTATGGTTTATTTTTCCTTTTCATTTTGTATTTTCCATTCAATTCTTTTTCATTTCAAACATATTTTACGCTACTACATACTGTACACGTTATGCATATATAATTAATATAATTTCTCGTACGACCATACATATATCATATAATTTCTCGTACGACCATACATATATATATACAATTTGGTATATACAATTTCTCCTACAATTTGGAGATCATTACATGTAGGCATTAGCGGCAATGGTATTCTCCGCTTTCAGATATGACCTCCTTAAGCAAAAATCCCGCAAATTCCTCTTGAATTGCTCGTATGCGGTTCTCTGGTAGGAGCTTCTCCCGCATCTCTTCCATTTTTAAAGAAGGAGATCAATATGAATATATTAGTTGTGTGTATATATATTAGATCATCATAAAAAAATTGTGAATAGTGTTTATGTACCCGAAGTTGTCTTACATCTCTGCGCCATTCGGTCGTCATGCGAATGTTCTCGCAAACGTAGTATGCACATAAATTAGTCCCCTGTTTCTGTCTCATGCACTTTGCGAGAATAGAATTCAATCAGATAATAATCAAGCATGATAATGGTATTGATACTAGAATTAAAGAGGTGCGCAGACCTAGCTAGTACTACTTAATTACCTTGGTCTGTCGCCATCACAGCTCCCGTTTCCATTCACCGACAACATCATTGATGAACTGTTTCCAAACCCAGCCCGGCAAAGAAAATGAATAAAGGAGTTATTAATTACTTGATATCAGAAAATGAACGAAAGAGGCCGATATAGTGCGATAATGATTGAAATTACCTGTCGAGCATCAAAACCACGCTGGTGTATTCTCGAGGGTCTTTACCTAGTGAGTCTAGGGTTTCAACAGTTCCAGCGTCAACTTTAATGATTAGCAGGATCCAGTGGAACCTGCGCACACGTTTATATAAGCAGGCATGCATAACTCATCAACTACACTTAACATCGAGTAAGCAAAATAGAATTTGTAGTACAAGACAGTAACACTCACTTGAAGTTGTAAGGAAATAGTATTTCTGTTTTGGTATTTTGTGCCTTCATAAACCGTAGCAAGTTAGCCTCTGTGTCTTTGGGGTAGTCTTCTATCATTTTTTCATTAATGATATATGGGTCAACGAACCCAATGTCATAGATTCCCTCTCTTTTGCATTCGAGAATCTTCATTCTGCATAATAGCATACAAAAGAATATAGTGAGGATAATTACAGGCAATGAACGAGCTGAGCTAGAGACTTAGATTACAGAAAGAAATCACTTATAGACAATAGCAACTGACGATAGATTTTTATCGAGTGCGTCTTGATTGTATAACTAAAAAATTTCAGGAAACTCAATGCATAAGTCGTTTTCATAGAAGTAATGCTCTTCCTTGTCTTTCACCATGAGCATCTCTCGCCCGTTCTTTACTTCTTTCATGTACCACTCATGCAATCTTCGCATTTGTGTTGATAGATGCGGGACCTGCTCAGGTCTGACCAGAGTTTTCCCGGGGGCATATTGCCATGCTACATCAGCCACGGGGACTTCCTCGGTGCCTAGGAGTTGATCAACACTGATACCAAACTCTCTAGCAGCGTCGGTTACCTTATCGGTAATCACCTTGAGCGGGGCGATCGATTGCATTGCCTGTTCTCCGAGCTGGGGAACTGTTTTCCCGCTTTTATTACTACTTGTACGTCTCGACTGCTGCATTTGTTCCTCATATGACTTCCTAATAGAGTGGTCATAGTCTGATGGCCTATTCTGCACATGTGCCGGGGGTCGCTCAAGAAGTTCCACAAAGTGCTTTACGGTTTTCGTAGGTATTTTCTCCTTTGGCGGCGGGGGCGGTTTCGGTGCAAAATGGGACTTCACTTCGGACTCCACGACCGCTCTGGTTTCCTCATCAGTCATATCGTAAGCTAACTTCTTTTTGGCAGGAGGCTCGTCGTTGGCTTTATTCTTTCTAGCTTTCTTCCGCTTTTGGCCGTGCTGCTGGTACATAGGGGGTGGAGTCGGCTAACGCGGCGGAGATCGATATGGTGGACTCGCGCTGGGATCCCTCTCGAGGAGGGGTGTACTTAGAGGTGTATTGCTACTCGGAGGAGTCGGTGGCCTTGGCGCCGAGTTTGGAAACACGATGCATTCCTTTCTCCATACAATGACACCATGTATGACTTCTCCCAGTGTCTGCTCCCCTTCACCTCCAGGAATGTCAAGCTCTAGTGAGTCATATCCCAGCAGAACTTCATCCACCCCGACACGAGCATAGCCAGCTGGAATCGGATTGCCATGGATGGTTGCTTCAGGTGCATTCGGTAAAGCAACGCCGACCGCCACCTTCATGGATATGTTCTTCATTTTCTGGTGTAGCTCACAATTTGTCCTCTCTTTGATATCATCCACGGGGTAGCGAGCCAGCAATGCATCATCGGCCCGGACCCCCGTGGAACCCATGCTGCTTTTTCGCATAGATGGGACGGTACTATCCAATGTTGGATCTGCTTGCTCCTGCCGCGGAGATGCCCTTTGCTGGCTAATTCTGTCCATTTGCTCCTACTGCCGCTTTAACATGCGTTCCAACTCCTCGTTCTTTGTTTCTATCTTCTGAAGCCGGTCTGCATCCTGGTTCTTTTTTCTCTGACGGCTTCTATAAGTGTCGTTCCACTCCGAAAAACCCTGAACCCACGGAACAACGCCTTTGCCTCGTGTTCGTCCTCCGTGTTCAGGATTCTTGAGGGCGCGTGTAAGCTCGTCGTTCTCTCTCTCGGGCTAGAACAACCCCTTTCGAGCAGCTTCTATTGCTTCAAGTAAAGCGTCCGAGGCTGTTTTAAGATCTGCCTTTTAAATAATCTGCCATGTCGCTGGGTCCAACTGTCCCCCATGCGCATAAAACCAATTCTTGGACCTCTTGGGCCAATCCGCTGTAGCTGGAATGACCCCTTCAGCAAGCATCTTGGCCTCAGCTGCTTCCCACTTAGGCACGGCTCTCTTGTAGCCACCTGTCCCCAGAACATGGTGATACTCTTTTTTCGCAGCATTTATCTTATTTCTTCTCGACCTTTCCAGAGCTTCATCCGATTCCTTGTACTCCACAAATGCGTCCCAGTGATCTTTTATCTTCTCTAGTGCTCCAGTGAATTCTGGAGTCTTCTTTTTTGCCTTGATGTAGTCGCTGTATAATCTTTTCTTCCAGCTCTGGAATTGTGTGGCCATCTTCTTAAGAGCAAACTGCTTGACTTTCAACCGTTGGCCATCTGTGAGACCCTCTGGTAGGTTGAAATGTGACATGAGCGTATCCCAAAGCAAATTTTTCGATCTTTCGTCGACATAACTAACTCCTCGATCTTCCTTTGGCTTATTCCATTCTCGAATGGTGATCGGGATGTTGTCCCTAACAATAACTCCGCATTGATTTATAAATTTACGGGCATTCTGTTCAGGAGCAATCGGTTCGCCATCTTCTGCGACTCACACATGGACCAGTTGACTGCTAACCAGTGGCTCTGTTGACCGTTGACTTTTGAAGAAAACGTTCATAAAATTGAAGAAGAATGAACAGTTCATGAATTTGGAAAAAAAGTCATATCTTAGAAAAATGAAATTAAAAAAATCATAAATTCAAAAAAAAACATGAATTTGGAAAAGGTTCGTGAAAATGCAGAAGTTCACAGAAAAATGAAAAACAATTCATGAATTTGAAAAAAAATCTTAAACTTGAAAAGTTACATGAATTTGAAAAAAATCATGAAAAAATCACTAATTTGAAAAAATGTTCGTGAGTTTGAAAAACGTACACGGATTTTAAAAAACTTCACGGATTTGAATAAAGTTCACAAGTTGAACAAATGTTCACCAATTTGAAAAAAAAATCATGAATTTAAAAAAATTTAATGGTTTTCATAAAAACTTCGAGAATTTGAAAAAAAAGAACAAAACTCGTCCCGAAAAAAACCAAAGGGAAACCGCCCCAAAAAAGTCGATGGAACCTTCTACAAGGTTCACAAAACCGGTGAGAAAAAAACTACGTACGCCAACTACACTAACGTACACGAGACATGGCGCGTGCGGCGCAGTTCGAAAGAGAAAAAATGGGTCCGGCTGTAGGAGATATGCCCTAGAGGCAATAATAAATGTTATTGTTTATCTCCATGTTCATGATTATGTTTATATTCCGTGCTATAACTGCTATGTTTCTCGAGTCTGCAATAACCACGAGGCTCGAAGGAAGACTCATATGCACGTGTGGAATAATAAACGGTAAAATGTATTCCTAGTCTGGCCTCTAAGACTAGCTCAAGTGTTGCATGATGGTTCTGTTTTCCTGATCATGGGCATGACTATGCCGGCAATTTTGAGGGCACAATGTTAGGAGAACACTTGTGTTTAATCGACCCGATTGATGTTATGCTATGAGATTCATACGTCACAAGTTAATGGTTAATAACACAGAGATGATTTACGTTTGCATAATTCCTTAGACCATGAGAGTATCGAGTTTCTTCATGCTTGCTTCATGAACTTTGGGGTTTGTTAAACGTCATCCGTAAATGGGTGGCTATTACGACGGCTTATGGGTTCATGAAAAAGTATGTCAAGTAACTTGATAGCTGAAGATTGGGATTTGCTCCTCCGACGATGGAGAGATATCTCTGGGCCCTCTCGGTGTTACGGTATCCATCATCGTCTGGCCAGACACATTGTGATTTGATCACTGGGATGTCGGAACACGGAAACGAGAAAAGAGAACAAAACCGGTAACGAGGTAACTGGCATTGTGGACAAGTGTTGATCCACGGGGATGCCGATGTTTCTCACCTCGGGTATTTGTAACATATCGCGAAACAACAGGAATAGCACACGGCAACTGAAGGTTCACTCGAATATTCATTCGTGTGGGTATAGCGGTCAATATGGGTGTCCACGGCTCCGATGTTGATCATTAATCGGAAAGAGTTCCGGTCATGTATATACTTCACCGAACCTATAGGGTCACACGCTTAAGGGTCATCTATCTGCTGAATACTAGACAGGGAGTCTGAGAGAAAATCACCGAAAAAGTTTCGGACGAAACGGAAACGTTCCGGAGAGGACACCGGAATAATTCCGGTAAAACTGAAAAGTTGTTTCAGGGTATTCCATTAAGTCATATTAGTTTCGGCACATGCCTGGAAATTCTTGGAGGGTGCCAGAATCATTCTGGTAACTTCTCGGATTTTTCCGGAGGAAAAACCGGAAATGTTCCGGAGCAGCCGTAACCGCTATGGTAGCTTTTCGCTGAAGAAAAACATTGTTCCGGAATTGTTTCGGAATGCGTTCAGAATTGTTTTAGTGGGTACTGGAATTGTTCTAGGCACACAGAAATAATTTGGGATTTATCGGACGCAGAAAAATGTCTTCGTGAATAGTGAAAGTCCTTTTTGGTTTACTTTATGGAAAGTCACCTTTTGGGATATTTTCCAAAAGGCTTCTAGAAGGCTTGGGGGCTAAGAAACCCCCCTTGGGGGCCCCCCAAGAGAGTTGGCCGGCCACATGAGGGGCCCCTCCATGGGGCCGCACTTGCTCCATTACTTCTCCTTTATGCCCTTGTGGAAGTCTTCTTTCATGGGCATTTTGGGTTTTTTGGAAGTGCCCGTCCTACCCCTTGGCTTTCCTATAAATAGAGGTGGAGGGGGTGCTCTCCACACTCATCCCTTGCTCACATACAAATGCCATGCCCGTCTGGCTCTCTCTCTCTCTCTCTCCCTCCCACGAAAAGAGTTTCGTAGAGCCGAAAGGCTGTCTGGGTTCTGGTGGGAACTAGTTTTGGACGGCGAAGCCCTGCCGGATAGATGACACCGTATGTGTGCAACTCTGTAGAGAGAGATCGTAGTTTCGGTCTTAGTTCGAGAGTGCCCCTGAAGGGCTGTCCGAGTTACTGTCCGAGTTTCGGGGGTCCTCCCGAAGGGCTGTCCGAGTGACCGTCCGAGTTTCGAGGGTCCTCCCGAAGGGGTGTCCGAGGATCCGTCCGGTGGGACTATCCAAGGGACTGTCCCGAGGCCTCCCGAAGGGCTGCCCGGAGATCCGTCCGGTGAGCTGGCGAGGGAGTACATCCTCGCGGTTGGGAGGTTGTAAAATCCTAGCTGCGGGGATCTGCACCGCCGATCGTCATCGACTCTACTTCCGCTGTGCTACGAGTCGGTAACGAAAAAGATCAAACCTTGTATGCAGTCTCCATAGTGGTCCTGGGCTGGTGCGTAGGTCGGAAAATTTATGTTTTCTGCTGCGTTCCCCTACACCAGCCCAAGGACTAACGGGGGTGTGTGCCAAGTTGCGAGGATACTAGTAACCGGCGCTTCGGACGCTAAATAGGAAATGGTCTAGAAGAGTTGTTCGCTCGCCAGCATGCACGAATCCAATCCACCTGTTCCCCTGAGCAATGCTACATCTACGAACGAGTTAACATAAATTTTATAATTAGCCACATGGCATATTGTGATTTGGATAGGGGGAAGGAGGGGCCCACCCCACCTTAAATCAGGGGGGAGAGAATTGTGTTGAGGGAAAGTTACGTAGACTTTTGTAAGTCGTTCGTAAGTATAGCATTTTCGTGTTCCCCTCGACCCACGAAGCGCTAGGTATCCCCCCCGGAGCGAACCCTTCTCTCCTCTTGTTTCTCTACCGAGCATCCGCGACACCGCCACCTTGGGTCCTCGATGGAAGACTTCTCCACCTTGGGTGTTAGTGAGACTTTCACACCTTGGAAGTCCGGGGCTAACGCCACTCTTAAAGTTGGATACTTCTTCTGATAGTAGGAGAAATACTGAAAGTTAAACTATTAGAAGTATAAAGGCAAAAAGAGAGAAGACTGGAATATCCAGCTCATGTATGAAAGTCATACAAGTTATTGATGCATGGAAGGCTGGTCAAAGAAATAGTTCTTGGGAATTATGATTAAACATGTTAATACACTACTAGAATCAGCAACTTTGCCGTCTGCCATGGCAGACGGCAAAGGCATGCATTGCGGACGGCAAAGGCCTTTGCCGTCAGCCAGCAGACAGCCCGACGTCCGGCTGAACAGGCTCCGGTAAAGGCCACTTTGCCGTCTGCTGGCGGACGGCAAAGATCTTTTCATCTTTGCCGTCCGCCAGCAGACGGCAAAGGGCATGGACGGCACACGCGGCAGCTTAGGTCCGTTAAGGGGTTAACGGCGTGCTTTGCCGTCTGCTAGCAGACGGCAAAGTGGCCAAATAGGCCAGCCCAGGTCCCCCCAGATAGCTGCCACGTGGCTCGCTATGCCGTCTGCTGGCAGACGGCAAAGATGCAAAGTTCTTTGCCGTCTGCCAGCAGACGGCAAAGCAACCACATAGGCCAGCCCAGTGCCCCCCAGGTTGTACAGGTAGCTGCCACGTGGCAGCTTTGCCGTCTGCTGGCTCATGGCAAAGCTCTTTGCCGTCTGCCAGCAGATGGCAAAGAGCCTATATAGCCCCTGTTTTTAATGTTTTTTCTTAAATTCATTCAATTTCATAGAATTTCATAGATATATATATATATACACATTTGAAAATACTTTCAACAAGCATACCAACACATATCCAACAACAAGTTTCCAACAACATATCCAACAACAAGTTTCCAACAACATATCCAACAACATATCCAACAACAAGTTTCCAACAACAAAGTTCATCGTACAAAATCAAAACAAAAAGGAAGCACAAGGAGAAGAGTAGACTCCATCAACGCAAGCTTCCTCATCTAAAGCAAATCTACAAATTGGGAAAGAAGAAAGTTAGAAGAAGAAGAAGAAGAAGAAGAAGACTAGCTAGAAGAAGAAGAAGAAAAAGAAGAAGAAGAAGAATTTTTCTTCTCTTTCTTTTTCTCCTCTCCTCTTCTTTATCTTCTTCTTCTTCTAACTAAGGTAGGTAAAAATGCCATTTTTTAGCTAAGCTAGGTAAAAATGCTAAGTGTAGGTCATTTTAGAGCTAAGTTAGGTAGTTATGCCATTTTTGAGCTAACCTAGGTAGTTATGCCATTTTGAGCTAACTAAGCATATTTATAGCTATCCTAGGTAAAGTATGTCAGTTTGGAGCTAAGTAAGGTTATTATGTCATTTTCGAGGAAAATAAGCTAAGTATAGGTCATTTTGGAGCTAAACCAAGGTTATTATGCCATTTTTTACCTAAGTGAGCTAATTATGTCATAAATGAACTAGCTAAGCTAAGTATAGATCATTATTGAGCTATCCTAGGTAGTTATGCCATTTTTTAGCTAACTAAGCATATCAAGTCATTTTGGAGGAAAAAATGCTAAGTATAGGTCATTTTATAGCTATCCTAGGTAAAATATGTCATTTTCGAGCTAAGTAAGGTTATTATGTCATTTTCGAGGAAAATAAGCTAAGTATAGGTCTTTTTCGAGGAAAATAAGCTAAGTAAGGTTATTATGCCATTTTTGTGCTAACCTAGGATAATTAGCTATATAAGTATGTCTTTTTTGGGGAAAATAAGCTAAGAAGAAGAAGAAGAAGAAGAAGAAGAAGAAGAAGACTACCATAGTAGTACAACTATCATACAAATTCCCACAAGCAACAGTGCCCACAATAGCAGCATCTCATCTCCCCTCTCTCTAAGCTTCTTCTTCAAAGCCTTGTTCTTCCTTGCCAGCTCAATGTTTTCCTTCTTCAAATGGTGGCACTTGATCCAACTGCCTTCAACCTCAGCATGCAAGTCTTCAAAAGCTAGTCCAACACGCAATGGAGGAGCTGGGTCAACCCAAACCACCCATTGACACTCATCTGGTAACTAATTGCAGATCAAGAGAGTCATAATTAGAAAGTAAACATTAACGAGCAAAAAACAAATCTGGATCAAATTGACATGAACTTACATCCAATGGGCAACCTAAAAAACGGCGGCCACTGCTAGCACCACCCCCATGATACACGGCGGGCAGGAACAAGGCCATGACCGGGGCATCGATGCTTCGACAGAAACTCCAAGCCGGAATAAGACTCGTCGGGAAGATAAAACTCTGATGAATGCTGCACAATCCCGACCCCATCGACCTAAAAAAAGTCAAATTTCCCCCAAAATGTCACAAACCCTAGCTTTGAACCCCAAAATGTCGGGTAGGGTGGAGAAGCACGACCCCACCACATTGCTTACATCTCCGGTCGCCGGCGAGAAGCTGGATGAGCCCGAACTAATAATAATCTTCATCGTCTATATATGCTGTGGGATCAATAAATGCATCGTCATTATCACTATCATCAATAAATGCATCATCATCATCACTATCGGGAACAACATGTGGAAGGCCTCCTTTATGTAATCGGTCAAGCATTGACAGGTCATCCGCAGCAGTAACCTCTTCTTCTTCCGTCTCTTCTTGTTCCGGCTCAGGGGTGAAGTCGGATTCACTGTCGCTGTCTACCTCAATGTTCTGGGGTGAAGTAGAGCGGTTCTTGAAACGTTTTTTGGAAACACGTGTTTCTTGGAAGAATTCTCCTTCATATGTGTCTGGGTTAATGTGAGGATCATAATCATCTTCATTGAGGGGAGGTGGTCTAAAATGTGGCGGCACATCATAAACGACATCCCAACCATTCAGATTTGGATCAGTTTGGCAGGCCCACGGTAGATAGAAAACTTGGGTCGCCTGTTGAGCCGTAATATAGACATCGGGAACATCTAAATGGGTGCTTTGTTTGATTTCGACTAGCCCTATATGTTCATGAGTCCTTCTAGTCTCCTTCGGCTGGAACCAATAACATTTGAAGACTACGACGTTTGGTGGGTTTTCACCAAAGAATGTAAGTTCATAAATTGCTTCAAATCTTCCATAATACTCGACCCCTCCTTCGCCGACAGCGGAGACACAACAATTTGTAGACTTTCGGTCGGCCATAGATAGCTCTTTGCCAAAAGTACGAAAGCGATACCCGTTGATGTCGTATTTGTCAAATGAACGGACCTTATAGTCAAAACCATTAGCGACTTGTCTCAATTCGGAGTCCATAGACTCTGCATTAGCCTACAAGTTTAATACGAAAGGATTGTTGCATTAGCCGCAAACTAGACGAAGTAATGAAATGGTCTAATGGAAATTACCGTTTGTTTGAACCAAGAGATGAAACCGGGATAGCCGCCTCCATGCTTTGCCAGAAGCTCATACTCTTCGACGGAATCCTTTTGGATCACCGCTCCATACGAGAATTTGGCGACGTATCGACTGTATCAAATATCCGGGAATAAGAGTAGTTCAAAGGAATTAGAAGTTGCGAAACAATGTACCGAGAACTTACTCGATGTACGGCCGCACTTCTGTTAGGTTGTTGAAGATATACAACGAAATGGTCCGCCATTCTTCGACATCCAACTCTATTCCTTTCGAAGCACCGGCTGGTGCGAGCTTCCCTTTGAATAGGCTGAGGTTGGATCGACCTTTTTCACGGTCCCCATCATTGTACCGAGGCTTCGGATTATGCAAATGACGATTTTTGGCTTCGTAGTGTGCTGTCACGAAGTTTGCTGCCTCCTCAGTAATGAATGCCTCGGTCATCGATGCTTCAATTCTACGTTTATTTTTACATTTTGCTCGAAGCGTCTTCTGCATACTCTCAGTTGCGTAGCACCAACGATTCTGCACGGGCCCCCCCAATCGTACCTCGGTCGGGAGATGCAAAATCAAATGCTGCATTGGATTAAAGAATCCTGGTGGAAAGATCTTTTCTAACTTGCAGATCAACTCCGGCGCCAACTCTTACAGTTGGTCTAGCACGTCAGGCGATAGTTCTTTCGCACAAAGAGCACGGAAGAAATAGCTCAGCTCCGCCAGTACTAGCCATTCATCCTCAGGGATAAAGCCACACAACATCACCGGCATTACCCGCTCAAGCCATATGTGCCAATCATGACTCTTGAGACCAAATATTTTCAATTTGTCAATACTCGCTCCCCTCTTTAGATTCGCTGCATACCCATCGGGGAACATCAACTGCATTTTCACCCACAAGATCATTTCCCTCATAGCTGGCCTTCCAAGATTGAACCATGCCTTTGGCTTCCTCCAGTTCTTCTTTCCTTTCGGTTGTAGCATGTTTTGTAACGGTCTATCACATAGAGCCTCCTGATCGACTCTAGCCTTAGGATTATCCTTCGACTTCCCCTCGATGTTGAACAATGTACCAAAAAGGGCCTCGGCGATATTCTTTTCAGTGTGCATCACGTCGATGTTGTGCGGGCAAAGGAGGTCTTTAAAGTAAGGCAGATCCCATAAGCATATCTTGTGAGTCTAGGCGTGTTCCGAATTATACCCTTTGAAATATCCTGGATGCTCTGGATCAGGCTCGAGAGCGTTTATCTGATCCAGGGTCTGTTGGCCTGTCAATGCAGGTGCTGCAAAGTTTTTGACAACTCTACCTTTCATGAAATTTTTCTTGTCTTTTCTGAACTTATGGCCAGGATCCAGGAATTGTCTATGCAAGTCGAAGCAAGAATACTTGCGACCCGCCTGCAGCCAACGGAACTGAAGAGCTGCCTTGCATGTGGGGCACGGGAACCTTCCATGCACACACCAGCCAACGAATAGCGCATACGCCGGCAAGTCATGCGTCGAGTACATGTACCACACATGCATTTTGAAGTTTTGTTTTGTAGCGGCGTCATATGTCTTGATCCCATTATCCCAAGCTTCTTGCAATTCATCCTTAAGCGGCTGCATGTACACATTCATATTCTTCCCCGGATAGTTGGGCCCTGGAATTATCAGCGTCAAGAAAATGTTCTTTCTTTTCATAATCTCTCCGGGGGGGAGATTGAGTGGAATGACAAATACAGGCCAGCAACTGTATTGGGTTGCCGTCATACCAAACACTTGGAACCCATCTGTGCTGATGGCGACTCGAGGATGCCTTGGATCTGCCGCTTTGTCCTTATGTAATGCATCGAAGTGCTTCCACGCAAAAGCGTCTGAAGTGTGTCCCAACATCGGATTCCCATCTGCATCTAGTTCGATTCTTTTGCCCAATTTATGCCACGTCATCTGTCTGGCCATCTCTTCGACCATGAAAAGACGTTGAAGTCTTGGTATGATTGGCATATACCGAAGAACATTAACTGGGATTTTGGTCTGACTCTTCTCACCCATACCGTTGTCTACCACAACATACCTGGAAGACTTGCAAATGGGACAATAGTTCAAGCCCGCATACTCAAGCCTAAATAAGGCACATCCATTCTCACATGCATCTATCTTCTCATAGGGCATCTTAAGCGCACGTAGGATTTTGTCCGACTGGTACAGGTTTGCTGGCAATACATGGCCTTTGGGTAGAAAGTGTCCAAATATCGTCATCATCGCGTCGTAGCATTCTCTGCCTAGGTTGAACTGAGCCTTCAGAGCCATTACTTGCGCGATGGCATCCAGCTGACAAAGCTCAGTGTGCTCGTGGAGAGGACGTTTTGAAGACTCCAACATTTCATAGAAGGCCTTTGCAGATTCCTCCATCTCATCGTCCGAATCCCGAGCATCATCAAAGTCTTGCACCATGTCTTCGATCCCGGTACCATGCTCGTCGGTGCGACGACGAACCACCTCAGCTCTGGCACGTTGGGCAGACTCACCATGAAATCTCCACACCGTATAATCAGACGTAAAACCCCACTTCTGCAAGTGTTTACCCATTTCATCCCGTGTCTCCTTTTTATGGTTGTCGCACCGGACACAGGGGCACCATGTTATTTCCTGGCCATTTGCAAATGCGGCGCTCAGAAACCCCTTGGTTTTTCTTAACCATTCATTGGTCATTTCTTCCTGACTATGGTAACCGGTGTACATCCACGCACGATCACTCATCTTGCCTACCTACTAAACACACAAGAAATATATATATAATTCATCATCTATATTCATCCGTTAATCAAGTTTGTCGGTTTTATTATGTCCATGCAACCTAAACGCTAATAGGTAGAGATAGGTCCTAATCCCACCCGAGTATGTGTAGATTGGGTTCGTTTTCCCATGCTCTGGCTCCGGATCCGCCGCAGAATTTCGGCAGCACCTCCCCGCTGTTCTCCTGATACACGTCTCGGGAATAAGCAGAGAGGATGTGTACCCGGAGAACAACAGGGAGACACTGACGAAATTCCGCATCGGATCCGGAGCAGAGCATAAGGGAAAATGAACCCAATCTACACATACTCGGGCTGTCCATGGATAACGTTGGACAATTCGAAAGGATGGCGGTTATAAATATGCAAAGACATGCATATTTATAGATGCCGCCCTTTCGAACGGGAGACGCATACTGGTCACGCATACTGATGATTGAAGACACCTATAGCTAGCAAGTTTCATCGGCACGAAGACCGGAACAGAGCAAATTAAGGGGGGGAGGAGATGTCATTTGTGCTCACCCACGAACGCGTCGGGAAGCTCGTCAAACGCACGGGGAGGTCGTCGAACGCACGGGGAGGTCGTCGAACACCAGACCCTCGCAGCGACGAAATAACTGCACATTTAAATCCACCCGATCAACACAAATATATATGATGTTTTTCATAACAAAATCAAAAAATATATGACCTAACTCATAATTCACAAATATATGACCCCGTCGGCCTCTGGAAGGCCGAAGAGCACATTTTCGGTCAACAGGAGGCCGAAGAGGTGTCGGGGGTAGGGGGTGTCGGGGGTGTCATGTCTGGGTTAAGCACTTGCAGGCAATTCAGAGAAATGGTACTTAAGCTCTAAGATTATGTACAAACAGTAAGTCATGCAAATCTCCCTGTGTTGTGCTATCAAATTAAATAACTGCAAGCTACTAGCAACTCTACCATGCTCCCTACAGCACGCATCAGTTACACATGTAAAATAAGAATCACCAGGATCAGATGATGTTGTCATGTAAAATAAAACAACATGAAAGAAATGTACAAGACTTGCAGAAAAATATGCATCCGGTCAAATTCAGTTGGCAGTTCGGCACAATTAGTTGGCTACTTTGCACAAACAGCAGAGCACATGCTGATTATACATCATCCATCCATCTATCCATCCATACATCTACACAGCATCCATCCATCTATCCATCCATACGACATCATCAAAATTCTCCAAAATCCATACATCAATCCATCTATCCATCAATACATCTATACAGCATCCATCTATCCATCATCCATACATCCATACATCCATCCATCTATCCGTCATCCATCCATACATCCATCCATCTAAAAAAAAGAGGAACAGAGAGGGGCCGGTGCTCACCGTGGGCAGAGGGGGCTGAGGGCAGACGGGGAGGTGGTGCCCGGCAGCGGTGCGGCTGCCTCCAGCGAGACGGGGAGGTGGTGCCCAGAACCAGTGGTGCCGGCGGCGGCCGCGGCGCTAGGGCACGGGAAGACGGGCCGGCGGAGGTGGAGCCATTGGAGGAGGGGTGGGGGGCGCGGTGGAGGAGGGGCCCAGTGGAGGTGGTGACCTGCGGCGGTGGCGGCGGCACTAGGGCATGGGAGGAAGGCCGGTGGAGGCTGGCCGCGGGGAGGGGGCCGCTGGAGGAAGGCCGAGGGCTCCGGCGGCAGGGCGGGGCGGCGTAGGGGCCGCGGGGAGGGTTCCGGCGGCGGGGCGGGGTGGCCGGCGGCGGGGCTGGCTCCGGGGGCGGGATGGGCGGGCTGGCCGGCGGCGGGGCTGGCTCCGGGGGCGGGGCTGGCCGGCGGCGGCGACTAGCGGCGGCGACAAAAGGAGGAGAGGGCGCGGGAGGGAGAGAGAGAGAGAGAGAGAGAGAGAGAGAGAGAGAAAGAGAGAGGGGGGGAGACGGCTGCCCGTTAAGTGGCCCCTCTTTGCCGTCTGCTAGCAGACGGCAAAGAGGGTGACCGTTAGGGCTCGCCCACGTCACTTCTTTGCCGTCTGCTAGCAGACGGCAAAGGAGGGACATTGCCATCTGTCCCCTCGTTGCCGTCTGCCAGCAGACGGCAAAGAAGTTGACCTAGCCACGCCGTGCCCCGTGGGGCCCACCTGGCTCTTTGCCGTCTGCCTTTGACCTTTTTGCCGTCAGCTGGCAGACGACAAAGAACCAGCTGATGGCAAAGAGCCTCTTTGCCATGAGCTGGTTCTTTGTCGTCTGCTTCCCCTAAGCAGACGGCAAAGAGCCTCTTTGCCATGAGCTGGCAGACGACAAAACTCCATATTCCAGTAGTGATAACTATTTTCTTGGGTATTGTGAGTTTATCACAGAGATACCCGCTCGATTGCACTCTATTGCGACTCGATGCAAGAACTACTATGACCTGAAAGACTAGCCAGGAATGAGGTTTAAATACATGTTGGGAACTTAGTAAAAGTTACTATACATTCCATCGGTGTATTACCTATGTATTTATTTTCATAATTCATTATAGAGTTTTACACACTCTAGCCCATTGCATAAGGTATCTTGCAAGAAGGTTGTTCATAAGAGAACTTTTGATGTTCGGTGTTATGAATAACATAAGGGCCATACTTTCATTATTAATGAGATGTATGTTATGAATATTGATAATAATACTTTACCTCTGTATTTACTTTCATAAATCATTTTAGAGTTTTATACACTCTAGCCCATTTGCATAATGTTTGTTGCAAGGGTGTTGTTCATAAAAGAACAATTGTTGTTCAGGATTATGAATAACATAAGGGCCATACTTCCATCATCGATGGAACGTATGTTATGAATATTGATGGTAATATGATACATCCATAACACTGACGCTGAATGTCGCAAGACTAAAAGAATACCACACAAGTGTGGCACTGCATTTGGTCACATTGGAGAAACCCGCATGGAAAATTCCATTATGATGGATTTTGAAGTCGTTTGATTTTGAATCATCTGACACTTGCAACTTTCCTCTGAAAAGTAAAGTGACTGAAATACCGTTCACTGGCCATAAGGAACGAGGAACGAACTTATTGGTGATCATACATTCTGATGTGTGCAGTTCGATAAATGTTGTTGAAAATAGTGGATTTGTCTATCTTCAAAAATGACTCAAGTAGATATATGGATATTTGCTTGATGAGACGTAAGTCTAGATCTTTTGAAATCATTCGAAAGGTTTTCAACATGAAGTAGAAATTATTGTAACAAGAAAGATTATGTTTCTGCAAACTAGATTGCAGAAAGGAATATCTGAGTTACAAGTTTAGCGAATGTCTGATGAGTTGTGAAAGGAGTTTCATAACTTACACCTCCCGGAACACCACTGTGAGTGGAATGTCCGTAAAGATGTAATCAAACCATTTATGACATGGTAAGATCAAAGATGACATAAATCAATTTGCCATTATCCCATTTAAAGTAATGCTTTAGAGACTGCGGCTTTTACACTGAAAAGAGCACCATCAGGTCTGTTGAAATGACACCATGGTATGGTACGCCCAACCATGTTACATCTTTTCTTAAACATTTGGAATATGGGGCTTGTGTAAAAGGTTACAAACCTATTCCAAATCAAACAAAAGCTACTTTGTAGGTTATCCCAAGATGTTGGGTATTCCCCCACCACAATACCGAGGCAACAGGTTTTGCCACAAAACGGTATGCTTTTAAAAAGAATGGTTCTTGCAAAAAGGAGAGTGGGAGGACAGTGCAACTCGACGAGATAACAGTATCTTCGTCATCAGATCAAAGGAAAGGAACCTTGGAAGTGATTTCAGAGTTTCCTACTGCGATTGATACGGAAGCCTCTACATGAGATGTATGGACTTCGATCGAACTTGCAGCTGAACGACGTAGGAAAAACTCGTGCAAACCTCTCAGGTGCGCAAACGAGATATTGTTGTTAGACAAGTATACCTACGATACACAAAGAAGCATTGATGGGCCCTGACTCCGGAATTGGCTAAATGCCAATACAATCCGAGATAGTTTCCATATAAGTGATTCAAGATTAAAATCTTGTAACACCTTTCGGAAGACTTAGAGTCTAACGAATATTTATGGAACTGTAAACTGATGTGGATAAAAAGTTTTATCCATAAAGCTCGACTTGTTGCAATAACAAGTTCAAGGAGTTGACTACGATGAGATTGTCTCACCGTAGCGATGCTAAAAGTCGGTTCGGGTTGAACTAGCAATTAATACATATTTCAAAATGAGATATGAAACATGGATGCCAAAAGGATTTCCATCTAATGGAAATACAACCTAGGACTTGTATATGATACAGTCCAAAGTATTTTGTCGATCCAGAGGAGGCTAGTAAGTATGCAAACTTCAGAGTTCCAGCGATGGACAGAAGAGAGCAAAAGGGAGTTGGAATCTTCAATTTTGATGAAACAGTCAAAGGAGTTTGATTTCATCAATGGATAACGAAGATGCTTGTGTTTTTAAGAAAGTAAGTGGGAGCATAATAATATTTCTAAAAACTTTGTGTGCTTGACACATTGTTGATTGGAAATAATATAAATTTCTTGACACGAATTAGGACTTCATTGAAAATAGTTTTCGATGAAGTGCTTGGGCTAAATAGCCTTGATATTAGGCATATTTATCTGCGAGATAGAATTGCCTAATAAGCTAAGCCAAAAATACATATTGACAAGATGCTGAAACATTTTAGCATAAGAACGCCAAGGAGTGATTCTTGCCGAAGTCACATGGAAAGGGTTTTTGCAAGACTCGGTGTCCCAAAACACTGATGAGAAAATACATGATGGAGATTCCACACACTTTCGTGTTTGGATTAATCATGTATTCCATGGTATGTAAAACGACCAGATATGTCCAGTACTCCCAAGGAGTTGCGAGTAAAGATACCAAAGTGATCAAAGTACTGATCATGGGACAACAGTGGAAAATGTCATTAAGTACTAAAGTAGCACTAATGACATGTTTTCTCGCAAGCAGAGATTATGAAGTGCTCGTTGTAAGTAATTGCATCGATACAGTCTTCATCATTACTCCATGCGATTTTCGATTTAAGTTAAGGGTTTTGTGTAATACACGATATGGTGGCACGGTGTTTGGAAATCGTTCCAAACAAGTTACTGTGGTGAATTCTATAACAAAGGCTAAGTATATTGACGCTTTGGAAGCGACAAAGAAGATGTTGAATCATATAGTTCATTCATGGACTTAGTATGATTCCAAGATGGCTTTGGTCAATGGAACACTATTGAAGATAGTTGCTCCATAGCTCAGTCTGAGGAATCAAGGTTTGACCAGTGATTCACATATATACGAAGCCAAGTCCACACAAAATATGAATTTTGTGAAAGCGTGAAAACGCGAGGACATGCAAAGATACACATGGAACTGAAGTTGTCAGATCCGTTGGACATCAGGCTATACCACATGCGAAGCATTTTTACACCGGTATGCCACATGTGTCATGTGCATTAGCATTGACTAGATTATTGACTCTAGTGCAAGTGGGTGTCTATAGGAGATATGCCCTAGAGGCAATAATAAATATTATTGTTTATCTCCATGTTCATGATTATGTTTATATTCCGTGCTATAACTGCTATGGTTCCCGAGTCTGCAATAACCACGAGGCTCGAAGGAAGACTCATATGCACGTGTGGAATAATAAACGGTAAAATGTATTCCTAGTCTGGCCTCTAAGACTAGCTCAAGTGTTGCATGATGGTTCTGTTTTCCTGATCATGGGCATGACTATGCCGGCAATTTTGAGGGCACAATGTTAGGAGAGATATCTCTGGGCCCTCTCGGTGTTACGGTATTACGGCGGCTTACGGGTTCATGGAAAAGTATGTCAAGTAACTTGATAGCTCAAGATTGGGATTTGCTCCTCCGACGATGGAGAGATATCTCTGGGCCCTCTCGGTGTTACGGTATCCATCATCGTCTGGCCAGACACATTGTGATTTGATCACTGGGATGTCGGAACACGGAAACGAGAAAAGAGAACAAAACCGGTAACGAGGTAACTGGCATTGTGGACAAGTGTTGATCCACGGGGATGCCGATGTTTCTCACCTCGGGTATTTGTAACATATCGCGAAACAACAGGAATAGCACACGGCAACTGAAGGTTCACTCGAATATTCATTCGTGTGGGTATAGCGGTCAATATGGGTGTCCACGGCTCCGATGTTGATCATTAATCGGAAACAGTTCCGGTCATGTATATACTTCACCGAACCTATAGGGTCACACGCTTAAGGGTCATCTATCTGCTGAATACTAGACAGGGAGTCTGAGAGAAAATCACCGAAAAAGTTTCGGACGAAACGGAAACGTTCCGGAGAGGACACCGGAATAATTCCGGTAAAACTGAAAAGTTGTTTCAGGGTATTCCATTAAGTCATATTAGTTTCGGCACATGCCTGGAAATTCTTGGAGGGTGCCAGAATCATTCTGGTAACTTCTCGGATTTTTCCGGAGGAAAAACCGGAAATGTTCCGGAGCAGCCGTAACCGCTATGGTAGCTTTTCGCTGAAGAAAAACATTGTTCCGGAATTGTTTCGGAATGCGTTCAGAATTGTTTTAGTGGGTACTGGAATTGTTCTAGGCACACAGAAATAATTTGGGATTTATCGGACGCAGAAAAATGTCTTCGTGAATAGTGAAAGTCCTTTTTGGTTTACTTTATGGAAAGTCACCTTTTGGGATATTTTCCAAAAGGCTTCTAGAAGGCTTGGGGGCTAAGAAACCCCCCTTGGGGGCCCCCCAAGAGAGTTGGCCGGCCACATGAGGGGCCCCTCCATGGGGCCGCACTTGCTCCATTACTTCTCCTTTATGCCCTTGTGGAAGTCTTCTTTCATGGGCATTTTGGGTTTTTTGGAAGTGCCCGTCCTACCCCTTGGCTTTCCTATAAATAGAGGTGGAGGGGGTGCTCTCCACACTCATCCCTTGCTCACATACAAATGCCATGCCCGTCTGGCTCTCTCTCTCTCTCTCTCCCTCCCACGAAAAGAGTTTCGTAGAGCCGAAAGGCTGTCTGGGTTCTGGTGGGAACTAGTTTTGGACGGCGAAGCCCTGCCGGATAGATGACACCGTATGTGTGCAACTCTGTAGAGAGAGATCGTAGTTTCGGTCTTAGTTCGAGAGTGCCCCTGAAGGGCTGTCCGAGTTACTGTCCGAGTTTCGGGGGTCCTCCCGAAGGGCTGTCCGAGTGACCGTCCGAGTTTCGAGGGTCCTCCCGAAGGGGTGTCCGAGGATCCGTCCGGTGGGACTATCCAAGGGACTGTCCCGAGGCCTCCCGAAGGGCTGCCCGGAGATCCGTCCGGTGAGCTGGCGAGGGAGTACATCCTCGCGGTTGGGAGGTTGTAAAATCCTAGCTGCGGGGATCTGCACCGCCGATCGTCATCGACTCTACTTCCGCTGTGCTACGAGTCGGTAACGAAAAAGATCAAACCTTGTATGCAGTCTCCATAGTGGTCCTGGGCTGGTGCGTAGGTCGGAAAATTTATGTTTTCTGCTGCGTTCCCCTACACCAGCCCAAGGACTAACGGGGGTGTGTGCCAAGTTGCGAGGATACTAGTAACCGGCGCTTCGGACGCTAAATAGGAAATGGTCTAGAAGAGTTGTTCGCTCGCCAGCATGCACGAATCCAATCCACCTGTTCCCCTGAGCAATGCTACATCTACGAACGAGTTAACATAAATTTTATAATTAGCCACATGGCATATTGTGATTTGGATAGGGGGAAGGAGGGGCCCACCCCACCTTAAATCAGGGGGGAGAGAATTGTGTTGAGGGAAAGTTACGTAGACTTTTGTAAGTCGTTCGTAAGTATAGCATTTTCGTGTTCCCCTCGACCCACGAAGCGCTAGGTATCCCCCCCGGAGCGAACCCTTCTCTCCTCTTGTTTCTCTACCGAGCATCCGCGACACCGCCACCTTGGGTCCTCGATGGAAGACTTCTCCAGCAACTAAACTCCGACGAGTTGCTCCTCCTTTGGTCACAGCCACCTCCAGCTGCCATCTTCCATCCCCAAAGCCCTTAGTCGCCGCTGGATCTGGTCACCGCCGCCCTTACTTGCAGCTGAAGCAGCTTGCCACCACCGTTGCCCCATCTTGTTCCTCCTCGCTCCTCCTCCCTTGCCCCTCATCCTTCCTCCTACCTCCCTCTAGATCCCTCCCCTGTCGTGCCATGGTCCTTTTTCCCCAGATTTTGAAGTATGTGTGCTGCCATGTTTCCAAATAAGTAATGAATGCTAGAAATTAGTGTTGAATGAAAATGAGTAAGGAACATATGCTTATGCGTATGCTTGTGATGGTTATGAACATATGGTTATGCTTGTGATGGTTATGAACAGATGGTTATGCTTATGCTATTGATGCTTACATATAGTCGAAATATTGATCGAATGTTGTATTGACGCCAAAAACTCCATTGATGCAGACTACACCAGATACAGGCTACCAAATGCAGTCTCGGCCAAGCATGTTTAATCAGATGTAGGCTATCAAATAAAGTCTCAACTCAGCATGTCTCGGCACATACAAGGCTACCAAACGACTGCAGTTGCATGTACTCAGCATGTCTCAAAGGGGAACACCCATGCTAGGGTGGGTACAGGTACCAAACACCCCCTCAGTCCGCAGACTTGATGCTACTTTGGAAAGCTCATCTTATAATCCCACCAACAAAAAGAAAAACTTACCCACACTTAGTTCAGTTTACACATCTCTGGTCTGAAAATAAAAAAAGATAGAGAGAATCGAAGTAGCACTAACTATTTGTGCCTGACTACCCACCGATGCTGCAAGAGACATACTAATGACATCAGTGCCGCGAAAAGGAGTGAAAAACTATTAGCTCTACTATACGCTGGCATTGTACAAGTAGCAGGTGGAGAAGTGCATCCACATATCTAAGGTCGACTCCGTCTTCACCATAGTCGTTCACCTCCGATGGAGTCTTGCATGACCAACCTTCAAGACAGTGAGATCAACACAAGTAATGCGGTCCCGATGAGGGAGCTCCGGCGAGGGGTCTTGGGCCGGATCAGCGCATTGGAGGTGTCCTCCGCCTCGGGATGTGTCATGGGTGTCGGCGGCTCTGCTATGCTCTTTGGAAGTGTTCTCTGTGGTGCCCCGGTGTCTGGAGTACCGTTCGGAGATGCTTCCGGCGCCATCCCTTGATTTGGAGTACTGTTCGAAGACACTTTTGGTGTTGCCCCTTCATTTGTTGTTGTACTCTCTGGAATGAGTTCATTCACTGACATCACGTTGATCGTTCTCTTTGGAGACTTCATCGACGGTGACGATGACGGGGAGGATGCAGAGGGCGACCACCGTGGAGAGAGTGTCGAAGGCATAGCAGAACCCAGAGAGGGCCATGACGACGGGGCCAAGGAAGGTGACAAAGCTACAGATGTGGATAGAGAAGGGTCCACAGCCGAATCCATTAAGGAAAACAAGGAGAGTGCTGCCGATGAAGTCCACGACCGTGATCGAGCCAGAGCTGGAGACGGCATCCATGACCAGGACGGCGATGAAGAAGGAGCCAGTGATCGTTTTGGAGATGGTGACGATGACGGTGACCGAGCCAATGCCGAAGATTTTGGCGAGGAGGAAGCCGAAGCCGAAGCACTGAACCCTTATTTTCTTTACTTTCAGAAATCTAAGCCCTACTACAATCAACAGCCATTTAGTGGATAAACTTCTAGTGGCGCAGACCAACATTACCTAACCCCACTGGGAAGAAGTAGCCAAGAAAGAAGGTCATACCAGCATTGCCAAAGCATTCCCAACACTGCCCCACGACTGAAAAGATTTGAACTCCTGCCTTGATGATGTCTTCTGCACACATACCGGGCCTCAACTTCGGACTTTCAGTGTTAGATAACCATGATATGCACAGATTTCACACAGTAGTTGATTTGATTACTGACCCTCATGGCAGATTATTGGTGTTAGTGCAGTTAATAGCCAACATGAACTCCCCCAAAAAAAGGTGAGGAACATTTGAAGTTTAACATGCTCAGTCAAGGCATGTTGAATGTTTTACCATGACCAACAAATTGCAATTTATTTTCGAAAATACACCGCACAAAAAGTTGAATTCGAGGACTTTCATTATTTATTTTCCTATCTTAGTATTTGAAGTACTTTGGAACTAAAACTACTACTCCCTCTGTAACTTAATGGTGTACCTGTGGAGTAGCCGAGCTGCCCTTCAGAGTTCAGACCAGAGCACCCAACCATCGGGGTCTCCCCCACCGCACTGCTCCTCCACCGAAAAGAACCGCGATGCCTCTGCCGATCCCTACTCTTGCTTGGCCCCCGTCGGCGGCTCTCTCTCCTCCTCTGGCCACCGCGACATGCATCGCCCAGACCTCGAGCTGTCTCTGCATTCCTCCCCGCAGTGGCGCGACCGGCTGGCTCGCCGAAATCAGCCGGAGACCGGCGGTTGTGTGATGGAGGCCGTCGGGGTCGGAAGATTCCGATGGGATTTGGGACAGGAAGGTCGATGAGGACAGTGGTGGACCGTATTCCATTGGGCCCGTGTTACCTGTAGTGGGCCTTCGTGACTAAATTAATGTTTCACTTTTTCTTTTGAGGGGTTCACTTTTTTATTTCTGTTCCACGTTCAATCAGGCGAGCTCCTATGCGGGGGAGCAACTAATTAAGGAGCGCTCATTCGGAAGACAGGAAGGTCGATGAGGACAGTGGTGGACCGTATTCCATTGGGCCCGTATTACCTGTAGTGGGCCTTCGTGACTAAATTAATGTTTCACTTTTTCTTTTGAGGGGTTCACTTTTTTATTTCTGTTCCACGTTCAATCAGGCGAGCTCCTATGCGGGGGAGCAACTAATTAAGGGACGCTCATTCGGGAGCCTCCCCAAGGGTCACATGGGGTGGGCTGAGAGCACGCCACTTGGCGCGCTCTCAGCCGCCACCACATGTCGCGCTCTGGGCGCTCCCTCTGATATTTTTTTATTTTTTATTTTTCCGCACACGTTTTCGGCTTTTTAAATGATTTTTTTCGGCTTTTTGGTTTTCCACCGGTCTTTCTTAGCTTTTGGACAAAAAAAATGATTTTTTTTTGCGCGAAAAAACGCATTTTTTTTGCTTCCGCGAGAGGCACGGCTTTGCTTCCGCGAGAGGCACGGCCGTGCCTCTCGGAAACGAAAAAAACATGTTTTCTTTTTTTTCCTTCCGCGAGAGGCACAGATTTGCTTCCGCGAGAGGCACGGCCGTGTCTCTCGGAAACGGAAAAAAAACGCGTTTTCCTTTTTTTTCGTTCCGCGAGAGGCACGGATTTGCTTCCGCGAGAGGCATGCTCGGAAACGAAAAAAAAACTTTTTTTTCCTTCCGCGAGATGTACAGGTTTGCTTCCGCGAGAGGCACGGATTTGCTTCCGCGAGAGGCACGGTCGTGTCTCTTTCGGAAAGGGAAAAAAAACGTGCTCTCGGTTCGGTCTTTTTGTTCGGTTTTTTTCGTGAAAAAAATTCGTCAAAACCTGTTAATATAGGATCAAGTTTTGAAGATCTCGACGCGAGGAATCCAACGATGATAACGGTTTGACATTTGGACACACGGTTTAAGAGATAAAACATTTTGAATAAACGGATCTACGAAAAGAGGGAAAACTCCCGGGATGCGACAAGTGGCGCACATGCAGCGTGCCACTTGTCGCAACCTGGGTTGGGAGTGATCTTTGGAAGGAGTGATCCTCAATTAGTGATTTCGCCTATTCGGGGGGGGGGGGGGGGGGGTGCGACGGGCGCCCCTATGTCTCGCATTAATCGAGACAGGAGCGAAACCCTCGCTGACCGAACCGCCAGTTGGGCCGGCCCACGCGCGCGGGAAATACCAGCATGTTTTCTGTTTTGTTTTTTTTTCACGTTTTTTGTTTTTGTTTTTTGCCTTTTTTTTACTTTTGTTTATACTTTCAAATATTCTAAATATATATATTACAAAAAAGACTCTTCAAAAAACATTTGAAAAATGTTGAACAAGTATTTGAAAAATGTTGATCGTATATATCAAAATGTTGAACAACTATTTGAAAAAAAATATTGAACAAGTATTTGAAAAAATGTTGATCATGTATATAAAAATGTTGAACAAGTATTTGAAAAATGTTGAACAAGTATTTGAAAAATATTGAACAAATATTTAAAAAAGTGTTGATCATGTATATAAGATTATGTATATAAGATTGTAGAATGAAAAACAAAAAAACAAAGAAAACCAAACAAGAAACAAAATAAACCAAAGAAAAAATGTTGACCATGTATTCAAAAAAATTTAATCTTGTATTTGAAAAATGTTAATCAAGCATTTAAAAAATGTTAAACAATGTGTATAGAAAAAATGTTGACCACATATTAGAAAAATGTTAAATTTGTATTGAAAAATTGTTAAACTTGTATTAGAAAAATGTTGTTGACATATACAAAAAATGTAGAATGAAAACCAAAAGAAACAAAGAAAACCAAAGAAATGAAAAACAAAAAAGAAACAAATTAAACCAAAGAAAAAAAAAACTGAAGAAACAAATGCAAAAAAATGGAAAAAAAGGAGAAGAAAAAAAGAAAGAAAACCAAAGAAAACGAAAAAAACGAAAAAAACGTGGAGAAAACTGAATAAAACAGAAAAACGGTGGAGAAAATTGGCTCTTTTACATTAAGTAGGTCGTGCCCTACAGTACGTCACGAACCGAACACAGAGCGGAGTGGCTAGCGTCGCTATCTCCTCTTGAGGAGACCATGTTTCGATCCCCGGTTGCGCTTCATTTTCTCCCATTTACTGTGCTATTTTTACTGGCTGCGCGCGTGAATGGGCCGGCCCAATATGTCGCAATGGAGGAAAAATCTTCAGAGAGAGCAAACTACCGTCTCGCTTAAAGCGATAAATAGTCGCCACGGGGCGCGACTATCTGGAGCCCCTCGCAGTAGCGCGAGCCTATGGGCCGGCCCAGTGTGTAGTAGGCCAGTGCCTCGTTTTTGTTTCTGTTTTTTTATGTTCTTTGTTTTCGTTTTTTATTTCTTTTTTCACTTTCATTTACACTTCCAAATATTCCAAACATACATATTAAAAGTATATTTTACATAACGTTTTTAAAAATGTTAATCATACATTTGAAAAATATTAAGTGCGTATAGAAAAAATATTGAACATGTATTAAAAAAATGATAATCTTATATTTGAAAAATGATAATCAAGCATTTGAAAAATGTTAAATGTGTATAGAAAATTGTTGACCATGTATTCGAAAAATGTTTATCTTGTACTTGAAAAATGTTAATCAAGGATTTGAGATTTTTTAAATATGTACAGAAAAAATGTTGACCATGTATTTAAAAAATCATAATCTTGTATTTGAAAATTGTTAATCAAGCATTTGAAAAATGTTTAATGTGTATAAAAAATGTTGGCCGTGTATTCAAAAAATGTTAATCTTGTATTTGAAAAATGTTAATCAAGCATTTAAAAAAATGTTAAATGTGTATAGAAAAAAGTTGACCATGTATTCGAAAAATGTTAATCTTGTATTTGAAAATTTTTGATCAAGCATTTGCGAAAATGTTAATTGTGTATAGAGAAAGTGTTGACCATGTATTAAAAAAATGTTAATCTTGTATTTGAAAAATGTTGATCAAGCATTTGCGATGTTAAATGTGTATAGAGAAAGTGTTGACCACGTATTCAAAAAATGATAATCTTGTATTTGAAAAATGTTGATCAAGCATTTGCGAAAATGTTAAATGTGTATAGAGAAAGTGTTGACCATGTATTCAAAAAATGATAATCTTGTATTTGAAAAATGTTGACCAAGCATTTGAAAAATGTTTAAAATGTGTATAAAAAATTGTTGACCATGTATAGAAAAAATGTTGAATTTGTATTGGAAAAATATTAAACGTGTATTAGAAATAAAGTTGTTGACATATACAAAAATGTAGAATGAAAACCAAGGAAACAAAGAAAACCAAAAAATGTAAATTGAAAAAGAAAGAAAATAAACCAAAGGAAAAACAAAATGAAAAAATAAAACCAAAAAAATAAATGCAAAATGAGAGAGAAACAAAGAAAACCAATAAAAACGAGAAAGAAACAAAAAAATCGAAGAAAATGAAAGAAAAAAAAGCCAATTAAAACCGAGAAAGAAACAAAGAAAACCAACAAATAAAGAAAAAAAGATAAAAAACCAGTGAAAACAGAGAAAAACAAGGAAAACCGATGTAGAATCAAAAAGAAAAAAAAACAGAAAAATGGCTCGTTTACCTCAAGTAGGTTGCGCCCTACAGGTTAACCATGACCTTGTCACACGACCAGTGGCCAGCATCGCTAGCTACTACCCAGGAGAGCTGGGTTTGATTCCTGGTGTCCCTCCTTCTTTCTCCACTATTTCTTTTATTAACTGT
The DNA here is from genome assembly GCA_039707655.1 of Elymus sibiricus. Lineage (NCBI taxonomy): Eukaryota > Viridiplantae > Streptophyta > Magnoliopsida > Poales > Poaceae > Elymus > Elymus sibiricus. The sequence continues at coordinate 514,053,630 of CM077666.1, forward strand.
GTGATAATGGGCCGGCCCACTTGCTACGCGAAAGAAAGAACTCCTTCAGCGAGAGATCCATCCAACTTGCTGAATGCGAGATATAGCGCTCGCGCCTATTCGGCGCTTTCAGCGCTGGTGGCGCTCGCGCGCGACACCTAGCTGGCCGGCCAGCAACCGCTCAAAAAGGAGACGCCAAGAAAAATATTTTCAGCATATACGGGAGACGTCAAATTCGAACCAACATGCCAATGTCGACGGGCGAAGACTTGGCGCAACAACTACTGGACCAAGTTCACTTAGCTGTCTACAACACGAAAACATTTCTATTTAATACTTCTTTCAGTACAGAAAAACATATATTCTGTACCCATATAAATCTTTTCAAAAAAGGAAACTTAAATTTGAAAAAAAAATCATAGAGTTGCAATAAAAAACTTTACCAGTCTGGAAAAAAGTTCAAAATTTTGAAACAAATCAAGCAATCTAAAAAAGTTCATAGATTTTTGAAAAAAGGTTCATACAATTTGAATAAAATTCATCAAATTTAGAAAAAGTTCACGAATTTGAAAAAATGTTCATCAATTTTTAAAAGCAGTTCAGATTTTGAAAAAAAGTTAATCAATTTTGAAGAAAAGTTCACAAATTTTAAAAAAGTTCGTCGAATTTAAAAACATAAATTTTGAAAAGAAAAGTTAACAAACTTGAAAAAAGTTCATCAAATTTTTTTTAAAAAATCATCAATTTTGAGAAAAAACATGGATTTTGAAGAAAAGTTCATGAATTTGAAGAAAGTTTCAAATTTGCAAAAAGTTCGCCAATTTTGAGAAAAAGCATGGATTTTGAAGAAAAAGCAAAAGAAAAAAGAACAAAGAAAAAGGACCAAGAAAAGAAAATAAAAAACCGCCTAGAAAACCAATCATCGAACCGCGAATAGAAAAATGAAGAAAAAGGGAAAAAGAAGTAAATGTGCACACCAGTTGAGTTGTCCTAGTTGGTTATTGCAGTTCGGCGCCCTCATCTTTTTTTTTTGAAGTTTAGCAGAAAAGAAAAATAAAAATAAATGGGCCGGCCCAGGGCGAGGGGGGTGGGGGATGCGTGTTGGAGAACGTTGCATGGGGAACAAAATTTTTCCTACGCACACGCAAGATCTATCCATGGTGATGAGCATCTACGAGAGGGAGAGTGAATCTACATACCCTTGTAGATCGCTAAGTGGAAGCGTTAAGAAACGCGGTTGATGTAGTCGAACGTCTTCGCGATTCAAATCGCCGAGCGTCCCGCGATCCCATCACGATCCATCTCACGATCCAATCACGATCCGTCCCGCGATCCCATCATGATCCGTCCCGTGATCGAATCACGAACCTTCTCGCGATCCTGATCACGGGCCTTCCGATCTAGCGCCGAACGGACGGCACCTCCGCGTTCAACACACGTACGGCTTGATGATGCCTTCACCTCCTCGATCCAGCGAGCGATGGTGAAGTAGTAGATGAGTTCCGGCAGCACGACGGCGTGGTGACGGTGTTGGTGAAGAACAATCTCCGCAGGGCTTCGCCAAACACTACGGAGACTATGACGGAGGACAAACTAGAGGGTTAGGGTTGCCGGCACACGGCTTGGGGAAATCTTGATATGTCCCGTGTGCTAGCCCTGCCCCTCTATTTATATGTTGAGCCCTGGGGGTCTAAACTTGGAGAGAAAGTCTCCACAAGGTCGGTTTTGCCCGCACAAGGTCGGTTTGGCCCGCACGGAAAGAGTCCCACTCGGATTCCAGCAGTACCGCGTACAAGCGGTAGTACCGCTCACGAGCGGTAGTACCGCTTCACACAAGTGGTAGTACCGCTTACGCGGTAGTACTGCCTTACCAGCGGTAGTACCGCTTAAGGCAGCAGCAAAACTTCCTTTTGCACTTTCCAATACCTCGTGGGCTTTACCCCTTTGGCCCATATAAAGTGTTGCTGCACCCGAACACTTCGGTAAACATCCGGAACCACTTCCGGTGAATTCCGGAACCCTTCCGGAGATCAAAACACTATTATCACATATATCAATCTTTACCTCCGGACTCTTTCGGAGATCCTCGTCATGTCCGGGATCTTATCCGGGACTCCGAACAACCTTCGGTCACCAACACAATAACTCAACTATACTAATCGTCACCAAACGTTAAGTGTGTAGACCCTGCGGGTTCGAGAACTATGTAGACATGACCGAGACACCTCTACGGTCAATAACCAATAGCGGGACCTGGATGCCCATATTGGCTCCTACATATTCTACGAAGATCTTTATCGGTCGAACCTCTATGTCAAGGATTCAGTTAATCCCGTATGCTGTTCCCTTTGTTCTTCGGTATGTTACTTGCCCGAGATTCGATCGTCGGTATCTCTATACCTAGTTCAATCTCGTTACTGGCAAGTCTCTTTACTCGTTCCGTAATACAAAATCCCGTGGCTAACACTTTAGTCACATTGCTTGCAAGGCTTGTTGTGATGTTGTATTACTGAGTGGGCCCTGAGATACCTCTCCGTTACACGGAGTAACAAATCCCAGTCTTGATCCATGCCAACCCAACAGACACCCTCGGAGATACCTGTAGAGCACCTTTATAGTCACCCAGTTACGTTGTGACATTTGATACACACAAGGTATTCCTCCGGTGTCAGTGAGTTGCATGATCTCATGGTCATAGGAACAGATACTTGACATGCAGAAAACAATAGCAATAAACTGACACGATCATATGCTATGTTCATAGTTTGGGTCTTGTCCATCACATCATTCTCCTAATGATGTGATCCCGTTATCAAATGACATCTCATGTCCATGGCTAGGAAACCTTAACCATCTTTGATCAACGAGCTAGTTAACTAGAGGCATACTAGGGACACATTGTTGTCTATGTACCCACACATGTATTTAAGTTTCCAATCAATACAATTATAGCATGGATAATAAACGATTATCACGAACAAGGAAATATAATAATAACCAATTTATTATTGCCTCTAGGGCATATTTCCAACAGTGCGCCGGTTGGGGAATTACTCTTGAACCGACGTTGAAGGCGCCATATAGGGTTTGCCTACACTGAGGTAGTTCAAAAAAAGTACGATGAGGGTATGTTTGGCAGTGTCCATGAGGTCAAAAGTTCCCTGTTTTAACCCACTTTTGAATGTGTTGGTAATATGAATGATACACAACAATGTTTAAGTCATGCAAAATGGGCCCATAGCCATGCTGAGGAGAGAACACCCGGAGAGGAGATCTCAAGAGCAATTATCCAAGGGTTACCCCTTGCGGCTCCCGCAAGGGTCACTTTTTTGGCATGCGAGCGTGCCAAGTGATGCGCCCAGTCACCGCCACGTGTCGTGTGTTGGGCGCTCCCTCTGGATTTTTTTTTTCTGTACGCGTTTTCGGGTTTTAGATGGGTTTTTTTTTTGACTTTTTGGTTTTGGTTGGTTTTCCCTACATTCTGGAGCAACTATTTTGGGGGCGGGGGGAGTCTACAGCTTTTCTTCTTGAAAAAGAAAAATGTTGTGCTTCCATGAGAAGCACAAATTTGCTTCTCGTTGAACCACATATTTTTTCCCCTTTTGCTTCTCAGAGAAAAAATATGTGCTTCTCGAAAAAGGAAAAAATTATGCTTCCAGAGAAGCACATATTTGCTTCTCATGGAACCATAAACCTTTTTCCCTTTATACTTCTCGGGAAAAAAAATTGTGCTTCTCAAAAAGGAAAAAAAGTGAAAAAACGCAACCGTGCTTTCGGGCTCCGGTTTTTCCTTCTTTTTTCTTATCCTTTTTTTGTTACCGGTTTTTTTGGTTTTCAATTTTTAATGGGATTTATTTTTGTTTCTAGTTTTTTTTGGTTCGTGGAAAAAAAGTTCATCGAAACTGTATGCCAGCCCTCTCCATGTTATTTCTCGCACCCCATCTGATTGGTGGGGCCGCCCTGTCAGGGGTATTTTTGCAAAATATGATGCCACGCTGTCCACAGTTTTCGCCACGTGCCAATTGATCGGTAAACCGTATGCCAGCTCAACGAAATACGTACATAACATCGTATGAGGGACCATATGTGAACCCCTAGGACAAGTTTAGTGACCATATTTCGGGTATTTGAAAGTAGAGGGACTAAAGTGGCCTTCGGCGTAAGTATATGGACCTCTAGTGAACTTTTCTCTATAGATTATAATGAGACAAAAAGCACTAAATCTTCATTTTTTTACTTTCAAGAATCTAAGAGCATCTCCAACAACTGCCCTATTTTAGGGCACAAAAAAATGGTGGAGTAGCACAAGAAGGTGTTTTTTAGGGCACGAGAAGTGGCCGTTTTCAACAGCAGCCCTAAAATAGGGCACCCAGATAAACAAAACCAATTATTTTTAACGAACATTCGAACTCTTCGACTATATTTCTTAGTTCATACATAGTTCGGCCAAAGTTTAAACATGCAAACTACTTGTTCTACAAAAACATCTGAATATGACAACAACATGCTATATCAATCAAGTTCAACAGTGATTGTTCTCTGATGAAACTGAAGTTAGATAGTGGTTGTTCTCTAAAGAATCTGAAATTGCAATCACTATCAAACATCACAATGTCAAACATTTCTTCTCCGACGAAACTGAATTTATCAAACATCACACTGTCAAACTGAAAGTGACGAATCTGAAGCAGCAGCCGCAGGTGGTGCCTGACGAAACTGAATTGTTCTCTGACGAAACTGAATTTATTGCAGCGGCGCTCGTTGGGGGCTCCCACCCGTAGCAGTAGTGGCCGGTGGTCGCTCGGGGTCGGGCGCCAGCTGGAGGGTCGCCGGAGGGCAGCTGCAGTGACAGCAGCGCGAGCCCAACTCGTTGGGGGCTCCCGCCCGTAGCTGCAGCTCCGCCAGCCTCCATTCCCGGAGCGCGAGCACCAGAGGCGGCGCTCGGTGGGGACTCCCGCCCACCGCGGTAGCAGCCGGTGGTCGCTCGGGGTCGGGCGCTGGTTGCCCTCAAGGCCGGAGACTGCGGTGGACCGGCCAGAGATGGCAGAGGTGGTGGCGGTGGAGGGGCTCGCCGAGGAGGCAGGGATGGCCGGCGGCGGGGAAAATGGAAAGTGGAGGCCGAGAGGAAGCCGAGGCGGTGAGCAGCAGGGCGGGAAGGCGCCGGAGCTCGCCGGAGTGGGCGGTCAACGGTCGGGGATGGGCGGCAACGGGGAGAATTTGGTGCGGTTGGGGTTGCGAGCTGCTGTTTCGTTTTAGGGCAGCCGGCCAAGTACGGTATATTTGCTGCACGAGAAGCCTTATTATAGGCCTGCCCAAAAAAATTACAATTTTTTTAGGATTGGGCAGCTGTTGGAGGGCGTTTTTTCCCACTCTTGTGCCCTAAAAACAGCCCGTGCCCTAAGATGCTCTAAGCCATACTACAACACAACCACCAACATTTAGTAGTTGAAATTCTAGTAACACAGGCCAACATTACCTAACCCCAGTTTTTATTGGTTTGCCAAAGTGAAAACACTGGGAACAAGAAGTAGCCAAGAAAGAAGGTCATACCAGCATTCCCAACACTGCCCACTTCTGAAGATCTCAACTCCTGCCTTGATGATGTCTTTGCACACATACTGAGCCTCAACTTTGCACTTCCAGTGTTCTGTGCGTGAAAAGCCTGGAGATGAAGCTCAAATTAGAGGCATCACTGTAATATCAAGATCTTCGATAACTTAGTACATACTAGATGACCATGATATATACAAATTTCACTTTGGAGTTGATCTGATTACTGACCTTCATGGCAGATGACCATGATAAATATAAAATCACTTGTTTTCTGAATAGTTTATGGTGGTAGGTCATTATTATTTTGGGTAGACTGGGTTTTTGTAGTGTTTCTTTTTGTGTGAATCTTTATCTAGAACAAGTAGCAGTCCATTACACTTGTTTTTACAAGCTTTGAAACATGTAAATCATAGCAAGCACGGCTGTAATTGAGGTCTTGAAATCATGGGAAATTAGTTTTTATTTGATAGTGCCATATGTCATTGTTTGTGTGGGGCAAAAAAAAAAGATTGATATCAAATTAAAAATAAAAAATCAGAAAACTTTGAGAGTGACATGTGTCGCTATTTGTATGTGTGAAGATGCAAAATTTTAATTTATATCAGACTAAAAATCAGTCTACTCTAAAATGGACGGTCCTGGTTTTTCATAGTACTATCATTCATTCGTTAAATACCTGTGTTTGTTTGTGCGCTTGGATTGGAAGGCTGGAAGCTACCCACCCCGTGGAGAGAATCTTCGCCCACGGGTGGTACAAGCCATTAGGCTACTCATAGTGGGGAGTATCATATACTAGTATCATGCATATGATACTACTGTATGATACTATCTTCATAGTGCATAGTATCATAGAGTACTATAATAGATAATTCTATTTATTGTCATACATGACACATAGTAGCATAGAAATTATTATGATACGGTATCTATCTATGTTACTCTAACCCTCTCTCTCTCTTCTTGAATTGTTTGCCACATCAGCGTGTTTGCTAGTCCTGAGTGCATGATATCGGCTAAGATACCACCACTATGGGCAGCCTTAGTCACATCTGCTGCAATGCCAGGGGGGCGAGGTTACCATGAAAAGGACTTGTTATTACGTGGATATAAAAGTCATTACAATGGGGCCAACGGCTTCTATCCCGCATGGAGCACACATCCTAAGGAATGTTCTTCTTTTCCGGAGACCCCAACGGATGGTTGATGGACTGGATTCAGTCAGGTTTTTTTTTCTCGAGCGAGTTTTTCGGAAACCGGTGCTTCCGCTACCCACCGAGAAAAGAAGATACCGTATGACATTTAAAAAAAATGAATTTAAACTGCATAAACAATTATATAGGGTTCCTATGTTAACTCTTGCAGACAACAGGCTTTAGTCCAGTAGCAACCGGCGCTATACCACTTCGCGGGTCGCGTAATTCAAACTAGTTGTTGTAAAATATAGGTTAAACAAGTATATTTTAACACTTTTTTTTGATTTTGAATTCAAATTCGTTTGAATATTTCGGGTGAAAAAGTTCTGAAAATTCTGAGATTATCCAAAAATCAGATATTCCGGCCACCACCGAAAAAAACGGGATCGAAAGAACAACCTTGGACTCAGCTACATATGACAAGGAGTTTTTGTTTGCGGGAAAACTTCCGATCTATTCATCAACTGTCAAAGTAGTACAAAGAACATCGGAAATAAAAATTACATCCAGGTCCGTAGTGTAGGAGATATGCCCTAGAGGCAATAATAAATGTTATTATTTATCTCTATGTTCGTAGTTAAATTTATATTCCGTGCTATAACTGCTATGGTTCCCCAGCCCGTATACCATAAAGGCTCTGAGGAAAACCCATGTGCACGTGTGGAATAATAAACGGTAAAAAGTATTCCTAGTCAAACCTCTAAGACTGTCTCAAGTGTTGCATGATGATCACGTTTTCCTGATCATGGACATGTCTATGCTGGCAACTTTGAGGGCACAATGTTAGGAGAACACTTGTGTTGAATCGACCCGATTTGATGTTATGCTATGAGATACATTCGTCACAACTTAATGGTGTAGGAGATATGCCCTAGAGGCAATAATAAATGTTATTAATTATCCCCATGTTCATAATTATGTTTATATTCCGTGCTATAACTGCTATGGTTCTCGAGTCTACAATAACCACGAGGCTCGGAGGGAAACTCATATGCACGTGTGGAATAATAAACGGTAAAATGTATTCCTAGTCATGCCTCTAAGACTAGCTCAAGTGTTGCATGATGGTTCCGTTTTCCTGATCATGGGCATGTCTATGCCGGCAACTTTGAGGACACATTGTTAGGAGAACACTTGTGTTGAATCGACCCGATTGATGTTATGCTATGAGATACATTCGTCATAAGTTAATGGTTAATAACACAGAGAAGGTTTACGTTTGCATAATTTCTTAGACCATGAGAGTATCGAGTTTCTTCATGCTTGCTTCATGAACTTTGGGGTTTGTTAAACGTCATCCGTAAATGGGTGGCTATTACGGTGGCTTACGGGTTCATGGGAAAGTGTGACAAGGGACTTGATAGCTCAAGATTGGGATTTACTCCTCCGGCGATGGAGAGATATTCTTTGGGCCCTCTCGGTGTTACGGTATCCATCATCGTCTGGCCAGACACATTGTGATTTGATCACTGGGATGCCGGAACACGGGAACGAGAAAAGAGAACAAAACCGGTAATAAGGTAACTGGCATTGTGGACAAGTGTTGATTCACGGGGATGCCGATAAATCTCACCTCGGGTTTTTGTAACATATCGCGAAGCAACAGGAATAGCACACGGCAACTGGAGGTTCACTCGAATATTTATTCGTCTGGGTATAGGGGTCAATATGGGTGTCCACGGCTCCGATGTTGATCATTGATCGGAAAGTGTTCCGGTCATGTCTATACTTCACTGAACCTATAGGGTCACACGCTTAAGGGTCATCTATCTGTTGAATACTAGATAGGCAGTCTGAGAGAAAGTCACCGGAAAAGTTTCGGAGACAACGGAAAAGTTCCGGAGAGAGCAACGGAATAGTTTCGGTAAAACTAAAAAGTTGTTTCAGGGTATACCATTAAGTCAAATTGGTTTCGGCACATGCTTTGAAATTCTTGGAGGGTGCCAGAATTGTTCTGGGAACTTCTAGGATTTTTCCAGAGAAAAAACCCGGAAATGTCCCGGAGCTGCCGGAACCGCTTTGGTTGCTTTACGCAGATGAAAATCACTAATCCGAAATTGTTTCGGAACGCGCCCAAAATTATTTTAGTGGGTACTGGAAATGTTCTAAGACCTACAGAAATATTTTTGGATCTAACGGTTGCGGAAAAATGTTTCCGTGAACAGTGAAAAGCACTTTTTGGTTGCTTTTTGGAAATCCACTTTTTGGGGCTTTTACCAAAATATCTTGGAGAAGGCTTGGGAGGGAAGGAACCCCTTTTTATGGCTGATATTTCAGCCCCTCCACCCCTCCTTCTCCTATAAATAGAGGTGGAGAAGAGCTCTCCATACTCACTCCAACTCTCTCACCAAATGGCATGCATGATCTGCCTTTCTTCTCTCCCTCACACGAAACAGTTTCGTAGAGCCGAAAGGCTGTCTGGGTTCTGGTGGGAACTAGTTCTGGACGGCAAAGCCCTGCCGGATAGATGACACCGAATGTGTGCAACACCGTAGAGAGGTCGTAGGTTCGATCTTTTTGCCCGAGGGGTTGTTCGAGGGTCCTCCCGAAGGGCTGTCCGAGTTACTGTCCGAGTTTCGAGGGTCCTCCCGAAGGGCTGTCCGTGACATTGTCCGGGGGACTGTCCGACCGCCTCCCGGAGGGCTGTCCGAGGGACTGTCCGAGGGGCAGACGAGGGAGTACATCCTCACGGTTGGGAGGTTGTAAATCCTAGCTACGGGGATCTGCACCGACGATCAACATTGACTCTACTTCCGCTGCGCTACGAGTCGGTAACGATCAGATCAAAAACCTTGTATGCATCTCCCTAGTGATCCTGGGCGTGCTCGCAGTACCGGAAATTTTTGTTTTCTGCTGCGTTCCCCTACAGTGGTATCAAGAGCCATGCTATGCGTAGATGTAGGTTACGATCTAGAATACATAGAGATGTATGGGTGTTGCACAATATAATTTGTAGTAGATGAGTTCTATTACTGAAAATTATTTGTGCGGGTAGCAGATGAAATCTGTTACCCGATGTTCTTGTTGCTTCCCTGAAATTTATATATTTTTGATATTGATAACGGTATGGTGGAATTTCAAAGTTCTGGCAATCGACGATCCTGATTGATCAACAAAGTGCTAACAGTTTGTTGAATTCCACCGTAGTTAAAAGAAAGATGAAATTTCGCAGACAAAAGGGCAATGCAGATATGATCTGCACGGGGGTCATGCGTATGACGAAGTTCAGTGTGGGGCTCGAGATTTTATTATCTCGTGTTTCATACACCCTGCAAAGTTAATCTAGCAACTTGAATAATCATGCTTGATGATAAACGTTGGTAGCTGCGGTTTGGTTGAAACCTTAGAAGCCACGTAAAATAAATTTTTGCATAAACCGATTAGAGGCGTCTAACTTGGTTTTGTAGGATGACATGAGATGTGCATGAGATGTGGTATAGTCTTCATCATATTTAATTTGATTATGTATGAGATAACTATATAATGTAAATTAACATGACCTGCGTGTCATGATTCGGCATGATGGCTGGAGCCATATGATTGTCACTTTAATGACCTGCGTGTCAACCTTATGTAATGCACTTATTTTATTAGCTATAGAGATAGCGATATTATCTGGTGCATCGACAAGGTGGTGGCAATCTTCGCGAAGGTGAACACCGACGCGATTGCCGAAGATGAATAAATTAAAGACTTCTCCGTCAGAAAGGGCTATACCATATCATGCTATTGTGAATTGCCTGAGATGTTTATCCCTTATGATGCACCCTTTTGATTGCGCGGTAGTCGCTATTATTAGGGTGATCTCTCACAAAAATATCAAGTAGTTAGTGTTCTCCCAAGTGTAGCTCTGTCACGGCACCTATCTCTTCGGGGTATCACATGGATACATGGGTACGAACGATTAGAGAAGTGTGAGGCGGGTGAGTTGAGACCTCGCAGCGAGATCACTTGGTTGTCTTGATGTTCCGGAGGATCGTCCTGAGCTCGGAACACGCCCATCGAAAGATGAACAAGAGTCACATAGAGATGTGATTGGCAAGTTGGCCTACCGATTGCAATTCTTGTCACTTGAGATGGATACATCCTTGGCGTTGAATTTCAATATGGGTCTAGTATCACTCACAATCAATTATGAGAGATATTGATTTGAGTGGGAGCGCACTTTAGAATTAACTTGTTTAATTCTCAGTGCAATTAATTATGGACATTGTTGATACGTCCATTTTGCATCATGTTTTGCTACTGTTATTTATAGTGTTTTTAATCAATATAACACTTTGTGGAGCAATTCTAATGCCTTTTCTCTCTTAATATGCAAGATTTACACAAGGAGGGAGAATGCCGGCAGCTAGAATTCTGGACCTGAAAAAGCTATGTCAGAGATACCTATTCTGCACATCTCCAAATGAGCTGAAATTTTCTGGAGATTTATTTTGGAATAAATAAAAAATACTGAAAGCAAAAACTACCAGAGGGGCCCACCCAGGTGCCCACGAGGCACCAGGGCGCGCCACCCCCCAGGCGTGCCCTGGTACCTCGTGGGGCCCCTGGCCCACTTCTAGCGCCCATTTTCTGGTATATAAGTGCATTTTCCCTAAAAAAATTATAGAGAAGACTTTCAGGACGGTGCGCCGCCGTCTCGAGGCGGAACTTGGGCAAGAGCACTTTTGCTCTCCGGCGGAGAGATTCTGCCGGGGATACTTCCCTCCGGGAGGGGGAAATCGTCGCCATCGACACCACCAGTGACCCTCTCATCGTGGGAGGGCTAATCTTCATCAACATCTTCACCAGCACCATCTCACCTCAAACCCTAGTTCATCTCTTGTATTCAATCTTTGTCTCAAAACCTCAGATTGGTACCTGTGGGTTGCTAGTAGTGTTGATTACATCTTGTAGTTGATGCTAGTTGGTTTATTTGGTGGAAGATTATATGTTCAGATCTAATATGCTATTTAATACCCCTCTGATCTTGGGCATGATGATGATTTGTGAGTAGTTACTTCTGTTCTTGAGGACATGGGAGAAGTCTTGTCATAAGTAATCATGTGAATTTGGTATTCGTTCGATATTTTGATGATATGTATGTTGTTGATTCTCTTAGTGGTGTCATGTGAACGTCGACTACATGACTCTTCACCATCTTTGGGCCTAAGGGAATGCATTGTGGAGTACTAATTAGATGATGGGTTGCTAGAGTGACAGAAGCTTAAACCCTAGTTTATGCGCTATTCCGTAAGGGGCTGATTTGGATCCATATGTTTAATGCTATGGTTAGAGAAATCTTAATTCTTCTTTCGTAGTTGCGGATGCTTGTGAGAGGGGGTAATCATAAGTGGGAGGCTTGTTCAAGTAAGAACAGCACCCAAGCACCGGTCCACCCACATATCAAATTATCAAAGTAGCGAACGCGAATCAAACAAACATGATGAAAGTGACTAGATGAAATTCCCATGTGTCCTCGAGAACGTGTTACTTATTATAAGAGATCATTTCGGCTTGTCCTTTGCTACAAAAAGGATTGGGCCAACTTGCTGCACTCTTTTTTGCTATTACTACTTGTCACTTGTTACAAATTATCTTGCTATCAAACTACTCGTTACCGATAATTTCAGTGCTTGCAGAAAATACCTTGCTAAAAACCGCTTGTCATTTCCTTTTGCTCCTCGTTGGGTTCGACACTCTTACTTATCGAAAGGACTACGATTGATCCCCTATACTTGTGGGTCATCAAGACTCTTTTCTAGCGCTGTTGCCGGGGAGTGAAGCGCCTTTGGTGAGTGGAATTTGGTAAGGAAACATTTATATTACGTGCTGAAATTTACTGTCACTTGTCACTATGGAAAGTAATCCTTTGAGGGGTTTGTTCGGGGTATCTTCAGCTCGACCGGAAACACCAAGAGTTGCTCCTCAACCTACTGCACCTACTGAAAATATTGAATATGAAATTCCTTCGGGTATGATAGAGAAACTGCTAGCTAATCCTTATGCAGGAGATGGAACAATACATCCTGATATGCACTTGATCTATGTGGATGAAATTTGTGGATTGTTTAAGCTTGTAGGTTTATCCGGAGATGGAGTTAAGAAGAAAGTATTCCCTTTATCTTTGGGGGGAAAGGCATTGACATGGTATAGGCTAAGTGATGATACCGATACATGGGACTGGAACCGATTGAAACTGGAATTCCATCAGAAATTTTATCCTATGCATTTGGTTCATCATGATCGGAATTATATATATAATTTTTGGCCTCGTGAAGGAGAAAGCATCACTCAAGCTTGGGGGAGGCTTAAGTACATGATGTACACATGCCCCAACCATGAGCTCTCAAAATAAATTATCTTACAGAATTTTTATGCTCGGCTTTCTCATGATAATCAAAATACTCTCGATTCTTCTTCGACTGGCTCCTTTATGAAGAAAACTATTGAATTCAGATGGGATCTTCTAGTTAGAATTAAACGCAACTCTGAAGATTGGGAACTCGACAAAGGTAATGAGTCAGGTATAATACTTGAGTTCGATTGTGTTAAATCTTTTATGGCTACCGATATTTTTCATAAGTTTAGCACTAAATATGGACTTGACTCTGAGATAGTATCTTCCTTTTGTAAATCATTTGCTACTCATATTGATCTCCCTAAGGAGAAGTGGTTTAAATATCATCCACCTGTTAAAGAAAAGATTGAGGAACCTGTTAGTGTTAAAGAAGAAACAATTGTTTACCATGTTGATCCAGTTGTGCCTACTGCTTATATTGAGAAACCACCTTTTCCTGTTAGGATTAAGGAACATGCTAAAGTTTCAACTGTGGTTAACAAAAGTCATATTAGAGCACCTAGACCCTCTGAACAAATTAAAGTTGAACCTAATGTTGCTATGGTTAAAGATCTCTTGGTTGATAATATAGACGGGCATGTTATTTACTTCTGCAATGAAGCAGCTAGACTTGCTAAACCTGATCCTAAAGATAAACACAGACCCGTTGTGGGCATGCATGTTGTCTCAGTTAAAATAGGAGATCATTGTTATCATGGCTTATGTGATTTGGGTGCTAGTGTGAGTGCTATTCCGTTTACCTTATATCAAGAAATTATGAATGATATTGCTCCTGTTGAAATAGAAGATATTGATGTTACTATTAAACTTGTAAACAAAGATACCATTACACCACTTGGGATCGTTAGAGATGTTGAAGTCTTGTGTGGAAAAATAAAATACCCTACTGATTTTCTAGTCCTCAGTTCTCCACAAGATGATTTTTGCCCCATTATATTTGGTAGACCATTCTTGAACACTGTTAATGCCAAGATTGATTGCGCTAAAGAAATTGTTAGTGTTGATTTTGGTCGGATGTCTCATGAGTTTAATTTCTCCAAATTTCATAGACAACCTCATGATAAAGAATTGCCTAGTAAAGATGAGATTATTGGTCTTGCTAGACAATCGCTAAACCATGAGAATGATATGCATATGAATGAAAGAAATGAAATATTTGCTAGACCATGAGAATGATATGCATATGAATGAAAGAAATGAAATAGATAGAATGTTCTTTGATCAGCCACCCATTCTTAAACACAATTTGCCTGTTGAAACTCTTGGAGGCCCTCCTCCACCTAAGGGTGATCCTATATTTGAATTGAAGCAATTGCCTGATACATTGAAATATGCTTATCTTGATGAAAAGAAGATATATCCTGTTATTAATTTTTTTTTGCGGATTTTGACCTTGACGATCCGGCTATACTGTACCCGATGATACGCCTCGACAATCGCTAAACCAATCTCCGATGGTTATTGACCTTGCCGTAGGCACGATCAACCTGAACAATGAGGTTCGAGCTCCTGCAAGCAACCAAAGAACCGGCAAGAACAAAGGTGAATTGCAATCTGAAATTGCGGATGAAAAATTGAGCACACGAACTAGATGAAAAGTTGGGGTTCCACTGTGGATCTGACAAGGCGGTAGTCCTACACGTCTCGTAAATACAAATTGTAGCAATGGCTAGACAATACAATAAAACCCGAGTCTAAACCCTAGAAAATGCTAACTATTTATTATGGGAAGAGAGCAACCCCCGCCGCCTGGTTTCGATGGGTCGTGGTGCAGCGTCTCTGTGCATTAGCTGGGCCGTAGCAATGCAAACACCTAATCATGCGTCATGTGCATGCAACACACATGGGCCGGGTCCACTTCCTCAAAGTTGCACTTTGCCATGCACGATGCACATCATGCATGCTTCAATAGAATATAATTTCTCAAGTGCCATTAGTGCAAATGACAGTTGCTTTGGACCTTTGGCTGGTTGTGTTGATGTCTCTTGATATGCATCGTCAGCATGCTTCTTGTACACACATGTATGCCTCTCTCTCTCTGTATATATATACACATCTTCTATTTCGTCGTCGCATCTTCACACGTGGCTTGTATAAATCTTCAGTAATTCTGCATAAGATAAAAGATTGTGTTGTATTTCTATTCATAGCAACAAAATAATAATTCATATAATTATTAATAGAAATCACCTGATTATTGTATATGCAGACAATATTTTTGGTCGTATCTGTATAGGTCATGTCCACATCATCCTCCCTTTCTTGAAAACAAAGCCGTCCTCGGCTTTGGATAATCTGTAAATAGACTAAATAAAGAGACAATGTGTATACGTGGTATATGTACAAGTCATCTGTTTTAATGTCTCTCTATTGTATCACTATTAATATCTTGAGACATGAGTAACAAGCATATCTCATGGGATGCAAGTCCAAAGAATTATTACAAAAAATATACCGACGTGAAGTATTACAACTTAATTTGCACACATAAGTGAAGCACATATTTATGCCATCCAATTTGTAATGCTCATCATTAAACCATCCGAACATAGGTAGAAAACAATTAGGGATATCCAAATTAGCATGTATAGATAAGCAATCATGCAAAATGCTATTCGACATGTAATCAGTAACGATGTTGGAGGTCATATTGAAATGATCAAGCATATGCAAAACTTCATGTAGGGGCATGCACTGTGTGTTTGCTTGTCTCTTGTATGTGTCTATTAATTATCTGTTCAACTTTACAAGCAAGACGAAACAAACCATTCAAGGAATAATATTCTTTATGCACAATTATATCATAAATATCACGGTTTAATCCCAATAAAAATCTATTCATGGTAGCTTCTTCACATTCTTCTAAGTCACAACGAAATAAAGCAGTGCACAAATTATCATAATATTCTTCAACAGTGTTATGTCCTTGAGCTAAACATTGCAATTGTCTAAGCAGATCACTAGCATGGTATGAAGGAACAAATCGGTCTCGCATAACAAGTTTTAAAGCTTTCCAAGTAGTAGGTAGATTAGAAATATTATCCCTACAATAATTTCTCCACCAAACTGAAGCAAAACCGAAAAAGCTTTTAGTGACATCATTTATTTTCTTATGCTCGGAAAAATCATGGCTACCAAATATTTCTTCTACCTCAATTTCCCAATCAATATATGAATCAGGGTCATATTTACCCTCGAAATTTGGCAAAGAGGTAAACTGATGATGTGTGTTTCTACCCTGATGTACATCATGTGACAGTCGTCGTACCTTCTCTGGTGGAAAAGAGTGATCTGTATCAATATGTGGCAAGTCATCTCCCACAATAGACGCAACCCAACTGTTGGCCGCTCTAGAATCTGCCATGGTTAGTTCCACACAAAAACAAAATCACAAGTATAATGTTCCTATAGTACTACTCGGAGGTGGTGGGAAAAATTCTCTCAAGACACTAGCAATTACAAAGCTCTTACCCGCTCTTACCGTGCTGCAGTGATTGTCGGCCGTTGGCGACGTCAAAAGTTATCAAAAGATTGATATAGCGATTACCAAGTGACCGAACAAGGTACAATATAGAAAGTGGAGCTTGGTGAAGGTTTCCTCAACTCACGATATATCCTGTTATTATTAGTGCAAACCTTTCAGAGCATGAAGAAAAGAGATTACTGAAAACTCTGAGGAAGCACCGAGCTACTATTGGATATACTCTTGATGATCTTAAGGGCATTAGTCCCACTCTATGTCAGCACAAAATTAATATGGAGCCTGATGCTAAACCAGTTGTCGACCACCAACGACGATTAAATCCTAAGATGAAAGAGGTGGTAAGAACTGAGATATTAAAACTTCTGGAAGCAGGTATAATCTATCCCATAGCTGATAGTAGATGGGTAAGGCCCGTTCATTGTGTCCCTAAGAAAGGAGGTATTACCGTTGTTCCTAATGATAAAAATGAACTCATTCCACAAAGAGTTGTAACCGGTTATAGGATGGTAATTGATTTTAGAAAATTAAATAAAGCTACTAGAAAAGATCATTACCCCTTACCTTTCATTGATCAAATGTTAGAAAGATTGTCTAAGCATACACACTTTTGTTTCCTAAATGGTTATTCTGGTTTTTCTCAAATACCTGTATCACAATCTGATCAAGAGAAAACCACCTTCACTTGTCCTTTTGGAACTTATGCTTATAGACGTATGCCTTTTGGTTTATGCAATGCACCTGCTACCTTTCAAAGATGTATGACTGCTATATTCTCTGACTTTTGTGAAAAGATTGTTGAGGTATTCATGGATGATTTCTCCGTTTACTGAACTTCTTTTGATGATTGCTTAAGCAACCTTGATCGAGTTTTGCAGAGATGTGAAGAAACTAATCTTGTCTTGAATTGGAAGAAGTGCCACTTTATGGTGAATGAAGGTATTGTCTTGGGGCATAAAATTTCCGAGAGAGCTATTGAAGTTGATAAAGCTAAGGTTGATGCTATTGAGAAAATGCCATGTCCTAAAGATATTAAAGGTATAAGAAGTTTCCTTGGTCATGCTGGTTTCTATAGGAGGTTTATTAAAGACTTCTCTAAAATTTATAGGCCTCTTACCAACCTTTTGCAAAAAGATGTTCCATTTGTTTTTGATGATGATTATCTAGAAGCCTTTGAAACACTTAAGAAAGCCTTAACCACTGCACCTATTGTTCAACCACCTGATTGGAACTTGCCTTTTGAAATTATGTGTGATGCTAGTGATTATGCTGTTGGTGCTGTTCTAGGACAGAGAGTTGATAAGAAATTAAATGTTATCCATTATGCTAGTAAAACTCTAGACAGTGCCCAAAGAAATTATGCTACTACTGAGAAAGAATTTCTAGCAGTCGTGTTTGCATGTGATAAATTCAGATCTTATATAGTTGATTCTAAAGTAACTGTTCACACCGATCATGCTGCTATTAAATATCTTATGGAAAAGAAAGATGCTAAACCTAGACTCATTAGGTGGGTTTTATTGCTACAAGAATTTGACTTGCATATTATTGATAGAAAGGGAGCTGAGAATCCCGTAGCGGATAATTTGTCTAGAATTGAAAATGTTCTTGATGACCCACTTCCTATTAATGATGATTTTCCTGATGAACAATTAGCTGTCATAAATGCTTCTCGTAATACTCCTTGGTATGCAGACTATGCTAATTATATCGTTGCTAAATACATACCACCTAGCTTTACATACCAACAAAAGAAAAAGTTCTTCTTTGATTTAAGACATTATTTCTGGGATGACCCACATCTTTATAAAGAAGGAGTAGATGGTATTATTAGGCGTTGTATACCTGAGCATGAACAGGAACAAATCCTACGGAAGTGTCACTCCGAGGCTTACGGAGGACACCATGCGGGAGACAGAACTGCACATAAGGTATTGCAATCTGGTTTTTATTGGCCTACTCTTTTCAAGGATGCTCATAAGTTTGTCTCATCTTGTGATGAATGTCAAAGAATTGGTAATGTTGGTAGATGTCAGGAAATGCCTATGAATTATTCACTTGCTGTTGAACCATTTGATGTTTGGGGATTTGATTATATGGGACCTTTTCCTAAATCCAATGGGTATACTCATATTTTAGTTGCTATTGATTACGTTACTAAGTGGGTAGAAGCTATTCCAACTAGTAGTGCTGATCATAACACTTCTATTAAAATGCTTAAAGAAGTTATTTTCCCAAGGTTCGGAGTCCCTAGATATTTAATGACTGATGGTGGTTCACATTTTATTCATGGCGCATTCCGTAAATTGCTTGCTAAATATGATGTCAACCATAGAATTGCATCTCCATATCATCCTCAAACTAGTGGTCAAGTTGAATTGAGCAATAGAGAAATAAAATTAATTCTGCAGAAAACCGTCAATAGATCTAGAAAGAATTGGTCTAAGAAATTTGACGATGCATTATGGGCTTATAGAACTGCTTATAAAAATCCTATGGGTATGTCTCCTTATAAAATGGTTTATGGAAAAGCATGTCATTTGCCTCTTGAGTTAGAACATAAAGCATATTGGGCAATTAAAGAACTCAATTATGATTTTAAACTTGCCGGCGAAAAGAGGTTATTTGATATTAGCTCATTAGATGAATGGAGAACCCAAGCCTATGAAAATGCCAAATTGTTTAAAGAAAAGGTTAAAAGATGGCATGATAGAAGAATTCAAAAACGGGAATTCAAAGTGGGTGAGCAAGTTCTATTGTACAACTCTCGTTTGAGATTCTTTGCAGGAAATCTTCTCTCTAAATGGGAAGGACCGTATATCATCGAAGAAGTTTATCGCTCCGGAGCCATCAAAATAAACAACTCCGAAGGCACTAATCCGAGAGTGGTGAATGGGCAAAGAATTAAGCACTATATTTCAGGTATCCCCATTAATGTTGAAACTAATATTATTGAAACAATTACACCGGAAGAATACATAAGAGAGACCTTCCGAAACACTCCAGAACCCTGAAAAGGAAGAGGTATGTGATACGGTAAGTAAACCGACTCCAAAAATTCCATAAAAAATATTTTCTGTCGGTTTTGGAATATTTAGAAAAATACAAAAATAAGAAACAACCGAGGGGACCCACCTGGTGCCCATGAGGCACCAGGGCGCGCCACCCCCCTGGCGCGCCCTGGTGGCTCGTGGGCCCCACGTGAGCCTTCCCGACTCTGTTTTTCTTCTGGATTACTTGTTTTGCAAGATAAAAATTCTTTATATATACTCCTGCATGTTTTGACCACCGTATCGCAGAAATCTCCTCTGTTCTTGTTTCGTGCTGTTTTCTGTCAGATTTTGAGGCCATGCATCATGTCTTCTTCCTCCTCCAACAATGTGGGAGACGATGCTTGGTTGATGCAGATGGAGCTCAGAAGGGAGGAGGAAGGAGAGGTTACCATGGATGAAGATGATGGAGATTCGCTTGAGCTCCATCCTCCGGCTTCCGAGAGGGGAACCCTTGCCGGCATCTCCACAATTCCGAACCCGCACCAAGTTGTAAGAAGCGCTTCAGGCCATGGGAATCCAGAGGTACAAGAAGGGCTTTCCCCTAGAAGGCCCTTACACAGGTTACATCGAAACAATTTTCATAACTTAGTTCACAACTATGGGATCGAGAATACCCCCCGTATGCACATTCCCTCCAATTGGGACATCTCTCGTCCAAGTGAAAGTGATGCAGGAAAGAACGCTTGGGGCCCAGAGAATAAGCATATTATGCCTGAAGTCCAAAGGAATACAAAGATGATACAATACGTGCTTCGGGAAATCCAGAGCCTAAAGGAGATCCTAATTAATATCGTGAAGGACAAGCCCATCACTTCATCACCACCATCACCGGAGAAGGAAACTTGAGCACATGGGTATGGGCACTCCCCTTGGCTTGGGGGAGGTGCCCCGGCATCGTATCACCATCACTTTTATTATCTTTACCTATTTTTAGTTCGATCCTTAGTTATCTCGTGATCTAGTTAAATAAAAGTTCAGTATGATCTATTTTCGAGTGTTAGTTCCGTGATCCATCTATCTATGTATTCGAGTTGAGAGTTATATAATAAAGAGTAGTTTGAGTTTTTGCTTCTTTACTTTTATGTTTCAATCATAGCAATGAAAATAACGAAAAAGATCATATGCTAATCTTATGGAAAGTAATGACATTACATAAAGAAAAGTATAAGTGGTAAAATTTATTGGAAGTTAACAAACATAGTATTAGTCAATGATGCAATTCACGAAAGAATTAATAAGGGAAGAGAAGATTCACATGCAAATATACTATCTTGGACATCTTTTATGATTGTGAGCCCCCATTAAGTATTTTATGCCAAATTGTTGACGTTGGACAAGGAAGACAACGTAATGAGTTTTGTTTGTTCATA
The DNA here is from genome assembly GCA_039707655.1 of Elymus sibiricus. NCBI lineage: Eukaryota > Viridiplantae > Streptophyta > Magnoliopsida > Poales > Poaceae > Elymus > Elymus sibiricus. The sequence goes on from CM077666.1 coordinate 514,074,602, forward strand.
TTCACATAGAAGTTATATTGTTATGGATCCTCCAACATGTGGTGCTTGCCCAATATCTTTGCTAGCCAAAAATCTGCACCAAGTAGAGATACTACTTGTGCATCCAAAACCCTTAAACCCAGTTTCATGTCATGAGAGTCCACTATATCTACCTATGGATTGAATAAGATCCTTCAAGTAAGTTGTCATCGGTGCAAAAAGCAATAAAAATTGCCTCTAAATATATCTGAACTTTTATTGTAAGGGAAATAAGCTTTGTACGAACTTGTGATGGTAAAGAAATAAAAGCGATAGACTGCATAATAAAGGTTGCTATCACAAGGGGCAATATAAAGTGACGTTCCTTTACATTAAGAGCTCTTGCATCCAACAACAAAAAGCGCATGACAACCTCTGCTTCCCTCTGCGAAGGGCCTATCCTTTACTTTTATGTATTTACTTTTTATGCAAGAGTCAATAGTGTTCTCCTCTACTTCCTTTTTATTTTTCTCTTTTGCAAGCATCATGTGGTGGGGAAAGATCTAGGCACATATATCCAGTTGGATATGAGTGATAATGAGTTATTATTGTTGACATCACCCTTGAGGTGAATGAGTTGGGAGGCGAAAATATAAGCCCCTATCTTTCTATGTGTCTGGCTGAAACTTTTTGTTCCATATATATGTCGTGAGTGTTAGCAATCATAGAAGACTAAATGATGGTTGAGTATGTGGACTTGCTAAAAAGCTCCTACATGAGACCCTTCCTGAAAATATGATGAATTGCAATTGCATTGTTGACTAAGAACATAGTTTGTTAGTTTTCAAGAAAGTTTATGCCTTATACTCCATTGTTGTGATGAATTGTTACTTGCTCATGAGAAGTTTATGATAATAAATATTGCTGTTATAATAATGATCATGATGCTTCTATGTCCGTATTTTGTTTTTATTGACACCTCTCTCTCTAAACATGTGGACATGATTATCGATATCGGCTTTCGCTTGAGGACAAGCGAGGTCTAAGCTTGGGGGAGTTGATACGTCCATTTTGCATCATGTTTTGCTACTGTTATTTATAGTGTTTTTAATCAATATAACACTTTGTGGAGCAATTCTAATGCCTTTTCTCTCTTAATATGCAAAATTTACACAAGGAGGGAGAATGCCAGCAGCTGGAATTCTGGACCTGAAAAAGCTATGTCAGAGATACCTATTCTGCACATCTCCAAATGAGCTGAAATTTTCTGGAGATTTATTTTGGAATAAATAAAAAATACTGAAAGCAAAAAGTACCAGAGGGGGCCACCCAGGTGCCCACGAGGCACCAGGGCGCGCCACCCCCCCAGGCGCGCCCTGGTACCTCGTGGGCCCCCTAGCCCACTTCTGGCCCCCATTTTCTGGTATATAAGTGCATTTGCCCTAAAAGAATTATATAGAAGACTTTCGGGATGGTGCGCCGCCGTCTCGAGGCGGAACTTGGGCAGGAGCACTTTTGCTCTCCGGTGGAGAAATTCTGCCGGGGATACTTCCCTCCGGGAGGGGGAAATTGTCGCCATCGACACCACCAGCGACCCTCTCATCGTGGGAGGGCTAATTTTCATCAACATCTTCACCAGCACCATCTCATCTCAAACCCTAGTTCATCTCTTGTATTCAATCTTTGTCTCAAAACCTCAGATTGGTACCTGTGGGTTGCTAGTAGTGTTGATTACATCTTGTAGTTGATGCTAGTTGGTTTATTTGGTGGAAGATTATATGTTCAGATCCAATATGCTATTTAATACCCCTCTGATCTTCGGCACGATGATGATTTGTGAGTAGTTACTTCTGTTCTTGAGGACATGGGAGAAGTCTTGTCATAAGTAATCATGTGAATTTGGTATTCGTTCGATATTTTGATGATATGTATGTTGTTGATTCTCTTAGTGGTGTCATGTGAACGTCGACTACATGACACTTCACCATCTTTGGGCCTAAGGGAATGCATTGTGGAGTAGTAATTAGATGATGGGTTGCTAGAGTGACAGAAGCTTAAACCCTAGTTTATGCGCTATTCCGTAAGGGGCTGATTTGGATCCATATGTTTAATGCTATGGTTAGAGAAATCTTAATTCTTCTTTCATAGTTGCGGATGCTTGCGAGAGGGGGTAATCATAAGTGGGAGGCTTTATCAAGTAAGAACATCACCCAAGCACCGGTCCACCACAATATCAAATTATCAAAGTAGCGAACGCGAATCAAACAAACATGATGAAAGTGACTAGATGAAATTCCCATGTGTCCTCGAGAACGTGTTACTTATTATAAGAGATCGTTCCGGCTTGTCCTTTGCTACAAAAAGGATTGGGCCAACTTGCTACACTCTTTGTTGCTATTACTACTTGTCACTTGTTACAAATTATCTTGCTATCAAACTACTCGTTACCGATAATTTCAGTGCTTGCAGAAAATACCTTGCTGAAAACCGCTTGTCATTTCCTTCTCCTCCTCGTTGGGTTCGACACTCTTACTTATCGAAAGGACTACGATTGATCCCCTATACTTGTGGGTCATCAATTGTCTAAGTGAAAATTGCATAATAGTTATAGAATAATGGATCACGTTTCCACCTTCCCTACTAAAATTGAATAAGCTGTTATATATCTGGTTAAAACTTTACGGTTGGTAACGTAATGTGAGGATTGTCCTCAAAAGTGCTGAGAAGGACTTCGTCCTATCGCATGCTTTCGGTATCCTCCCGCTAATGCTATGGATGATGTGACTCTCGTCCTTTGATCCAAAAAGCTAAAATTCCGTTACGGTCAAGTGCAAAATGTTTGTTTCCATAAAACCTGAACTTCAAAAGTTTGGGATAGTTATGTGATATTCATGGAACTGAAAATTGTTTTCAGATACAGACAAAGGCAAAAAAGATAGGAGATATCCAAAGCAATGTTTGTTTGCAAAGTATTAGTAAAGTGTTTACTGGGCATTTGACTGATGAGAGAGGGATCCAGTAGAACACCTGTCATATGATGAAGGTGAATAAAACAACAACTTAAAGAGAAAGGAAATGTCCAAAGGGTGTTAGTGTGACTTACACGCCTAGGAAGTCCGGGGCTAACGCCACTCTCAAAGTTGGGTGCGTCTTCTGAGAGTAGGAGAAATATTGGAAGTAAAACTGTTAGAAGTATAAAGGCAAAAAGAGAGAAGACTGGAATATCCAGCTCATGTATGAAAGTCATACAAGCTATTGATGTATAGAAGGCAGGTCAAAGAAATAGTTCTTGGGAATTATGCTTAAACATATTAATCACTGATTCTTGGGTATTGTGAGTTGATCACAGAGGTACCCGCTCGATTGCATTCTGTTGCGAGTCGATGCAAGAACTACTATGGCCTAAAAGACTTGCTGGGAATGAGGCTTAGATACGCGCTGGGAACATAGTAAATGTTACTATACCTTCCATCGGTGTATTACCTATGTATTTATTTTCATAATTCATTTTTGGAGTTTCATACACTCTAGCCCATTGCATAAAGTATCTTGCAAGAAGGTTGTTCATAAGAGAACTTTTGATGTTCAGTGTTATGAATAACATAAGGGCCATACTTTCATTATGAATGAGATGTATGTTATGAATATTGATAATAATATATTACCTCTGTGTTTATTTTCATAATTCATTTTAGAGTTTTATACACTCTAGCCCATTTCATAAAGTTTTGTTGCAAGAAGGTTGTTCATGAGAGAACAATTTTTTCTTCGATGTCATGAATAACATAAGGGACATACTTCCATTATGGATGGAATGTATGTTATGAATATTGATAGTAATATGATACATCCGTGACACTGACGCTAAATGTCGCAAGACTAAAAGAATACCACATATGTATGGCACTGCATTTGGTCACATTGGAGAAACCCGCATGAAGAAATTCCATTATGATGGATTTTGAAGTCATTTGATTATGAATCATCTGACACTTGCAACTTTCGTCCAGAAGTGAAGTGACTGAAATACCGTTCACAGGCCATAAGGAACGAGCAACGAACTTATTCGTGATCATACATTTTGATGTATGTAGTCTGATAAATGTTGTTGCTAGCAGTGGATTTATCTATCTTCAAAAATGACTCAAGTAGATATATGGATATTTACTTGATGAGACGTAAGTCTGGATCTTTTGAAATCATTCGAAAGGTTTTCAAAAATGAAGTAGAAATTATTGTAACAAGAAAATTATGTTTCTACAATTAGATTGTAGAAAGGAATATTTGAGTTACAAGTTTAGCAAATGTCTGATGAGTTGTGAAAAGGGTTTCATAACTTACACCTCCCGGAACACCACTGTGAGTGGAATGTCCGTGAAGATGTAATCAAACCATTTATGACATGGTAAGATCAAAGATGACATAAATCAATTTGCCATTATCACTTTTAAAGTAATGCTTTAGAGACTGCGGCTTTTACACTGAAAAGAGCGCCATCAGATCTGTTGAAATGACGCCATGGTATGGTAACCCCAACCATGTTATGTCTTTTCTTAACATTTGGAATATGGGGCTTGTATAAAATATTTACAAACCTATTTCAAATCAGACAAGTGCTACTTTGTAGGTTATCCTAATTTATTGGGTATTCCTCCCTCACTGTACCGAAGCAAAAGGTTTGCCACAAAGAACGGTACGATTTTGTAGAAAATGTTTCTTGCAAAAAGGTGAGTGGGAGGACAGTGCAACTCGACGATATAACAGTATGTTCATCATCAGGTCAAAGGAAAGGAACCTTGGAAGTGATTCCAGAGTTTCCTACTGCGACTGATATGGAAGCCTCTACATGAGATGTATGGACTTCGGTCGAACTTGCAGCTGAACCACGTAGGCAAAACTCGTGCAAACCTCTCAGGTGCGCAGACGAGATATTGTTACTAGACAACAATATACCTACGATACACAAGGAAGCGTTGATGGGCCCTGACTCCGGAATTGGCTAAATGCCAATACAATCCGAGATTGTTTCCATAAATGATTCAAGACTAGATCTTGATAAACCCTTTGGAAGACTTAGAGTCTAACGAATATTAATGGAACTATAAACTAATACGGATAAAAATGTTATCCATAAAGCTCGACTTATTGCAATAACAAATTCAAGGAATTGACTATGATGAGATTGTCTCACCGTAGCGATGCTTAAAGTCGGTTCGGGTTGAACTAGCAATTGATACATATTTCAATCATGAGATATGAAACATGGATGACAAAAGCATTTCCATGAAATGGGAATACAAACTAGGACTTGTATGTGATACAGTCCAAAGTATTTTGTCGATCCGGAGGATGCTAGTGAGTGTGCAAACTTCAGAGTTCTAGCAATGGACAGAAGAGAGCAAAAAGGAGTTGGAATCTTCATGTTGATGAAATAGTCAAAAGAGTTTGATTTCATCAATGGATAGCAAAGATGCTTGTGGTTACAAGAAAGTAAGTGGGAGCATAATAATATTTCTAAAAACTTGTGTGCTTGACACATTGTTGATTGAAAATAATATAAATGTCTTGACATGAATTAGCACTTCATTGAAAAATAGTTTCTTCAATGAAGAGCTTGGGCTAAATAGCGTTGTTATTAGGCATAATTATCTACGGAGATAAAATTGCCTAATAGGGCTAAGCCAAAATACATATTGACAAGATGCTAAAATGGTTTAGCATTAAAACGCCAAGGAGTGATTCTTGCCGAAGTCACATGGAAAGAGTTTTGCAAGACTCGGTGTCCCAAAACACTGATGAGCAAAATACATGATGGAGATTCCACACACTTTCATGTTTGGATTAATCATGTATTCCATGGTATGTAAAACAACCAGATATGTTCGGTACTCCCAAGCAGTTGCGAGTATAGATACCAAAGTGATCAAAGTACTGATCATGAGACAACAGTGAAAGATGTCATTGAGTACTAGAGTAGCACTGATGACATGTTTTCTCGCAAGTGTAGATTATGAAGAGTTCATTGTAAAAGGTTACATCGATACAGTCTTCATTAATGCTCCATGAGATTTTCGATTTAAGTTAAGGGTTTTGTGTAATACACGATATGGTGGCACGGTAGTTGGAAATTGTTCCAAACAGGTTACTGTGGCGAATTCTATAACAAAGGCTAAGTATGTTGACGCTTTGGAAGCGACAAAGAAGATATTGAATCATATAGTTCATTCATGAACTTAGTATGGTTCCAAGATGGCTTTGGTCAAGGTTTGACCAGTGATTCACATATATACAAAGCCAAGTCCACACAAAATATGCATTTTGTGAAAGCGTGAAAACACGAGGATATGCAAAGATACACACGGAACTGAAGATGTCAGGTCCGTTAGACGTAGACTATACCACATGCGAAGCATATTTTACACCGGTATGCCATAGGTGTAAAGTGCATTAGCATTGACTAGATTGTTGACTCTAGTGCAAGTGGGAGTCCGTAGGAGATATGCCCTAGAGGCAATAATAAATGTTATTATTTATCCCCATGTTCATAATTATGTTTATATTCTGTGCTATCACTGCTATGGTTCTTGAGTCTACAATAACCACGAGGCTCGGGGGGAAACTCATATGCACGTGTGGAATAATAAATGGTAAAATGTATTCCTAGTCATGCCTCTAAGACTAGCTCAAGTGTTGCATGATGGTTCTGTTTTCCTGATCATGGGCATGTCTATGCCGGCAACTTTGAGGACACATTGTTAGGAGAACACTTATGTTGAATCGACCCGATTGATGTTAGCTATGAGATACATTCGTCACAAGTTAATGGTTAATAACACAAAGATGGTTTACGTTTGCATAATTCCTTAGACCATGAGAGTATCGAGTTTCTTCATGCTTGCTTCATGAACTTTGGGGTTTGTTAAACGTCATCCGTAAATGGGTGGCTATTACGGCGGCTTACGGGTTCATGGGAAAGTGTGACAAGGGACTTGATAGATCAAGATTGGGATTTGCTCCTCCGGTGATGGAGAGATATTCTTTGGGCCCTCTCGGTGTTACGGTATCCTTCATCGTCTGGCCAGACACATTGTGATTTGATCACTGGGATGCCGGAACACGGGAACGAGAAAAGAGAACAAAACCGGTAACGAGGTAACTGGCATTGTGGACAAGTGTTGATTCACGGGGATGCCGATAAATCTCACCTCGGGTTTTTGTAACATATCGCGAAGCAACAGGAATAGCACACGGCAACTGGAGGTTCACTCGAATATTTATTCGTGTGGGTATAGGGGTCAATATGGGTGTCCATGGCTCCGATGTTGATCATTGATCGGAAAGTGTTCTGGTCATGTCTATACTTCACCGAACCTATAGGGTCACACGCTTAAGGGTCATCTATCTGCTGAATACTAGACATGGAGTCTGAGAGAAAGTCACCGGAAAAGTTTCGGAGACAACGGAAAAGTTTCGGAGAGAGCACCGGAATAGTTTTGGTAAAACTGAAAAGTTGTTTCAGGGTATACCATTAAGTCAAATTGGTTTCGGCACATGCCTGGAAATTCTTGGAGGGTACCAGAATTGTTCTGGGAACTTATAGGATTTTTCCGGAGAAAAAACCCAAAAATGTTCCGGAGCTGCCGGAACCGCTTTGGTTGCTTTTCGCACATGAAAATCACTAATCCGAAATTGTTTCGGAATGCGTCCAAAATTATTTTAGTGGGTACTGGAAATGTTCTAAGACCTACAGAAATATTTTTGGATCTAACGGTCGTGGAAAAATGTTTCCGTGAACAGTGAAAAACACTTTTTGGTTGCTTTTTGGAAAGCCACTTTTTGGGGCTTGTACCAAAAGATCTTGGTGAAGGCTTGGGAGGGAAGGAACCCCTTTTTGTGGCTGAAATTTCAGCCCCTCCACCCCTCCTTCTCCTATAAATAGAGGTGGAGAGGAGCACTCCACACTCACTCCAACTCTCTCACCAAATGGCATGCATGATCTGTGATGTCTACTACACAACTTGTTCTTGTAGACTCGTGTTGGGCCTCCAAGTGCAGAGGTTTGTAGGACAGTAGAAATTTTCCCTCAAGTGGATGACCTAAGGTTTATCAGTCCGTGGGAGGTGTAGGTCGAAGATGGTATCTCTCAAACAACCCTGCAACCTAATACAAGAAATCTCTTGTGTCCCCAACACACCCAATACAATGGTAAATTGTATAGGTGCACTAGTTTGGCGAAGAGATGGTTATAAAAGTGTAGTATGGATAGTAGATATAGGTTTTTGTAATCTGAAAATATAAAAACAGCAAGGTAGCAAAAAGTAAATGGACATAAAAACAGTATTGCAATGCTTAGAAACAAGGCCTAGGGTTCATACTTTCACTAGTGCAATCTCCCAACATTTTTAACATAGTTGAATCATATGTAAATCCCTCACGTGCGACAAAGAGTTCACTCCAAAGTCACAAATAGCAGAGAACAAATGAAGAAATTGTTGTAGGGTATGAAACCACCTCAAAGTTATCTTTCCCGATCAATCTTATGAGCCATCCCCATTAATTGTCACGAACAGCCCTTGAGATCGTACTAGAATAACACCTTAAGATACACATCAACCAAAACCCTAATGTCACCTAGGCACTCCAATGTCACCATGAGTACCCACGGGTTTGATTATACGATATGCATCACACAATCTCAGATTCATCTATTCAAACCAACACAAAGAACTTCAAAGAGTGCCCCAAAGTTTCTACCGGAAAGTCAAGACGAAAACGTGTGCTAACCCTTATGCATAAATCCCCAAGGTCACGGAACCCGCAAGTTGATCACCAAAACATACATCAAGTGACTCAAGTGAATATCCCATTGTCACCACAAATATCCATATGCAAGACATACATCAAGTGTTCTCAAATCCTTAAAGACTCAATCTGATAAGAAAACTTCAAAGGGAAAACTCAATTCATCACAAGAAGATAGAGAGGGGAAAACTCCATATGATTCATCTATATCAATAAAGCTCGCAATACATCAAGATTGTGCCATCTCAAGAACACGAGAGAGAGAGAGAGAGATCAAACACATAGCTACTGGTACAAACCCTCAGCCCCGAGGGTGAACTACTCCCTCCTCGTCATGGAGACCGCCGGGATGATGAAGATGGCCTCCGGTGATGCTTTCCCCCCTCCGGCAGGGTGCCGGAAAAGGGCTGTAGATGAGATCGTGGAGGTACAGAGGCTTGCGGTGGCGTAAAAACTCATCTAGGGTTATTTCTGGGGGTTTCTCTATATATAGGATTTTTCAGCATTGGAATCAGGTCAGACGGAGCCACGTGGGCCCCACAAGGTACCAGGGCACGCCTGGGGTGGTGGTGCGCCCTGGTGCCTCGTGGGCACTGGGTGGCCCCCCTCCTGTGGGTCTTGGTTCCAGTATTTTTCATTTGTTCCATAAAAAATCTCCAAAAAGTTTCATCCAATTCCAAGAACTTTTATTTCTGCACAAAAAACAACACCATGGCAATTCTGCTGAAAACAGCGTCAGTCCGGGTTAGTTCTAATCAAACCATACCAAAACCATATAGAATTGTTATAAGCATGGCATCAATACTTCATAAATTATAGATACGTTGGAGATGTATCAATCTGCCTTTCTTCTCTCCCTCACACGAAACAGTTTCGTAGAGCCGAAAGGCTGTCTGGGTTCCGGTGGGAACTAGTTCTGGACGGCGAAGCCCTGCCGGATAGATGACACCGAATGTGTGCAACCCCGTAGAGAGGTCGTAGGTTCGATCTTTTTGCCCGAGGGGCTGTTCGAGGGTCCTCTCGAAGGGCTGTCCGAGTTACTGTCCGAGTTTCGAGGGTCCTCCCGAAGGGCTGCCCGTGACATCGGCCGGGGACTGTCCGACCGCCTCTCGGAGGGCTGTCCGAGGGACTGTCCGAGGGGCAGATGAGGGAGTACATCCTCGCGGTTGGGAGGTTGTAAATCCTAGCTGCGGGATCTGCACTGACGATCAACATCGACTCTACTTCCGCTGCGCTACGAGTCGGTAACGATCAGATCAAAAACCTTGTATGCATCTCCCTAGTGATCCTGGGCGTGCTGGCAGTACCGGAAATTTTTGTTTTCTGCTGCGTTCCCCTACAAATGGTATATAACACAGAGAAAGTTAAGGTTTGCATAATTCCTTAGACCATGAGAGTATCGAGTTTCTTCATGCTTGCTTCATGAACTTTGGGGTTTGTTAAACGTCATCCGTAAAGGGGTGGCTATTACGGCGGCTTACGGGTTCATGAAAAAGTATGACAAGGGACTTGATAGCTCAAGATTGGGATTTGCTCCTCCGACGATGGAGAGATATTCTTTGGGCCCTCTCGGTGTCACGGTATCCATCATCGTCTGGCCAGACACAGCGTGATTTGATCACGGGGATGCCGGAACACGGGAACGAGAAAAGAGAACAAAACCGCTAACAAGGTAACTGGCATAGTGGACAAAGTTGTTGATCCACGAGGATGCCGATAAGTCTCACCTCGGGTGTTTGTAACATATCGCGAAGCAATAGGAATAGCACACGGCAACTACAGGTTCACTCGAATATTCATTCGTGTGGGTATAGGGATCAATATGGATGTCCATGTTTCCGCTATTGATCATTGATCGGAAAGTGTTTCGGTCATATCTATACTTCACCGAACCTACAGGGTCACACGCTTAAGGGTCATCTATTTGCTGAATACTAGACAGGGAGTCTAAGAGAAAGTCACCGGAAAAGTTTCGGAGACGACGGAAAAGTTTCGGAGAGAAAACCGGAAAAGTTTCGGTGAAACCAAGAAGTTGTTTTGGAGTATACCATTGAGCCAAAAAGGTTTTGGCACGCGCCTGGAACTTTTTGGAGGGTGCCAGAATTCTTTTGGGACCTTCTGGAATTTTTCCGAAGAAAAAAAACCGGAAATGTTTCAGAGCTGCCGGAAATGCTTTGGTTGCTTTTCGCTGATGAAAATCATTGATCCGGAAATGTTTCGGAACACGCACTACTAGGGAAAAGGCTAGCAGTAGCGCGGGTCTAAGGGCTATCACTAGCGCGGGGAACCGCGCTACTGATATGGCGCTACAGCTAACATGTTGTAGTAGCGCGTTTCTACCCGCGCTACTGATAACTTTACGTAGTAGTAGCGTTCTTAGTAAAACGCGCTGCTGCAAATAGCAGCAGCGCCTCTCTCCAGAGCGCGCTACTGATAAAAGCACGCTGCTGCTACTGCGTACCCGCACTACTGCTAACTTTTCCTGTATTTTTTTTCTACTGCATATTGGCGCTGTATTTGTACAGCTTTTATACAGTAGTCATCATAATACATCATTGTCATCATCATCATTTTGGTCCATGAGACATCATATAACAACTTGGTCACTAGTTATAATAACAACTCATCCTCATCATCATATAACAACTCATCATCATCATCAACTTGGTCATCAACTTGGTCACTAGGTCACTAGTCATATATAATCAGCACTAACTAATTGTTCTTAATACCTAGGACCTACTCCTGCTGCTCTCTCTCAGGTAAAATAGCATAAAACATGTGTAGCACTCCTGCTTCATCATATTGTAGAATGCAGATGAACCTGTCTCCTAATTGTGGGTCGCGCTTCTAATTGCTGCCCCCTAGTACTTCTCTGCTGCGATCCTTCACAATTTTGCTCCAGTCTTTGACTATTAAGACTTGCTCGCTTCGAGAAATGATGAATGCACTCATGTGCAATACAGGATATCTTGGCCGTAAGCTAACCATTGTCATGTGACCTTTAGACTCGATCCAACGAGGCACAACACTCATCGGGAGTCCCAGTTGAAGAACATTGTAGTAACATACTTAGCAATGAAGTTTAGCTTAAAAAATAATGTATGCAAAAGATGCACTGAGGACAAATAGTAAAAATCTTACCATCTTTCCTAAATAGATGTGACCGTAGTTCAATACGCACACTAGTGGTCGCACGTTTTGAGTACTAATATCTGGAAGTCGAGGAAAATAATTTGTCTTGACAGTATCAAGATCCTCTAACCATGAAACATAATGACCTATCTCTTCGCAGTTTAGTTCAGCCCCGGGACAGTAGTAGGTGATGTCTACCAAGCGCTGGACATGTTTGCTTGAATGGAAATAAGCTGTCAATAGAAATTAGTTGTCAACTATTTTTAAATAAACAATATAAATTACTTAATAAATATGGTTGAGAAACTCACATAATGGTAGAACTGGAGGCGTCTGCACATCGACCCAGATGTCGATATTACCTTCATATTCATCTTCAGGACGAATATCAAAGGTAATAAGCATATTAGGCTCAAATGCATACGCCTTGCATAGTGCTTTCCAATTTGAGCATTCAAAATAGGAGTAGTTCTCTGCATTGTATAATTTTACGGAAAAAGCATAGCCATGCTCGGTCCTCAAGTGAACTCTCTTTACCTCCATACTGCACATATCTGAGAAACCAATCTTATCCAAAAGACATAATGTCTTGCATGGCAGGGGATTTGCTAGTAGAATTGTAAAAAATTAAAATTATAAGTTGAAGCAAAAGAAGCAGAAGTCATGCTTAATTACGAAAAAAGACTTGTCGTTGTGACTTACTGTATCCACTTCGAAGTTCTCATCCAGCATGATGCTGAATCGCCTACCATCTTCTAGGTGAGGCCTGTCGCACAGACCGCGCTCGTCTTCGCAGTATTCGCACATACCGAATTTCCTTTCTTTATCGTCGTCAGACATTTCCTATGTTCATAGTTGAAACAGATGTGCATTCAATAAGCAAAACTAAATCATAAAACAAATTAGTATTCAAATTAACATGCATTCAATAAGCAAAACTAAATCATCTCTTGCGTTCGTACATCGTCGAATATTATCACTAATACATCTCGAATAGTATCATACATATAACATCACTAATACAGTTAGAACCGTAGCGAACGACGGGTATCGGCGCGGGCGGTGGACACCCAAAGAGAAGGAACCATCACAGGATCATAGCTCCAGTGAGATCTCTGAAGAACCTGCCAGGTATTGTCGAACCTGCCCTCCAACGCAACCATGTAGCGACGGACGTGCTCGTCCTCCTCGCTGACACGGTGACGTACCACCTCCGCGGGGGACGAAAGCATCCACACCGTCACTGGCCCACGCGACCGCCACCAAAGAAGGTCCGGGTCGACGACGGGCTGCCTCCTCACCAAGCTGCGCCCCCCGGAAGGTAGCACCTCCCAGTACCAGCCCGGCGGAGCCCAGTCCCGGACATGGCCCCTATAATCAAGCAGGCCTCCTCCGCCGAGTTAACGACGAGGATGCGGGCCAGGCATCGTCGACGTCGAGAACAAATGCTTAATTATGAAAACAAAATTAATAAACACTTAGCAGACCTAAAGTCAACCCGTTCCATATATCGAGCAATGACATAGAAAAAATGCCCTATGTTTTGCCGGAATATCATTGAATTCCCGTTGTGGCAAATCACAAGCACTCGATATGTCCTACATTGTAGCACAAATCATGCTAAAATTCATATAAAAAAATCGGCATGACCTTTGCTTAAAACAGGACATATCGAGCGCCTGAAATTTGCCGGAACGGAAACGAATCAACATTCTAGCAAAACATAGGCCACTCGTAGGTACATTGCAAACAAGAACACCAAGACATCCTCTATATTCAGAATGCATCATCATCGACATCAATTGCATCAACGAGACACCAAGTTTACTTACTAAATAAACTAGTTCTGTTAAGTACTTACTAAATATAAAAAACTAGTTCTATTAACTACTTACTAAATAAACTAGTTCTATTAACACTTTCCTTTATTTTCTCTTCCTTTTCTTTTCTATTTTTCTTTTCTTTTCTTTTCTCTTCCTTTTCTTTTCTCTTTTTCTTTTCTTTTCTATTAACTACTTACTAAATAAACTAGTTCTATTAACTACTTACTGAATAAACTATTTCTATTAAACACTTATAAATAACAGTAAAAAAAACTACATTATACAAGAACAGTAAAAAACAGTTTAGGGTTTAGGAGAGATGGAGGGAGGAGGGGGTGGGAGGAGGGAGGAGAGAGGAGGGCGGTGGGAGGAGGGAGGAGGAGGAATGAGGAGGGGGTGGGAGGAGGGAGGAGGGCGGTGGGAGGAGGGCTGCCGGCGGTGGGAGGACGGAGGAGGAGGAATGAGGAGGGGGTGGGAGGAGGGAGGAGAGAGGAGGAGGGGGAGGAGGGCGGTGGGAGGAGGGCTGCCGGCGGTGGGCTTGGCCGGAGGAGGAGGGAGGAGGGAGGAGGGGGCGGCTGGAGGAGGAGGGAGGGGCGCGGAGGGGGAGGAGGGAGGAGAGAGGAGGAGGAGGGAGGAGGGAGGAGGAGGGATGGAGGGACTACCTCAGTGGAGGAGGACCAGGAGCGTCGGCGGCGGCGGGCGACGACGGGGGTCGGGGAACGGCGGCGGCGGCGGACGACGGGGGGTGCGGGGGAGAGTGAGAGTGGAGTGGAGAGGGGACGAGAGTGAGGGGCGGCCGGTTGGTGGAGAAGATAGGCTTTAGCAGTAGCGCTCTTTGGGATAAAGCGTTGTTGCTAAAGGACATAGCAGTAGCGCGTTTAGAAAACAGGCGCTACTGCTATAACTAGTCTGGCGGCAAGGTCGTGGCAATTGTAGTAGTAGCGTTGTTTCCTCCTAACGCGCTACTGCTATGCGGGTTATCAGTAGCGCGGTTTCTTCACAGGCGCTACTACTATACCTAGTCTGGTGGCAACGGCGGGGCAATTATAGTAGTAGCGCTCTTTCTTCTTTACGCGCTACTGCTATCGTTTTAGCAGTAGCGCTCGTTGTTGGAACGCGCTACTGATAATTAGCAGTAGCGCCTTATTTTAATACTCGCTGCTGGTAAGATTCTGTGTATAAGGTTTTCCCTAGTAGTGACGTCCAGAATTATCCAAGGGTTCTAAAAGGTTAGCAACTTCATCCTTTAATCTCTCATTGCTAGTTTAGCTCGTTTCATGCTCTATAAGTATAGTGATTTGTGGGTTTTAGTTTGGGAGTAATTATGTGGGAGTTTTTTTGATTTATATGCAATTTGAGCTCAAATTAACTTCTTAGTTTGCATATGTGTAGGTGTGGTTTACTTAGTGCCTTCCCGTCCCCGTCCTCACCGCCGTCGATCGCCCGTGCCATCCCGTCGCAGGCACCACCTTGGTGAGCATTTTGTTCTTTTCCTTTTTGTAAAAAAAAAATTCTTATTTGTATGATTTAGATAGTTACTTGTATAATTTTCTTACTTGTATGATTGTTTGTTATATATAGTGTCATGGTTTTGATATCCGTCCCCATCGGCCCTCGTCCGGTTTATGATTCGGATGTGGTATATTATCTTTTATAACTATTTGTTTCATTTCGTGTTTATGACAATTATGCCCATCAAGTTGACATAGATATTTTTATCTAGGAGGTATGTGAACCGGAAATTGCAACCAACCCTCTTGTCGAGAAGTTAAATTTAGTTGAAAAAGAAAACGATTATTTGAAAGAAAAATTGAAAAGAATTGAAGAAGAGAAGATGAAATTGGAGTTGTATGTTGCCGATGTCATCAATGATCACAAGATCAAGATGGATGCAATGCGCTTGAAGATAAGAAAGATTAGAAAATATGCCATTAATAAAGAGGCTTGGTATCATTATGCTGTTGGATCAATTATTACCTTAGTTGCGATTTTGATCGCATTTGTTGTTGCATTTAAATGCTTTAGATAGTTGTATGTTGTTTTATGAGAAGTATGTATGAACTTTATGTATATATTTTTGCAGTAATAACATTTGGTCACTACTCTACTTTGGTTTTAATGTGATGAACTTGTATTAATTTGGTCACTTCGATGTCACTACTGGAATCAGGGAATTTGCCGTCAGCCAGTTCTTTGCCGTCTGCTAGTGGACGGCAAAGAAGGTCTTTGCCGTCCGCTTACATAAAACTGACAGCAAAGAACAGGCTGATGGCAAATATATAGTTTACCGTCCGCCAGTTCTTTGCCGTCGGCCAGTAGACGGCAAAGGACCCAAAGGCAGATGGCAAAGAGACCAGCTGGGCCCCACTGGACCCTGGAGATGGTTAGGTCAGACGGACAGGCTGGATGCCGTCCGCCTCATCTTTGCCGTCCGCCTGTTTCCTCTTTGCCGTCCGCCAGCTGACGGCAAAGAAGGATACCTAACTAACGGCCGTTCCCCCCGGCCCCACCCCTCTTTGTCGTCTGCTAGCCTACCTCTTTGCCGTCTGCTAGCAGACGGCAAAGAAGTGACCTAACTAAAATCGACCGTCCCCCCCCGGCCCCACCCCCCCTCTCTCTCTCCCCCTCTCTCTCTCTCCCCCACCTCACCCGCGCGCGCGCCGCCCCCCGGAGCCAGAGCCGCCGCCGGCCAGCCCCGCCCCCCGGAGCCAGAGCCGCCGCCGGCCAGCCCCGCCCCCCGGAGCCAGACCCGCCGTCGGCCAGCCCGCCCGCCCCGCCCCCCGGACCCAGGCCGCGACGGCCGCCCCGCCCCGCCCCATCGCCGGAGCAAGGCCGTGCGGCCCCTGCGCCACCCCGCCCGCCCCGCCGCCGGAGCCACCCCGCGCCGCCCCTCCCAGCGGCCTTCCTCCACCAGCCCCCTCCCCGCGGCCATCCTCCACCGGCCGACCTCGCCGGAGCCAAGCAAAGTGAGGTTCATTTTTTTCTGTTTTTTTTCCTGTTTTTTCCTGTTTAGGTTTAGGTTTAGTGCTAGGTGTAGGTCAGTAATAGGTTTAGGATTAGGTTTAGGTTTAGATAATTAGAAGAGGAAGAAGAAAGATGAAAAAAAAGAATAAGTAGAAGAAGAGGAAAAAGGAAAAGAAGAAGAAGAAGAAGAAGAAGAAGAAGAAGAAGAAGAAGAAGAAGAAGAAGAAGAATAAGAAGAAGAAGAAGAAGAAGAAGAAGAAGAAGGAGAAGAGGAGAAGAAGAAGAGGAAAAAGGAAAAGAAGGAAGAAGAAGAAGAAGAAGAAGAAGAAGAGGAGAATTAATTTATTGGCCTAGAAAATATTTAAATTATTGCCTATTTGGTGATTTCAAAAGGTTCTCTAGAGGGTTTGATGTACCATCTAGGTGTACATAACGGCATGATGTGAGAGCTGCCAATGTGATATCCATACTTCTATATTCTTTAGTTCGGTCTTAGTTATTTCAAAAATAGAATGTACAACAAAAACATATTGCGGTATTTAGTGGCGTAATCAAATCATAGTTGCACTTAATCAGTTTCATATTATAGTGTGAATTGGTTTTCTCAAAATTCAAATTTCATATACCATATGAAAATATATTTCGTGGTGTAATGGTAATGGTTTGGTATTGTAGATCTTGAATTTGTTTCTATAAACTTGGTCAATGTTTATAAAGTTTGAATTGCAAAAATCTAATATGCAATGTATTTCAGAAAAAATGGATAATTATTATTGTGGTTTGACATTTATTAAACAAAAAACTGTTTAAAAAATAATATGCTTTCCAGTCCTCTATTTTCAACTTGCATCAAAATTCTTAAGTTTTAAAATTCTGCGTGCAAAACAGCTGATTCCTGTAGTGTTTAGGTAAAACAGGTGATTCTTGTAGTGTTTAGGAAATCAACCACATTTGTAATATCTTGAAAAGGAGTTTGTGCCTGTAATTGGAGTATCTTGTGAAATGTTTAGTTGGGTTCTCCTTGCCTTTCTCTGTATATAACCGATGGTGCAGCACTAATTGGTCACAAATTCTGCAATATAGAATAAATATGCAGTATATTAAGAGTTTGATCAAACAGAAACCTTATTCACAAGAAATAGCAAGAGTAACATTGCAAATAAAAAATAGACAGGACAGAAAATCAAAAGCTTGTAGACATCAACACAAACAGTTGGTGCCCAGATTTTCAAATCGGAAATGCATTAGATTTATTTTTGCCTTAGATTGACAAGGAGCAGACCATTAGATGATTTAGTACTGCTTTCAGAAATAATATGTTACCTCCTATTTGAATCATGCTCATTCGTCACTACTCCAACACATGAATCCTCACAGCAAGACTAGAGCTAGCAACTTAGCTAGTACATGGCCATAAACCACACAAGCATCATGGACAACAAACCCAACTACTTTGACACATGGAGCAACCAAAACAGTGAGGATTTGAAGTAGAATAGTGTTTATATTAAAATGCAAATACAAAGTTCTTCTGAATTATAATGGATATAAAACATAACATAAAATAGAGAAGACCTAAAATAAACTAAACTAGTTCTTCTCTAGTTCTTCTTGTTCTTCTTGACCAAGACTTGCAGAGGAAAGAAGTTGATTATATTAAAATGTTGCATTCCCCTTTAGGAAATGCATTGATGTTGAGCTAGTCCCAAACCTCTTAAGTAGAAGTGTCCAAGAGAAATCCAAGAAGGCCAACTAGAAAGAACAGAGGAGATTGATCCAATAGAGATAAAACTGACAAATGTACAGTTCAGAGACCAATAGTACAGTAGATGGTCCAATACCAAAGGAGAGTCCAGGAGCAACAGATCCAGTGCATATCAATAACATGTGCCAAGGAAATAGAGAATCCATTGGAGAATTTCATAGTTCACGAACTCACAAATAGTAGCACAGCCAAACAAAACACAACACCAGCTCATTTTGCAAAATCTTAATAAAACGGGCACAACTATCACTATAATCTGTAGCACACCTACTAATGATCTGCTATATGCAGAACACAAGCACACACTTGCACTTGGTATATTTTTGTACTAGATACACAAGCACATCACAACACTTGGGTAGATAATAGTTGGAGATAACTACATAAGTAACTAAATATGTGCAACATATCATATAAATAGGGCATGACATATAATTGAACTTAACTGAACTTGAAGTTAACTAGCAGATCAATTACAGTTAACTGAAATGAGTAGAAAAGAGTTAAACATGAACATGTGATGGTAACTAGTAAGCCAGCAGTAGAAATTATTGTTCCAGTTGATCTGGACAATGATTTTGCACACTTACAAGTCCCCGACACCACCTAAGTCAACTACACCAAGCATATCAAGTAACAAGAGCAACTACTATAAACTGTACAAAGAATAACAATATAATTGTATGCAAAGCAATGGAATTAATTCCACAAACCATATCAAAGAACAGAAGAAACTATTTGGAACTTATAACTAATAAAAGTACTATAGCTTTATGCATATACATATTATTATTAGTTTTTATGCATCCCAACTTAAATTATATACATATTATTATTCATGTCAGTTATTCAATTTTTTTATGTTGTACTAATTTCGTTTACTCTTTGTCATGGCAGGTGTCGAAAGATGGTGGGCGCGGGTCCAGAACGCCCCGCGGGTACTTCTTCGGCGGCGGCCCGCGGGAGGGGTACTTCCATTCCACCCATACCTCTCCGGAGAGCGTTGTTAGACAGTATGGGGACACCGCCGGGCGCTTCTTCGTCGGCGTCGTTGCCCACCGGGAGAGGAGGTCGGGGAGGGAAGAAGAGAGGAGGTAGATCAGGACGCAGGGGCGGGAGAGGTAGGCAGGCTGCTACGCCTTCCTCGCCGCCACCCCCAGCTGATTCACCCGAGCACATTACTGCTAGGGTGGATCCATTTGAGGTGGAGGCTACGGGGACTCCGCACCACGAGCCTCGGGTCAACGGGCCTTCGACCCACGAGACTCCGGACCCAGAGGCTTCGGCCCACGACACTCCGGACCAGGCTACGTCCCGAGAGACGTCCGGATGGGGTACCTGGCCAGATCTGCGTGAGGGGCCGAGTGGCCATGTTGATGGTGGCGGGGATGATCCCTCTACTGATAGTGAGGGCGAGGTGGTTGAGGGGGCCACCGTGTACCAGCGTGGTGGTACACGGCTCCCGCCCGTGCCGGTGACCCGCGAGCTGCGGCCGGTGATTAGGCCCGATGGGGAGAAGTAAGTGCATTTACTCTTTTTGTACCTTTTGCCTTCATGTTTCTTCAAATATCTAATGCGTTGGCCTTGTCATACTGCAGGGGTTGGGTACACACGCCAGTGGAGTCCGCAGGCCCAACACTGTACTTGGTGTGCTTTGCCGGCAAAACTTCCCAGGGTTTGTCACGTTTCCCGGTGAGGGTCAACTTGCAGAGCTAGGATTGAGCTGGGAGAATTACTTGGCTGCCCTGGCCCCGCCGGACCACATGATCGACGGTGTCTTGTGCCACACTATTGCCGAGATGGTGATCAGAAGCTTTTGGGTAATTTCTCCTTTGCACAATTAAAAATTAACAATAGCTAGTTCTTTTACTAATCAGTGTTGTCTCATTTGATTGCAGACCTTCTACAGGTGTGAGGAGGGATACGAGGAGGAGGCGGCACATGTTATCGACCATGAGTGCAGGCGCCTACTACAAAACATACGGCACGAGGCTCGGCCGCAGGCTGTTCGAGACTACTACGCCTCGCGTGGTATTAAGAAGGACAAGCCGTCGTGCCGGGCTAAGTTTCTGAAGAAGGATCAGTACATGAAGGTAATTAACTATTCTTAAGGCATTGTACTTAGTTTCCTTGATTTGATTCATAGGCGTAGCGCTCAAATTTCTCTTTACTAACTTAGGTGCCCCCGAGATGGTGTGCGGATAAGATGGATTGTTGGGAGGTGTTGGTGGATGAGTGGTGCACAGGCCGCTGGCGAGCCGTCCACGACGATGCCAAGGACCGGCGTGCCCAAATGGTTGGTGTGCCACACCATCAAGGCAGCGCCAACTTATTTCAGTTCGGGCGGAACTGGGTATGTAGTTTACTTCATGATTCATGCAATTCATTCTTGATGATAGCTTGAGCCCTTTACTAATACTTTGTTCCTCTCTTTTAGGCGCAACACAATAAGACGGAGGTGCCAGAGGTTTACGACCTCTATGCCATGGCCCATACTGCCTCGTACAAGAAGGCCAAGGCATTCTCTGAGTCTGACCTCGATAATCCAGCGAACTTCACCAACATCTCCTCCCACCACAAGCTCGTGAGGTACAGAGATGAGGGGAAGGCGAGGAAAGGGGAGGACTTTAACCCGAGCCAGGAGCCCTTTGATCCAGAGCTGGTGATGATATCTGGTGGCACGAGGCCCCATGGCTCGATAGCCATTGGAGATGGACTTATACGCTGTCCTAGCACTCTCCCGGAGATCAAGGCGCGCCAAACAAGCTCCTGTCCTGAGATAAGGCCTCGTCCACGGCCAATCGAGCTCGCCATCGAGGTTAGTTATACGGACTCAGATATCTTTCCTCCATTACATTATGTGTGTGCCCATCCATGATTAAAATGCTAACGAGGAGTGGTGTTGCAGGCTGCTCTTCATAAAGAGAGAGAGACAACCCAAGCGCTTATGCAGGAGAGGGACCGGCTGGCGGCGGAGAGGGAACGGATGGCGGTGGAGAGGGAACGGATGGCGGAGGAGAAGACGGCTAGGTTGTTGGAGGAGGAGAGGGCACGGAATGATGCGTCTCACTGGGCCATGTACGAGCTCCTCGTGGTAAGTTTCCTATGCATATTAGCCAAATCATGCACGTAATATGTTTGTTTCATTACTAAAACCTATATGACTGACTCGTGAAAACCAAATGTGCAGTCTATGTGCGAGAAGACCGGTCAGACCCCTCCGCCGATGCCGGTCATTACTAGAGCGGGAATGGTGAGTTTCATTTGAATGGTCATTAGTTACAAGTCTTAACATTTGAGTGTCATCATGCTAACGAGACTTGCAAATGATCTTTGGTGCAGCATAACTCCGAAGCCGCATCACACAACCCTTCTCCAGGTGAAAACGGCCCGCCGAACCCCGATGCTTGACCTCCGGTAAGTTTTCTCTATTATGCCACATACTTAGCTTATTTTCCCCAAAAAAGACATACTTATATAGCTAATTATCCTCCACAATGACATAATTAGCTCTAAAATGACATATACTAACCTAATTTAGCTCAAAAATGGCATAATTACCTAGGTTAGCACAAAAATGACCTTTACTTACCTAATTTTCCTAGGTTAGCACAAAAATGGCATACTTACATAGCTTAGCTCTAAAATGACACAAATAAGGAATAAGATGAAGAAAAACAAGGAAGAGGAGGAAAAGAAGGAATAGAAGAAGAAGAAGAAGACTAGAAGAAGAAGAAGAAATGACATAATTTCCTAAGTTAGCTCTAAAATGACATATACTTACCTAATTTAGCTCAAAAATGGCATAATTACCTAGGTTAGCACAAAAATGACCTATACTTACCTAATTTTCGTAGGTTAGCACAAAAATGGCATACTTACATAGGTTAGCTCTAAAATGACACAAATAAGGAATAAGATGAAGAAAAACAAGGAAGAGGAGGAAAAGAAGGAATAGAAGAAGAATAAAAAGAAGAAGAAGAAGAAGAATCTTCTTCTTCTTCTTCTAGTCTTCTTCTTCTTCTTCTTCTTCTTCTTCTTCTAGTCTTCTTCTTCTTCTTCTTCTTCTTCTTCTTCTTCTTCTTCTTCTCTTCTTCTTCTTCTAGTCTTCTTCTTCTTCTTCTAGTCTTCTTCTTCTTCTTCTTCTTCTTCTTCTTCTTCTTCTTCTTCTTCTTCTTCTTATTAGCTTATTTTTCCCAAAAAAGACATACTTATATAGTTAATTATCCTCCACAATGACATAATTAGCTTATTTAGTCCATTTATGACATAATTAGCTTATTCGTTGCATAAATGGCATAATAACCTTGGTTACCTCATAAATGTCATATACTTAGCTTATTATCCTCCAAAATGACATAATTTCCTAAGTTAGCTCTAAAATGACATATACTTACCTAATTTAGCTCAAAAATGGCATAATTACCTAGGTTAGCACAAAAATGACCTATACTTACCTAATTTTCGTAGGTTAGCACAAAAATGGCATACTTACATAGGTTAGCTCTAAAATGACACAAATAAGGAATAAGATGAAGAAAAACAAGGAAGAGGAGGAAAAGAAGGAATAGAAGAAGAATAAAAAGAAGAAGAAGAAGAAGAATCTTCTTCTTCTTCTAGTCTTCTTCTTCTTCTTCTTCTTCTTCTTCTTCTTATTTTTCTTTTTCTTCTTCTTCTTCTTCTTCTAGTCTTCTTCTTCTTCTTCTTCTTAGCTTATTTTCCCCAAAAAAGACATACTTATATAGTTAATTATCCTCCACAATGACATAATTAGCTTATTTAGTCCATTTATGACCTAATTAGCTTATTCGTTGCAAAAATGGCATAATAACCTTGTTTACCTCATAAATGTCATATACTTAGCTTATTTTCCTCCAAAATGACACAATAAGCTTAGTTAGGTCAAAAATGGCATAATTACCTAGGTTAGCTCTAAAATGACACAAACAAGCAATAAGAAGAAGAAAAACGAGAGGACAAAAAGAAAGAGAAGAAAAACTCTTCTTCTTCTTCTTCTTCTTCTTCTTCTTCTTCTAGTCTTCTTCTTCTAACTTTCTTATTTCACATTTTGCAGATTTGGTTCACTTCACGGGAGCTTGCATTGATGGAGTGCTTGTGTTTACTTTTTGTTTTGATTTTGTATCCATGAACAATGTGAAACTTGCTACCTATGGATGAAACTATTGTAATATGGTGAAACTTGCACATTTTGTTTTGGTATATCTGTTGGATGATCATATCCATATGGTAGGGATATAGTTTCTTATGTGTTGGATATCATATCCTGTGAAATATATATATATATATATATATATATATATATATATATATATATATATATATATATATATATATCATATTTTTGCTGTGAAAATGCTTGGATATAACAAAAAACAGAATAAAAAGGGGCAATACAGGCACTTTGCCGTCTGCCACCGACGGCAAAGGGCTCTTTGCCATTAGCCACCGACGGCAAAGGTGACATGTGGCATGAACCTGTGCAACCTGGAAGCACTGGGTCTGGCCCATTTGGTCATTATGCCGTCCGCTGGTAGACGGCAAAGGAGACTGCTTCTTTGCCGTCTGCTGGCGGACGGCAAAGAAAAAGAGAGGCAGACGGCAAAGAGAGGGGAAGAGTGACGATATGCCACGGCCTGCTGACGTCTGGAAGCTGACGGCAAAGGGGAGGGCACCTTTGCCGGCAGCCGGCGGACGGCAAAGTCTCCCGTTAGCCACCTAACGTGGCTAACGTGTATTCTTTGCCGTCCACTTTATTTGCCGTCTGCTTGGGTAGGAAAGCTGACGGCAAAGGTCTTTGCCGTCCGCTGTGCGTGAGCAGACGGCAAAGAAGGTCATTACCGTAGCATACAGTGCCGGAACTGTTTGCCGTCTGCGTCTGACGGCAAAGACCTTTGCCGTCCGCTTTCTGGTCCTTTGCCGTCTGCCATGGCAGACGGCAAAATAGCTGATTCCTGTAGTGTGTTGTGTAATGAAGATGAGCAGGCAATGGATGTACGATGACCGACGCTCTCCCGAGTTCATTAATGGCCTGCATAATTTTATGCGTGTGGCTGAGGCAAACAAGCGGAATGGTTTTATGTGTTGTCCATGTGGTGTCTGTAAGAATAATAAGGATTACTCTACCTCAAAAATCCTTCACAGCCACCTGCTTCAGTCCGGTTTCATGTCCGGGTATAACTGTTGGACCAAGCACGGAGAAAGAGGGGTTATAATGGAAGACAATGAAGAAGAAGAGGATGATGACAACTATCCTAGGTTCCCTGAATACGATGGTACTACAATGGGGGAAGCTGAAGAAGAGGCATCAGATGAGCCCGCTGATGATCTTGGTCGGGCCATTGTTGATGCAAAGAGAAACTGCGAAAGTGAAAATGAGAGATTGAAGTTGGTGCACATGTTAGAGGATCACAAAAAAATGTTGTACCCAAATTGCGAAGATGACAAGAAAAAGATGGGTACCACACTAGAATTGCTGCAATGGAAGGCCGAGAATGGTGTATCTGACAAGGGATTTGAAAAGTTGCTGAAAATGATAAAGAAGACGCTTCCAAAGGATAACGAATTGCCCGACAGTACGTACGAAGCAAAGAAGGTTGTCTGCCCTCTAGGATTAGAGGTGCAGAGGATACATGCATGCCCTAATGACTGCATCCTCTACCGCGGTGAGGAGTACGAGAATTTGAATGCATGCCAGGTATGCGGTGCATTGCGCTATAAGATCAGCCGCGATGACCCTAGTGATGTTGAGGGCGAGCGCCCCAGGAAGAGGGTTCCTGCCAAGGTGATGTGGTATGCTCCTATAATACCACGGTTGAAACGTTTGTTCCAAAACAAAGAGCATGCCAAGTTATTACGATGGCACAAAGAAGACCGTAAGAAAGACGCGATGTTGAGACAACCCGCTGATGGGTCGCAGTGGAGAAAAATCGAGAGAAAGTGGCCGGACTTTGCAGATGACGCAAGGAACTTATGGTTTGGTCTAAGTACAGATGGCATGAATCCTTTTGGGGAGCAGAGCTGCAGCCATAGCACCTGGCCTGTGACTCTATGTATCTATAACCTTCCTCCTTGGTTGTGCATGAAGCGGAAGTTCATTATGATGCCAGTGCTCATCCAAGGCCCTAAGCAACCCGGCAACGACATTGATGTGTACCTAAGGCCATTAGTTGAAGAACTTTTACAGTTGTGGGATATAAAAGGTGTACGTGTGTGGGATGAGCACAAACAGGAGGAATTTGACCTACGAGCATTGCTGTTTGTAACCATCAATGATTGGCCTGCTCTTAGTAACCTTTCAGGACAGACAAACAAGGGATACAATGCATGCACGCACTGTTAAGATGAGACTGAAAGTATATATTTGGATAAATGTAAGAAGAATGTGTACCCGGGACATCGTCGATTTCTTCCGATCAGGCATCTCTTAAGAAAGAAAGGCAAGCATTTCAAAGGTGAGGCAGATCACCGGAAGAAGCCTGGCCACCGTACTGGTGATGATATATTTGATATGGTCAAGGATTTAAAAGTAATCTTTAGAAAGGATCCTGGCGGACAATCTGTTCCGAATGACGGTAACGGACACGCACCCATGTGGAAGAAGAAATCTATATTTTGGGAGCTACCCTATTGGAAAGTCCTAGAGGTCCGCTCTACAATCGACGTGATGCACATGACGAAGAATCTTTGTGTGAACCTGCTAGGCTTCTTGGGCGTATATGGGAGGACAAAAGATACACCAGAGGCACGGGAGGACCAGCAACGTATGAACGAAAAAGACGGCATGCATCCAAAGCAGTATCAAGGTCCTGCCAGCTACGCTCTTACCAAAGAAGAGAAGGAAATCTTTTTTGAATGCCTGAGCAGGATGAAGGTCCCGTCTGGCTTCTCGTCGAATATAAAGGGAATAATAAATATGGTAGAGAAAAAAATTCTGAACCCTAAAGTCTCATGACTGCCACGTGATTATGACGCAATTACTTCCGGTTGCATTGAGGGGGCTTCTACCGGAAAATGTTCGATTAGCCATTGTGAAGCT
Source organism: Elymus sibiricus (assembly GCA_039707655.1). Taxonomy (NCBI): domain Eukaryota; kingdom Viridiplantae; phylum Streptophyta; class Magnoliopsida; order Poales; family Poaceae; genus Elymus; species Elymus sibiricus. The sequence goes on from CM077666.1 coordinate 514,101,105, forward strand.
ATGTGCATTCCTCAATGCAATTTCTCAGAAGGTAATCGATCCAGAAATCCTACCAAGGTTACAGAATGATTTGGTCCAATGTCTTGTCAGTTTTGAGTTGGTGTTCCCACCATCCTTCTTCAATATTATGACGCACGTCCTAGTTCACCTAGTCGAAGAGATTACCATTCTGGGTCCTGTATTTCTACACAATATGTTCCCTTTTGAGAGGTTCATGGGAGTCTTAAAGAAATATGTTCATAACCGTGCTAGGCCAGAAGGAAGCATCTCCAAGGGCTATGGAACAGAGGAGGTTATTGAGTTTTGTGTTGACTTTATTCCTGACCTTAAGCCGATTGGTGTTCCTCAATCGCGGCATGAGGGGAGACAGAGTGGAAAAGGCATGCTAGGAAAGAAAGCAGTAATAAGTATGGACGGGCATTCTTTTACTCAAGCAAACTACACAGTTCTACAAAATTCCACCTTGGTGGCTCCGTATATCGAGGAACACATGGATATTGTACGCTCCAAGAACCCGGAGTAGTCTGACTCCTGGATTAAACGTACACACATGGCGACTTTCGGCGGTTGGTTGCAAACACATCTCATGAATAACACCACTGTTGGAGATGAGTTGTACTTGTTGGCCAAGTCACCATCTTCGACTATATTCACTTTCAAAGGGTACGAGATAAATGGGAATACATTTTACACGATCGCCCAAGATAAAAAGAGCACCAACCAAAACAGTGGTGTCCGCTTTGATGCAACAAACAACAATAGGAAAAAAGACACATATTATGGTTACATAGAGGAGATATGGGAACTTGACTATGGACCTTCTTTTAAGGTCCCTTTGTTTCGGTGCAAATGGGTCAATCTGACAGGAGGCGGGGTAAAGGTAGACCCGCAGTACGGAATGACAACAGTGGATCTCAACAATCTTGGATACACAGACGAACCATTCATCCTAGCCAATGATGTGGCTCAGGTTTTCTATGTGAAGGACATGTCTACCAAACCGAGAAAAAGAAAAGATAAGGAAGCGAATACATCATACGATGAGCCAAAGCGCCACATAGTTCTTTCAGGCAAAGGAAACATCGTGGGAGTGGAGGATAAGACAAACATGTTAGAAGATTATATTAAGTTTGATGAAATTCCTCCCTTCACAGTGAAGACTGACCCAATCATCCTGTTAAATGATGAAGATTCTCCATGGTTACGGCGCAATCATAAGCAAGGGACATACGCGAAGAAAAAGTTTTATACCCCAAGATCCCACTCTGGGATGTGACCGGCTTCACCGTCATCACTTTCTCTCTAGTGAGTTTCCGGACTTATAGCTGGAAAGTCCCACTTCGGACAAACCGGAGGGAATCTTTGTAAGAGTTAGGGTATACATGTGTTTTGGGTGTTCCTAGGTGGACTCCGGAGCGTCGGAATCCAACCAAAAAGCTAGGGCATTTTGGCATTTGAAACATGATTTTTTAATAATTATTTATTAAGTTATGAATTTTCAATTATTCCTGTCCTTTTAGTATTTTAATTATACATAGGAGTTAATCAATGCAATTATGTCCAAACAAAATATGAATGTGTAGGTTATGTTAAGACAAACAATTTGACATCTTATTTGCTCCATTTGGTTTAACAGAACTGAAGATATGAATTTTTAAAGTTTAAAATAATGTCTTCAATTACTGTATTTAATTAATAAGTGCAAAAATTAATTATGCAACTTCCTGTCAAAATGATACTAGTTGATAGAAATCTTCGAGATGAATCCACAGAAATTTGAATCAACTCATTTGGTTTAGTTTTCAAATTGTTATGCATTTTACAAGAATTAATTTCAATCTGTAAAATTGAATCTGTCAAATAATTTGTTCAAAATGAAAATTAATTGAAAGACACCTTTAGTCCCGGTTGCAACCACCAGCCGGGACTAAAGGTTTCAGCTCCCGCGCGGAATTTTGGCCGCCGAAAAGGTTGGCCTTTAGTCCCGGTTCGTGGCTGGAGCCGGGACTAAAGGTCACGGGTATATAACAGGTGTCCCGGTGCCAGCCACCGCCCGGGAGAAGGAACAGAACCACGCGCCGCCAGGCTACCGGATTTCACCACCATCGCCGGTCTTCTCCCTCTCCGACACGTCCGCGGCCTCGCTCTCTCCGCCGATGCGTGCGACGCCGGATGCCCCTGAACGCCCCACCGAGCTCGTCTTCAACCTCCGACTGCCGGAGATCGCCGACGCCGTCCCGCTCGCTCCGACCCCTCCCCGAGCCCGCTGAGCATCGCCTCGACCTCGTAGTGAGCCCCCGCCTTGAATCCCCCTCTTCCCTGCGTCTATTGCACGCCGTAGCCGTCGATTCGTCGAGGACCGAAAGTGCGCTGCCGCACGAGCTTGTCGCCGGCGAGCTCTGGTGACCGATTGGTCCAGTGCGTGTGCCCATTATGTTCACCGCGCCAAGTTCGCTCACACGCACGCCGTAAGGATGTTTCTGTCGAGGGCCAAACGCCGGCCGCCGCGCTGGTCGTCGCTGCCGTCGACTCCGGCCACCCCGCGACCTGTTGCTGCCTCCCCTCGATGCGCATCGGCGCGGGCTATGCGTTGGTAGCCTCTGTTGCCGCTGCCGTGGTCCCTAGGGCGGACTCCGCCGCGTCCATAGGTCACCGGCGATGACCTCGTCGGCCTGGGTCATTGACCGGTGGACCCGGCTAGTCAGGTGATTAGCTTAGTGCTAATTACCCCTTTGACTAACCCCTGGGTGTATGACATGTGGGACCCCCACCGTTAATGGCGTGGTTTAAACTAAATAACCATCTGTTAACCTCGTGCCTATGACATGTGGAACCCCACTATCAGGTTTGACTTTGACTAGTCAACTGATGACGTCAGCTGATGCAGTAATGATTTCTGGATTTTAAATAAGTCATAAATGATTTGTTTATTTTCAGAAAAATCCCTAAACTTCTAAAAATCATAGAAAATAATCTATAACTCCAATGGAAATAAATTATATATGAAAAATTATCAAAAAAATATGAAGAATCTGTTTATGGCATTTCCATGCATGTTTGAACAACTTAAACTGCTGTATAAGACAATTTGAATAAATGGCATTTGAAATGCCTTATGTGGAGTTTGAATTTGAATCTTGTGTTCAAACCAACTCCATTTAAATTGTTGCTAGCTACATTAGCCCAAATCATATTATATTGCCATGTCATGATCATGCATCATATTGTTGCATTGCATTGATTGTGTTCCCTCTTGTTTGCCGGTGGTTGTTCCATCTCGGTTCAAATGGACTTCATCCAAATTGATGTTAGTTGCATAAGCTCAAACCACATCATATCTCCATGTCATGATCATGCATCATATTGTTGCATTGCTGTGTATTGATTGCATCTCCGGTATTGTTCTTCTCGATACTATGATTCAGTTTTTGCTTATTGAATGCATTCTAATTTAAATACTAAATTGTTTTATCTTTCTTCTGGATTAGTTAAGCTATGGACGATAGCGGCAGATACCATGAAGAGGATATCTTCGACATCATACGCTCCTCCCAAAACCAAGAGAATGAACCAGATGATGGCTCACAATTTTTGAACGACTCCGGTGAGGGACTTGAGCAAGAACCAAGAGACGAAGGGCAAACAAACAATGATGGCGAAGAAAATGTTAGACAATTAACAAAGTCCGGCGAGGTATATATATATTAGGCCTCTGATGATCATTAGATGTATTAATTGATTTGTATATATATTAACGAATCTTTCTTCTTTTAGCCCTCCGGATCGAGCCAATCTCCTAGAAGGGTACGAGGCCGGGCCAAAAAGTTGGGCGATGACATAAAGTTCAACATCGATGAAGTCGCAGAAGATGGCGAACCGATTGCTCCTGAACATAATGCCCGTAAATTTATAAATCAATGCAGAGTTATTGTTAGGGACAACATCCCGATCACCATTCGAGAATGGAATAAGCCAAAGGTAGATCAAGGAGTTAGTTATGTCGATGAAAGTTCGAAAAATTTGCTTTGGGATACGCTCATGTCACATTTCAACCTACCAAAGGGTCTCACAGATGGCAAATGGTTGAAAGTCAAGCAGTTTGCTCTTAAGAAGATGGCCACACAATTCCAGAGCTAGAAGAAAAGATTATACAGCGACTACATCAAGGCAAAAAAGAAGACTCCAGAATTCACTGGAGCACTAGAGAAGATAAAAGATCACTGGGACGCATTTGTGGAGTACAAGGAATCGGATGAAGCTCCGGAAAGGTCGAGAAAAAAATAAGATAAATGCTGAGAAAAAAGAGTATCACCATGTTCTGGGGACAGGTGGCTACAAGAGAGTCGTGCCTAAGTGGGAATCAGCTAAGGCCAAGATGCTTGCTGAAGGGGTCATTCCAGCTACAGCGGATTGGCCCCAGAGGTCCAAGCATTGGTTTTATGCGCATGGGGGACAGTTGGACCCAACGACAGGGCAGATTATTGAAAAGGCAGATCTTAAAACAGCCTCGGACGCTTTACTTCAAGCAATAGAAGATGCTCGAAAGGGGTTGTTCCAGCCTGAGAGAGAGAACAACGCGCTTACACGCGCCCTCATGAATCATGAACACGGAGGACGAACACGAGGCAAAGGCGTTGTTTCGTGGGTTCAGGGGTTTTCGGAGTGGAACGACACTTATAGAAGCCATCAGAGAAAAAAGAAGCAGGATGCAGACCGGCTTCAGAAGATAGAAACAAAGAACGAGGAGTTGGAACACATGTTAAAGCGGCAGCAGGAGCAACTGGACATAATTAGCCAGCAAAGGGCATCTCCGCGGCAGGAGCAAGCAGATCCAGCATTGGATAGTACCGTCCCATCTATGCGGAAAAACAGCGTGGGTTCCACGGGGGTCCGGGCCGATGATGCACTGCTGGCTCGCTACCCCGTGGATGACATCAAAGAGAGGACTAATTGTGAGCTACACCAGAAAATGAAGAACATATCCATGAAGATGGCGGTCGGCGTTGCTTTACCGAATGCACCTGAAGCAACCATCCATGGCAATCCGATTCCAGCTGGCTATGCTCGTGTCGGGGTGGATGAAGTTCTACCGGGATATGACTCACTAGAGCTTGACATTCCTGGAGGTGAAGGGAAGTAGACACTGGGAGAAGTCATACATGGTGTCATTGTATGGAGAAAGGAATGCATCGTGTTTCCAAACTCGGCGCCAAGGCCACCGACTCCTCCGAGTAGCAATACACCTCTAAGTCCACCCCACCTCGAGAGGGAGCCCAGCGCGAGTCCATATCGATCTCCGCCGCGTCAGCCGACTCCACCCCCTATGTCCCAGCAGGGCCAAAAGCGGAAGAAAGCTAAGAAGAAAGCCAACGACGAGCCTCCTGCCAAAAAGAAGTTAGCTTACGATATGACTGATGAGGAAACCAAAACAATCGTGGTTTCCGAAGTGAAGTCCCATTTTGCACCGAAACCGCCCCCGCCGCCAAAGGAGATAATACCTATGAAAACTGTAAAGCACTTTGTGGACTTTCTTGAGCGACAACCGGGACATGTGGAGAATAGGCCATCAGACTATGACCGCTCTATTAGGAATTCATATGAACAAATGCAACAGTCGAGACGTAGAAGTAGTAATAAAAGCGGGAAAATAGTTCCCCAGCTCGGAGAACAGGCAATGCAATCGACCCCCCCCCCCCCCGCTCAAGGTGATTACCGATAAGGTAACCGACGCTGCTAGAGACATTGGTATCAGTGTTGATCAACTCCTAGGCACCGAGGAAGTCCCCATGGCTGATGTAGCATGGCAATATGCCCCCGGGAAAACTCTGGTCAGACCTGAGCAGGTCCCGCATCTATCAACACAAATGCAAAGATTGCATGAGTGGTAAATGAAAGAAGTAAAGAACGGGCGAGAGATGCTCATGGTGAAAGTCAAGGAAGAGCATTACTTGTATGAAAATGAGCTATGCATTGAGTTTCCAGAAATTTTTCAGTTATACAATCAAGACTCACTCGACAAATCTATCGTCAGTTGCTATTGTCTGTAAGTGATTTCTTTCTGTAATTTAAGTCTCTAGCTCAGCTCGTTCATTACCTGTAATTATCCTCACTATATTCTTTTGTACGCTATTATGCAGAATGAAGATTCTCGAATGCAAAAGAGATGGAATCTATGACATTGGGTTCGTTGACCCATATATCATTAATGAAAAAATGATACAAGACCACCCCAAAGACTCAGAGGCTAACTTGCTAAGGTTTATGAAGGCACAAAATACCAGAACAGAAATACTATTTCCTTACAACTTCAAGTGAGTGTTACTGTCTTGTACTACAAATTCTATTTTGCTTACTCGATGTTAAGTGTAGTTGATGAGTTATGCATGCCTGCTTATATAAACGTGTGCGCAGGTACCACTGGATCCTGCTAATCATTAAAGTTGACGCTGGAACTGTTGAAACCCTGGACTCACTAGGTAAAGACCCTCGAGAATACACCAGCGTGTTTAGGATGCTCGACAGGTGATGTCAATCATTATCGCACTATATCGGCCTCTTTCGTTCATTTCCTGATATCAAGTAATTAATAACTCCTTTATTCATTTTCTTTGCCGGGCAGGGTTTGGAAACGGTTCATCAATGATGTTGTCGGTGAATGGAAACCGGAGCTAGCTCGCAGCCACGTGGAGGGACCTTAGTCCCAGTTGGTGTCACCAACCGGGACTAAAGGTCCTCCAGCCCCCAGCGCGCACTCGCGGCCACGTGGAGGGTCTTTAGTCCCGGGTTGTGGTCAACCGGGACTAAAGGGTGGGGGCCTTTAGTCCCAATTTCGTTGTCCCGGTTGGTGACCCGGGACTAAAGGCCGTTGCCAACCGGGACTAAAGCCCCGTTTTCCACTAGTGTATCCAGTAGTAATAAGCTAGCTGGAGATCTATATAATTTTGGTCAGCTGCAATTTGTTGTGTTATTACTTATTACATATGGAGTACACCGCAAGCTCAAGATTTTATGCTTTTTGGTCTAACAGAAAATGATGATCAAAATTTATACATGATTAATATACAAATTGCCCACATTTTCCAGATTTTTCAGAATTTTTGGAGTTACAGAAGTATGGTCAATGTTCAGATTGCTACAGACTGTTCTGTTTTTGACAGATTCTGTTTTTGATGCATTGTTTTGCTTGTTTTGATGAAACTATGGATTTTATCGGGGGGTATAAGCCATGGAGAAGTTAGAATATAGTAGGTATAATGCAAAAATAAAATATGAATGGGTTTGCAATAGTACCTAAAGTAGTGATTTGCTTTGTTATACTAACGGATCTCACGAAGGTTTTGTTGAGTTTTGTGTGATTGAAGTTTTCAAGTTTTGGGTAAGATCATGATGGATGAAGGAATAAGGAGTGGTAAGAGCCTAAGCTTGGGGATGCCCGAGGCACCCCAAGGTAATATTCAAGGACTCCCAAGCAACTAAGCTTGGGGATGCCCCGGAAGGCATCCCCTCTTTCTTCTACCAACTATCGGTAATTTTACTTGGAGCTATATTTTTATTCGTCACATGATATGTGCTTTGCTTGGAGCGTCGTGTATTATATGAGTCTTTGCTTTGTTTGCTTTTTAGTTTGTCAAAATCATCTCTACTTGACACACTTATTTGAGAGATCCACACGATGATCATGATTTGTTAGAATGCTCTATGTGCTTCACTTATATTATTTTGAGAGTTGATAAATTTTTGAAGAAATACATGCACTCTCATACTTCACTTATATTATTTTGAGAGTTGATAAGAATTAAATTTTGAAGAAATATTTGCACTCTCATGCTTCAATTATATCTTTTTGAGAATTGATAATAGCAATGGTAATTTGCACAAGATATGAATTTGGTCCCAAGGTGATGAATATTCAAGAGGGATATAATAAAAACTTTCATATAGATCATTGGACATGATAAGTTTGATTCCTTGCAATAGTTTTGAGATATGGAGATGATAATATGTGAGTCATGTTACTGAGTAATTGTGGTTTAGTAAGAATATTGGTGTTAAGGTTTGTGATTCCCTATGCATGCACATAAAGTCAATAGTTATGCAACGAAGTTATATCCTACTTATGGTGCATTATTCAGTGTTAGTTATGTTCAATGCATGTTTATGACCGTTTTCGTTTTTTGGTTGGTCGCTTCTCAATCTATTTGCTAGCCTTCACTTGTACTAAGCGGGAATGCTGCTTGTGCATCCAATTCCTTAAAACTAAAGTTGTGCCAAATGAGTCCACCATACCTACCTATATTCGGTATTTCCATGCCGTTCTAAGTAAATTTGCATGTGCCAACTCTAATTTTTCAAAAATAATTTTCCGTTTTGTGTGCCCATACCGCTCATGAAGCGGCAGGGGGTGGCCAATATTTTCCATGCTAGGTGTGTTATTCTCACGATGAGTGTTTATTCACTTGTCATTGCATGAGAGAATGGCAGGTAATAGGGATGCCCAGTCCCGAAATGAATTTTTTTAATATGATGATAATAATAAATTCCTTGGAAAGTGTTGGTATGGAGGGCACCCGTGAATACGGCTAGCCATGGATTGTGAAAGAATGGTGGAAAGGAAACAAAACTTTATTTTCTGTTTGGGAACCGCCTATGATGTGTCTAGCATGGAAAATATTGGGAATTCTCGGTCGTTTTCGTTGACAGGAAAAGCATGCCTCTCAAAATATTTTTTATTTCTCTAATTTAGACCTTGAGCTCTGGCACCTCTGCAAATCAATGCTTCCCTCTGCGAAGGGCCTATCTATTTACTTTTATGCAATTTTTATTTTTACTTTGAGTCTCCATCTTCTCTTATAAATCACCAAGTAGAGAGCACTATTGTCATACTTGTGCATTGGATGTAGCTAATATTGAGTGTGTTTCATGAATGGATCAATGATTGAGCATAATGGGCTAGGGATAACTTTCTTTAGCATTGATATTTTGCATGACATGGTTGCTTGTTAGTATGCTTGAGTATTCATATCTTCATGTCAAATTATAGACTATTGCTTTGAATTATTCAAGTCCAAATGTCCATGCCACAAAAGAAAAGAATATATGATGAATATGATAGGTAGCATTCCACATCAAAAATTATGTTTTTATCATTTACCTACTCGAGGACGAGCAGGAATTAAGCTTGGGGATGCTGATACGTCTCCAACGTATCTATAATTTTTGATTGTTCCATGCTATTATAGTATCAATCTTGGATGTTTTTATTTATATTTACAGCAATTATATATCATTTTTTGGGACTAACCTATTAACTTAGTGCCCAGTGCCAGTTGCTGTTTTTTGCCTGTTTTTGGTTTTCCAGGATATCAGTACGAAACGAAGTCCAAATGCCACGAAACTTTTTGGAGATTTTTTTCTGGACATAAGAGACACTAGAAGCTTCGGGAGAGGGCCAGAAGATCAAGCAGTGGCCCACGAGGCACCAGGGCGCGCCCTGGTACCTCGTGGGGCCCACGTAGCTCCGTTTGACCTAATTCCACCTCTATAAATTCTGTAAAATCGGGAAACCAACAGAGGAGTCCACGAAATACTTTTTCCGCCGCCGCAAGCATCTGTTCCAGAGAGATCCCATCTGGAGGTCTTTTTCGGTACTCTGCCGGAGGGGGAATCGATCATGGAGGGGCTCTCCATCAATCTTGCTGCCCTTCCGATGATGCGTGAGTAGTTTACCACAGACCTTCGGGTCCATAGTTAGTAGCTAGATGGCTTCTTCTCTCTATTTGATCTTCAATACAATGTTCTCCTCGATGTTCTTGGAGTTCTATCCGATGTAATCACTTTTTGCGGTGTGTTTGTTGGGATCCGATGAATTGTGAGTTTATGATCAGATTATCCATGAATATTATTTGAGTCTTTTCTGATCTCTTTTATGCATGATTATTATAGCTTCCTATTTTTCTCCGATCTATTGATTTGATTTGGCCAACTAGATTGATTTATCTTGCCATGGAAAGAGGTGCTTTGTAATGGGTTCGATCTTGCGGTGCTCAATCCCAGTGACAGAAAGGGACATGACACGTATGTATCGTTGCTATTAAGGGTAAAAAGATGGGGTTTATTCATGCGTGAGTTTACTTTGTCTACATCATGTCATCTTGCTTAAGGCGTTACTCCGTTCTTTATGAACTTAATACTCTAGATGCATGCTGGATAGCGGTCGATGGGTGGAGTAATAGTAGTAGATGCAGGCAGGAGTCGGTCTACTTGTCTCGGACGTGATGCCTATATACATGATCATTGCCTTGGATATCATCATGATTATTTGTTTTTCTATCAATTGCCCAACAGTAATTTGTTTACCCACCGTATGCTATTTTCAAGAGAGAAGCCTCTAGTGAAAACTATGGCCCCCGGGTCTATCTTTATTATTTACTAAAACCCTAAAAATACTTGCTGCAATTTTATCTTATTCATTTTATTTTGTATTTTTGTTTAATCTATCTATCTATCACATACAATTTAATCTTGCACTTTACCGTTGAGGGATTGACAACCCCTTGTTCGTGTTGGTTGTGAGGATTTGTTGTTTTGTGTGCAGGTGCTGTTAACGAGGTGTTGCGTGATTCTCCTACTGGATTGATAACCTTGGTTTCATAACTGAGGAAAATACTTATCTCTACTGTACTGCATCATCCCTTTCTCTTCGGGGAATAATCAACGCAACTCACAAGTAGCACGGGCGTCAACACCTCCTACTGTGGAGGTGTGGACCCAGACTCGCAGACTAATGTCGGGCTAGGAGTGGAAGGATTGCCATCTGCTCTTCCTGCTGGGGTTGGTGTGCCATGCCGAGGATGGTCGACGGTGTCACGGGACATGGATGCCGGGGCGGCGGCCCTAGGAGGTGGTTCACATGGTTAGCTCTCCGGCGGGCACCATGGTGGCGGTGGTGGCTTGGCCCCTCAGTCGTGTGGGCGGCGAGGGGTGCAGCGTTGGGTAGCTCGAGCATTGGCTGTGGCGATGCCCGGATCTAGATCTGGGGGTCTAAACTCGTCACGGTTGTCCTGAAGACCTCTTGGTGACACGGGTGAGCTGCCGAGCAAAAGCTCCGCGCTTTGGCGCCGACGGCGGCGGCGCCTGCGGGCGTCTCTTTCTTCTTGGAGACGTCGTTGTGGTTCTCCTCTCGATGTCAAGGTTCCGGGTGAAGACCCCTGTCCATGTCGGACTCGGCAGCGGCGACGCTTAGCGCCGTTCTCCCTCGTGAGGGCGTTGTCGTGGAGCTTAGGTGTAGTAGGACATAGCGTGGCGTTGTTTTCAGACCTTCCTGTGTTATCTTTTGGTAGCGTAGTCGCGTGCGTTCTACGTGGTCCGGTTATCCTGTGATCTGCTTTGTAAGAGGGCTACCTCACCACATGTATCGTTCGGCCGTGTGCTTTGGTATTTGCTTTATCTATAAATCGGGGCACAAGCCTGTTTCGAGGAACTGGCTTTCTCGTCTTCTCCGGTCCGAGCACTTGCTCTCTCGCCAGAGGTATGCCCCCCTGCCCGATCTCCTCTCCTCCCCTCCTCACGCAAGAACCCTAGAACTAGGAAGATCATGCGCAAGGTCCTGGTGCTTCAGATTTAATCAGGTTCGCAGCCAGCCCAAGGTTGCTTTGTATCATATGATTCTTGATCCTGTAGGTGTGCTCATGGTGTGTTTGTTAGCCCAACTAGAGACTTGCTGACCCTCCCGGGATCGAACGAAGAAGATCAGAGAAATATATTTCTAGTAGGACGTACGAACACAAGCAGTGTACACTCACGCACACATGCACTGGATGCTGCTCACGTAGTGCTACTTTGCAATGAAGCTAGATGGCTGTTGCCTTGCTCTTTTTTGATTTACAAGTGAAGGACTTGGGTCCTTATATAGGGGAATACAAACGCGTCTGTGAGCTGCACAGCACACACACACAGGAAACTACCATGAACATGTACATCACCTACGTGGCTACTAGTACGAACATGCAAAGCACATTCCTAGAAACTACTAGGAAACTACCATGTACTAGACTTGCATGTACTAAGTAAACTTTCGGTCAAGTTCCTTGCACTAGTCTCAGCTTTTCTGCTGTTGCTTGGACAGGGTTGAAGCTCACAGTGTTTACCTTCGTCGTTGGTTTGGCAGTGCATTTTGTGGTGTGACGGGTGTCAAGTCACTTGTAATGTACACTGTGGATTGTACAAATGGTGGAACTGTGTGCATGGTGATGTGTTGTTTGCATTCTTAATTTCATAGCGCATCTGTATTGAAAGTGGAAGGTAGTTCTGTACCTCTTGCTCCGTAGGTATCATTAAGTGCTAATGATGTTATAATTATATGGATTGTGTTGCTTGTGGGAACATATTCTTGTTTACAAAAAATGATTGTTGATCCAGTTATATAGTCGAAAAAATGATTCATTTCTGCAAGTACTATTTGTTCTTGTCTTGTGTTCCCTCTGTAGTTAGCAATGGCAACATCACTTACTGTCATTTCGGCATGAAGAAATAGCCATGTTACTGATTGCATGATAGGAGAGTGGTTGAATGTCGCCATAGGATTCGTTTGATTCATCTTGGTGTTATAGCTTGATTATGGTTTGATGACACTGCTGAATATAAACTGGTTCTTTCACATGTATGACAGAGTTTCTAGAGATTTGTAGATTCCTATCCTCCACGACGCAGGTTCTTTGGCAAACTGCCCTTTTCCACGGTACTTATCTCCACCATATTGGTTGTTAAACCTATAAACTAGTATTCCCGGAGTTTATGATGGCATGTACTTTTGCTTTCTGTTATACATTTGGATGGTGATATCTTTCATCGGTTGTTTTAGCAGTGAAATGCTATTGCTTGAGATGGTTCTGGTTGCATACTATGCATGAACTTATTTATCTGTGAAAGTTGGTTCTTGTTGTTCTGTACACTTGCTGTTTTGTAAGCCTCTTGTTTCTACATAAGCAGTACATTTTTTGGTAGTCAAACTATTATTACATCTTGCATTGTTTAGAAAATATATGCATTTTGTCACCTAATATGTGAAATATTAGGGTCAATTTCTACTGCTGTTTCTTGATGGCTTGTCATTGTCAAGTGTCATTTTTGTTATTGCTCACCTTGTAGGAGTGGACGACCTGCCGCCCTCATGGGACCCGGTTGCAACGCCAAACTTTGGTATATTATGCTGCCATGCATGTCTGTTTATTCATTTGTATATGTTCTGATTGTTATTCGCTGGTCACACTAGCTGCATCATGCTCTTCTTGTAGTTTTCTTTTTGTTATGAGAACTTCATCCATGTTGTACATGCTCTTCTAATCTTATTTTTGTTAGTATCGTACTTGTTAGCCCTTTTAGTCCTATTGTTTCATTATTGCTTTGTTAGTATCATACTTGTTAGCCCTTTTGGTGGTCTTATTGTTTCTTAATTGCTTAGAGTCGAAATGAATTCACGGAGCCTTTAGAGAATTAGGAAGAGGAGCGAAGAGGATGAAGATGACATGATCTTCTTTATTTGGCCAACATTGTACCAGATCCTTAGTAGAATCGACAAAAATCAGCGACATAGCTCCGTCCTGTATGGCAAGAGGCGTGTTAATGAAATCCTTCAAGGTCATGTAGTGCTGGCATATCTTTAGAGTGCTGGCATCATATCTTAGAAGGGAAATTTGACGAAGGACACGACAATAAAGGTGGAGGAGAAGTTAGGCTTTTTCCTTTACATGTTGTCTCACAACGCGTCTTTTGAAGATCTACAACTAGAATACCAACATAGTGGGTGGACCTTCCATGAATACATCAAGTCTTTCTTCGACATCGTCCCCACTCTATCTTGTCGATTTCTGAAGCATCAAAGCATCGATGAACCTCATCCGAAGATTACTGGAGATCCAAGATTCTTCCCATACTTTGAGGTTTTCACCTTTACACTTTCACACTTCTTCTCATATCTATATCTTTAGATTTTGCATATTGTCTTGCAATCAATCTATTCGCAGAACTGCATAGGCGCCATCGATGGAACTCATGTTCCTATGACTGTATCACCTGACAAAGTCGCCCCTTTCCGGAATAGGAAGGGAACTCTTAGCCAGAATGTCATGGTCGCATGTGACTTTGACCTAAACTTCACATTCCTCTCATGTGGTTGGGAGGGGTCGGCTACAGATGCTAGACTGCTCCAGTCTGCCTTGAACCGCGGCTTCAAAGTACCTGAAGGGAAGTTCTATTTAGTTGATGGTGGTTATGCAAATACCACGTCTTTCCTTGCACCGTATCGGGGTGTCCGGTATCACCTCAAGGAGTTTGGGCATGGGCGGCATCAACCACAGAACTACAAGGAGCTATTCAATCTTCGACATGCCATTTTACGCAACCATGTGGAAAGGGCCCTAGGAGTTCTTAAGAAGCGTTTCCCAATTCTTCGTGTTGGTACATTCCATCAAATAGAAAACCAAGTCAAGATCCCAGCAGCAACAGCAGTCTTTCATAATATCATCAAGACGTATAATGGCGATGAAAATTGGCCTGATAATCAACCAAATAACATACCTCCCACTGATTTTGTTGACCTTCCAGATGATGATGATCACCAACACGATAACCACCAAGAGAATAACATTCCAGGCAACAACTTGAGGGACGAGATTGCTAGGAGGATGTGGGATGATTTCCAACATCACTAGCTAGTAACCTGTAGTAATGAACTTTTTTGTTATGTCATTCATGTTGTAATGAACTCTTTTGTTATGTTCATCATGTAATAGTGAACTCTTTGTTATGTTCATCATCTTTGTTATGAATATTTCTGTGATGTAAGATTCTTTGTTATGTTCATCATCTTTGTTATGAATATTTCTGTTATGAATATTTCTGCCTGCTTCATGTGATGCATAAAGCTCTTTGTTATCATGTAATAACGAGTTCTTTGTTATCTTGCATGTTCATCATGTAAGATATGTATGCTAAAGGTTCTCCTAAATTCAACTTGATGCAAAGGAAAGGTTTGCATAAAATACCTTCACCAAAGGCAATGAAAAGGGTTGCTTCACCAAAAGGTATTTTCCATGTTACATGCATCTCAACTTGTATTTCCTGAAACATATCTTTTTCATCTGCACTTCTCTAATACTTGTGCTTGTGTAGTTGACAAGCCAAGGGCCCAGTGGAACCGAGGACTTGAGAAGTCTTTGGTGGATTTGCTTCATGAGCATGATGATCCCTGTTCTAGAGGCGACAATGGTTGGGGAAGTGAAACATGGAACCAGATGGTCAAGCTATTCAATGCTAGGAATGGGGTGAACTTTACAAAGGGTCAGATTCAAGAGAAGGTGAAATAAATGAAAAGGGACTATAGGGCACTAAAGGAGGCTCGAACACAAAGGGGCGTTAGTTGGGATGATGTCAGATGCACCATAATTGCTGATGCAAACCTTTGGAAAAATATGATCACAGTAAGTTATTTTACCAACATTGCAACTACGGCTCCATGCTTGAAGTTAGTATTATTCTGGTATTAATTATTTCACTCTTGTTTATAGACATGGAAAAGAATCGGAAAATTCAGGAGATGATCTTTCCCCCTATATGAGAGGCTAGGAGACTTATACGATGGTAAGCTTAATTTGAACAGAAAGAGATCCCCAATATGTTTTCATAAATATTTTTTGAGACAGGATTTTTAGCTCCCGGGGGTCGGGGCTCCCGTTTATCTCGCCGTCCATCCACACTGGCCAACTTGGCGATCTGTGCTTGTCCTGCGCGGCTAATGGATTTGCAGGCCTATGTGAACAGTAAACAAGGCAGTAGTAAAATATTTGAAAATGGAAATCGGACACTGCTCTGCCTCACCTGTCACACCGCTCGGCCACTATTACTCTTTTTCTGTCAAACGCAAGGCGTTGCATGAGAGGGTTGCCGTCCCGTCCCATCACTGTTTATCTAGTGAAGAGCAGAAAATTCATCGAGTTCCAGCTAGCTCGACCAGTCCAGACCAGGAACAGTTGTGCCACGTACAAAGAGGGAAAAGCGTGAGAAGGAGAGACAGCATGCAGCATGCAAAAGTTGCCAGAAGTCGAATGCAAAAGTCAAGAGAGAGAGAACTGGCCCATGCAAAGCTTTTTGGGGAGTTTTTAAAGAGGTGTTTTCGCGAGCTACATGCACGTTAAGAGAGAGAGAGAGAGTACAAAGTTCGGTGGAGAGAGAGAGAAACAGAGAAACATCCAGTTATTTGATTTGACTGGGGAGGAGGCTACAGCACATGGACAAACCTCTCCGGAACAGTGACCTAGTTAAGCATGCAGCTTTATGCAAATGATCTGCAGTTCGACACAGCACCGCACGAATCTCAGCGATGCCAAACGAATAGGATAGAGAAAAGTATATTTTTGGTCCCTCAAGTTCTTTAAAAGTATAGACTTGGTCCCTAAAGATTTTTTGGTATACATTTGGTCCTTCAAGTCTCAAAACCGGATAAGTTTGGTCCTAAACCAGATTTTAAGCACGTTGACCGGATTTGACCACGTCTGACCGGGTTTGACCATGCTGACCAGGTTTGACCGATGAACAGTAAATTTTAAAAAAACAAAAAATTCAAAAAAATCTGAAATTTTGTGGCAACCAAGATGCTTGGGTGCGCTACCTGCGTGAAAATTTGTGTGGTGTTTTGACATTCGAGGAGCTCGTGGCAAAAAAACAAATTTTGGCTCACAAAAAAAGCCAAATTTTTTTTGATAGAGCTCCTCGGATGTTATTTGACCAAAAAAATTTACATGCACCTAGCGCACCCAAGCGTGTTGGTTGTCACAAAATTTCAGATTTTTTAAAATTTGTTTGAATTTACTGTTCATCGATTAAATCTGGTCACCGTGGTCAAACCCGGTCAGACCCCGATCAACGTGCTCAAAATCTTGTTTTGGATCAAACTTATCCGGTTTTGAGACTTGAAGGACCAAATGTATACCAAAAAATTTTAAGGGACCCAGTCTATACTTTTGGGGAACTTGAGGGACCAAAAACATACTTTTCTCTATAGGATAACCCCCCCGGGAGCTACCACGCCTTTTCGATATTTTTTCTCAAGCATGTTGTTTCTTTCTGAATTTATTGCTTAACAAAAAACTGAACCATGTGCTTTGTGCAGGTCATACAGCTGAGGGTACTTATAATTTCATATCTTCTGAACCATCACAACAAGCTGGGCCATCACAAGTACCAAATATTACACAAGTGGAAGATGACGCTGAAGAAGAGGAGGTAGAACAGGTAGATACTGATGAATTGCAGATCCTGGAGAAAGGGGATGTTGCTGCTGCTAGACTTGGTGAAAAGAGGGTTGCCGCCGCTGATCCTGGAGGAACTGATGAACAAGTCGGTGAAAAGAGAGTTCTTGCTGCTGGTGCTGCTGCAAAAATGAAGCCTCGGAAGGAGGCAAAGAAGCCAAAGAAGACTGGAGATGCGATGGTGGAAGTGATGCAGCAGTACGTGAATATAAAGAAGAAACAAGCGGAGGATGAAGTCGCCCTTCTGACAAAAGAGAGTGCTGGATCAACAAATGGGCAAGAATTCTCCATCAGCAAGTGCATTTCTCTAGTGCACAAGATGGAAGGCATCGCACGCCATGAGAGAGCGAGAGCATACAAGGTGTTCAAAAATGTTGAGAACCGTGAAACCTTCATCACTTCCGCTGCCGAGGATGAAGCGAGTGCGGTCGAGTGGCTTCAGAGCGAAATGGATGAGTTGCCTACCTAGAAGAGGTAAACTTTCTTGGAACTTGAGTAGATAATCATACCAACTTCAGTCTATATTTTGATCTGGTTCATAATGTTCTTGCTTGCTTGGTCTGGTTCTTGAATATTGCTTCATATGGTTCTGGAACTTGAGTTGCTTGGTCTAGTTCTTCTACATTCAAGTCTAGCAGTAGCTTTGTTAACAGTTTTGGATAATCATACAAACTTAGTCAATGTTGCTTGATATGGTTCTGGAACTTGAATATTCCTGTCCATATGTTTATTTTGTACACACTGAGAATATGTACTTTGTTAACAGTTTAATCGCTGATTTACTTGGAGCGATAAGTTCGTGTTGCCAGTCACGTTTTTATGAGAAAAATGATCCATTTCTGTCAACCTTTCTCTATTTGCAGAGTGTATATGATCTGTACATATAAATTTTTAGTTGTGAGTTTCCAGTGCTAGTACTTGATGTGAGATATTTATGTGACCTGATGCTAGAGCTTGCTTTCTCTATTTGCATCAAGTTAAATTTAGTACTGCAATATAATTATTCCCTAAGCATGGTCAGCTCCTGTACATGTTAGAAATCGTTAGCACATTTACTTACCAGCTGCTAGTAGCTAGTCTGAGTAGTAGTAGTTCTTATCTCTAGGTTTCTGTTATGCTTTTGGCAGCAAAAGTTGCAGGAGATCACCTATCACCTAGGTGTGCAGTGCATAGAACTTTCTTCTCTCTCTACAGTTTGTACATGTCACACTGCATTGCATGCTTGCTTCACTGGAAGTACCTAGGTGGACTTTTACAGCAGCTAGCTAGGTGTAATGTTACTAGTATCCAGTAGTAATAAGCTAGCTGGAGATCTATATAATTTTGGTCAGCTGCAATTTGTTGTGTTATTACTTATTACATATGGAGTACACCGCAAGCTCAAGATTTTATGCTTTTTGGTCCAACAGAAAATGATGATCAAATTTTATTTTTAGAAAAGGAAGAAGCTCGCTCCCAGAGTGTAAAATGAAGGCCAGCGAAATGATAAGAGTAACATGATTTTGAGTGTTGTTGCCACTCAAAATGATGATCAATTTTTTGATGAACTGTTATGATGAACTACTGGCATGATCTCTTTCTTTAGCCCAGATGAGATATTCTTGTTTTATTTGATTCAAAGTTGTGCAAAATGATGGTGGTGTTGCTGTGATGAACTGTTGTAATGGACTACTGTCATGATTCTCTTTATTTAGCCCAGATGCGAAATGATGGATGTATTATGAACTGCTTGATAAAAATTGTTATGTTGCTATTGTTGTTGGTGTGATAAAAATCACATTTTTATTCTGCTGTGCACCCAAAGGCTACCCCGAGCCAAACAACAATTTTATGTGCTAGGGAATATTGGGGCTGGGGATGGGAGGGAATGTAGGGGATTGAAGGGGATTGGTGAAGTGGAGGGATTCACCAAATCCCCCAAAATCCCCAGCCCCTTTGGGGCTTGAAAATCTCTTGTGCCAAACAAGGCCTAAGGAAGTCAGACTTTGGGGTATGTAGCCTGGACTGCCAGCTGAAGTAGAATGCATAGCCATGATCCCGTAACTTCATTCCCATTAGCATGATGCCTTTTTCTGTGTTTTCTTCCAATGAAAAATTCAGCAATATGATGAGTCTGGATCAGAACAGAGGGCAAGGACCTTGAAACGACATGTGTTCATCGACCGGCTTGGGGGCAAGCCAGTTTTCAACGGGGGAGGAATGTCATGACCCAGCCTGTATGACCAGGCAGTGGGCTGCCACATGGACCAAGGTGGGCTGATAGGATGGCCTAGGTGGGCTGATAGGATGGCCTGGCCCATTGCACCGAACAGCTGCTGCTACATAAGGAAGCGAGTCACACCAGGAGGGCATCGAAGAGAAGAATGAACTGGCTGATGCCTCCCCTGTGTCCTCCTCTTCCTCTGTTCTTCTTCTGCTTTTCCGCCTGATGTCTCCTCTGATCTGTACCCCTGTGTATCCATATATGATTCGAATCCCCTGTGCGTGACGCCAGCGGCAAGGATCGTAGCACATTCTCTCCTGGACTGCACTATGTCCCGCTGTACTTGGGCGCTTTCCAGTGAGAACCTGGCGGAATACATGAGTGCATGCATAGAACCAAGAGCAAAGAATTGGATTTTCACCATGAATGAGTCGCTACGACATGCAGAGTTTACCCATATGATCGTAACTCTTTGGGCAATATGGACAGCAAAGAGGAAGCCAATTCATGAGGACGTTTTTCAGAGTCCCCTCTCAACACACACTTTTATTGAAAAATATTTGGCTGATCATCAGTTGCTGGCCAAACCAAATAATTCAGTTCCTAGGCTTCCGCACGATGATAGAGCTGGTTGCCTCCTTCGGGTGGTGCCTCGAAGATTAATGTTGATAGAGCTTTCTCGAGGAACGGAATTGTGGGAGCAGCGTGTTGGGACAAACCCCGGACCAGCTCGCCACTCATCTTCTCTCTCACTCGCTCAGACGAAGGTGGAAGGAGGAGCACACTGGACACAAGTTTTTCCGGCGCACAAACGCGCCCCGCCGCACGAACGGCGCCTCGGCCGCACGAACGGCCTTACATCACTGGGCACATACCCCGGCTCGGCTCATACCGTCACCGTGGCTCGGCAACACACCGGCACGCTACAAGCAGCACATGAGGGGGGTTTTATACCCGGTACACACACGCACGCATGACCAGGCCACGGCCACACACCGGCCACTAACACACGCACGAATGGATCACCCGGCCACTAACCCCACTAACCAACTACTAACAAGAACCACGGCCACGAGCACCACTCCACAAAGCTAGCTAGCTACGCTAACAACCTGCATGCATCTAACAAACTCACGCACGCACACGAGTCGGTCAAGGGCTCAAGGTACACATAGCTAGCTTATCCACACAACCATGTGCATGCACGGTCAAGTCATGATTATCCTAACACAGCGGGAGCTTTGTGCAGAGATCAGAATGGCGTCTATCTTGGTGCTTCTGCTATTGTGGTTAACAGTATAACTGATCCGAGCTGTTTAGAATCTCTTGCATGCAGAGAAGGGCTGGCCCATGCTGAGGATCTCTCCCTCCAGAATATTGTCGTCGCATCGGACTGTCAGGAGGTTGTCAATGACATCGTTCATGGATCAAATGGGAGCTACGCGGCAATCATCAGAGAGATCCATGATAGGAAATCTGTGTTTCATAGGTTCTCTTTTGTTCATAAGCATAGAAATTTTGATTTTGATTTTTGAGGCTCATAGCCTTGCAAAACAGTGAAAACACGCTACAACTCTAGGTATAGGTCGCCATGTCTGGCTGGGTCATCCGTATGATCCCAGTACTGTACCTGTAAACATTGTTACTTCTGAATAAAAGTTAGCATGTGTTTGCCTCAAAAAAAAAAAAGGCACGTACACTCTCTAGACTTGATGCTACTTAAGATAGATCATACATCTCAACAAAAGAAAAATATATCCATACTTAGTTATGTTTACACATCTCTGATCTAACAACCAAAATTTGCTAGGGAAATTAAAGCGTTCGAAAAGGTTTTGTGACAGCCGGGTTGATCTTTGCCTTGATTTTCTTGAGGCTCTCTGAATTTGCGCTGGTCGCAGAGTATGTTCTGGAGTCAATCCGTCCTTTGGCTTGAACACATTCAGGTTAAAGTTACCGGTTGCAATCTACTACTAAGCGCAATCCAATCACTAATAGAAAGATTGACAAGGCTTACCCATTGGCAATATAGTCCAATGGGGATCCCTTGCTGTACTGCCTGGCCAATGAGCAAGGTTGGTGGCTTGCTGCACACAAAACCAGCATAACTATTACAAAAGCCCTGGAAAATGACTAGCTAAAGAAAGTCTACAAGACATGCTGTGTGTTGAAGGCAGCAATACTAACCTGTCCAGAGCATCATGCTCACTCAAGTAGGCAAGACTGCCATTTTGGAAAATAGGAGGCTGTGATGGCTCACACCAGCTATTCCTTGTTGCTCCAGAAACTCTATGTGCTCTCTCAACACTCATCCCTTGAAAATGCAGTACATGTGGGCAAACATCTGAAAAGAGAACATAGAATGATCACCAACTATTGCTATCAGTGATCAAGAAGCTCACTGACCAGGAAATTCAATCCAAAACAAGGCAACAAGCTGTCACATTTCTCTTCGGTACCCCATATCATCATAACCTACAGAACTGAAGTCTTCTCTATATCAAAATATCTACAGAACTCATGGGGAATCTTGATACTTTTGTGTGCGTGTTCTGCTAAATTAGTCCCAGGTAATAATCACGATCTGATTCATTTCATGGAGTCTCAAATGGAGTGCCGACATCAATTATCTAAAAAGAGCATTTAAGGGGGAATCGATACTAAACTTTTCAAAGTATCGCACAATTACCTACAAAGTCGGTTGGTTGCCCAGCGCGCCTTGTGCCTAATCACCAATAAGGCCAGGCCCCTAAAAAGAATGTAGCCCATCCACACGGCCGGGTTAAAACAGAAACCAGTAAAGACCACTGGAAAAAATAGTGCGCTATACCATATTGAGAACTGTCTCGCTAAATAAATCAATGTACAATGTCTCGCTAATATCACGCTATAGCGCGATATAGCACGCTAATAGCATATTTTCAGGCCGGCGCTATTTTGCTATAGTGCGCTATTTTTTTCCTTGGTAAATACACTATATTTCTGCGCACAGCAAACTCATGAGAGCTCCTTCATCAGCTCGGTTCCACGCACGATGTTAGAGCATCTTCAACCGGAACCCTCAAACCCCTCCCCCTTTATTTGTCCAGGTGGATAGTCTGGACATTGTCCGCACAAAAAATCCTCTTCAATCGGACCCCCCCAAACCCAACACATATGTTCGGGCTGTACAGCACCCCTCAAACCCAGCCCATGTGTGGGATGGATTTGGGCCCGCCCAGACGCGTTCGCACACGTCCGCCATGTCGGACCCGACACGACAGATCCACCCCAAATCCCCCCAAACTACCCAAATCGAGCGCCCCCCCCTCCCCCGCGCAAGTCCTCCCTTTCCCGTGTTCGCGCCGTCGCCATACACCGTCCTTGCTCCGCGTCTGCACTGTCGAGCTCCTCCTCCATCCTAGCCGTCGACGCCCGCCCCGCCGTCCGCCCGCCGCCTTGGACCTTGGCTCGGTGGAGTTCGTGGGGGTCCCGACTGTTGCGGCAGCGAACACGGAGAGCATCGCCCGCAAGGACTAGCGTACCCGGTAGTGAGCCCGTGAGAAGGCCGAGAAGGCGGCTGCGGAGGAGGTCATCGACTTGGAGATCGCTGCGTCCGCACCGGCGTTGTCCGCCACACCCGCGCCCGCGTCCGCGCCCTCAACCACGTGCCCGCCCTATGGTATTCCGGCTTCGTAATGGCGGGGCATCCCGGATGGCTTCACGCAGGACCCGGGTGCGGGCGTGGAAGCATCCACGGACCCGGCGTACAAGTCACCGCAGCTCCAACGGTAGCGGACGACATCGGCAAGCTCCGGCAGCGAACGTGCCCACCAACTGTTCGAGGATATGCCTCATCCAAATCCGCAGGTTATTTTTTGCCCTATATGCATTTAGCGGACCAATTTTAGGATGGTAGTTTCATTGTAGTGCATGTTTAGGACTCCTTCATGATGGATATGGTAAATGACAGTCAAGATCCGCCAAATTATGATATGGATGATACAAATTCGCCTTTGTTTGATGTTGGGCAATCATCGGGCACTCAAAAAAAGAAGGCGAAGGAAGAGGAAATGCATACTCATCCCAAGAAGATATCTTGTTGTGTCAAGCTTGGTTGAACATAGGCATGGATCCTATATGTGGAACCGAGCAAAAGGGCACTAAGTATTGGGGGGGGAAATCCACGTATGGTACCATGAACACAAGCAGTACAAGGAACCTCATCCAATCCATACCAACCGCAATGAGAGATCTCTCCAGCATAGGTGGGCCGCCATCCAAGAATCCACGAACAAGTTTTGCGGTGCCTATGCTCAAGTGGTGAATAGGAACCAAAGTGGCATTGGAGTCAATAGCCATGTAAGTTTGGCTTCATCTCATTTCTTGCTTGCTTGCTTCATTTCTTGCATTATGTTGACGTGTGATTTTTCCTTGCTAGATGGGGTTAGCCGCCTCATTGTACAATCAAATTGAGAATAAGTCATTCATTTTGTCCCATTGTTGGTTGGAGTTGAAAGGCAAATCCAAGTGGGCAACCCTCTCTGAAGATCTCAAGAACCCCTCCAAAAAGAAGTACAATGATGGCACAAGTTCCAACCAATCTATTGGATTGGATGATGAGGATGATCAAGGTGGAGGGGCAGCCGGACTTGCGACCGAGCCAAAGAGGAGTAGGCACTTGAGGGGGAAGAAGTGGGAGAAGGATAGGGCCGCGAGTGACGGCACGGCGACCAAGATATCGGCCACATGGACGGACATCTTTTCCAACAAATGGGAGGAATTGAAGAAGAGGAAGGAGAATAAGGAGGAGTGGTATAATGTCTTCTTGGATATTCAAAGAGAGAGGATGGAATAAACAAAAAAAAATCGCACCTACGCACAACCAGGATCAATATGAAGATGCATAACGGGTTTTGATCACAATCGTTACCGTCACCGAGTTGCAGCGGAAGAAGATCGTGTCGGTGTAGATCGTACTTGGAGTCCCTCGAACCGTCGATGAACGATCCCGCGAACCGCCCACGAACAGTCCCTCGAACCGAAGACCGAAAGCACGGCCTCTCTACTTGGTTGCAAGCGTGCATCCTTCACGATCCGGCAGCGCTTCGCCGTCCAGAGCTAATTGTCGCCGAAGAATTAGAGGGAGGAGATTAGAACCACACTAGGCTTCTAATTATGAGGATTAGAGGAACTAGACCAAGCTCTAATCAGTCAACTAGGACCAACTAGAACTAGGGCAAGATGAACTAGAGGAGGTTCCAAAAACTTGTGTATCAAAAGAGCACAAATCCTCAAGTATATATAGGTTAGAACGGAGAGGGAGGGCTGCCACCAAGGGGGAAGGAGTCTCCCTTGGTGCGCCAGCCAGGAGGGGAGGAGTCTAACTCTTCCTCCTCCCCAATTCGGCCTCCTTCCATAAGGGAAGGGGGCGCCTCCCACTTGGGCCTTTATGGCCCAAGTTGCCTTCCACCTCTTGGCCTTTTAAGGCCCGTTGATATTAAATTAAATATAAAATTGTTCTAAATACTTTTAGATCATTTTATATATAATTTAACATCTCCGGAAACATTTCCACCTACATATATTTATCGGTAATACCCGGTATTACCCAATACTCTCCGAAACCCTTCCGGTGACCCCGAAACGCTTCCGGATCCTCTCGGAACTATTCCAAATATTAATGAAACAATTACACAAATATATTCTCATCACTCCCATCCTACTAATACTCAGCAGATCGTGATTGCCTTAAGCTTGTGACCCCATAGTTTCGGTAACTCACAGACATGAACGAAACTCCTTCGTTCAATGACCGACAGCGGGACCGTGGACGTCCATATCGATCCCTGTGAGCACACGAATGATATTCGAGTGAACCTTTGGTTATCATGTGATGTTCCCTTTGCTTCGCGATACTTCACAAAACCCGGGATGCGTAGGTATCCTCCCGAGTCATCACATGCTGACTATACCGTTATCCTCGTTATCGGTTTCGTTCTTCTTTCTCGTTGTCATGCTCCGGCACCCCCGTGACATAGTCACCTGTGTCTGGCCAGACGATGATGGATGCCATCACACCGAGAGGGCCCTAAGAATATCTCTCCATCGTCGGAGGAGCAAATCCCACTCTCGAGCTATCTAGTCCCTTGTCAAACTTTCCGGTGAGACTGTAAGTTGTCGTTATGATCACCGTGTTACAGGTGACGTTTGAGCAACCCCAAAGCCCACCGTACGGTAAGAAGTGAATACGATACTCTCATGGTCTAAGGAGCAAAATCGCACGTTAACACTCCGTGTTATTACAATTGATTACAGACGATATTAACTCAATTCATAACAGACAAGTTTGGGTCGATTCAATATGATCGTTCTTCCAACGTCATAATCTGAATGCTGTTTTAGGACTATCGTTATACTTAATAATATCCTAAGATCCGGAAAACGTTATCACCAACAACACTTGAGCTAGTTTTAGAGGCGAGACTAGGAACCTTTATTATATCCGTTTATCATTCCACACGTGCATATGAGTTTTCCACTGAATCGCATATTCCAGGATCATAGCAGTTATAGCGTGAAACATAAACATTTAATTATGAATATGGAAATATAATAATACAATATTATTGCCTCTAGGGCATATTTCCAACAGTCTCTTACTTGCACTAGAGTCAATAATCTAGTTAGCACTTTTAACTTTTTACACCAATGGCAATCCGGTGTCAGTCCATGCTTTGCTTGTGGTATAGACTTCGTCCTATCGAATCTGACAATCTTCAGATCCATGTGTATCATTTGCATTTCAATGCATCTGTCATGGTTTCACAAAAATTCATAACTTGTGTGAAACTGGCTTTGTATGTATTGAATCACTAGCAGGACCTATGATTTCTTAAACTGAGCTATGGAACCACTATTAAGAACAGTGTTCCATTTGCACAATCATCTAGAAATCATATCAAACTCATAAATGAACTTTTGATTCATCACCCTCTATTGTTACTTCTAAAGTGACAATATATATACTCGGCCATCTGTTGTAGAATTCACCCTAGTAATCTTATTGGAGCAATTCCAACTTATTGTGCCACCATTAATCATTTAATTGAAACTGAAAAATCGCTTGGAGCACTGATGAAGATTTTATCGATGTACTTACTTACAACGAGCCTGTATTGATGTAACTCCTTATAACAATCTTTTCATCTTATCCGTATGCGAGAAACATGTCATTAGTACTTAACGACATTTTCACTATTATCCTATGATCAACAATTTGGTCATTCTGGTAACTTTACTCACAACTTACTTGGAGTACTAGACATATCTGGTTGTTTACATACCATGGAACATTTTTAACACAAGAGTGATTGAAATCATGTATTTCGCTCATCAGTACTTCAGGACACCGATTCTTACTTAAAACTCCTTCCATGTGACTTTGACAAGAAACTCTTCTTGCGTATTTCATACTAAACTGATTTAGTATTCTGTCAATATGTAATTTTGGCTAAGCCCGATTAGGCACTACTATCTCCATAGATCATTATGCCTAATACCAAGACTATATGTTGCTTAAGTACTTTACTGAAAAACTAGTTTCAATAAAGTTTTAATCCGTGTCAAGAAATTTATATAATTTCCAATCAACAATGTGTCATGCACATACAGTGTTTAGAAATATTATCATGCTCCCACTTACTTTCTTGTAAATACAAGCATCTTTGCTTCTATCGATGAAATCATATTATTTGATCAATTCATCAAAACAAAGATTCCAACTCCACTATGCTTGCTTCAGATTATTACTGGATCTCTTGAAGTTTGCACACTTATTAGCATCCTCTGAATCGACAAAATTACCTTGGACTGTATCAAATATACAACCTTGGTTCTATTTCCATCTCATGGGAATCATTTTGACATCCATCTGTTATATCTCATAACTGAAATATTTAGTAATTACTAGTTTAATCCAAACTGACTTTAAGTATTATTATGATGAGACAATCTCGTCATAATCAATTCCTTGATCTTGTCATAAACTATTTGCAATAAGTCAAGCATTATAAAACATTTTTATCTTTGTCAATCTATAGATCCATCACTACACTTTAGACTTTAAGTTTTTCAGAGGGTCCATCAAGTTCTAAACTTGAATTATGTGTATGGATACTATCTTGGATTATTTTTGGCGTATAGCCAATTTCCGGAGTCAGGGCCCATCAACGCTTCTCTGTGTATTATAGGTTCATTGTTTGTTTCAATAATATTTCGTCTGCATACCATGAAGGTCTGCACGAATTTTCCAACCTATATGGTTCAGCTACAAGTTCGACTGAAGTCTATATATCTCATGTAGAGTCTTTCATATCAGTCGTGGTAGGAAATTCTAGAATCACTTCTAGCATTTCTTTTCTTTGACCTGGTCACGAAGATTCTACAATCTTGTCGAGTTGCACTGTCCTCTCACTCACTCTTTTGTAGAACATATTTTCTTCAAAAATTTTGCACTCTCTAGCAAAACTCTTTGCCTTGGCGTAGTGATAGAGGAATACCCAACCATTTGGGATAACCTACAAAGTAGCACTTATTTCAATATATTTGATGGCGCTCTATTAGTGTAAAAGCCACAGTCTCTAAAGCATCACATTAAAAAAATATTGGCAAAATAATTAATGTCATCTTTGATCGCACCATGTCATACATAGCTTGATTACATCTACTCAAAACACTCTACTCTTAGTAGTGTTTATAGGAGGTGCAAGCAATAAAATATTTTTCACAGCTCATCAGACATTCGCTAAATTTGTAACTCAAATATTCTTTTCTGCAATCTAATTGTAGAAACATAATTTTCTTGTTACAATAATTTTTACTTCATTCTAAAAATCTTTTGAAACATTTCAAAAAATCCAGATTTATGTCTGAATTAGTAAATATAAATATACTTGAGACATCCTTGAAGATAAATAAAATCCACTACTTGCAACAACACTTATTAGACTATATACATCAATATGCATATTTCCAATTATTTTGTTGCTCGTTCTTTATGGCCTGTGAACGGTATTTTAGTTTTCTTCACTATTTGAACGAAAGTTGCAAGTGCCAGATGATTCGTAATCATATGACTCCAAAATTCATCACTATGGAATTTATCCATGCGGGTTTCTCCAATGTGACTAAATGCAGTGCTACACATATGCGGTATTCTTTTAGTCTTGCGACATTTAGCGTCAGTATTATGGATGTTCAATTCTATCATCAATATTCATAACTTACATCCTATTCACAATAGGAGTATGGCCCTTTTGTTCATTACATCGAACAACTACTGTTCTCTTATGAACAACCTCCTTGCAACTTCTGTGCAACGGGCTAGAGTGTACAAAACTCTAAAATGAATTATGACAATAAATTCAGAGGTAATATGTTGATGAAAAATTATCATAACTTTTACAAGATTTTCAACACATATTCTAACCTCATTAATTTGTTGGTCATTAGGCCGTAGTAATTTTTGCATCGATTCGCAACAGCATGCAATCGAGTCGGTATCCTTGTGATCAACTTTTAACCACAATTCCCGAAGATTTTAGTGTTTAACAATTTAATCACAATTCTCAAGAATCACACTTTACTTGACCGACTTTCTCTACATCTTATAACTTGTATGACATTCATACCTGAGCTGGACATTCTAGTCTTCTTTTCTTTCCGCCTCTAAACTTTTTATAGTTTTACTTTCAATATTTCTCCCACTCAACAGAAGAATCATCAAACCTTTTAAGAGTGGCTTGAGCCCCGAACTTCCCTAGGCATGTAAGTCTTATTATATCCTTTGGTTTTGTTCTTTCTCTTTAAGTTCTCACCATCAACTCATGACTGGTGTTCTTTCGGATCTTACACATTTTTGTCTCAAACATAGTTGAACACTTCACTACAACTTGCAAACAAAACACTTCTTCAGATATCATACCTTTGTTTGTTTCTGAAAACAATTTTCAGTTCCAAGAATATCACATAACTATCCCAAACATTTTGAAGTTCGGGTTTCTCGGAAGCAAGCAGACCGTAATGTAATTTTTAACCTTTTGGATCAAAAGACGTAAGTCTCGTCATCCATAGCATTTAGCAGGAGAGCATTGCAAGCATGCAGTAGGACAAAATCCTTCTTGGCACTCTTAGAGGACAATCCTCTCAATTGTAAAGGATTCAACCAGATAAATAACGGTCAATCAATTTCAACAGCAAAGGTGGAACTGTGAGCCATAGTTCTACAACTATAATGCAAGCTACACATAGACATAGTTAATAATTATTTTGCACTAGTGATTAAAATTAATTAATACATAATTATGCTCCCACTCAAATCAATATCTCTCATAATTGATTTTAAGTGATTCAAGACCCTGATCTGATTCACAGCCATTGATGTGGACATCACTGATGACGTGAACTTCAACCGGTAGGCAAACTTTTGCCGATCATATCACCATATGACTCTTGTTTATCTTTCGATGCTTCGTGCTCCGAGGTCAGAATGATTCTGCCAGAACTTGAAGACAACTGAGTGTTATCTGCTTGCTCGGTCTGACCTTGCCCGCCTTACACTTCACGATCTGTTTGTACTCATGTGGACATGACGTACTCCGGAAAGTCACATGTTATAGACGGTTGCAACACTGGGAAGAGCACCTTTTAACTTGATATTTACTGTGAGAGATTAACCTAATAATTGACTACTGTGCAATCAAAGGGTGCAAACAACAAAGGGATAAAAATCTCAGGCAATTCATAAAAGCATGATATGGTATAGCCCTTGGCGCCGGGAATCCTCCATGATCATCTTCAATCTTCTGTTGAAGCGTCGTGACGGCCAATATTTCGTTGCCGTGGCGGCAATTCCAGAAAACGTTGCCATGGCGACCATTTCAGAAAACGTTGCCGTGACATCAAATTCAGAGATTCCGCCGTGGCACGAAATTATAGCTTCTCGTCCCGCGCCTGGTACACCTTCTCCTCGTCGGGGTCTTCTGTGTATGTGTGCCATTGCCACCTGTAACCTGTAGGCTATCTCTACTATATTTACATTAACGTGGCAATCTCATGGCTCCAGCCATCATGCCGTGACGCGCAGGCCACTTAACATTACAACATATAACCATCTCATACATAAACTCATTATCATGACCAAGGCTATACCACATCATATGCATACTCTGCAAAACCAAGTTCGATGTCCTCTAATCGGTTTTAGCAAAATTTTAGTTACGCGGTTAACCAATTTTAACAAATAATACTAGCTACCTACGTCCACAATATAGGCGATAATTCTTGATGCTAGATTAAGTTTCGGGGTGTGTGAAATAAGAGATTTAATAAAAAATCTTGTCCCCCACACTAAACTTCGTCAAATACGCATGACCCCCTAGAAGATCGTTCATCTTCATCACCCTCTTGTGTACGCGACGGTTCACTATTCTAGACTATGGTGAAGCCCAAGGAATTGTTAGCAGATCATCGACAACCAGAGCCGAGCGATTGTCAGAACCTTGTGAAAAGCGACACCATGCCGTCAATGAACTGAATCGAAGCAATGTTCGAGGGAAGCATAGCAAGAACATCAACCCTCACAATCACATGTGATCTAGATCGCAACCTGCACCTACTCATAAAACCGCTCATGATGCCACTGTTGAGAAACGTGGTAGAAAACAAAAAAAATCGCAACCAGGATCAATATGAAGATGCATAACGGGTTGTGATCACGATCGTTACCGTCACCGAGTTGCAGCGGAAGAAGATCGTGTCGGTGTAGATCGTACATGTAGTCCCTCGAACCATTGATGAACGATCCCGCGAACCGCCCACGAACAGTTCCTCGAACCAAAGACCGAAAGCACGGCCTCTCTACTTGGTTGCAAGCGTGCAGCCTTCACGATCCGGCAGTGCTTCGCCGTTCAGAGCTAATCGTCGCCGGAGAATTAGAGGGAGGAGATTAGAACCATACTGGGCTTCTAATTATGAGGATTAGAGGAACTAGACCAAGCTCTAATCAGTCAACTAGGACCAACTAGAACTAGGGCAAGATGAACTAGAGGAGGTTCCAAAAACTTGTGTATCAAAAGAGCACAAATCCTCAAGTATATATAGGTTAGATGGGAGAGGGAGGGCTGCCACAAGGGGGAAGGAGTCCCCCTTGGTGCGCCAGCCAGGGGAGGAGGAGTCTGACTCCTCCTCCTCCCCAATTCAGCCTCCTTCCATAAGGGAAGGGGCGCCTCCCACTTGGGCCTTTATGGCCCAAGTTGCCTTCCACCTCTTGGCCTTTTAAGGCCCGTTGATATTAAATTAAATATAAAATTGTTCTAAATACTTTCAGATCATTTTATATATAATTTAACATCTCCGGAAATATTTTCCACCTACATATATTTATCGGTAATACCCGGTATTACCCGATACTCTCCGAAATCCTTCCGGTAACCCCGAAACGCTTCCCGATCCTCTCGGAACTATTCCGAATATAAATGAAATAATTCCACAAATATATTCTCATCACTCCCATCCTACTAATACTCAGCAGATCGTGATTGCCTTAAGCTTGTGACCCCGTAGGTTCGGTAACTCACAGACATGAACGAAACTCCTTCGTTCAATGACCGACAGCGGGACCGTGGATGTCCATATCGATCCTTGTGAGCACACGAATGATATTCGAGTGAACCTTTGGTTATCATGTGATGTTCCCTTTGCTTCGCGATACTTCATAAAACCCGGGATGTGTCGGTATCCTGCTGAGTCATCACATGCTCACTATACCGTTATCCTTGTTATCGGTTTTGTTCTTGTTTCTCGTTATCGTGTTCCGGCATCCCCGTGACGTAGTCACCTGTGTCTGGCCAGCCGATGATGGATGCCGTCACTCCGAGAGGGCCCTAAGAATATCTCTCCATCGTCGGCGGAGCAAATCCCACTCTCGAGCTATCTAGTCCCTTGTCAAACTTTCCGATGAGTCTGTAAGTTGTCGTTATGATCATCGTGTTACATGTGACGTTTGAGCAACCTCAAAGCCCACCGTACGGTAAGAAGTGACTACGATACTCTCATGGTCTAAGAAGCAAAATCACACATTAACACTCTGTGTTATTACAATTGATTACAGACGATATTAACTCAATTCATAACAGACAAGTTTGGGTCGATTCAATATGATCGTTCTTCCAACGTCATAATCTCAATGTTGTTTTAGGACTATCGTTACACTTAACGATATCCTAAGATCCGGAAAATGTGATCACCAACAACACTTGTGATAGTCTTAGAGGCGAGACTAGGAACCTTTATTATATCCATTTATCATTTCACACGTGCATATGAGTTTTTCACTGAATCGCATATTCCAGGATCATAACAGTTTATCATTTCACACGATGATTGAGAGGGAGAGGATATACATGGAGAAGATGAACAAATGGCAAAAAATGGAGCTTGAGAAGGCGAAGGCATTTGAGACAATTGAGTTTGAGAAAGAGAAGATGAGACTAGCGAGGATCATGAAGGAGTCGAGGATCATGTTGGTCGACATTAGCTTCATGGATGACGAATGCAAGAAGTGATTCATCAACCAAAAGAAGGAAATCAACGAGCGCAATAAAGGCGATTGAGGTGTATCGCATATGTACGAATTGTTGAATTTTATTTGTTGTGGATTATTTAGGTTTATGTTGAATTGTTGAATTGTTGCTATATTGATCGAATGAGCATATGATTGCATGGATTTGAGGTTTTGGAAGTGGGGGGTGTAGTTGCCCAGGCCGACAAATAGGGGTTGACTGGCTCCTGTCCGCGAACACGGCCGAACGTATCCGAGGACATATGGGGGCCAAATTAGGCAAATATGGTTGGAGATGCTCTTATTACAGGTGGAGCTCCTCCCTACTACACACGTACGGATACTATGTGCATAATTTATCTTGTAGTTATGAGAATCACACACATCAATAAATTGAAATATTTAATCACGCGCCGCCCGAACGATCGAGGCAAGAATTTCGTTAAAAGACTTGGTGGTGGCGGGCTGGGGCGCGGCGGCACTCGCCTGCTGGAGCTGGAGCTGCTGCTGCTTCAGCTGGTCCTTGGCTTGCTTCTTGCGTTTGGCGAGGTCGAGGTCGCGCTCCATCTTGCAGCGATACATTTCGGCGAAGGTGATGGGCTCCTCCACTATGGTCTCCTCCCCCTCCCTCACCACCAGTGGCCACACCCTCGCGTCCGGTGCTGAGTTTTGGACCGTCGCGATCGACAACTTGCTGCTCTCCTCGTTCACCACCGCCTGGTGGTCCACGTTCTTGAACCTCCCATTGCTCAAGTACTGGAAAAAAATAAAAATTAAGCACATGCAGCTACAACCAAAAGTGTTCAATCGGTGATCGGTCAATGCAGAGAGTAATACTGACTTGACCGTGGTTGCCGAGGTTGACGACGAATGGGCTAGAGACGGGCTAGACAGTGATCCAGGTCTTGCCGCCATCATGGGTGGCCTGGAGGCCGCCGCCGAGGTCTTGGAGGAGGGGTGTGATGGTGCCGGGGTCGGTGTGGCGCTTGAGGCCCAGGGTGAGGTCAGGCTGGGGGCACCGCGGGTAGAAGTTGACCACCACCTTCTGGTCCATGTCCACGCACGCCTTGGCCAGCGCCTCCGTCTCCAGGCCCATCGCCTCGGACAGCACGCCCAGCAACTTGCACGAGGCGACTGCAATGAGCAAAAATGTAACTCACCGGCCTAAACGACGAGCAAACACTCGAACGTGAGAGCAAGGGATCACCCAACGAATGGTAATTGAGGGTTGGCCAAAGCAGGATCTATGGTTCGGTTGCTTTTCTTCTCCTGATTTTCTGTGTAATTCTTCATGAAGTTTTGCGTGAGTTGAAAACCTCTCACTCTGAAGGAATTTTGCTTCAGTTGGACTATTCATCCTTCCCGAACGCAGCATACAACTCCCCGTTGTACTGCGCTCTTCAAGTGTGCTTCTTCCCCCTTCTCCCTCTTACCATGGCAAGTCCTTGGGAAATAACTCCGATGGGCAGAAAAAGGAAGGCGTTAACAGACCCTCCTGGCCCAACCCTAGACACTCTAAGATCCTTTGCCCCATCCTGTGGCGGAGCCAGAAACTCAATATAGAGTGGGCCAAACATGTCATATAATGTTAGAGGGGGCCAAATCACCTAAATCTAGCTAATTTTGTTTGATAAATGAAGGATTTGAAGCACATATAGTTGTATTTGTGAGAGCATAGGGGGGGGGGCAAGGCCCCTGCCTCCACCACTGGCCCCATTAGCCGCTGGCTGTACCGCTCCACCACCGCGCGCCACCCCGCCGGCTTCTCCGGCCACCGCCCGTAGTCCCGCGCCTACACCGCCTTGCCATACTTAAATTCTTGTGAGTTTTTGAATGAGAGAAGTCCATATTACCATATTACAACCTTGAACCACCACCAAAGTCTAATATACAACCCTGAACTACGAAACAGTCTATTTTATAACCTCGAACTTCCAAAACCGGACAAGAAACAACCCATGACTGGTTTTTGACTTTTTTTACTGGTTTTGACTGGTCAACAACCCAGTCAGCCACCACGTCACCCTGTTTTTGACTGGGTTTGAGTTCCAAAATTTGAAGATGTCAAATTTTCCCAGATTGAACATAAGGGTAGTGTGGATTTTTTATTTTTTTGGAATTTTTCTGTAAACTTTTTTTTGGCCAAATTTTGAGCCGTTTTTGGGCAAAATTTGGCCAAAAAAAAGTTTCCAGAAAAATTCCAAAAAATTCTCAAAAATCCACACTACCCTTATATTAAATCTGAGCAAGTTTCAAGAAGTTTTACTGAACAGAAAAAAAAAATAGAAGCAAAATTCAAATTGAAGAGCATTTTGGCTCAAAATTTGGCAAAAAAAAAAAATCAGAAAAATTCTCAAAAATCCACACTACCCTTATATTGAATCTGTGAACATTAGCAAAACTTCTTCAAATTTTGGAAGTCAAAAACAGGGTGATGTGGCGGCTGACTGGATGTTGACTGGGCTGTTTACCAGTCAAAAACCAGTCCAGAGTTGTTTCTTATCCGGTGTTGAAAGTTCGAGGTTGTAAAATAGACGGTTTCGTAGTTCATGGTTGTATATTAGACTTTGGTGATAGTTCGAAGTTGTAATACGGACTTTTCTCTTTTTGAATTAACAATCTGATTCATTCGCTACTTATGTGATAGTGTATATATTAACGTACTGATCTTAATTACGTAACATGCATGTACCTGGAGGTGGCTGGAGACGATGAAACCGCCCTTCTTGCCGCCGGACATGTCGTACCGGAGCTTGTCCTCGGCGGGCAGCGCGAAGAACTCGCGGGACAGACGTGTCATGTCGACCATGAGGTCGGCGTCGATGCCGTGGTCGACCACCTGAAAGACGCCCCAGTCCTCGCATGCGGCGGCCACGCAGTCCCGGATCGCGGCCTGGCGCTCGCCGTCGATGCCGTGGAGCGAGATCACCGGCACCGCGTCGCTGAAGAGGTTGTGCGCCACCTTGGGCGGCTCGTCCTCGTCGCGCACGAAGGACGGCCTCACCGTCGCCTCCCAGGACGCCGCCATGGGCAGGAACGTCGTGTTGCTCACCGGCGCCATCGCTACCTACCAGTTATCAATCCGTATGCGTCGCGACCGGCGTCTCCTCTCTCTCGCTCGTATGAATATGATGGTTTGTTTCGTGAAGGGCTCGGTCGGTCGTTTGGGCTGTGGTTTGTGGAGTGCGCAAATATACAGGGGGAGTAACGTAACGACGATTTTATGATAATAAACGTAACGACGGGAAATTAATTAGAGCGACATGCATGCATGTTCCCTATACACAAAAAGGAGTCATATGCATTTTATCGGGTTCTTTTCGTCGATAGCGACTCAATTGTGGGATATAGGGTCGTGCTTTAGGTCTCCGGCAGCTCTGGAGGGCGAAAGGGGTGGAGGAAGGTGGGGGTAGCTATACGTTTAGGGGAGGACGATTGTCACGCCCCATATTTTTAGCCCATTTAAAGCCCAGCCCAAAATAGATTTTGGCCCAACCGAAAATTGAAAACACTGTTCATCCCAAACAAGAGATTTCCCTCAAGACCCAGTACTGCGCAGACATGACTGTTTATCATGGACAGCACTGTTCATTGCTGACAACAGTGAAGCATACAC
This sequence comes from Elymus sibiricus, assembly GCA_039707655.1. Lineage (NCBI taxonomy): Eukaryota > Viridiplantae > Streptophyta > Magnoliopsida > Poales > Poaceae > Elymus > Elymus sibiricus. The sequence goes on from CM077666.1 coordinate 514,137,827, forward strand.
TGTAGAACCGCCCTACTGGTCACGGATAATTTTTCGGAAGCACTGCCGGAAAGCCAATGTCCTGTCCTCTGTCACACCAGCTCTTAGCAAAAATGGGTTCCCCATAACCCGGTGATCCCAACCATACCCTTCTCCAATTCTGACCAGCTTTCCCCGATAGCGAACACCACACTGATCAAATAGATCAATTACTATTCACCGAAAAACCAAAAACACATAGTATACCCATTTTGATCGTCTCGACGCCACGAAGCCAGTCCACCAGACGGATGTCATGCGGGAGGCATGGATGAGGGGGAAGAAGACGAGGAAGAGATGGCGTGAGAAGTGAAAGCCCAAAAGATGAAGACCGGAATACTTACATGGCGGGATAGTTGGCAAGTCACTGTTCTCTTCTCTATACTTTGATCCTATATACCACTGCTGCTCGATTTCCTTTATGCAAAAGATTAGTGAGTTAAATCAAGTACCTTGTTACATACAAATTGCTAAATGAATATTGCCATACCTTGGGATGACATTATACATAGTACCACTCTGTTGTTTGATGGCCACATTTATCTTGAAAATTATAGTTGGTAATTACCTCAGATGATCGTTGGCCATGTCCATGATGAAAACCCAAATAAGGTTATGGTTATGTATAATGTCACTAGGGATGGTAGAAATATTTTGGTAACCATAGCAATAAGATGTTTCTCTTGAAATTGCATAATACGACAACCCGAACACATAGACTCCGCTCAACCACATGTTTGACTTTGTCAAACCTAACTTAGTAGTCTGCTCTATCCAATGGACAACCACAGATCTTGGTTTACCATATTGTCCGTGGGAGGTATGGATACAAGATGATGCTGTCACAACGGAAAGGCACTCAGAGAACGGGATACCAGAGCTAACCCTTGGCCAGGTTATGCTCCCGGATGGATTGAGTGATGCTGGCTTTCCGGGTGGGGACTTCCGAAGATAGAGCATATAAAAAGTCTTGTTATCTTACCTCTGTCAACATACCAAATGGCGTGTGTCAAACTCGAGAGACAATAAGAGGCATAAATGTCATGTGGGTAAAGTTGGGAAACTCTACAGAGTTAAAATAAGAAAAATAATAATATAATACATCCATCGTAGTAAAATATGGCACATCAGGAAACATCGGTCATTTTATCATGGAGATGCTAGAATGAATCCTTTAACAATTTTACTAGTTGCCAAAGCAAGGCCTGAAGATTAATTTCCTACTATCAGGAACAAGATTGAGTTCACCCATCCATCAGATACTATGAAACATATGCCACTTCCTTTAAATTCTGTATCTATAGATATCTAGGATCTCTTTCATGTGACTTGCTGAATACCTCTTGTACTCATACTACGCTATCAATCTCAGGAGGTGTTAAAGAAGAAGGTCGAAGACTGGAGAATTAGGGTTACGACCGCACTCAAGCCTTTCCTGTGGGATTCCGTTGGACCTTCTTGCCTTAGGTAAATCGGTAAGTTTGTACCAATTTAGCATCTGGAGGTAACTGTAAATTATAACCTTGCTGCACTAACCCCTCTTTTTTACTTGTGAGCAGGCATGATACCAACCGCAACTGAAACCATGGGGAGTTGCGAGAGTTTCAACGGTCCCGTTTAAAAAATAAGGAGTACCCTAGTTGCAAACGAATAGGGTAGGGTCGTGACAACGATATAAGATGAAACGTGAAGCTAGGGTTACTCGACCCCCAACAAGTTACAAGCCGTCGGCGGAGGCCTGTCAGCAGAGACCCATTCTGCAGTGATGAGGTGTCAGACATATTTGGGTCAACCAAGCTAGAATTCGCAATCTTTGTGTGGTTGATCACACGCTTCATTTTGTTCATCATAGATGGCTCTTAACAAGATCCTTCTGCGGTGTTATCATCAACAAATCTTGTTAAACATCATCTGCAAGAGTTAGTAAATGTGTACAACTGTAGATACCAACTGTTGCCAACAATATCGTAGACGCCTATGTGTAAGAACCGTCTGCGACTTCTCTCATTGAAGATGGGCTTGATGAACCGTCTATGAGATGTCTTGATGAAGGTTTTTGTAGTGGTGTATGGAGATCTGTTCACAAATTCCATCCAATAAAGCAAGCTAGCGAAAATTTGACAGTGAATATTAATTAATATGTTTAGATCCATTATTTATACTGATAAACCAGAGTTGTACAGCCTACCCTACGCAATTGTTAAAGGTTGATTTAAATTGAATAAACTATAGTACTACATAAACCAGGGGTGGTTGTTGCTGTACAAAAGATACCGCAGTGTGCTGACACCACCAAGTAGCTGTGACTTACGACAAATTTTTTTTTAGGGAAAACAAAAGCTTTATTACTAAAACTTAGTGGGCAGATCGTCCACTACAGCAGCTGCCACTTGGGCAGGTACATTTGAGACCCAACTGAGGTTCTCATGAGGATTACATCGATGGCCTATCCTGGCCAATTCATGAGCCACACGATTTGCATCTCGACTACAAGCCAAGACCCTATATCTGGAGAACCACAATCTCATCTGGAGCTTCATATCCTCAATGACAGCCGCATACGGGGATGAGTCAACACGTCCACCGTCCACAGCATCAGCTAGGAGAGAGGAATCGGTCTCAAACTCCACCCGCACAGCCCCTATCTCTGATGCAATGCCTACAGCATTAATTGGTCATGGCGCATAGTTCTGCCCCAAACGCATCATGGACATCTTCACACCTCCCTGCCCTAGCCTGGATCACATCTCCAGCTTCATCACGGGCGACCACCCCCCATCCAGCAAAAGAGCCTCCTGGTGTGAACGCACCATCCACATTCAACTTGATCAGTTCTTTCCCCGGTGGTTTCCAGCTATTCGCTATCTTCTTCTTCTCCTTAGAACTGAACATTGCAAGATACTCAATGGTGTGTGCTTTTGTTCGTCGTATCAGCTCATCAGTACTGGTGAGGTGTTCTCCTTGGTGAAGTTTATTCCTCATGGACCACCATTGCCACCAGAATGTGATAATCATAACTCGACGCCTCTCATCTAAAGACCAAAGATAGTCCATCATTTTATCTGCCGGGCCAATCGGTTCCAACTGCTGTCGGCAGTCCTCGAGATCAAGAGCTCTCCAGATTGCTTTAACAGCATTGCATTTGACAAACAGATGGCCGCCATCTTCCGCTGCCCTGCTGCAGAAAAGGCACTTCGTGTCGTCTAGCTTCATTCCTCTTAACGAAAGGTTCACTCTCAAGGCCAAGGATTCATGTTGGACTCACCAGGCAAACATTCGGACCTTGTTTGGGGCTGGAAGCTTCCAAATCCTTTTCCAATCATTGGTCCCAGTCCTGCATAGGTCACTACTCGAGCTATGGCTCGGCCCTGGCGTCCCGCCTTTGTTTTGCTCCTCCTGCAGTTTATAGGCAATGCGTACTGAATGTTCACCTTTGCTGTCAAAATGCCAAGCCAAGAAATCTTCCATTCCTTCCCTGGGCGGGATTTGCAGTACGAGTCGTGCATCATCCGGCCAAAAGGTGTCATTCACGAGCTGCTCATCCCAATCTCCTGAAACCGGGCTTATGAGTTCACTGACCCGGGTCAACAAGTTTCCTCGTCGTGGCGTGATAACTGTCCTGGACCAAGCCCTTGGTATCCAAGGGTCCGACCAAATGTGAACCTGCTGTCCATTGCCAATTCGCCAAATGCAGCCTGCCTTCACAAGTTCCAGCCCGTGAAGAATGCTTCTCTAAGCATATGATATGCCATGCCGCGGCTCGGCGTTGAGAATGTTCCCATCCGGAAAATATTTGGCCCTTAGAACCCTCGCACAGAGGCTTTCCGGATACTGTATGAGGCGCCAAACTTGTCACGATAACATTGCCACGTTAAAACTATGGATGTCCCTAAATCCTAATCCACCCAACGCCTTTGACTTGGTTAAAGTTTGCCATCTAATCCAGTGAACTTTGTTGCTCTTGTCCATTTGACTCCACCAAAATCTGCAAATCATGGCGCTGATTTCATTACACAGCCCTTTTGTGAGATAGAAGCAAGACATAGCATAGGTGGGGATTGCTTGAGCAACTGCTTTAACTAGCACTTCCTTCCCGGCTTTGTTTAAAAGTTTTTCCGTCCATCCTTGAATGCATGCCCAGATTTTGTCCTTTATATACTCAAAAGCCTTCTGCTTGGATTTACCAATATACACCGGCAAACCAAGGTACTTCTGGTTCCAAGTCTCACTCTGAATTTCCATCGCATTCTTGATCTCACTCTTTACCTGCTGTGTTGTGTTTGGGCTGAACATAAGCGCTGATTTCTCCACGTTGATACATTGCCCTGAAGAATTCTCATACAGGGATAAGATATCTTTTAAGGCTGCCGCTTCCTCCCTCCTTGCCCGCACTAGCAAGACTGAATCATCCGCGAAAAAAGGTGGGATATTGCTGGCGCATTCGGACATACTTTCAGCCCATTATTTTTCCCCCTCCTCTCGGCATCATGTAGGAGAGCAGAGAGGCCCTCAATGCAAATGACAAACAAGTACGGAGAGAGGGGGTCGCCCTGGCGCAAGCCCCTCGTGGGCGTGATCTGTTCGGTGATATTCCCATTAACCTTCACTTGATACCGAACTGTCCTCACACACTTCATGATATTTTGTACCCACTCCCTCCTGAATCCTAGTCTGAACATCATGGCTTCCAAGAAATTCCATTCAACTCCGTCGTATGCTTTGCTCATGTCCGCTTTAACTGCAACAATGCCCTCTTTGCCCCCTTTTTTGTTCACCAAGTAGTGGGATATCTCATAAGCTATCAACACATTATCGGTTATCAACCGCCCTGGGACAAAGGCACTTTGGTTGTCAGAGATGATATCCGGGAGCACACCCTTCAACCTATTCGCAAGGACCTTGGCCACAATTTTATATAGGACGTTGCATAAGCTGATTGAGCGTAGGTCCTTGATCCTTGTAGGTTCTTTCACCTTTGGAATCAGCACTACCATTGTATCATTCCATCCATCCGGTATTTGTCCTCCATTGAGCACACTGAGAACCTCCTCAACTACCTTATCTCCCATCAGATACCAGCACCGTTTATATACTATGGCCGGCATGCCGTCAGGACCGGGCGCCTTTAGATCCCCTATGTGATCGAGTGCAGCCTTCACTTCTTCTCTAGTAAATTCCGCCGTGAGCACGTCATTCATATTTCTCGTGACTCGCGGTTCCACACATCTTGTGAGTTCTTCCACACGATCTCCCATAGTAGATGTAAAGAGCTCCTGAAAAAACGAACAGGCATAATTAGTTAACGCTTCCTCCTCCACTACTTCCTCCCCATTCTCCTTAATTAACTTCTACACTCGATTAGATTTCTTTCTCATATGCTCGTCACAGTTTACAACTGACAGCTAATACCGGTTACTAGCATGAAAGATGGTACTGTATAATAATGCATGAGCCAGTGTAATGTGCAAGATCATAAGAGTGGACGTCTTGGACACGGCTCCTTGCAATCTCGCCAATGACACTTACACAGGGATCCGAGCCCAAAACCATTTTCTTTCGGAATCAATAAGTCCCGAACGTGCCGCGTTTTTGCATCTCGCCCCGAACGCTGCATGCACCGTCGGATCGTATTCACGAATCTTGGCGCGGGTGCAGTGCCACGTCACATGTTCCAAGCGTTCGGTGTAGTCCAACCTCAGCCCGAACCATTTCCCTGCCACACTCGCTATCTCTTCTTCCCCCGTGCTTCCTCCCGATCCCCATTTGCTCTTTCTCAAAGCGGCGGCTCCGGCGACGGGTGCTGGCGGTGTGGAGCTCCCGACGGCTTGGAGCGGGGCGGCGGCGGACATGGGCTTGGCGTCCTCCAACTCCCACCCCGTCCCCCCCACCCCCACCACCCGTCCATCAAGATGGTGCTCAGGGTCGGCCGCCGCTACCTCTGCTCCGGCGGACGGTGGACCCCTCCCCCGCCGTGTCCAACGGGTCGGCCGCCGCTACCTTTGCTCCGGCGGACGCCGGTCCCGCATCTTCTCCGGTCGCCCCGACAAATTTTCCCTGCGGGATTCGCATGCCAGATCTGGGGCTTCTCCTCCGAGGGTTCATCGACGGCAATAACGGCAATAACGACAGCGGGGGGTCGCCGTCGGCATCGGCATGCACGGCTGCAGGTACAGTCTCTGCTCACCTCGCGGCAGTCCCCTCTCTTATCCCACTTTTTTTCTCTGCTCAGGTCTGATTCCTGCGCGTGCGCACTGGCTAGTCATAGTGGACGTCGAGTGCGCCTTTGCGGAGACGGCGGAGGAGGCGCGGCATCACGGGGCTGAAGGGGCAGCCGGCGGCGGCAGCACTGGTGGTGGAGCTCGAATTTCACGGCATGCGGCGAGGAGGCCGTCGGTGCCGCGGTGGAGGCCGCTCGGGGCATTCAAGCCTCTTTTCGCTGTTGCGACTGCCTCGACCAGGCGCTCATGGGCGCGACCGCGTCCGCTGCACAGGGGCTCACACTTGCCATCTACGTCTAGCTCTTTGGCTGAATGTGAGTGTTCTTTTTGCCTAAATCACGACTTAGGACTGAACGTGAGTGCTGTTTTTGCTCAGAGAAGAGGAGATGATCATACAGGAAATTTAACATCTTATAAATTTCGTAATAATGACATGGCATTTTTATGAAAAAATGATCTATAACACATGGCAATTTTGTGTAAAAATTATTGGACCGATGGCATGGCAAAATTTTGCACATGGCAATTTTCATGCAAACTTCACACATGAATGTTTGTTTGCTCTGACTACTTTTATGATGTTTTTGCCCTTAGCTTATATACATGCCAAAGCCACTTTTATTTTGCTTTTTAGCTATAAACATGTCATGGCAAATTTAGTTTATGGACCACGGTAATTTTAATAATTAGCCATGACAAATTTAGTTCATATATCATGGCAAGTTTTATCATGGCAATTTTTAAAGTGATTTTGCCATGGCAAATTCATTAGATGTCCCACGGCAAATTCAGTTTAATGCCCATGGCAAGTTTCTTTTTTCAAGACGATGTCAACTTGTTTTTTACCATGGCAATTTTTAAAGTGATTTTGCCATGGCAAATTCACTAGATGTCCCATGGCAAATTCAGTTTAATGCCCATGGCAAGTTTCTTTTTTCAAGACGATGTCAACTATTTTTTTTTACCATGGCAATTTTCAAAGTGATTTTGCCATGGCAAATTCACTAGATGTCCCACGGCAAATTCAGTTTAATGCCCATGGTAAGTTTCTTTTTTCAAGATGATGTCAACTATTTTTTTTTTACCATGGCAATTTTTAAAGTGATTTTGCCATGGCAAATTCACTAGATGCCCCACGGCAAATTCAGTTTAATGCCCATGGCAAGTTTCTTTTTTCAAGACGATGTCAACTCATTCGGGCTGGGGGGGTTCTCTGGTCGAACGAATCCGTTTGATTGATCTGCCCTCCGGTATGAACGAATTGTTCGGCGTCAGCGCCATATCGGGGTCCTTTTTATAACGAATTAGAATTATTTGTTTCTGTTTACAAATAAAGTCCATACATCACGGCAAACTTAGTGCTTGGACTGTGGCAACATAGTCCTCTTTTGTAGCTTATATTTTCTGCGATGAGCATGGAATTTTTTTCTTCTTTCTTTTGCAACATGGCAAAATCCCCATTCTATGGACATGGCAAACTTAATTTATTGACCATGGCCATTTTAATTCAAATATCATGGCAAATTTAACTTCTTTTATTTCCATGGCAACTTTACCATGTTTTTTTAATTCTTTCACTCACATGGCAATTTTACTAAAGGGGGATTTTTCATATTATTTTTTATTAATATCATGGCAAACTTTTTTTATGGGCATGGCAAACTTAATTTATTGACCATGGCAACTTAGAATTATTTATCTCTCTACATTTTTTCCATGGCAACTTTTTGATAACAAATTAGAATTATTTGTCTCTGTCTACAATTTAGTTAATGGAACATGGCAAATATAGTTTATGGATCTTTGGCAAATTATTGAAAAGATGACAATTTTTATTTTTACCGCGGCAGTTTACACATATTTTTGGACCAATATTGGACCATGGCAAAACTTCTTTTACTATGGGACCATGGCAAATTCAGTATATATATCATGTCAAATTTTAGTTAATGGAGCGTGGCATACTTTTGCCATTTTTTTTTCTTCCTTTTCCTTAATGTTTCTTTTTCTTTTTGTTTTTGCTATAGCATGGCCATGTCCTGTAGGTATTTTACTTATTCTGTAGTTTATCATGACATCTTTTACTGTTGGTACTTGTTGTTTACTTTTTTTTGCAGGTTTACCAGGAAGGCCCATCTAGGAAGACACGGGCCTACTGAGCCCAGCTGGCTGGCCGTTCGGACAGAACGCGCTACGGCACGAACGACCACGAGCAGTTCGGTCGCAGCTGGTTGGGGCCCGAACAAATCGTTCGGGATGACAACTCCCCGTACCGAACGTCAGTTCGTTATCGAGGTCCTTTTCTTTTGGCGAGAACGTGGATTACAAAAAGCAATACGCTGCACGCGTGGTTATTATAGGCTCACATCAATCTCAAGGCCCGCGCGGGCCATACCTTTGTCTCATGCCCCTCCTTTTTCACCCATCACGCAAGAGATTTTACGGTGCCGGCAGGTGGACAATGCCGACCGGTGTTCGTGTTCACATGCAGTAAAACTGTTACTATACCGATCTATTGACGAGATGTACAAAAATTTGTGTGCTCTTTAGACCGTGGACAGCACAACATGTTTTATATTTTTCCATGTGAGTGCGGTACACGGTGGACACAGTGCTGCTCCTAATAAATATACATGATTAAATGGTACTCCCTTCGTCTCAAAATAAGTGTCACAACTTTAGTACAATTGGGACGGAGGGAGTACATTGCAACATACACAGTGCCGCTAATCGGTCTTACTCGTCACATCCTAGCAACTTCATCCATCCACGGTTGGTCTGCGTGTTTAGAAGCAACAGTGCCAGCGTGAGCACACATATAACAAAAGTGTTATACAGTGCCAGCGTGTGTAAAACTGCTGGACGGGAAAAATGACCGCTTGGCTAGGGTTTAGCGCCCTGGGCGATCAGGTGGCGATCGCCACCGCCGCCGGACACTGCTCCGGCCGCGGGTGGCCGTGTCTCCGTATCTCTGCCACGGAAGGATGTCGGACTCGTCGCGGCACCGTCCCAGTCCTTTCAGATCTGGAGTCCGAAGCAAGTAGGAGTTCGGGGGAATCACGCCGCCCGGATGGGTTAGGGCTTCCTGACCCCTTTCCCAAGGAACGCGACAAACTCGCCTACATAAAGCAATCTAGGGTGGATCCAGAGACTGGCCAGAAACCGTGCAAACCACCAGCCGCCGTGCAAGTTTCGATCGTCTGTGATGTCCACGGCTGTGCAACCAGCGGGAACCAAGCCGAGTGTGTCCGATGTGAACCCGGAGGTCGGTGGGGGCGACTATGGGGCTCCCTCTGTGGATGCTACCCGCCCGAAGCCTTCCGTCGGGGTAACTGAGGCTCCTGTGGCGCAGAACCCGCGTGTGCAGTCGCTTGCTGTGTGGGGACAGGTGAAGAACATGGCGGCGGCGAGGGAGCCGACGCCAAGACCAGAGAAGGTGTTGCCGGAGGTGCATGGTCCTGAGGATTTCATGGAAGGGGAGGACGCTGCTGAGGCGATTGAGATCGCGGAGGTGGACCTGGAGGAGCCAGGCGTACTACAGGAGCAAAAGCACCCATGGACGATCATCATGCTGGTTTATTCTTTGGACCAGCCGACGCCACGAGCTTTGTTTGATAACATAGAGGATGGCTGGAGGTTGAAGGAGGACCTGGACTACATGTTTCTAGGTGAGAACAAGTATCTGGTTCACTTCGGATGCGAGGCTGACATGGCAAGAGTTTTGAGGGGAGGGCCGTGGCAATATGAGCATGATCCTCTTATCATTGATGCATACGATGGTATGAGGAAAACTTCTGAGTACAAGTTGGACAGTATCCGTATATGGGTACGTATCCTTGACGTTCCTATGAACTGGAGGACTGAGGCTATTGTGAAAGCGTTGTGTGTTAACCTGGGCACAATTTTGCAAACCGAGCTGGGTGATGGAGCACACAAGGGAAACTTTGTCCGCGTCCGGGTGGCCATCCCAGTTTACCGGGCGCTAGAGACGGCAGTGGCCATGAATGCTAGAGTTAAGGACAAGTTAACAAGGGTAGAATTCCAATTTCAGTATGAGAAGCTCCCCCACTTTTGCTATACATGTGGCTATCTTGGGCACGAGGAGAAGTTCTGTGGAAGAAGGTTGAAGGGTGGCGCGCCCGCGGGCAAATACAGTGGCAAGCTCCGGTGCTCCCCACCTAGGCGTTTCATGCAGCACTCCGGCACAGTCCAAGCGAAGGTGAACCCTACAGCTTACCGAGGACTGGACTTCTCTTCAGGTAGTAGCACTGGATCTACTCATGGCCAGGGGGGTCGGGGAGCACGTCGGGGTGGTGCTGGTCCTGCTCGCCGGAAGGTGCAGACCTATGGGGAAAATAGTGGGAACCCAGCCATCGATGAAATGCTTGCAGAACAGATGCGTCATATGTCCGGCGGCGACGCGGCCGTAGTGAACGAGAAGGAGGCAAGAGCTGCAGCTACGTACAGCCACACCTCGAGCAAGGATGTACAGCATTCCGGCCAGTCAAGACCCAGGAGTTCGGACATCATTCCAGCCATGCAAAATCACTCACATGACATAAGGATGGCCGAAGCGGAGCTTTCTGATGACCCATCAACTCTGGGCAAGCGCAGCGCTGGGGATAACCAAGTGATTGGCACAGAGGAAGTGGATGGAAACAAGGCCCTGGTCGTGTACTCTAACACAGCCACCTCGGCTGACCCTTTGTTTTCAGGTACGCCTAAAAACGCAGGACGGAAGGAGGCCATGAGGGACAGCGGACCACGGGAGGAGGGACATGCATTGATCAGGAGGTGCATGTGGAGACCAACACCCAGGAGGCAGCCGGCCCAGGGGCCGCTGGCGAACAGACGGGGCTGACGAAGATTAATGTTGATAGAGCTTTCTCGAGGAACGGAATTGTGGGAGCAGCGTGTTGGGACAAACCCCGGACCAGCTCGCCACTCATCTTCTCTCTCACTCGCTCAGACGAAGGTGGAAGGAGGAGCACACTGGACACAAGTTTTTCCGGCGCACAAACGCGCCCCGCCGCACGAACGGCCTTACATCACTGGGCACATACCCCGGCTCGGCTCATACCGTCACCGTGGCTCGGCAACACACCGGCACGCTACAAGCAGCACATGAGGGGGGTTTTATACCCGGTACACACACGCACGCATGACCAGGCCATGGCCACACACCGGCCACTAACACACGCACGAATGGATCACCCGGCCACTAACCCCACTAACCAACTACTAACAAGAACCACGGCCACGAGCACCACTCCACAAAGCTAGCTAGCTACGCTAACAACCTGCATGCATCTAACAAACTCACGCACGCACACGAGTCGGTCAAGGGCTCAAGGTACACATAGCTAGCTTATCCACACAACCATGTGCATGCACGGTCAAGTCATGATTATCCTAAGTTCCTAACACAGCGGGAGCTTTGTGCAGAGATCAGAATGGCGTCTATCTTGGTGCTTCTGCTATTGTGGTTAACAGTATAACTGATCCGAGCTGTTTAGAATCTCTTGCATGCAGAGAAGGGCTGGCCCATGCTGAGGATCTCTCCCTCCAGAATATTGTCGTCGCATCGGACTGTCAGGAGGTTGTCAATGACATCGTTCATGGATCAAATGGGAGCTACGCGGCAATCATCAGAGAGATCCATGATAGGAAATCTGTGTTTCATAGGTGCTCTTTTGTTCATAAGCATAGAAATTTTGATTTTGATTTTTGAGGCTCATAGCCTTGCAAAACAGTGAAAACACGCTACAACTCTAGGTATAGGTCGCCATGTCTGGCTGGGTCATCCGTATGATCCCAGTACTGTACCTGTAAACATTGTTACTTCTGAATAAAAGTTAGCATGTGTTTGCCTCAAAAAAAAAAAAAAGGCACGTACACTCTCTAGACTTGATGCTACTTAAGATAGATCATACATCTCAACAAAAGAAAAATATATCCATACTTAGTTATGTTTACACATCTCTGATCTAACAACCAAAATTTGCTAGGGAAATTAAAGCGTTCGAAAAGGTTTTGTGACAGCCGGGTTGATCTTTGCCTTGATTTTCTTGAGGCTCTCTGAATTTGCGCTGGTCGCAGAGTATGTTCTGGAGTCAATCCGTCCTTTGGCTTGAACACATTCAGGTTAAAGTTACCGGTTGCAATCTACTACTAAGCGCAATCCAATCACTAATAGAAAGATTGACAAGGCTTACCCATTGGCAATATAGTCCAATGGGGATCCCTTGCTGTACTGCCTGGCCAATGAGCAAGGTTGGTGGCTTGCTGCACACAAAACCAGCATAACTATTACAAAAGCCCTGGAAAATGACTAGCTAAAGAAAGTCTACAAGACATGCTGTGTGTTGAAGGCAGCAATACTAACCTGTCCAGAGCATCATGCTCACTCAAGTAGGCAAGACTGCCATTTTGGAAAATAGGAGGCTGTGATGGCTCACACCAGCTATTCCTTGTTGCTCCAGAAACTCTATGTGCTCTCTCAACACTCATCCCTTGAAAATGCAGTACATGTGGGCAAACATCTGAAAAGAGAACATAGAATGATCACCAACTATTGCTATCAGTGATCAAGAAGCTCACTGACCAGGAAATTCAATCCAAAACAAGGCAACAAGCTGTCACATTTCTCTTCGGTACCCCATATCATCATAACCTACAGAACTGAAGTCTTCTCTATATCAAAATATCTACAGAACTCATGGGGAATCTTGATATTTTTGTGTGCGTGTTCTGCTAAATTAGTCCCAGGTAATAATCACGATCTGATTCATTTCATGGAGTCTCAAATGGAGTGCCGACATCAATTATCTAAAAAGAGCATTTAAGGGGGAATCGATACTAAACTTTTCAAAGTATCGCACAATTACCTACAAAGTCGGTTGGTTGCCCAGCGCGCCTTGTGCCTAATCACCAATAAGGCCAGGCCCCTAAAAAGAATGTAGCCCATCCACACGGCCGGGTTAAAACAGAAACCAGTAAAGACCACTGGAAAAAATAGTGCGCTATAGCATATTGAGAACTGTCTCGCTAAATAAATCAATGTACAATGTCTCGCTAATATCACGCTATAGCGCGATATAGCACGCTAATAGCATATTTTCAGGCCGGCGCTATTTTGCTATAGCGCGCTATTTTTTTCCTTGGTAAATACACTATATTTCTGCGCACAGCAAACTCATGAGAGCTCCTTCATCAGCTCGGTTCCACGCACGATGTTAGAGCATCTTCAACCGGAACCCTCAAACCCCTCCCCCTTTATTTGTCCAGGTGGATAGTCTGGACATTGTCCGCACAAAAAATCCTCTTCAATGGACCCCCCCAAACCCAACACATATGTTCGGGCTGTACAGCACCCCTCAAACCCAGCCCATGTGTGGGATGGATTTGGGCCCGCCCAGACGCGTTCGCACACGTCCGCCATGTCGGACCCGACACGACAGATCCACCCCAAATCCCCCCAAACTACCCAAATCGAGCGCCCCCCTCCCCCGCGCAAGTCCTCCCTTTCCCGTGTTCGCGCCGTCGCCATACACCGTCCTTGCTCCGCGTCTGCACTGCCGAGCTCCTCCTCCATCCTAGCCGTCGACGCCCGCCCCGCCGTCCGCCCGCCGCCTTGGACCTTGGCTCGGTGGAGTTCGTGGGGGTCCCGACTGTTGCGGCAGCGAACACGGAGAGCATCGCCCGCAAGGACTAGCGTACCCGGTAGTGAGCCCGTGAGAAGGCCGAGAAGGCGGCTGCGGAGGAGGTCATCGACTTGGAGATCGCTGCGTCCGCTCCGGCATTGTCCGCCACACCCGCGCCCACGTCCGCGCCCTCAACCACGTGCCCGCCCTATGGTATTCCGGCTTCGTAATGGCGGGGCATCCCGGATGGCTTCACGCAGGACCCGGGTGCGGGCGTGGAAGCATCCACGGACCCGGCATACAAGTCACCGCAGCTCCAACGGTAGCGGACGACATCGGCAAGCTCCGGCAGCGAACGTGCCCACCAACTGTTCGAGGATATGCCTCATCCAAATCCGCAGGTTATTTTTTGCCCTATATGCATTTAGCGGACCAATTTTTGGATGGTAGTTTCATTGTAGTGCATGTTTAGGACTCCTTCATGATGGATATGGTAAATGACAGTCAAGATCCGCCAAATTATGATATGGATGATACAAATTCGCCTTTGTTTGATGTTGGGCAATCATCGGGCACTCAAAAAAAGAAGGCGAAGGAAGAGGAAATGCATACTCATCCCAAGAAGATATCTTGTTGTGTCAAGCTTGGTTGAACATAGGCATGGATCCTATATGTGGAACCAAGCAAAAGGGCACTAAGTATTGGGGGGAAAATCCACGTATGGTACCATGAACACAAGCAGTACAAGGAACCTCATCCAATCCATACCAACCGCAATGAGAGCTCTCTCCAGCATAGGTGGGCCGCCATCCAAGAATCCACGAACAAGTTTTGCGGTGCCTATGCTCAAGTGGTGAATAGGAACCAAAGTGGCATTGGAGTCAATAGCCATGTAAGTTTGGCTTCATCTCATTTCTTGCTTGCTTGCTTCATTTCTTGCATTATGTTGACGTGTGATTTTTCCTTGCTAGATGGGGTTGGCCGCCTCATTGTACAATCAAATTGAGAATAAGTCATTCATTTTGTCCCATTGTTGGTTGGAGTTGAAAGGCAAATCCAAGTGGGCAACCCTCTCTGAAGATCTCAAGAACCCCACCAAAAAGAAGTACAATGATGGCACAAGTTCCAACCAATCTATTGGATTGGATGATGAGGATGATCAAGGTGGAGGGGCAGCCGGACTTGCGACCGAGCCAAAGAGGAGTAGGCACTTGAGGGGGAAGAAGTGGGAGAAGGATAGGGCCGCGAGTGACGGCACGGCGACCAAGATATCGGCCACATGGACGGACATCTTTTCCAACAAATGGGAGGAATTGAAGAAGAGGAAGGAGAATAAGGAGGAGTGGTATAATGTCTTCTTGGATATTCAAAGAGAGAGGATGGAATAAACAAAAAAAATCGCACCTACGCACAACCAGGATCAATATGAAGATGCATAACGGGTTTTGATCACAATCGTTACCATCACCGAGTTGCAGCGGAAGAAGATCGTGTCGGTGTAGATCGTACTTGGAGTCCCTCGAACCATCGATGAACGATCCCGCGAACCGCCCACGAACAGTCCCTCGAACCGAAGACCGAAAGCACGGCCTCTCTACTTGGTTGCAAGCGTGCATCCTTCACGATCCGGCAGCGCTTCGCCGTCCAGAGCTAATTGTCGCCGAAGAATTAGAGGGAGGAGATTAGAACCACACTAGGCTTCTAATTATGAGGATTAGAGGAACTAGACCAAGCTCTAATCAGTCAACTAGGACCAACTAGAACTAGGGCAAGATGAACTAGAGGAGGTTCCAAAAACTTGTGTATCAAAAGAGCACAAATCCTCAAGTATATATAGGTTAGAACGGAGAGGGAGGGCTGCCACCAAGGGGGAAGGAGTCTCCCTTGGTGCGCCAGCCAGGAGGGGAGGAGTCTGACTCTTCCTCCTCCCCAATTCGGCCTCCTTCCATAAGGGAAGGGGGCGCCTCCCACTTGGGCCTTTATGGCCCAAGTTGCCTTCCACCTCTTGGCCTTTTAAGGCCCGTTGATATTAAATTAAATATAAAATTGTTCTAAATACTTTTAGATCATTTTATATATAATTTAACATCTCCGGAAACATTTCCACCTACATATATTTATCGGTAATACCCGGTATTACCCAATACTCTCCGAAACCCTTCCGGTGACCCCGAAACGCTTCCGGATCCTCTCGGAACTATTCCAAATATTAATGAAACAATTACACAAATATATTATCATCACTCCCATCCTACTAATACTCAGCAGATCGTGATTGCCTTAAGCTTGTGACCCCATAGGTTCGGTAACTCACAGACATGAACGAAACTCCTTCGTTCAATGACCGACAGCGGGACCGTGGACGTCCATATCGATCCCTGTGAGCACACGAATGATATTCGAGTGAACCTTTGGTTATCATGTGATGTTCCCTTTGCTTCGCGATACTTCACAAAACCCGGGATGCGTAGGTATCCTCCTGAGTCATCACATGCTGACTATACCGTTATCCTCGTTATCGGTTTCGTTCTTCTTTCTCGTTGTCGTGCTCCGGCATCCCCGTGACATAGTCACCTGTGTCTGGCCAGACGATGATGGATGCCGTCACACCGAGAGGGCCCTAAGAATATCTCTCCATCGTCGGAGGAGCAAATCCCACTCTCGAGCTATCTAGTCCCTTGTCAAACTTTCCGGTGAGACTGTAAGTTGTCGTTATGATCACCGTGTTACAGGTGACGTTTGAGCAACCCCAAAGCCCACCGTACGGTAAGAAGTGACTACGATACTCTCATGGTCTAAGGAGCAAAATCGCACGTTAACACTCCGTGTTATTACAATTGATTACAGACGATATTAACTCAATTCATAACAGACAAGTTTGGGTCGATTCAATATGATCGTTCTTCCAACGTCATAATCTGAATGCTGTTTTAGGACTATCGTTATACTTAATAATATCCTAAGATCCGGAAAACGTTATCACCAACAACACTTGAGCTAGTTTTAGAGGCGAGACTAGGAACCTTTATTATATCCGTTTATCATTCCACACGTGCATATGAGTTTTCCACTGAATCGCATATTCTAGGATCATAGCAGTTATAGCGTGAAACATAAACATTTAATTATGAATATGGAAATATAATAATACAATATTATTGCCTCTAGGGCATATTTCCAACAGTCTCTTACTTGCACTAGAGTCAATAATCTAGTTAGCACTTTTAACTTTTTACACCAATGGCAATCCGGTGTCAGTCCATGCTTTGCTTGTGGTATAGACTTCGTCCTATCGAATCTGACAATCTTCAGATCCGTGTGTATCATTTGCATTTCAATGCATCTGTCATGGTTTCACAAAAAATCATAACTTGTGTGAAACTGGCTTTGTATGTATTGAATCACTAGCAGGACCTATGATTTCTTAAACTGAGCTATGGAACCACTATTAAGAACAGTGTTCCATTTGCACAATCATCTAGAAATCATATCAAACTCATAAATGAACTTTTGATTCATCACCCTCTATTGTTACTTCTAAAGTGACAATATATATACTCGGCCATCTGTTGTAGAATTCACCCTAGTAATCTTATTGGAGCAATTCCAACTTATTGTGCCACCATTAATCATTTAATTGAAACTGAAAAATCGCTTGGAGCACTGATGAAGATTTTATCGATGTGCTTACTTACAACGAGCCTGTATTGATGTAACTCCTTATAACAATCTTTTCATCTTATTCGTATGCGAGAAACATGTCATTAGTACTTAACGACATTTTCACTATTATCCTATGATCAACAATTTGGTCATTCTGGTAACTTTACTCACAACTTACTTGGAGTACTAGACATATCTGGTTGTTTACATACCATGGAACATTTTTAACACAAGAGTGATTGAAATCATGTATTTCGCTCATCAGTACTTCAGGACACCGATTCTTACTTAAAACTCCTTCCATGTGACTTTGACAAGAAACTCTTGCGTATTTCATACTAAACTGATTTAGTATTCTGTCAATATGTAATTTTGGCTAAGCCCGATTAGGCACTACTATCTCCATAGATCATTATGCCTAATACCAAGACTATATGTTGCTTAAGTACTTTACCGAAAAACTAGTTTCAATAAAGTTTTAATCCGTGTCAAGAAATTTATATAATTTCCAATCAACAATGTGTCATGCACATACAGTGTTTAGAAATATTATGATGCTCCCACTTACTTTCTTGTAAATACAAGCATCTTTGCTTCTATCGATGAAATCATATTATTTGATCAATTCATCAAAACAAAGATTCCAACTCCACTATGCTTGCTTCAGATTATTACTGGATCTCTTGAAGTTTGCACACTTATTAGCATCCTCTGAATCGACAAAATTACCTTGGACTGTATCAAATATACAACCTTGGTTCTATTTCCATCTCATGGGAATCATTTTGACATCCATCTGTTATATCTCATAACTGAAATATTTAGTAATTACTAGTTTAATCCAAACTGATTTAAGTATTATTATGATGAGACAATCTCGTCATAATCAATTCCTTGATCTTGTCATAAACTATTTGCAATAAGTCAAGCATTATAAAACATTTTTATCTTTGTCAATCTATAGATCCATCACTACACTTTAGACATTAAGTTTTTCAGAGGGTCCATCAAGTTCTAAACTTGAATTATGTGTATGGATACTATCTCGAATTATTTTTGGCGTATAGCCAATTTCCGGAGTCAGGGCCCATCAACGCTTCTCTGTGTATTATAGGTTCATTGTTTGTTTCAATAATATTTCGTCTGCATACCATGAAGGTCTGCACGAATTTTCCAACTTATATGGTTCAGCTACAAGTTCGACTGAAGTCTATATATCTCATGTAGAGTCTTTCATATCAGTCGTGGTAGGAAATTCTAGAATCACTTCTAGCGTTTCTTTTCTTTGACCTGGTCACGAAGATTCTACAATCTTGTCGAGTTGCACTGTCCTCTCACTCACTCTTTTGTAGAAAATATTTTCTTCAAAAATTTTGCACTCTCTAGCAAAACTCTTTGCCTTGGCGTAGTGATAGAGGAATACCCAACCATTTTGGATAACCTACAAAGTAGCACTTATTTCAATATATTTGATGGCGCTCTATTAGTGTAAAAGCCACAGTCTCTAAAGCATCACATTAAAAAAAATATTGGCAAAATAATTAATGTCATCTTTGATCGCACCATGTCATACATAGCTTGATTACATCTACTCAAAACACTCTACTCTTAGTAGTGTTTATAGGAGGTGCAAGCAATAAAATATTTTTCACAGCTCATCAGACATTCGCTAAATTTGTAACTCAAATATTCTTTTCTACAATCTAATTGTAGAAACATAATTTTCTTGTTACAATAATTTTTACTTCATTCTAAAAATCTTTTGAAACATTTCAAAAAATCCAGATTTATGTCTGAATTAGTAAATATAAATATACTTGAGACATCCTTGAAGATAGATAAAATCCACTACTTGCAACAACACTTATTAGACTATATACATCAATATGCATATTTCCAATTATTTTGTTGCTCGTTCTTTATGGCCTGTGAACGGTATTTTAGTTTTCTTCACTATTTGAACGAAAGTTGCAAGTGTCAGATGATTCGCAATCATATGACTCCAAAATTCATCACTATGGAATTTCTCCATGCGGGTTTCTCCAATGTGACTAAATGCAGTGCTACACATATGCGGTATTCTTTTAGTCTTGCGACATTTAGCGTCAGTATTATGGATGTTCAATTCTATCATCAATATTCATAACTTACATCCTATTCACAATAGGAGTATGGCCCTTTTGTTCATTACATCGAACAACTACTATTCTCTTATGAACAACCTCCTTGCCACTTCTGTGCAATGGGCTAGAGTGTACAAAACTCTAAAATGAATTATGACAATAAATTCAGAGGTAATATGTTGATGAAAAATTATCATAACTTTTACAAGATTTTTAACACATATTCTAACCTCATTAATTTGTTGGTCATTAGGCCGTAGTAATTTTTGCATCGATTCGCAACAGCATGCAATCGAGTCGGTATCCTTGTGATCAACTTTTAACCACAATTCCCGAAGATTTTAGTGTTTAACAATTTAATCACAATTCTCAAGAATCACACTTTACTTGACCGACTTTCTTTACATCTTATAACTTGTATGACATTCATACCTGAGCTGGACATTCTAGTCTTCTTTTCTTTCCGCCTCTAAACTTTTTATAGTTTTACTTTCAATATTTCTCCCACTCAACAGAAGAATCATCAAACCTTTTAAGAGTGGCTTGAGCCCCGAACTTCCCTAGGCATGTAAGTCTTATTATATCCTTTGGTTTTGTTCTTTCTCTTTAAGTTCTCACCATCAACTCATGACTGGTGTTCTTTCGGATCTTACACATTTTTGTCTCAAACATAGTTGAACACTTCACTACAACTTGCAAACAAAACACTTCTTCAGATATCATATATCTTTTAACCTTTGTTTGTTTCTGAAAACAATTTTCAGTTCCAAGAATATCACATAACTATCCCAAACATTTTGAAGTTCGGGTTTCTCGGAAGCAAGCAGACCGTAATGTAATTTTTAACCTTTTGGATCAAAAGACGTAAGTCTCGTCATCCATAGCATTTAGCAGGAGAGCATTGCAAGCATGCAGTAGGACAAAATCCTTCTTGGCACTCTTAGAGGACAATCCTCTCAATTGTAAAGGATTCAACCAGATAAATAACAGTCAATCAATTTCAACAGCAAAGGTGGAACTGTGAGCCATAATTCTACAACTATAATGCAAGCTACACATAGACATAGTTAATAATTATTTTGCACTAGTGATTAAAATTAATTAATACATAATTATGCTCCCACTCAAATCAATATCTCTCATAATTGATTTTAAGTGATTCAAGACCCTGATCTGATTCACAACCATTGATGTGGACATCACTGATGACGTGAACTTCAACCGGTAGGCAAACTTTTGCCGATCATATCACCATATGACTCTTATTTATCTTTCGATGCTTCGTGCTCCGAGGTCAGAATGATTCTGCCAGAACTTCAAGACAACTGAGTGTTATCTGCTTGCTCGGTCTGACCTTGCCCGCCTTACACTTCACGATCTGTTTCTACTCATGTGGACATGACGTACTCCGGAAAGTCACATGTTATAGACGGTTGCAACACTGGGAAGAGCACCTTTTAACTTGATATTTACTGTGAGAGATTAACCTAATAATTGACTACTGCGCAATCAAAGGGTGCAAACAACAAAGGGATAAAAATCTCAGGCAATTCATAAAAGCATGATATGGTATAGCCCTTGGCGCAGGGAATCCTCCATGATCATCTTCAATCTTCTGTTGAAGCGTCGTGACGGCCAATATTTCGTTGCCGTGGCGGCATTTCCAGAAAACGTTGCCATGGCGACCATTTCAGAAAACGTTGCCGTGACATCAAATTCAGAGATTCCGCCGTGGCACGAAATTATAGCTTCTCGTCCCGCACCTGGTACACCTTCTCCTCGTCGGGGTCTTCTGTGTACGTGTGCCATTGCCACCTGTAACCTGTAGGCTATCTCTACTATATTTACATTAACGTGGCAATCTCATGGCTCCAGCCATCATGCCGTGACGCGCAGGCCACTTAACATTACAACATATAACCATCTCATACATAAACTCATTATCATGACCAAGGCTATACCACATCATATGCATACTCTGCAAAACCAAGTTCGATGTCCTCTAATCGGTTTTAGCAAAATTTTAGTTACGCGGTTAACCAATTTTAACAAATAATACTAGCTACCTACGTCCACAATATAGGCGATAATTCTTGATGCTAGATTAAGTTTCGGGGTGTGTGAAAGAAGAGATTTAATAAAAAAATCCCCCACACTAAACTTCGTCAAATACGCATGACCCCCTAGAAGATCGTTCATCTTCATCACCCTCTTGTGTACGCGACGGTTCACTATTCTAGACTATGGTGAAGCCCAAGGAATTGTTAGCAGATCGTCGACAACCAGAGCCGAGCGATTGTCAGAACCTTGTGAAAAGCGACACCATGCCGTCAATGAACTGAATCGAAGCAATGTTCGAGGGAAGCATAGCAAGAACATCAACCCTCACAATCACATGTGATCTAGATCGCAACCTGCACCTACTCATAAAACCGCTCATGATGCCACTGTTGAGAAACGTGGTAGAAAACAAAAAAAATCGCAACCAGGATCAATATGAAGATGCATAACGGGTTGTGATCACGATCGTTACCGTCACCGAGTTGCAGCGGAAGAAGATCGTGTCTGTGTAGATCGTACTTGGAGTCCCTCGAACCGTCGATGAACGATCCCGCGAACCGCAAGTATATATAGGTCAGATGGGAGAGTGAGGGCTGCCACAAGGGGGAAGGAGTCCCCCTTGGTGCGCCAGCCAGGGGAGGAGGGACTCCTCCTCCTCCCCAATTCGGCCTCCTTCCATAAGGGAAGGGGCGCCTCCCACTTGGGCCTTTATGGCCCAAGTTGCCTTCCACCTCTTGGCCTTTTAAGGCCCGTTGATATTAAATTAAATATAAAATTGTTCTAAATACTTTCAGATCATTTTATATATAATTTAACATCTCCGGAAATATTTTCCACCTACATATATTTATCGGTAATACCCGGTATTACCCGATACTCTCTGAAATCCTTCCGGTAACCCCGAAACGCTTCCCGATCCTCTCGGAACTATTCCGAATATAAATGAAATAATTCCACAAATATATTCTCATCACTCCCATCCTACAAATACTCAGCAGATCGTGATAGCCTTAAGCTTGTGACCCCGTAGGTTCGGTAACTCACAGACATGAACGAAACTCCTTCGTTCAATGACCGACAGCGGGATCGTGGGTGTCCATATCGATCCTTGTGAGCACACGAATGATATTCGAGTGAACCTTTGGTTATCATGTGATGTTCCCTTTGCTTCGCGATACTTCATAAAACCCGGGATGTGTCGGTATCCTCCTGAGTCATCACATGCTCACTATACCGTTATCCTTGTTATCGGTTTTGTTCTTCTTTCTCGTTATCGTGTTCCGGCATCCCCGTGCCGTAGTCACTTGTGTCTGGCCAGCCGATGATGGATGTCGTCACTCCGAGAGGGCCCTAAGAATATCTCTCCATCGTCGGAGGAGCAAATCCCGCTCTCGAGCTATCTAGTCCCTTGTCAAACTTTCCGATGAGTCTGTAAGTTGTCGTTATGATCATCGTGTTACATGTGACGTTTGAGCAACCTCAAAGCCCACCGTACGGTAAGAAGTGACTACGATACTCTCATGGTCTAAGAAGCAAAATCACACATTAACACTCTGTGTTATTACAATTGATTACAGACGATATTAACTCAATTCATAACAGACAAGTTTGGGTCGATTCAATATGATCGTTCTTCCAACGTCATAATCTCAATGTTGTTTTAGGACTATCGTTACACTTAACGATATCCTAAGATCCGGAAAATGTGATCACCAACAACACTTGTGAAAGTCTTAGAGGCGAGACTAGGAACCTTTATTATATCCATTTATCATTTCACACGTGCATATGAGTTTTTCACTGAATCGCATATTCCAGGATCATAACAGTTTATCATTTCACACGATGATTGAGAGGGAGAGGATATACATGGAGAAGATGAACAAATGGCAAAAAAATGGAGCTTGAGAAGGCGAAGGCATTTGAGACAATTGAGTTTGAGAAAGAGAAGATGAGACTAGCGAGGATCATGAAGGAGTCGAGGATCATGTTGGTCGACATTAGCTTCATGGATGACGAATGCAAGAAGTGATTCATCAACCAAAAGAAGGAAATCAACGAGCGCAATAAAGGCGATTGAGGTGTATCGCATATGTACGAATTGTTGAATTTTATTTGTTTTGGATTATTTAGGTTTATGTTGAATTGTTGAATTGTTGCTATATTGATCGAATGAGCACATGATTGCATGGGTTTGAGGTTTTGGAAGTGGGGGGTGTAGTTGCCCAGGCCGACAAATAGGGGTTGACTGGCTCCTGTCCGCGAACACGGCCGAACGTATCCGCGGACATATGGGGGCCAAATTAGGCAAATATGGTTGGAGATGCTCTTATTACAGGTGGAGCTCCTCCCTACTACACACGTACGGATACTATGTGCATAATTTATCTTGTAGTTATGAGAATCACACACATCAATAAATTGAAATATTTAATCACGCGCCGCCCGAACGATCGAGGCAAGAATTTCGTTAAAAGACTTGGTGGTGGCGGGCTGGGGCGCGGCGGCACTCGCCTGCTGGAGCTGGAGCTGCTGCTGCTTCAGCTGGTCCTTGGCTTGCTTCTTGCGTTTGGCGAGGTCGAGGTCGCGCTCCATCTTGCAGCGATACATTTCGGCGAAGGTGATGGGCTCCTCCACTATGGTCTCCTCCCCCTCCCTCACCACCAGTGGCCACACCCTCGCGTCCGGTGCCGGGTTTTGGAACGTCGCGATCGACAACTTGCTGCTCTCCTCGTTCACCACCGCCTGGTGGTCCACGTTCTTGAACCTCCCATTGCTCAAGTACTGGAAAAAAATAAAATTAAGCACATGCAGCTACAACCAAAAGTGTTCAATCGGTGATCGGTCAATGCAGAGAGTAATACTGACTTGACCGTGGTTGCCGAGGTTGACGACGAATGGGCTAGAGACGGGCTAGACAGTGATCCAGGTCTTGCCGCCATCATGGGTGGCCTGGAGGCCGCCGCCGAGGTCTTGGAGGAGGGGTGTGATGGTGCCGGGGTCGGTGTGGCGCTTGAGGCCCAGGGTGAGGTCAGGCTGGGGGCACCGCGGGTAGAAGTTGACCACCACCTTCTGGTCCATGTCCACGCACGCCTTGGCCAGCGCCTCCGTCTCCAGGCCCATCGCCTCGGACAGCACGCCCAGCAACTTGCACGAGGCGACTGCAATGAGCAAAAATGTAACTCACCGGCCTAAACGACGAGCAAACACTCGAACGTGAGAGCAAGGGATCACCCAACGAATGGTAATTGAGGGTTGGCCAAAGCAGGATCTATGGTTCGGTTGCTTTTCTTCTCCTGATTTTCTGTGTAATTCTTCATGAAGTTTTGCGTGAGTTGAAAACCTCTCACTCTGAAGGAATTTTGCTTCAGTTGGACTATTCATCCTTCCCGAACGCAGCATACAACTCCCCGTTGTACTGCGCTCTTCAAGTGTGCTTCTTCCCCCTTCTCCCTCTTACCATGGCAAGTCCTTGGGAAATAACTCCGATGGGCAGAAAAAGGAAGGCGTTAAGAGACCCTCCTGGCCCAACCCTAGACACTCTAAGATCCTTTGCCCCATCCTGTGGCGGAGCCAGAAACTCAATATAGAGTGGGCCAAACATGTCATATAATGTTAGAGGGGGCCAAATCACCTAAATCTAGCTAATTTTGTTTGATAAATGAAGGATTTGAAGCACATATAGTTGTATTTGTGAGAGCATAGGGGGGGCCAAGGCCCCTGCCTCCACCACTGGCCCCATTAGCCGCTGGCTGTACCGCTCCACCACCGCGCGCCACCCCGCCGGCTTCTCCGGCCACCGCCCGTAGTCCCGCGCCTACACCGCCTTGCCATACTTAAATTCTTGTGAGTTTTTGAATGAGAGAAGTCCATATTACCATATTACAACCTTGAACCACCACCAAAGTCTAATATACAACCCTGAACTACGAAACTGTCTATTTTATAACCTCGAACTTCCAAAACCGGACAAGAAACAACCCAGGACTGGTTTTTGACTTTTTTTTACTGGTTTTGACTGGTCAACAACCAAGTCAGCCACCACGTCACCCTGTTTTTGACTGGTTTTGAGTTCCAAAATTTGAAGATGTCAAATTTTCCCAGATTGAACATATGGGTAGTGTGGATTTTTTATTTTTTTGGAATATTTCTGTAAACTTTTTTTTTGGCCAAATTTTGAGCCGTTTTTGGGCAAAATTTGGCCAAAAAAAAGTTTCCAGCAAAATTCCAAAAAATTCTCAAAAATCCACACTACCCTTATATTAAATCTGAGCAAGTTTCAAGAAGTTTTACTGAACAGAAAAAAAAAATAGAAGCAAAATTCAAATTGAAGAGCATTTTGGCTCAAAATTTGGCAAAAAAAAAAAATCAGAAAAATTCTCAAAAATCCACACTACCCTTATATTGAATCTGTGAACATTAGCAAAACTTCTTCAAATTTTGGAAGTCAAAAACAGGGTGATGTGGCGGCTGACTGGATGTTGACTGGGCTGTTTACCAGTCAAAAACCAGTCCAGAGTTGTTTCTTATTCGGTGTTGAAAGTTCGAGGTTGTAAAATAGACGGTTTCGTAGTTCATGGTTGTATATTAGACTTTGGTGATAGTTCGAAGTTGTAATACGGACTTTTCTCTTTTTGAATTAATAATCTGATTCATTCGCTACTAATGTGATAGTGTATATATTAACGTACTGATCTTAATTACGTAACATGCATGTACCTGGAGGTGGCTGGAGACGATGAAACCGCCCTTCTTGCCGCCGGACATGTCGTACCGGAGCTTGTCCTCGGCGGGCAGCGCGAAGAACTCGCGGGACAGACGCGTCATGTCGACCATGAGGTCGGCGTCGATGCCGTGGTCGACCACCTGAAAGACGCCCCAGTCCTCGCATGCGGCGGCCACGCAGTCCCGGATCGCGGCCTGGCGCTCGCCGTCGATGCCGTGGAGCGAGATCACCGGCACCGCGTCGCTGAAGAGGTTGTGCGCCACCTTGGGCGGCTCGTCCTCGTCGCGCACGAAGGACGGCCTCACCGTCGCCTCCCAGGACGCCGCCATGGGCAGGAACGTCGTGTTGCTCACCGGCGCCATCGCTACCTACCAGTTATCAATCCGTATGCGTCGCGACCGGCGTCTCCTCTCTCTCGCTCGTATGAATATGATGGTTTGTTTCGTGAAGGGCTCGGTCGGTCGTTTGGGCTGTGGTTTGTGGAGTGCGCAAATATACAGGGGGAGTAACGTAACGACGATTTTATGATAATAAACGTAACGACGGGAAATTAATTAGAGCGACATGCATGCATGTTCCCTATACACAAAAAAGAGTCATATGCATTTTATCGGGTTCTTTTCGTCGATAGCGACTCAATTGTGGGATATAGGGTCGTGCTTTAGGTCTCCGGGGACAAATTCACTGTTTTGACCCTTTTTGGATAGTTAAGTCGGATCTGACCCCGGTTCGAAAAAATTTCCCGATCTGACCCTTTTTCCTACCGCCAGATACCTCGGCGGTAGGATTGTGAGGGCTACCGCCAGGTAGTTTGGCGGTAGGTATGCCGTTAGGCTGACGGCGCCGTCTGCCGTGCTGGCGTGTACCTAAAACCCTACCGCCATGATATCTGGCGGTAGGATTTCTCAACCTACCGCCAGAGTATATGGCGGTAGGTGTTCACACCCTACATAGTCGGTACTGGAACGGTATCTCCCCTTGTTTTTTTGGTAGGGTTTCACACCCTACCGCCAGGTCCCATGGCGGTAGGGTTTCACAGATACTGGAACGGTATCCCCCGCTGTTTTTACGGTAGGGTTTCACAGCCTACCGCCAGGGATTATGGCGGTAGGATGTGCTATCTTACCGCCGCGCTATCCGGCGGTAGGGTCAATCACCTTCATTTTTTCCCCTATTGGATTGTCTATTGTCTAACAAACATAATTCAAGGTCTTCACAGTACAAGCAGGAATATTGTAGACTAACAAACATAAATTAGAGCACCTAAGAGAAATAATTCAAGCAGATAGTTCATCACAGTACAAGCAAAGTTTCTCACATAGCAAATAGTTCAACATAGTCTACATAACAAATAGTTCAACGAGAAAGTTCACTTGCTCCTCCCCCTCTTGGTTTCACTTGCTACTAAGTTCAACTAAGGAAGCAACTTCACTTGCTCCTTCCCCTCTTGGAGGTACGGTCCTCATTGTACTTTGAACGGGTCTGAAGACCCGTCTTCTTGCGCTGAGGAGGACGCGCTCTCTGAAACGGCGATGGACTACTCCAATCCTTCTTCGGCTTGTTCCTCTTCTCAAGCTGAAACTGGGTTGTCTGAGTTGGTGGAGGTCCGTCATCCTCGTCGTACTCCTCCTCGTCATCGCTTTGTTCCTCCTCAATCTCTTCTGCTTGTTCCTCGTCGTCTTCTTCCTCTTCATCTTGTTCTGCTTGCGCCTCGCAGTGTTCTTCCTCTTCTTCCTCTTCATCATCGTCGCCCATTGCAGAGGAGGTAGCACACGCAGAGAAGGTAGCACACCCAAGCAGGCCCACCAGATTGCGACATTTCTTGACGAACTTCTGCAATATGGATCAAGTTTATGTTTACAAAAGAAAATGAACTTAAGAAAAAATGTAATTGTAGGATGCTGGATGTTACCTTCACCGTTGCCCTCAACTTCGTCTCACTATCTCGAGTTCCTGGGATGGAACTTAGCGCATCCGAGCCTTCAAAAATGCTTTTGTTCAGCTCCGAAGACTGCAAAACAAATGATTAGACACACTCAGTACGGTAAACTTCATCCAACAGCCGGTTGAAAACAGACAAACACGACTTACAACTCTGTTCATGAGGGGTGCATACTCCCTAAATCCACTGTTGAGCTCTCTGATGCTCTCATTGTAGGCTTCATTCTCGGAGCAGTCATCGTACAGTTCTTCGGCATCTGCTGTCGTCCACTGGGGCCTCAGGCGCAAACGATACTTCGTGCCATCGTCATACCACCGAAGGTAATCCTCGAATTCATTCCAGTCGATCACTCTCCTCTCGGTATCTTTCCGACATTTCCACTCGTTCCATTCCTTCACGTATTTCTCATGTGTCTCTCCCCAGTTTACGATCGACTGATTCTTCTGTCTGCTCATACTACAAGGCATAGGAAACGTCATAAGAACGTATGTAAAACATCATAACAAAAACAAGGAAATAGAAAACATTGCAGTGCACTCACAGGTGTAGGTCCAAGCCACCGGTGTCCATGCGAATGTCCGGTGGGGTATGTTGCGCCTTACCAAACTGTGCGGCAACGCGATGTGGCATGTGGTACTCGACAGCATAAACACAAATCATGGGCACCTTGCACCGCCAGAAAAGCCTGTCCCGCGTGCACATCACGTTCAGCTCGAACCCCCACTCTCGTGATTCATACGGTTGCCAAATAACCTGGTACCAAAAAATGGTAAGCTCAAGTGAAAGTGCCGTCGGAAATTTTCAAAATCTAGTTCGTACCTGGAAAGCAGT
Source organism: Elymus sibiricus (assembly GCA_039707655.1). NCBI lineage: Eukaryota > Viridiplantae > Streptophyta > Magnoliopsida > Poales > Poaceae > Elymus > Elymus sibiricus. Next base: position 514,167,052 of record CM077666.1, read on the forward strand.
CAGAGCATCAAACTCGTTGGTGAAGATCTTGTACAAAGCCTTGTTTGTGCCAGAGTAGACACCCACCACGTCCCAAGCGTACGCGACGGTCGGGCACCGAGTACCATCGTCATCTTCGCCATAGTCTTTCCATTCCCGCGGTTTCAGTTTCTCCGGACGGCCCACCGGGATTCGCTCCCACATCCAAATGGAGAGAGCCCATGCACATCCGCACATACCAGATTTTTCTTCCGTCCTCTGGGTTGCGTCGTCAAGCTACCAAACACAAGTTGATGATCAGATGACATAATCTAAAGCAGCACACTTCAATGAAAAACAGTGAGATACTTTCTTACCGAACGGTATAGGTAAGCGAGGCCAGCGGAACCCCAGCTGTACCCTGCATCCCAGTCCGCTAGGAAGTCAAGATACATCCATAGGGCTGTGTCCCCAGAGCAGTCTGGAAACACGACCTCTGTGAGAAGATACCACAGGTAGGCCCTGGCGTACTGCTCCACCACCCGGGGTTCGACACCATCCGGGCACTTGCTCCGGTGCTTCAGGAGCCAGGGCAGCGGTACGCCGGAAGTACGGTTAGCCTTAGCGGGGGGGGGGGGCAGTCGCCGATGAGGGCGGTAACCCTATCCTCCCAGTGAGCCCTGTCAACTCGGCCAGTGAGAGCATGACCCTCGATCGGTAGGGCAGTAATCATCCCCCAATCCTGGAGGGTCACCGTCATCTCTCCACATGGAAGATGGAAAGTATGTGTCTCTGGCCGCCACCGGTCGATCAAAGCTGAGAGAGCTGAGTGGACGAGTGTCGGCGGCTTACGCTTGAACTGCAGGACAAAACCCAACAGCCCGGCTCTCTTGTAGAACGGCGCGTAGCGATCGTCATACACCATCTTAGCGGTCGTCCCATGAGCTCTCATCCGCAGTGGCGGGACCATCTGTCAAAATGAAGAACCAAATATTTAATAACTTTATTCTCAATGAAGAACCAAAATGAAGAATCAATGTGAAAGATTTGGTTCAATGACGATAATTACCACTCCATTCTCAATGAAACGAGCACGATGACCCTTGTCGAACGCGGGGTCAAGCATGGTATACTTAGTACCGATGGTGTCCGGAAGAGGTGGCCTCCTAAATAAGCATAAGCATAAGTATAAGCATAGCCATAATTAAAATAACATTAGCATAATTCACCCGTAAACATGATTCTCATAAGCATGATTCATTATTTCATTTTGCATAAGACTGTTTTAACACTATTCATTTATTTCTTCAATTTGTCAATAATAAGTAAATACATACAATGTATTCCTTCAACAAGTATCATATCAAAGGTTCATCACATTCATGATGCATCATATCACAAAGATTCACAACAAAACAAACATATGAATTTATTCCTTCAACATTCATCATATCAATATTTTTTTTACATTAACTAGGGTTCATCATCAAAATACATACAATCTATACAACAAGTAAATACAAGTACTAATCCAACCTCATAGAACACACATCAAGGACATTGATTAACATGTAGAGCTCAACCACATCCGGGACACACATCACTCACAATTAACAGCGCAAAACGGGTAAAAAATAATAGCACAAAATTACTTAGAAGAAAAAAAGGGGATAGGGGCTGCCGCTGCTCACGGTCTTATCCACAGCGCTGTCGGTCGCTAGCCGGACGACAGCGCGCTGTCGGTGGGCCGTGCGACGACAGCAAGGCTGTCGGTGGACCGTGCGACGACAGCGCGTTGTCGGCGTACCGTGTGACGACATGCATATATTTTTGAATTTTTTTGAAAAGGGCATATATTTTGCGAATTTCTGGAAAAAAAACATATATTTAAAAAAAATCGAGATATTGTCCCTTTTAAAGAGGAGAGTACGTAGAGATACTAGCCGTGCATGAGTCTCGATCTTCATCACGACGCATGAAATACGCCTTGCTTCTTCGTTTCCTCGAAGAATTAAAGACCTTTCGTGTTAACCGGGTTAACAATCTATTCCTTTTCAAAGACCGTCTGCTAGTAATTTATTCTTTGGCAATCTCCAGGTACATACAGTATACATACTTTTTTGCCGGCAAGGAAAGAATAATTTGTTTCACCCACAAGCTGATGATCAGATATATATAGACATGAATGCATGCACCACAACAGAGTATTCAGTTGACCCTCTTGGCCGTGTTCTAGTTTATACATCATCAGTTACTAGATGTCGGGACTGTCAATTGACGACGCGGATGGTAAACTCTCTAATATTTCAATTTGATCTTCAAATTAAATTACTTGATCTATTGTAGAAATGAATGCGATGGCATTTGTGTAGTACGCAGCTCGATATCCTTGTGTGTTCTCTAAAATAATAGACTCCCTCCGTTTCACAGATGTATAACGTTGGTTAGTTTAAAATTGCACTAACCAACGTCATATATACATTTGTGATCGAACAGATAGATGGTGGAGTAGTAGTATTAAAGCAACCGTACATATATACTCCACTTAGAAATGTTAGTATTTCTGAGTTTGATGGAAACCAAAGTTTATAGAAACAGAAAGTTATATAGATTTAACTGATGAAAACAATGGAATCTGGTGAACTAACTTGCATTTGTTTCCGGTTAGTTCATATTTGTGCTAGCCTGTGACAAATGAAAAGAAACGGACACCGTACTTTTTGTTTTTCGAAATGGCATCATGTAGAGATACTAGCCGTGCATGAGTCCTCGCGCTTCTTCATCATGACGCATGAAAGCATGTACTGTATGTCGTCGTAGCGGGGGCAGCTTTCTTCCTTTCTTAAAGACCGGGTTAGCAATCTTCTCCTTTTTTTAACGGATTTGCTAGCCGTCAGCTGACTGAGATCGTGCGTCGATCTCAGTCAGCTACGGGAGCCGTCCGATCTGGATTCGACGGACGCGGCACTTTCTTCCTTCTTTGTTTCTTCTCCGGCGACGGCGAGGCAGTGGCGGAGCGCGGTGGCAGGGCGGGCGGAGCGACGCGTCGCGGGTGGAGGTTCTGCCGGCGGTGAGCGTGTTTCAGGCGTTAGGGTTGGGGGTTGTCGGGGTCGCCGCCGGCTCCGGCTATAGAAGGGGGGTCCGGCGAGCGGCGAGGAGGTGGTGCTATGGCGGCTTTCGGGTCCTGGAGGCGGCGGCGTGGCGTCGTGGAGTCCGGAAGAAGATGGCGTCTCGTAATGTCTCGTAGTGTCGGGAGGGTGAAGAAAGCTGCCGATCGTTGGATTCCAATCCAACGGCGTGCGTCGTTGACTGATCCAACTGCTGAAAATCAGTCGGCTGACGCCGCGACAGAGCCTTTTTTAAAGACCGGCTAGGGCCAGAATTTATTCTTTGGCAATCTCCAGGTACCAACATACTTTTTTGCCAGCAAGGAAAGAATCTGTTTCACCCAAAGCTGATCATATATATAGACATGCATTCATGCACCACAACAGAGTAGTCATCTGACCCTTGACCGTTCTATAGTTTACACATCATGATGTCGTGGCACTCGGTTGATGATGGTGGTAATCTCTAATATCTTTGTTCTTCAATTTGGTCTTCAAAACTAGTTTCAATTTGGTTAGACATGTGTAGAAATTAAATGAATGCGATGGCATTTGTGTACTCGATCCCTTGTGTGCGGTGTTGTCTAAAATAATACTCCCTCCATATCAATTTAATTGACATTGGTTAGTTTATTCTTGAACTAGCCAACGTCAATTGGTTAGTTCATTCTTGAACTAGCCAACGTCAATTAAATTGATACGGAGGGAGTGCTAGTATTAAAGCAACCACTCCTTTCATTTAGAAATGTTAGTATTTTTGAGTTTGACCGAAACCAAAGTTAAAGTTTTTCACCTTAATTTGACTGTCAACAGACAAAAAAAAAGATTGATAATATGCAATTAATGTTGCTGACTTTATTGTGAAACTAACTATCGAAATATGCAACTCTTTCCACGTACATAGTCTATTATCTAACGTTGATAAATCCAGATGCCGCCATAGGTCCCACCGACAAGCCCATGCCTCCTCGTGAAAGGAGGCAGGACGACAACGACGAAGTACCCAGGGTGCGGTGCGCCAAAGAGGCCGGCGTGAGCTTCCAGGCCAAGAAACACAAGCAGAAGTACAGAGTCACGACGACGCCGCCGCCGCCGACCTTCTTCCACAACGTCAGTTTCCGCGTCGGCATCTGTGGCGACGGAGTCCTCGAGATACCACCGCTGGAGCTGTACGACTACAACGAGGTACTGTTCAGGAACCTCATCGCGTTCGAGCAGACGACCTACCAGCACATGCCGGGCATCGTCACCTCCTACGCCCTCTTCATGGACTGCCTCATCAAGACGCCGGAGGACATGGGGCTCCTCCACAACAGCGGGGTGCTGGTGAGCCATATGAGCGGCACCAGGGCTGCCGCCGCCACGGGCTTTTTCAGCCGCGTCTGCCCGCAGGCTCAAATCTTCTGGGACCAAAACTACCTCGAAGTGATGAAGGCCGTTGCCAGATACAGGAGCACAGTGTGGCGACTGTGGCGACTATGGGGAGGCGCGCTGGTTCGCAATTACATCATCAATCCCTGGGTGACCACGTCGCTCATCGCCGCCTTTCTCGTGCTCCTTCTCACCTTTCTGCAGACATTCTTGGCTGTCTACTCCTACTACAAGCCACGTACGTGCAATTAAATATTGAAAAATTGATTTCACGTGTCAAAATTATTAATTATTTAATGTCTTGTACTAAGTAGTAACTTGTCTATGTTGAAAATAATCCTTGGGTGCCAAGTTTAGTATCTCTTTTGTTTGGTAGGTAGACAATTAGCATTTATGTGGTCGATACAGCTTGATTGTAGTAGTAATTTACTTTCCTAAGAGTGTGATTTACCTTCCATGTAATCTTCTATTTATGCAAAGGAATAGACCTGGAAAAGGCAGCCATTCGGCAGCACCAAAAACAAGAACGTGTCTAGTGTATTCGCGTGAGTTTTATCGTGGTGTTTTGGCTCCTGATCTTGCCGGCAACGTGTGCGTTGTCTCTCCAGCAAGGTTCTAACAAGTGGCATCAAGAGCTAGGTTGTCGAAGATGTCCGAGAAGAAGACCGACGATGTCACCTCCAAAGATGGTTTGGTGATGTGAGCACCCCGCGTAGGAATGCCACCTAACGTTGGCAAATCAGAGAGAGAGTAGCGGAATATGGTTGGATTCGAAGAAGGAGACAGGGGATTCGAGGAGAGGACGAGCCACGGCGGCGCGCCTCCAGATACGATACGATTAGGGTTCGAGTGTTTACAGTAGTTGGTTGATAGTTTGATGCCTTCTACTTCCTCCTCACAGAACTTAACTTACACGGCGCACACAGCCGCCCAAAGCACGCACGCAAGCGCGGTCATTTCCATTCCGGCCCAGCTACTCTTGGGTTCATGACACGGGCTCTCTTTCCACGGCCCAGCTCGGCTGGTGGGCTGCTGACATTCCCTCCATCTTGAAAACCTGCTTGCCCCCAAGCAGGTGCGAATGGGATGCATTGCTTCAGTGCTTCCTCGTCCTCCCAAGTAGCTAACTCATCAGGTAGCTCAGTCCATCGAACTAACACCTGTGCCACTTGACGACCATCCCTGTTCACCAGCCTTTTCTGCAGTACACCGACTGGAACACGGTACTGAGTATCGCCAGATGGTAATGTAGAGGTAGCAATACCTTTGAAACCCTTAGCTAGCTTCAACTTCTGATTGGCACGCGGCATAACAGATGACTGAAAATACGGCTGAAGCTTCATATATACCCAATCACCAGCTGAGAAATTTCTCTCAGATCGTTTCTTGTCCGCTTGACGCTTCATACGATCATTAGCTCGAAGAAGATGTTGATGAATAAGGCTTTGCATTGTAGATCGTTCAGATAACCAGCTCACTAAATTCCCAGCAGCAGGAGGACTGGACAACCCAAGCACACGTGGTTGATGGCCAAACATAGCTTCAAATGGTGACATTCCCAAAGCAGAATGCGCACTAGTATTATACCAGAATTGAGCAGATGGTAACCAATACTTCCACTTACTTGGACAAGCATTCACAAAGCATCGAAGAAAGGTTTCGAGACATTGATTGACACGTTCAGTTTGGCCGTCGGTTTGGGGGTGATATAATGAACTGAGCTTTAACTCCACTCCTGCATGATTGAATAATGCTTTCCAGAAGGAACTAGTAAAAACTGGGTCTCGGTCAGATATAATGGAGGTAGGAAGTCCATGAATCTTATATATATTATCAATAAAACAAGCAGCAACAGAATTAGCAGTGTATGGATGATGTAGGGGTAGAAAGTGAGCAAACTTTGTGAACTTGTCGACAATCACCAATATGCAGCTGGCAGACTGTGATTTAGGCAACCCTTCAATGAAGTCCATGGATATAGTTTCCCAGGCCCCTTCCGGTACAGGCATAGGCTGGAGCAACCCTGGATAAGCTGACCTGTCAGGTTTAGCTTGTAAACAAACTTCCAGGATAACCTTGGCATGTTTGAACGTAATGCTGTACAAAGGCCTTGAGTCCCTTCCAGGCAAACAGTTGCTTTACCCTCTTCACAGTTACAGGAGCACTAGAATGACCCCCCACTGCGGAATCATGTAAAGCATTGACTATGCGAGATTGCAATGCCGCATTAGTTCCGACCCATATCTTCCCTTTGCATCTCAATATACCTTGCTGTAACTGAAATTTAGGCACAGCTTCAGGATTAACAGCCAACTGAGATAAAATAGACTTGGCATAATCATCATTTTCATAGCTTTTCTGAATATCCACCACCCACAGTGGCACTTGTGCAGACAGAGCACTTAACTCAGTAGAATCTGGAACTTTTCTGGATAATGCGTCTGCCACCCTGTTTTCCACACCTTTGCGATACACCACCTTATACTGCATGCCCAACAATTTTGTAAAGACTTTATGCTGCCACGGTGTGTGAAGCCGTTGTTCATTTAGCTGAGACAAACTCTTATGATCAGTGAGGATAAGAAACTCAGCATGCTGGAGATACGCGCGCCATTGTTGGACTGCTAACAAAATAGCCATGTACTCCTTCTCGTAGGTGGACAACCCTCTAGATTTAGGTCCCAGAGACTTGCTAATGAAAGCCAATGGATGCCCTTCCTGCATCAGTACAGCGCCAATACCCACATCACTTGCATCTGTTTCTATCACAAATTGTTTCCCAAAATTAGGTAGGGCCAGGACTGGGCCGAAGTGAGAGCTTGTTTGAGAGTCTGAAAGGCTATCTCATGGTCATTGGTCCATACAAACAACATGTTTTTCTTCAGCAGGTCAGTTAGTGGTCTTGCTATGACTCCAAAGTGGCGTACAAATTTACAGTAGTATCCAGCCATTCCCAAAAAACTTCACAGCTCTTTAACTGTTTTTGGAGTAGGCCAATCTGCAATTGCTGAAACTTTGTCAGGGCAAGTAGCAACACCTGTCTCACTGATGACATGCCCCAAATATGCTATTGACTGCCTGGCAAATGTACATTTAGACAACTTAACTTTCCACTGGTCAGCAGCTAACAGTTTAAATACCTGCTCAAGATGGCCAATGTGTTCTTACAAGGTTTTGCTATACACCAAGATGTCATCGAAAAACACCAAAATAGAGTGCCTCAAGAGTGGTGCTAACGTGTGGTTCATAGCTTTTTGAAATGTGCCGGGGCCCTAGTTAATCCAAACGCCATCACTCGGAATTCATAATGACCCATGTGGGTTTGGAATGCTGTCTTGTACTCTTCTCCAGATCTGAGCAGTATCTGGTGAAAGCCAGCTCTCAAATCCAAACTTGAAAACCAGCAAGCTCCATGTAACTCATCCAAGAATTCATCTATGATTGGTACTGGATACTTGTACTTTTCTGTCAAAGCATTCAAATGACGGTAATCCACACAAAATCGGTAGGATTGGTCTTTCTTCTTAACCAACAAAACTGGAGAAGAAAAAGCACTATTACTATGTTGGATCAGTCCACTGGCCAGCATCTCATTAACTTGGCGCTCTATTTCATCCTTCATTGCAGGAGATAACCTATAAGGTCTCACATTCACCGGCCGCGCTCCAGCAATCAAGGGTATAGTGTGGTCACAGGAACGACTTGGTGGCAGACTTGTAGGCTCAGCAAACAAGAAATCATATTGTTTCAGCAACTGTGAAAGGCCCTCATGGACTGGCAGCTCGACTAACCCATTCAGTTCCTCATCACTCTCTTGTAGAAAATATACTTCGATAACTGAGCCCACTAGCACAGAAGGTTGAAGGCCATGAAGCATTACTGTTGCTCCCTCATACGGAATTGAAATCCACTTGTTCATCCAATCAACATGCATTGGACTATAGCATTCCAACCAGTCCATGCCCACTATCAGGTCATAGTATGGAAGAGGTAATACCTTCAAATTGGAAGTAAAGTTGTAGTCCTGAATAGACCAATTAGCACTTATCAGCTCCTTCACACACTGCAATGTACTGCCATTGGCCACTTGCACCCAAACAGGCTGTACCATAGCACAAATTCCTGATAGTCCCGTTACCATCTTCTCATTTAGGAAGGAGTGAGAACTGCCCGAGTCAATTAGAATAATGAGTTCTTTGCCCTGAATTGACCCCAGAAACTTCATCGTCTTGGATGATACTGCTGCAGTTAAAGCATCAGCGGACAGAAGCATGTTGAGTTGCTCGGTAGTAACCGACTGCTGATCAGTGGTGTCTTCGATAAATTGATCCTGCAATAGAGCCCACAGTTCCTGAACAGCATGCAAGGATACATTGGGTGCGCATTTGTGACCACACGACCACTTCTCTTCACAGTACTGACATAAGCCTCTAGCTCGTCGATAAGATCGTAATGCAGCAACTTTTTCAGCCGAAGAACTGGCAACAGCCTCAGGTATCTTCTTATCAGTAGGAGCAGCTGTACAATGTGGCTTGTCGCTCTTAATTGGTGGTGCTGGTAATGGAAAAACATTTTTAGCACCCCACTTGGAAGAAAACCCAGAGTCAGTTTTCTTGAAGTCACGCCGACGAGCCACTCCGGCATCCTTCTGTAACAGAGCAAGAGAGGCGGCAGTATCCAAATCGGAGGGTCTTTGCACAATGATTACAGACTTAATCTCAGGTTTAAGCCCGTCAATAAACTTTTGAGTAAAATACATTGGGTCATTGTGGCTACCATAGGCTTCTAATTGGTCTACCAACTCACAAAATTTATCCACATACTCCTTAACCGAATCAGTTTGACACATGTTAAACATCTGACGGAGCATAATCTCATGCTGCTCACGCCCAAACCTATCATGAATACCCTGACAAAACTGATCCCAGCTATAAGTATGCAATCTAGATTGTATGGATTGAAAACACCTAGTTGCTACTCCCTCAAATTGCATACTAGCAACCTGCACCTACATCCACTCTTTAACAAGGTACATCTCAAAATAGCTTTCACACCTCGAACGCCACAGCCTAGGGTTCTCACCATCAAAACTCGGGAACTTCATTTTAGGGAGCCTACCAAGAGGATAACTACTATGAGGCTGATCTGACTGGAATTGAAATGAATAGGACTGTTCAGGTGAAGGATTTGGAACCGTACCCTTGACCGGGGGTGGAACCTGGGTGTAAACATCCCCAAATCCACTATCCCGGTAATGTGTTTCGACGCGGTGCCCAAAACGTGAGCCGCCGGCCTTCGGACCACCATGTGGGAGCGCGGTCGCCGACTCGTTGTGAGGAGCACCGTGATCGATCGGGCTCTTCAACGACTTCTCCATGTGGATGTTCAGCTTAGCCATCTCGGTGCGGACACCATCGACGGATGTCTTGACGTTGGCAATCGAGCCTTCCACAGTCGGCCTCCATGTCTCGAAGGCGGCCGCTGCCGACTCCAACGCAGAGATGCGAGTAGAAGCCGCGGCGTCGACGTGGGCGATGTAGTCGAGGTTGCCGACGTCGTACTCCGCAAGTTGGGCCGCCACATCGTTGGCAATCTCCCCCGACAAGCCGTAGAAGCCATCGGCGCACTGCGCCACCGTGCGCTCCATGGACGAGAGCCGCGCGCTCAACCTGTCCTCGACTGCCGCGACGCGTGAATCCACCGCGGTGATGGATCCGCGGACTTCCTTGAGGAAGGCCTCTTGCGCCTCATGCAGCCTGGCAATCCTAGCATCGTTGTCCTGAGCCATGGTCGACGGGGAGGAGAACGAGGAATCGACGACGAATCTGATACCAAATGTGAGCACCCCGCGTAGGAATGCCACCTAACGTTGGCAAATTAGAGAGAGAGTAGTGGAATATGGTTGGATTCGAAGAAGGAGACAGGGGATTCGAGGAGAGGACGAGCCACGGCGGCGCGCCTCCAGATACGATACGATTAGGGTTCGAGTGTTTACAGTAGTTGGTTGATAGTTTGATGCCTTCTACTTCCTCCTCACGGAACTTAACTTACACGGCGCACACAGCCGCCCAAAGCACGCACGCAGGCGCGGTCATTTACATTCCGGCCCAGCTACTCTTGGGTTCATGACACGAGCTCTCTTTCCACGGCCCAGCTCGGCTGGTGGGCTGCTGACAGGTGATCCAGCGGGTGATTCCACTAGTAGAAAACGGCCCATCAGTCCCGGTTCCAGAGGGCCTTTAGTCCCGGTTCTGGAACCGGGACTAAAGGGTCGGGACTAATGCCCAAAACCTTTAGTCCCGGTTGGCTTACGAACCGGGACTAAAGGCCCTCCACGTGGCCGCTCTCTGTGCGTGGGCTGGAGGACCTTTAGTCCCGGTTGGTGTTACCAACCGGGACTAAAGGAGCCTTTAGTCCCGGTTGGTAACACCAACCGGGACTAAAGGAAAAAAAAATTCAAAACTTTTTTTTGAAAAAAAAAATTTCAAATTTTTTGATTTGTTTGTAATTTTTTTCTGATTTTCACAATTTTGAATTATTTGACAATTTAATCTCTAATCACCCCTCCTCACTGCTTCAGAATTTAATCTCTAGTCTTTAATCAGCACTCATTCCAAATCGTCTAACTTCCCGGCCGGTCACCCATCCTCTCACTACTCCAGCCCCAGCACGCTTAACTATCAGGTTCTATCTGCCCTAGTTTCCAAGTCTGCACTTGTTGTTTTCCTGACAATCTTAAGCTATCAATCCTGTTAACCCTTAGGTCTTGATGTCAAATGATTTAATTTTTTGAATTCTAAACAATTATTAAAATAAACAAAATAAGTACTAATAATATTGAATTTCAATGAAAATAAAATAAGTAATAATATTATTTTATTCATTTTTTTGCCATTTAATCATTTAATATGACATAATTAATATCTTTAAATCTGTAAATCGAAATTCGACAAATAATATATCCATTATTATCAGAAAAATGTGAGGAATCCAAATATGACATCATTTATTTATTTTTAAATAAAATTATTTTTTTAAATTTTAATTTTTTTTTGATTTGAAATAACTTTTTTTTACTTTTGGAATTTGGAGAATCTGAGAAAACTTCACCCGGTAAACCCGGGTGAAATCGAGTCCCAATTTTTTCTAGTTTTTTTTGATATATTAAACTTTTTTTTTCGACGTCGTATGCAAAAGTTATTGGCGTTTTACATTTTTTTTCGTTTTTTTGCAAAAAAGGTCAAAATTCATATTTCAAAATTTCTATACCAACTAGACACTAAAACCTAACTACATCTCAAAGGATTTTATTTTTTTGATGATTTTATCATTTTTGTTTATTTTCTACAAAACTAAAAAAGGCGGTCCGGGTGGGGGGTAGAGTTTGAAAATTTCAGAACCCCTTTAGTCCGGGTTGGTGTCCATCCAATCATACCGTCGACTACACATCTGTTAGCACCGTCTCAGCCAGAGTCACAACTAAGGTTAACCAAGTCAGAAAGGTATGCGGCCGTCGGCTTCGAAGTATCAGGGTTTTAGACGAAAACTCGTCTGTTAGAAAGGCATTTCATTTTTTTTAACTTATTTCAACTCCAGACTTTTTGTGTGTTCATTATGCACCGTTCGAAGCCACGCCATCAATTTTTAACCATTTCTGACTTCATTTGCTATTTTTCATGCATTTACTGATTTTTTGAACTAAATGACCCTGAAATTGAAAAGCACTACAAATGAACTCTAAAAAGGTTGAAAGTTGGCATGGTATCAACATTTCACCCACATAGCATGTGCTAAAAAGTTGAGAGGGTTACGGTAAAAACTGGATGCACTTCGTGTATAAAATGAAAAATCTCTTTCGAAGTAACAGGGTTTCAGACGAAAACTCAGCTGTTACAAAGGCATTTCATTTTTTAATCTTATTGCAGCTCCAGAATTTTTGTGTGTTCAATATGAACCGTTCAAAGCCACATCCTTAAATTTCAACCCTTTTTGACTTCATTTGCTATTTTTTCATGGATTTAATGATTTTTTGAGCTAAATTAGCCTGAAATTGAAAAGCACTAAACCCGGGACTTAAAACGACCGAAAACCCTAAACCCGGGACTTAAAACGTCCGAAACTCTATTATAAACAGTAAAACTAAAGGTTAAAGTCCTAAAACCTAACCCTAAACTTGGAAATCTAAACCCTAGCCTAAACCCTAAAACGTCCAAAAACTCTATTTTCCCTTTGGAATTTTGTGATTTTAAAAATTCACGAAACGGAAAACAGGAAGTTTCTTCGGATAGATCTTTTTTTTCTGCAAATTTTGATATATTATTTGTATTTTTCTGAATTAGAATGATTTAGTTATGATTTTTCTAAGATTTAGGGGCTCGCAGGGGCCCCCCTTTAGTCCCGGTGGAAGACACCAACCGGGACTAAAGGGCTGGGAAAAAATTTTGAAAAAAAAAATTTTGAAAAAAAAATTTTGAAAAAAAAAATTTAATTTTTTTTTTCCAGTCCCGGTTGGTATCTCCAACCGGGACTAAAGGGGGGGCCTTTAGTCCCGGTTGGAGATACCAACCGGGACTAAAGGGGCTGGCACCGTTCGAAGCCGGTCACAAACCCTTTAGTCCCGGTTGGTATCTCCAACCGGGACTAAAGGTCCCGTTCGAACCGGGACTGATGCCTGCGCCGCTCGAACCGGGACTAATGCACCCATTAGTCCCGGTTCGTAACAGAACCGGGACTAATGCTCTGATCTAGCCTGGACCAAAGCCCTGTTTTGTACTAGTGTTCGTGAGGTGGGCAGCGGGAGTAGCTACCCCGCCCTCACCAAGACAAATTATTTCGATTGGGTGCTCCTGATGAAGGTGAAGTTGAAGGCAAGAGCACTGTGGACGGTCCTCGAGAAGGGAAGCGACGATCCACAGGAGGAGATGATGGCGCTCGACGCTCTCGTTAGCGCAGCGCCGTCTGAGATGGTATCCGTGCTCGCCGACAAGGAGACGGCGAAGGAGGCGTGGGACGCCAACGCAGAGATGCGTCTCGGGGATGACCGCGTGAAGAAGACGGCGGCACAGAACCTTCGACGCAATTTGATGCTGCGGCGTTCAAGGAGGGCGAGAGCATCGAAGATTTTGTGCTGCGTCTCAAGGGGATGGTCGCAACTCTGGCTACCTTGGGTGAAAAGCTGGAGGAGGTGACGGTGGTCAACAAGATCATCCGCAGCGTGCCAAAGCATTTGAAGCAGATCGTGGTGGCGATCACGACCCTGCTTGATGTCTCGACGCTCACTGTCGAGGGCCTTACGGGGCGTCTCAGGGCAGCAGAGGAGGCAAATGAAGAACCACCGGCGTCGCTGCAGCAAGATGGGAGGCTGTACCTCACGGAGGAAGAGTGGGACGCGCGGCGGAAGAAGCGCGAGGCGGAGAACCACTCAAGCAGCGGAAGAGACGGTGGCGGCGCGCGCGGCCGTGGCGGAGGCCGTCGCGGGCGCGGTCGTGGGCGCACAGGTTCCTCAGATGGGCCATCGAACAAGACCGGCGACGAATGTAGGCGCTGCGGGAAGATGGGCCACTGGGCTCGTGAGTGCCGTTCGAAGCCCAAACACGAACAAGCCCATGTCGCACAAGATGAGGAGGAAGCCCTGCTCCACTTCCTGGAGGCGTCCCCGAGCCTATACACTCAGCAGCCGCCGCAAGCGGCGCTGACCGTGTCTCCGGCGTCTCTCTTGTCGAAAGGCATTCCGCTCCTGCTGGCTGGACCAGAGCCGCGGGGAGAGGAACGAGATCTTGGGCTCGGCGGATGCAAGGTGGCGCAGATCGAGATCCGGGAGGAGAAGGTGTTCGCCCACCTTGATGACGAGAAGGAGCGCGACGCTAGGACATGGGTCCTGGACACCGGGGCGACGAACCACATGTCCGGGTCCAGGGCCGCGTTCACGAAGCTCGACGAGATGGTGCTTGGCACCGTGCGTTTCGGTGACGACTCGGTGGCACGGATCGAGGGACGCGGGACTGTCGTCTTCGTGTGCAAGAACGGCGAGCTCCGGTCGCTTGCCGGGGTCTACTTCATCCCTCGGCTGACGACCAACATCGTGAGCGTTGGTCAGCTCGACGAGGACGGATACAAGGTTGACATCAGCAATGGGATGATGCGGATCCGGGAGCCTGGTGGTCGGCTGCTGGTGATGGTGAAGCGCGAGGCGAACCGCCTGTACCTGCTCCACATCAAGCTTGCACAGCCGTCGTGCCATGTGGTGCACAGGCGCGGCGACGAGGTGGCGTGGCGCTGGCATGAGCGTTTCGGCCATGTCAACATGGCTGCACTAAGGAAGCTGGCTCGGGAAGAGATGGCGCGCGGTCTGCCGGAGATCGGGCAAGTCGGCCAGCTGTGCGAAGCTTGCCAGGCCGGCAAGCAGAGGCGGACTGTGTTTCCAGCGCAGGCAGAGTACCGAGCACGGCAGCGCCTCGAGCTCGTACACGCTGACTTGTGCGGCCACATCACGCCGGCGACGCCCAGAGGTAACAAGTATTTTCTGTTGATGGTGGACGACCTCAGCAGATACATGTGGGTAGCCGCGATTCCTTCGAAGGATCGTGCAGTGGCTGCCATCAACGAGATCCAGGCGCAGGCGGAAGGCGAGTCAGGCGCCAAGCTGAAGGCGCTCCGCACTGACGGTGGTGGCGAGTTCACGGCGGCCGAGTTCGCGCAGCACTGTGCGGCTGAGGGCGTGCATCGTCAACACACAGCGCCTTACAGCCCACAGCAGAACGGCGTCGTCGAACGCCGGAATGGCACGGTGGTGGCAACGGCCAGGAGCATGCTCAAGGCCAAGGGCCTGCCTGGCTGGTTTTGGGGCGAGGCGGTGAGAACTGCCGTGTATGTGCTGAACAGGTGCCCGACAAAGAGCGTGGACGGGATGACACCGTTCGAGGCGTGGCACGAGAAGAAGCTGGCGGTGCACCACTTCAGGACATTTGGCTGCATCGTCTACGTTCGGAACACGGCGCCGCACCTGAAGAAGCTCGACGACCGTGGCCGCAAGATGATCTTCGTCGGCTACGAGCGTGGCTCCAAGGCGTACCGTGCCTACGACCCCGTCACGAAGCGTGTCCAAGTGACACGTGACGTGGTGTTCGACGAGCAAGCCCAGTGGGACTGGGGCACCGGCGACGACGACAGCAAACTGAACGGTGGCGACGACGGCTTCACAGTGGAGGACACCACCAGTGGCCCCACACCAGCGGCAAGTGACGACGTCGAGGCACCTGGAGAACACTCGCCACCTCCCGGCGAGAACGATGGCGAGGCTGGTGGGGAATCGGAGGCCGGGTCGCAGGATGACAACCTGGACGCCGACCACGACGAGATGGTGCCTCTCCGCTTCCGCAGCGTCAACGACCTGTGCGGCGTGCCACGCGCACTGATGATGGAGGAGCTGTACGCGGTGAGCGCCGACGAGCCTGCCTCATTCTCCGAGGCAGAGCGCAGTCCTAGCTGGAGGAAGGCGATGATGGAGGAGATGGACTCCATCGAGGAGAACGGCACCTGGTGCGTCGCCGACCTCCCACCCAGCCGCAAGGCGATCGGGGTGAAATGGGTGTTCAAGGTGAAGAGGGACGAGCACGGGGCGGTGTCCAAGCACAAGGCGCGCCTCGTGGTGAAGGGCTACGCACAGCGGCACGGCATCGACTACGACGAGGTGTTCGCGCCGGTGGCCCGGCTGGACTCGGTGCGCCTGCTCATCGCCCTCGCGGCGCACGAGGGGTGGGAGGTGCACCACATGGACGTCAAATCGGCGTTCCTGAACGGCGACCTGAAGGAGGAGGTCTACGTCCAGCAGCCGGTCGGTTTCGTCATCACCGGCAAGGAGCACAAGGTGCTCAATCTTCGGAAGGCACTGTACGGGCTGCACCAAGCACCGCGCGCCTGGAACGCGAAGTTGGATACACGCTGCTGTCGCTCGGGTTCGGGAGGAGCCCATCGGAGCACGCCATCTACATCAGGCAGAACAGCGACGCTCGGCTTGTGGTCGGGGTCTACGTCGATGACCTTGTGATCACTGGAACGAGCACCGATGACCTCAAGGCCTTCAAGAAGGAGATGGCGGCCGCGTTCAAGATGAGCGACCTCGGCCTGCTTCACTACTACCTCAGCATTGAGGTGAAGCAGAGCGCGAGGGCGGTCTCGCTCAGCCAAGGTGCCTATGCCGGCAAGGTCCTGGAGAGGAGCGACATGGCAGGGTGCAATTCCTGTCAAGTGCCCATGGAGGCACGGCTGAAACTCAGCAAGCTCAGCACGGAGCCGGTGGACGCAACCACGTATAGAAGCATCGTCGGAAGCTTGAGGTACTTGGTTAACACTCGTCCCGACATAGCTTTCGCTGTTGGGTATGTGAGCCGGTTCTTGGAAGATCCGCGTGAGGACCACTTCGCTGCCGTGAAACACATCTTGCGCTATGTGGCGGGAACCCAGAATTGGGGACTTTGGTTCGGCAGGAAGGAGGAGAAGGAAGCACACCTGACGGGGTAAAGTGACAGCGACTACGCTGGCGATGTCGATGCTAGGAAGAGCACGACAGGGGTGATGTTCTTTCTCGGCAGCAGCCCAATCACTTGGCAATCGATGAAGCAGAAAGGTTGTGGCGCAGTCAAGCTGCGAGGCGGAATACATAGCGGCCGCAAATGCTGCTTGTCAAGCATTGTGGCTGGCTAGAGTGCTGGCAGAGGTGCAGGGGTCAGCACCGAGAGCACCAGTACTGTGGGTGGACAACAAGTCTGCCATTGCCTTAATCAAGAATCCAGTACTCCATGGACAGAGCAAGCACATTCAAGTGAAGTACCATTTCGTCCGGGAGTCTGATGATGATGGCCTGATCGATGTGAAGTTCATCAGGAGCGAAGAACAGCTGAGCGACATTCTAACGAAGCCGCTTGGTAAGACCAAGTTCCTTGAGCTGCGTTCAAAGATCGGCCTGATGAAAATTTGAAAGTACGCACCACAAGGCTTAGGAGGAGATTGTTGAAAATAATCCTTGGGTGCCAAGTTTAGTATCTCTTTTGTTTGGTAGGTAGACAATTAGCATTTATGTGGTTGATACAGCTTGATTGTAGTAGTAATTTACTTTCCTAAGAGTGTGATTAATCTTCCATGTAATCTTCTCTTTATCCAAAGGAATAGACCTGGAAAAGGCAGCCATTCGGCAGCACCAAAAACAAGAACGTGTCCAGTGTATTCGCGTGAGTTTTATCGTGGTGTTTTGGCTCCTGATCTTGCCGGCAACGTGTGCGTTGTCTCTCCGGCAAGGTTCAAACAGTCTACCTATACTGCATGAGCAAAATTTATTTGCTGTAACACTATCGGAGTGAAGATTTATATATTATACTATTTCCTTTGTACTGTCCCAAAATATAATGGAACGAAGCCTTTATATTTTTTCTCACAATATGAAGTCTTGAGGTCTGTCTCTGCTGGATTGATTACCTGTCTTGTCGAAGTTCCCACCTACCAGTGTTCCAGTAATCTTGAGGCGGTACCGCAGGGCGAGCACATATTTTTTTTAAGAAAGCTTCAGGATGATTCCGACATATATATATAATATAAGAAGGAATTAAGAGTTTATGGTCACTTGGGTAGAAGCATGGGCTACCCAGCAGTAAAGCTAGTCGATTACTCACTGCTATTAGAGCTAACTAGGCTAGATAGATCTTTGGCTCCTGCTGATATCCATAGCCGGACTTCATCCTTTATTTCTTCAATTAGCCGTTGTTCCATCTTCTCTCTATTCTCGAAAATCCTAGCATTCCGTTGCTTCCAAATTGCCCAGCATACTAGGATTGCTAGCGATTTTGTTCCCTTGCATCGCGATGTCCTGCTTGAATCAGTTAGCGACTCACCATTTGGCTATGTCGTCAGTGCCTGTCCAAAGTGTAGTTTTGAAGTTTGCTAGCTGCAGCCAGTCCCCTATCGCATCCCAAACACCACGAATGGATATAGAAGCCAGTCCCCTATCGCCGCCGAAGAATATTAATATTCCCTCCGTTTTTTAATATATGACATTTTTAGCTAAGATTTTGTAAAATAAAAACATCATACATTAAAAAACGGAAAGAGTATTGTTTATGTCCAGATAACCGTTGACACATAATGTTTTTTTAGATAATGGGAAAAAGGTCCCGACCTTTACCCTTACGGGCTACAGCCGTTCAAACAAATATTAAGAAAATTGATATGCCACACATGGCCATCAACCCCAAACGCAGTTGGGAGCACACACAAAACAAAAGTTTCATTAAAGAGATAATCTGTTTCTGAAACTCCATCCATGATTGATGAAAATTTGCATCACCGTCATCTCCAATGTGCGGCAAGCAGTCTTCATCCAATTCGCGTCCTCCTCATGCCTTTTGAAGTAGCGCCCAGAAACGGCACCAATAGGTTCCTCTAAAAAGTACCTGCATGTAAGTTTTCATTGGACACTTATCAAACATCATATCATTTCAACTTAACCATATTGACCAACACATGGCTACAGCACCAACTAAATTTTTTTATTTTATTTTGGATCCTATCCCTTGGAGCCACCCATAGCACATATGTTGTACACTCCTCGGCATATCTAAACCAAAACTAAAGTTGATTGCTCGCCACATAAACTTTGCATAATGGCAGTCAAAAAATAAGTGTTGAATTGTTTCATCCTGCATACAAAACACACATTTTTTACTACCGTTCCAGTTCCTCTTTGCTAAATTGTCCTTTGTTAATACGACTCCACGCTTTAGGTACCAAAAGAAATTTTTTATCTTCAAAGGCACCTTTAATTTCCAGATTAACCGATCCTGTCTGACATGCCCGTCACAAACTAAAGCCTCATACATTGAGTGGACAGAAAAGGACTTGTTTTGATGCAAGTTCCACCAAAATGTGTCATCCGTGTCCAGTAAAATTGTATTGGCAACTAAAGCAACTAAAGCATGCCATTGGGTAAGGTTAGCATCATAAAGTCCCCATCGGAAAGAAATATTGAGAGGTATTGTGCTAAAAACTGATGCAACTGTGGCGTTCTTCCTTTGCACTATATTATACAGTCTTGGGTATTTAAGTTGAAGAGTAAAATTTCCCAACCATTTATCTTCCCAAAACCTCACAGAGCGCCCATTACTCACATGAAAGACTCCTAAGTTCATAAACTGGTCTTTAACCATCATTAGGCCTGACCAAAAGTGAGAGTCTCCTGGTTTTTTAGACACTTGACCTATCGTCTTATTCCGAAGGTATTTCTTTCGTAGCATCTGTTGCCACATGCCATCCTCATTTATCAGTTTAAATAGCCATTTACTCAACAAACACTTGTTCGGAATATCTATGTTTTTAATACCAAGACCCCCAATATCTTTAGGTTGGCATATAATACTCCATTTCGCCAATCTATATTTCTTCTTTTGACCATATGACTGCCAAAAGAACCTGGACCTCAAGTTTTCTAATTTTTCAGGGACTTCCCTCGGCACCTCGAAAAAGGATAACATATACATTACAAGGCTTGTCAGTATTGAATTTATTAGGACAAGACGTCCGCCTACTGATAAATGCTTTCCTTTCCAACTACTAATTTTTTTCTCAAACCTCTCTACTATAACATGCCAGTCTGAATTACTTCATTTCCTAAAATGCATCGGTATGCCCAAGTATCTAAAAGGATAGTTGCCTGATTGACACCCAAAAAGTTGTTAGTATTGCTGCTCATACTCCTTCGCTTTACCATAGCAGAAAATCTCACTCTTATGGAAGTTTATCTTTAGGCCAGACAATTGCTCAAAAGCACATAGAATGAGCTTCAAGTTCCTTGCCTTATCCATATCGTGTTCCATAAAGAGAATTGTATCATCCGCGTATTATAGAATTGACAATCCATCATCAATCAGATGAGGTACTACCCCTTTAATTTGTCCATCCCTTTTTGCTCGGTTAATTAGAATTGCCAGCATATCCACCACGATATTAAAAAGGATCGGTGACAAGAGGGGTCACCCTGTCGTAGACCCTTTTTGGTTTGGAAATTCTCAGCGAGCTGATCATTAATCTTGATATTCACATGACCCCCTTGAGTAAAAGCCTCAATCCATTGACACCATTTTGATGAAAAAACTTTCATTTGCAACGTTTGTTTCACAAACGACCATCGTATTTTGTCATAGGCTTTTTTGAAGTCAATTTTGAATATTACACCATCTTGCTTCTTCCGATGCATTTCATGAATTGTTTCATGTAAGATAACAACCCCTTCCATAATGTTTCGTCCTGGCAAAAAAGTCGTTTGGGTAGGGCTTATCACTTTGTGGGCCACCTGAACAAGTCTATTGGTTGCCACTTTAGTGAAAATCTTAAAACTGACATTTAGTAAGCATATCGGTCTATATTGTTGTATTTTGATTGCCTCACTTAACTTTGGTAGCAGTATAATTGTGCCAAAGTTGCACCAAATTCAGTTAAAAGAGCCATTAAATTGTCTTTGATTATATCCCAAAAGGCTTGATAGAACTCGGCTGGAAATTCATCCGGACCCGAAGCCTTATTGTGTTCCATTTGAAAGATCGCTTGCTTAACTTCTTCCAAAGTAAACTCGTTTGTTAATCTACTATTTTCCTCAGATGTAATCTGTTGTATATCATCTATACGTGAAGCATCCAATTGGATAGTCGATTCATTTGACGGGCCAAAAAGGTTCTTATAATAAGAGGTAATATGTTGTTTCAACTCAGCATCTCCGCTTATTATCCTGTCCCCATCCTGTAGTTTATAAATCCGAGTTTTCCTGTGTTTTCCATTTGCTATGAGCTGAAAATATTTTGTGTTGGCGGTTGACGCATAATGTTGTTTGTGCGCATGCTAGCTCTGTCCGTTTTGAATGCACAACCCCACACATATTTTAGGAGATGTTGTCGCCATGCATCATCTGCAATCTCTGGTCATCACCATGCATGAGCTAGTGTCCTGGCACCAATGAGACATGTTTAACAGTGCACGCATTGAACACGTTGATGCCAATCTGCAAACATGATGGACCCTACAATTATTTGTAATCTGATGAGTTAATCTACCTCACTTTAGTTGTCCTAAAGCTCATCATCAAAGCATCGATTTTGTGGAGTATTATTGCATTGTGGACCCGTTGTAATTATGTTGTTTCTGTTTCATGGAAAGTGATATGGTCCTTGTAAGTTGTAACCGTTGTGAGATGTCATTGTGAGCACGCTATTGGGCATCTTTGTTTACCAGCGAAAAGAAAGAAAGGTAATGCATGGCATCTGTGGTAGGGTTCTTGACAGAGACTTCCCCATCCCTACTAGTTAGTAATATAAAACATATACAAAATATAGCAGATTCATAATATTACAAAACCAATTATATAGCCATACATACTGTTTCTAACCATGGTAAAATGAACTACTACTCCATCTGTCTTCAATTATATGACGTTTTTTTAACTAAGTTAGTTTAAACATGTCATGTAAATAAAACGGAGGGAGTATCTATTTATATTAATTTTAAAACACTCATGCATTTTTTTTCAATCTCTAACTTGACGGTGAGAGCACCAAAGCACCTAAAGGTGCGGGAGCTTCTCATATGTTCTCCAATGTAAGAGCATATCTAATACTCCCTCCGTTCACAAATAAACGTCGCCGATTAGTTCAAAATTGAACTAGGTAGCGACGTTTATTTGTGAACGGAGGGAGTAACTTTCTACAAGTATTCTCTGAATCTTAATTTAGGGTACTAGAGCACCTCCAGCAATTCTCAATGAAATGACTACCAAAACAATGATTATGGGAAAACTCCCAAAATACCATTGTGAGTAAATAACTCAAATCTTCCTACGATTCCCGATATAGATTGCTTCCTAAAAAATCAAGTCTGGTCATGTCATCAAATTTGATAGGTCCCCTAGGAAATTTTCATATCCCTAGGGTTCATGGTGTATATACCCTAGCGAAAGAAAATTTTCCCTACAACAACACTAGTGTTTCTAGGGAAAGCTTGACGAGATCCGCAAACACCCCGCTGGGGACCAAAATTTTTCTATCTCCCTCCTGAGTGAGTGAGATGGTCCTGCAAACACCCGGCCCACATGACCGAAATTTTTGCACTCCCTATATTCTCAACCACACTCCAGATATTTATTACCAACCATATAGAGACTCCCTAAATGATATGACTCACCGAACACACACACACAAAAAGGATGACGTGACCATATTAGCTATTTAGGAACCTGAAATTTTAAATTGTTGGAGGAGACAAAAATTCTCCGAGTATTTATTTAAAAACTTTCTAAATTAGTTTTTGAGAAGAATTTTCTTTTTATATAACTATTGAAGATGTAGCACAAGATGACGACACTTTTTCTGGACTCTACAAGGGAGGACGTTTCGCCAAAAAAATGCCAATCGCAAATATCGGCCCCTCAGAATAGTACAAAACCTGAGTGGGGCATCGAATACAATTCCGAAAATCGTGGACAACACTTGGTGTCCATTAATTCACAGCAGAGTTTGTCCTCACGACTTGAACACCCACTCATTAGTACAGCTAATGACACGATTAATTGGAGCATCTAGAATCCTGAACATATGCGGCGGAATATGGACTGATGCAAGTGCTGTTAATTCAGGTAGGCACGAATATTTTTGTCTGCACGCAGCAAGCGTCCATTCATCAAAATGTAGCCACCGAACTGTCCATTGCAAACAAAAACAAATCCAATAGTAAAGGAAAACAAATCCAAACTGTTCAATGATTTTGGACCCATGCATGATCGTCATGCAATCGGTCTATACATGTCCTTAATCATTCTCACGTACATTCTTGCTGATATTTTATTTATGAGATCATCCAATGCCTAGAACAAGCAACCTATAATCATAATGCTTACTGGTCCCTAAGATGATCATGCAAAACCTCAAACCAAAAATAGCATGACGAAGCCAACAGTTTATCTAACACAACTAGTGTTGGGCAACAATAAAATTATTGTCTGACTTGTTTCTTTTTCCTTCTTTGGCAGATTAAGTTGAAGTGGGAACATATCCTGTGTACAAATCACTTTTGTGCACAAATGGTGCACAACATATATTAAAAGTCACCAACAATTCTGAAAACATTCATGAATATTCTTTCAATTCTATTACAATTATGTATAAAATTTCATTTTAAAATTCATTATATTTTAGCAGAAACAAAAAAGAGAAATTTCTGACAGATTTGTGAGCGTAAATCTGTCAGAAATTTCTCTTTTTTGTTACTCTTTATTTACAATGAA
Source organism: Elymus sibiricus (assembly GCA_039707655.1). Lineage (NCBI taxonomy): Eukaryota > Viridiplantae > Streptophyta > Magnoliopsida > Poales > Poaceae > Elymus > Elymus sibiricus. Next base: position 514,190,800 of record CM077666.1, read on the forward strand.
CTTGAATATGAAATTTTATACATAGCTGAAGTAGAATTGAAAGAACATGTATAAATGTTTTCAGATTTTTTTGTGACTTTCGTTATATGTTGTGCACCATCTGTGCACGGAAGTCATCTGTACATAGGATATTTTCCCGAAGTTGAACGTAGCTCCTTAGTACCGCCGTGCGCCGTATGACTGCATCTGCCAGGTCATTGTGGCTAACGTGGACAATCTGTTAATTAAAAGTAACGTTGATCATGAATATGGGTATCTTGCAGGAGATTAATTAATTAGTTATTCTCAGGAAAATTGTAAAAAATCCATCCACTGTGTATTAAGGGCTTTAATTTCATATACATACCTACTACCGGTAACACCATTTGCCACCTGCATGCTTTACTTAGTTTTAATATACCCCTATCAGCTTTGACTGGCCACGCACCACTGCACGCTGGCATGGCTCTTGTCTTGGCTCCAAAGTACACTGTTCCTGTTCGTATGTTGCATCACCTAATTTTGCCTTGTTAATAGCAATGACACACCAGAACCTAGCCACGGTGCACTGAGCTAAAGCTAAGTGGGAGAAAAAACTTGGAGCTGCTTTGGAGGTTCGCCAAGATGCATGTTGAAGTGAAACTTGCAGATATTTGATTACAATAAATATTCTTGCAGGTGGCTATGAGATGTAAGCAGGATTTTTTCAAATTTTTCTTTGGGCACGCTCTCCAATGGAGGTCTTTATTTAAGCTTATCAATTAATGGCGTTCTTGATGGTAAAGTGGATCAAGTCTAAGGATATATGATAAAACTAAATGGAACTATTGTTTTGGCAGAAATTTGGTGGACATATAAAGTAGTACGTCTTAATAAGTACATAGGCATTAAAGCTGGACCATCTGCGTTTGGTTATTCCCCAAAATCAAGGGATTGAAGGGGAATGGAGAGGATTGGAGGGGATTAAATCCTCTAGTGACTTGGTAGGGATTTAATCCAACTCAATCCCTGCTCTTTGAAGAGAGGATTAACCAAACATGGCCTCACGCGTGGACTAATTAGGTATCTGTCGCTTCACGGTGACAGAGGTGGTGTTTGCATGGATGTCTGCATGACACTCTCTTACGCTAAGGTAACAATGTAGGAGCCCATTGATCCATAGATCATGAAGGAGTCATCAAGATTTGGAAGAAATTAAATGAAAGTTTCTTATTTAGAGTAGTCATCATATGATGATACGACCTTCACTGTAGGCCATGCATTCTTCTACTTATAAAAGATGAAGGGAGTCCCCCAACTAGCCGGCCTGGCCACGTCACCTCTATTTGCTGATTCGCTGCTATAAACAGTGCTTCTTCGTGGCTGGTCCCGCGATAGAAAACGCCCTGTGCGTGGCCGCCTCCTCTCCTATCCCAATCCCCTCTCCTCCTCCTACCTCAACCCTAGCCGCCCCACCGAGGACGCCGGCGCCGGCCTCAGCGGGAGAGAGAACCCGAGCTCCTCCCTACACCTCCTAACCCTAGCCGCCCACCCCACCCTCCTGAGCCGCACCCACTCCGGCTGTCTCCTCTCCCACGCCGCTGGCCCCCTCCTCTCCCATCCCTATCCCCTGGTCCCGCCGGATCCACCGACAACCTGCAGAGGGAGAGAGAGAGAGCGCGGGTGGGAGAGAGAAGGGCGGAGGGCGGGCAGGAGGCCTGAAGGCACGAGGACGCGAAGGGACGTCTCCGGTGGCGGCGATGACTCGAGGGCGGAAGGATGCTCGTCTTTGGTAAGCCCTCCTCCTTCCTTTTTCCTCCTCCCCCAACTCTCTTCTCTTCCTCGCTGCTGCTCCTCTAATCTCTCCCAGGTGCACATGGAAGACGTTGATATGGGGGTAGTCGGGGGAGCGCGTGGCGTTCGTCGAGACAAGCCGTCTCCCAAGCAGGGGATGCATCGGCACTGGCTTCTCTTCTTGCGCCGCCGTCTGCTCGTCCTCCAGTGAGCTCTCCTACTCTCTCTTTCCCTCTTCCCCTAACCCTTTTCTCTTCCTCCTCCTCCTCCTCCTCCTCCTCTGATCTCTCCCACCAAGACTCAATATTCTACTTATAAAAGATGAAGGGAGTCCCCCAACTAGCCGGCCTGGCCACGTCACCTCTATTTGCTGATTCGCTGCTATAAACAGTGCTTCTTCGTGGCTAGTCCCGCGATAGAAAACGCCCTGTGCGTGGCGGCCTCCTCTCCTATCCCAATCCCCTCTCCTCCTCCTACCTCAACCCTAGCCGCCCCACCGAGGACGCCGGCACCGGCCTCAGCGGGAGAGAGAACCCGAGCTCCTCCCTACACCTCCTAACCCTAGCCGCCCACCCCACCCTCCTGAGCCGCACCCACTCCGGCTGTCTCCTCTCCCACGCCGCTGGCCCCCTCCTCTCCCATCCCTATCCCCTGGTCCCGCCGGATCCACCGACAACCTGCAGAGGAAGAGAGAGAGAGCGCGGGTGGGAGAGAGAAGGGCGGAGGGCGGGCAGGAGGCCTGAAGGCACGCGGACGCGAAGGGACGTCTCCGGTGGCGGCGATGACTCGAGGGCGGAAGGATGCTCGTCTTTGGTAAGCCCTCCTCCTTCCTTTTTCCTCCTCCCCCAACCCTCTTCTCTTCCTCACTGCTGCTCCTCTAATCTATCCCAAGTGCACATGGAAGACGTTGATATGGGGGTAGTCGGGGGAGCGCGTGGCGTTCGTCGAGACAAGCCGTCTCCCAAGCAGGGGATGCATCGGCGCTGGCTTCTCTTCTTGCGCCGCCGTGTGCTCGTCCTCCAGTGAGCTCTCCTACTCTCTCTTTCCCTCTTCCCCTAACCCTTTTCTCTTCCTCCTCCTCCTCCTCTGATCTCTCCCACCAAGACTCAATATTCTACTTATAAAAGATGAAGGGAGTCCCCCAACTAGCCGGCCTGGCCACGTCACCTCTATTTGCTGATTCGCTGCTATAAACAGTGCTTCTTCGTGGCTAGTCCCGCGATAGAAAACGCCCTGTGCGTGGCGGCCTCCTCTCCTATCCCAATCCCCTCTCCTCCTCCTACCTCAACCCTAGCCGCCCCACCGAGGACGCCGGCACCGGCCTCAGCGGGAGAGAGAACCCGAGCTCCTCCCTACACCTCCTAACCCTAGCCGCCCACCCCACCCTCCTGAGCCGCACCCACTCCGGCTGTCTCCTCTCCCACGCCGCTGGCCCCCTCCTCTCCCATCCCTATCCCCTGGTCCCGCCGGATCCACCGACAACCTGCAGAGGAAGAGAGAGAGAGCGCGGGTGGGAGAGAGAAGGGCGGAGGGCGGGCAGGAGGCCTGAAGGCACGCGGACGCGAAGGGACGTCTCCGGTGGCGGCGATGACTCGAGGGCGGAAGGATGCTCGTCTTTGGTAAGCCCTCCTCCTTCCTTTTTCCTCCTCCCCCAACCCTCTTCTCTTCCTCACTGCTGCTCCTCTAATCTATCCCAAGTGCACATGGAAGACGTTGATATGGGGGTAGTCGGGGGAGCGCGTGGCGTTCGTCGAGACAAGCCGTCTCCCAAGCAGGGGATGCATCGGCGCTGGCTTCTCTTCTTGCGCCGCCGTGTGCTCGTCCTCCAGTGAGCTCTCCTACTCTCTCTTTCCCTCTTCCCCTAACCCTTTTCTCTTCCTCCTCCTCCTCCTCTGATCTCTCCCACCAAGACTCAATATTCTACTTATAAAAGATGAAGGGAGTCCCCCAACTAGCCGGCCTGGCCACGTCACCTCTATTTGCTGATTCGCTGCTATAAACAGTGCTTCTTCGTGGCTGGTCCCGCGATAGAAAACGCCCTGTGCGTGGCGGCCTCCTCTCCTATCCCAATCCCCTCTCCTCCTCCTACCTCAACCCTAGCCGCCCCACCGAGGACGCCGCCGCCGGCCTCAGCGGGAGAGAGAACCCGAGCTCCTCCCTACACCTCCTAACCCTAGCCGCCCACCCCACCCTCCCGAGCCGCACCCACTCCGGCTGTCTCCTCTCCCACGCCGCTGGCCCCCTCCTCTCCCATCCCTATCCCCTGGTCCCGCCGGATCCACCGACAACCTGCAGAGGAAGAGAGAGAGAGCGCGGGTGGGAGAGAGAAGGGCGGAGGGCGGGCAGGAGGCCTGAAGGCACGCGGACGCGAAGGGACGTCTCCGGTGGCGGCGATGACTCGAGGGCGGAAGGATGCTCGTCTTTGGTAAGCCCTCCTCCTTCCTTTTTCCTCCTCCCCCAACCCTCTTCTCTTCCTCGCTGCTGCTCCTCTAATCTCTCCCAGGTGCACATGGAAGACGTTGATATGGGGGTAGTCGGGGGAGCGCGTGGCGTTCGTCGAGACAAGCCGTCTCCCAAGCAGGGGATGCATCGGCGCTGGCTTCTCTTCTTGCGCCGCCGTCTGCTCGTCCTCCAGTGAGCTCTCCTACTCTCTCTTTCCCTCTTCCCCTAACCCTTTTCTCTTCCTCCTCCTCCTCCTCCTCCTCCTCTGATCTCTCCCACCAAGACTCAATATTCTACTTATAAAAGATGAAGGGAGTCCCCCAACTAGCCGGCCTGGCCACGTCACCTCTATTTGTTGATTCGCTGCTATAAACAGTGCTTCTTCGTGGCTGGTCCCGCGATAGAAAACGCCCTGTGCGTGGCGGCCTCCTCTCCTATCCCAATCCCCTCTCCTCCTCCTACCTTAACCCTAGCCGCCCCACCGAGGACGCCGGCGCCGGCCTCAGCGGGAGAGAGAACCCGAGCTCCTCCCTACACCTCCTAACCCTAGCCGCCCACCCCACCCTCCCGAGCCGCACCCACTCCGGCTGTCTCCTCTCCCACGCCGCTGGCCCCCTCCTCTCCCATCCCTATCCCCTGGTCCCGCAGGATCCACCGACAACCTGCAGAGGAAGAGAGAGAGAGCGCGGGTGGGAGAGAGAAGGGCGGAGGGCGGGCAGGAGGCCTGAAGGCACGCGGACGCGAAGGGACGTCTCCGGTGGCGGCGATGACTCGAGGGCGGAAGGATGCTCGTCTTTGGTAAGCCCTCCTCCTTCCTTTTTCCTCCTCCCCCAACCCTCTTCTCTTCCTCGCTGCTGCTCCTCTGATCTCTCCTAGGTGCACATGGAAGACGTTGATATGGGGGTAGTCGGGGGAGCGCGTGGCGTTCGTCGAGACAAACCGTCTCCCAAGCAGGGGATGCATCGGCGCTGGCTTCTCTTCTTGCGCCGCCGTCTGCTCGTCCTCCAGTGAGCTCTCCTACTCTCTCTTTCCCTCTTCCCCTAACCCTTTTCTCTTCCTCCTCCTCCTCCTCCTCTGATCTCTCCCACCAAGACTCAATATGCGACAAATGCCATGGCAGAGCAGGAACGATGATGCCGGCGAGGAGGGAAGGGTGGGAGGGGGCAGTAGAAGGGCGGACCAGTCCTCCCCATCTAGCTCGCTGGAATGTCGAGCATCCACCCAGATTCGTGTTTCCATTTTTTTGACAGTTCTCTGAACTTTCTTATTTTTTTGACAGTTCTCTGAATTTTCTTGCACAAGTCTGATTGTAGGTTTGCGCATTTAGATTTAGTTTTGCCTCATTGCATTGCATTTTCCTTTTACTGTAAGAGCATCAGCCAGCAGCTAGGCCTACATCTGTCGTTTATGTTCTATGCATATAATTAAATGCCCATTTGTTTCCTTTTTATGCATCTGTACAAGGTCTATAATGAAATATTTTCCATTTTTGTGTTGATTAGGACTTTTGTAGTCATGATGGTTTTACACTAGGGTGGAGTATATGAACTCTGCAGGTTTAGAGTTACTGCCCCTCAACTGATTTTATGCCTCTTGAAGCAGCTTATATTATTAAATGAACAAAAAAATGTGATGCACCAGTTTTTGCTAATAATTGATCCCATCCTTTTAACTGATAGTTGCATGTTACTGTTGTCCTCTGCAGAATTAGCATGACTGATCGATGTTAGCTCCATCAGCTGATGAGGCGAAGCTCCTGCTGCTGCTGAAAAATGGTGCTGCTACCGTAAGAAGCCAAGGGAGAGGCATGCCATGGACCAACTGTGGTGTGGTTCAGATGTAGGTTTCAGTATATCTGATGTTTGAATCTTCTTTAGAATTTAACATATCGTTCTTTGGCTTTGAATATGGATCTTCTGTACACATGAATATGGTGTGCTTTGTGATCTTTGTTTTCCATTCCAATTTACGCAATGGAGTCTCATGTTATTTTTCATTCAAGTTCACATATTTAGAAATATTGTATCTTTCTATCTTCCCTGATGTGCTGTGATGAGCTCTGAAAAAATGTTTTGTTTTTGTTGATTAGTGGTGGTTTCATTTGAGATAGATGGCTCCACTGAGGTCTTATTCAAACCAACTTTGTATTAGCATTGCAGATTTTTTTTGGTGAAGGTTGTGTTTGGATTAGCTTTCCTAATTGTATATATATTTTGTTTTACTGACGTATTCGGTGATTCCATTACATAGACAATTGAAAACCCATTTGGACTTGGGGAAAAATGGTTGTTACACTGGTGCTAATATATGCCAGCCAAATGCACAATAAGCTCTTGTTGGCCATTAATTACTGGTCAAGCCCAATCATAGAGCAATTTCATTTACTTGTCACTCTCATTGATTATGTACCATGTTCAGATCTGAAAATAGGAAATATGTGAAACAGATCTGAAAAATGGCCTCAACTTACGCCATTTTTCAGATCTGTTTCACATATTTCCTATTTTCAGATTTGGTTGTGATGCTTTCTAATTATTGTGTTTATAAAATAATGATGTCCTATGTACATGGAAATCACATAAGAATCAGTGATAAGTTTCCTCTTGCATCTTTTGGTTCATAACTATCTAAATTTTTAATGACAATCCTATCTATACTCGCAAGATGTCTACCTTCATACCAACTGTCGCAATTCTGTAAACATGGTCCCTCATGTTCATAGGGTGAGTGCATATGCATCCCAAAGGCAGGTTAGTCTCTTCGACATGTTTTCTTGCAATTTTCTTTCTTTCGATACAAACTGTAATGGTATCCTGATGATGTTGTTGTGTACACTTTGCTATTTTCTTTCTTTTGTTCTCAGTAATTGAATACAGTCTATGATTCAGTTTTCAGTGTTGCTTGGAATACAACTCATCACATTCCATCACATTGCTGTTCTCAGTAATTGATATATTACTTGGACAGTAATGTATTGCTTGGATTATTCATTATTACTCCTTCATGAGTATATTTTAGTGAGTGTATTGTTTGTTTGCTTAATATGGGATGCTTACATCATGCCATTTCCATTGTTTATAAGGCGTCCCGCCTTGGATGCTTAGGCGACGCTTAGGTGGCAAGGCACCCTGGCAGCGCCTTGCATTTATGCCCTCTTTAGGCGCGTAGGCGGTTGGTGCTCGCCTTATAAACAATGGTCATTTCTTAAGAGTCGCATTTGCTGAGCTTTTATTTTACACTTTATATTTGGATCGTTACTTCATGTTGTCGAGGGAAGTTCTATCTATAGTTGGACCTGAAGCGGCGCATCATCTTCTGCCATTGTTTGCCATTAGCTACTGCGTATTGTTGATCTGAATTGACTTTTTTCTTATCAACTGTTCTTCCCTTAATTTGTGTGCCACCACAGAGATCCAACAAAAGCGAGGAGATCTAAGTGGATTAAGTGATTTTCCTTATCTAATTGCTAATATCCTTTCAACATTTTTTTTCCTTGGCCCTATAGAGAACTTGCAATGAGATGGGTAGATCAGTGTATTTACAGGAAAAATAAACGGCCGTATATACATGTTGAGAAGAACATTCTTTTACATTTCTTGATGTATGCTATGCTTTCATATATTGCCTCTCTACTTGCTCCTTCAAAATCAAGTGTGCATCTACAAAATGATAATAAATTAAGGTTGCTATCTAGATTGTGTCAAGATAGTGAAAAAAATGCAAGGAAGCTATCTTTTATGAAAAAAATGACCGATTCTTATATGAAATGAATATATTTCTTGGAAAACTTGCAAGGCACAAAAGGAAGATCAATCAGATATGTAGTTCAACATGCAGATTCATTTCACACTGATCAAGAATCTATTTCCCCTTCGTCAAAGTTTTGAATTTGCTCCTCATATTTATCTCATATTGCATTTCTTTGTGATTTACTTTTATCCTCTCTATTCTAATTCAGTAGCTTGCTAATTTTTTTTTGTTCATGTATGTTTGTTGCAAGTATGAGCGTCATCTTCGAACATACTAATATATTTATTTACTTCTCTAAACTGAAGTGTTCCTGACAGTTACATATGAGAGTACATATAGTTGAGTTGTGCTGACTTGCTTTGCTGAATTGATAAGCTAGAGCCGAAGTTACATATGAGAGTAGAGATAATTAAATTTATGCTCCTGACTTTAATATTTAACAGAATGTACATATTGGAGCAATGTTAGATTACCAGAAATGCCCAAATCACGAACCAAACAACTGGATGGAACCAACCAATTATTGCCTTATTTTCTTTTCATTTCTTTGATTTTGGTTGCAATCTACACAACAGTTGACAATAGTTTTATAGAGCAATTATGCACTGAGAAGTGAGAATTGGATCTCTTTATCCTTGTTATATAGAGCAATTATGCAACTGGGTGTGGATTCTATATCCTTGTTATACTAGGTGCAGATGGTAAGTATGAATTGCATTCAGTGATACCAAAACACCAAAATTATGTATTGCAAGCTCGCCCTTCGATGCTTACTGAGTTTTGTTTCTATATCATCTTTATCTGAAATGTAATTTGATTATGTGGGGCAAAAGCTTCATGTCGTCATTGGTACGCATACCGAGTAATGATGAATGGTATGTTTATGAATCTGCGACTCTTGTATTTATTACAGATGCATAGAAGCCTGTTGGAGCAGCTAAGTCAATTTCCTGCAGATCGAGAGAAGGAGACACCAAGCATGGCATCGGAAGTTTTTCTACAGATAATAAGGTCATTAATCAACATGGGAATAGCTCATTTGGATAATCCATGTACCCTCTTTGTTTATCATCAAGTTTATTACTTTTATGGAGTCAAAAGGGAATAGCTCAGTTGGCTGCATGTGCATGAATTACAGAATTAGAGCTTTCATGCTATTAACTTGAATTAGAAACACAGAAGGTTTGGGATTATGCTGGTGACAACTACTCATATTGTTCAATATGTCACACGTGATCAATTTCCTGGTTGTTGTGTGGTCTAATTAGAATTAACACAGCAGCCTACTTTTGTTGAAAAAACAATTAGATGATACAATGGATACTTGTTGCTATTCTTACCATGGTTTCAGATCTGTAGTATTGCATGAACAAAAATTCAATTGTTCCCTTCACATCTCAAGTATGCCTTTTTTAATTGTTCAAGGAACTCAGCTGGATTGTCTAGAACCACAATTGGATGAGGAGCAGTTACTTTCTTTCACGAACTAAGTTTGTTCTAAACCTCAACCTTTTCTTAAGCCCCATGAATATCTGAAGAAATATTAAGTTGTTTAGTTCTAGCTAAAAGAAATAACATGATCACAGTTTGAATTTGTCTGGACCTGGAAAATAAATATACTTTGAAACCTTGATATGTGAGTACATACTACATAGTTGAAGGAGTGGCCATCTCGGCATTTTTATTTTATCCTGTAGCCGCCACTTTGCGCCGCTATGTACGAGGAGTCCAAGCCGTCGCCACACCGCGTGAGATGGTGAGGAAGACGACGCTTAGATTCACCGTGTGAGACGCCCATCGGCTGCTTCCTCCTCCGCATCACGGTCACGCGTCGCCGCCACTCAACGTCTTCGGGATGTGATGACCTCCGTTGTGATTGAAGTCGGTTGAGGTCATGTCGGTGTTCGGTGTTCGATCTATAGTGTCTATTAAGTTGGTATAAGTGTCTATTAAGTTGGTTCTAAATCAATCATATATGTATGGTTTGAATACTCGGCTCGCTCTTGCTTTTTGCGCCATGGGCGCAACCGGGTCATCTAGTAGTAGTAACAATGAAGCGTAGACTGCAGGTGTTCTCATGTACTACCAGAGCGCCATATGTGGCGTTTCATCATAGGATATGTTGAGAGTAGCTAGAGTGACATGAAGATGGTTCCTGCAGATGCATCTATGTACGTTGATGCCATATCCTTCCGTTTTACTTAGAGTGCAAAAGATTAAACAAATAATGCTGAGTATATGTGCTGCAAAATACTTAATTGGTATGTAAATGGGAATCATAACTTATGAGCTATAGGCAGCATATGTACGTAGCGATGATGTGAAGCTGTCATGCATGCATGGGGCTACTAGAGCACCCGGTTCGCGCGCCCTTGATGGATGATGGTACGAATTGAAATTGACGCGCATATATGCGCGGCGCATCATCATCGTATGGTCCAAAACAAATTAAGCCTCCGATGATGGTGGTGCCCTAGCTATTAGCTCCTCCTATAAATAGGCTCCCCCGATGATCTCGATTTGAAAACCAGGCCAGTGATTCAAACCAAGCTCGATCAATACTCACACAAATTATATCAAACAAAACACACACTACGCCACCGCATATGGAAGCAATACGCATCGTCCTTGCTGCTGCTTCCAGCATGCTCCTCGTGATGATGATGATCATCAGCTCGGCCTCGGCCTTGGCGGAATTAACGGATGAAGCAACATCTCTTAGTAGTAGTGCCACTACTGATGCTGCTTCCGTTACCCTGCATCGTTCCGGCTATCTATTCACGATGCAGTTTAGCATCGGCGATACAAAAGTGTCCGGCATCGCTGACACCGGCAGCGATCTCATCTGGACGAATAATAACCAGTGGTTATTGGACGATCCCCCCCTGATGAGCTGCCCTGCTTCCGACAACGACGGCGGCATTACCTATCCCCGCTGCGACGGGCGCCTCTGCACCTTCGAAAAGGAGTACGGCGGCGGTGCAGTCGTAGTGAGAGGCGTCGAGGGAGAGGCCAAACTAAAATTTGGCGGCGGTGGGTCTGCTGCAAGCGACGGCTACACCACCCCATACCCCATCAACTTCGGCGGCGCCCTCATAATCTCCGAGAACGCAAGGAGCGCGGTAGTTGGCCTCAACCGTGGCGAAAAGTCACTGGTGAAACAGCTAAAGCTCGACAGCTTCTCCTACTACCTCCCCCACCACGACCACACTAGTTGTGCTGATGCCAAGACGATGACGACGATCGCCGGCCAAATAAAGTTCAACGACAATGCAGCAATTTCTGGTACGATGATGAAGATCAAGCTGGCGGGCCGCGACACGTATCCGAACTGGAGCAATCACTATGCAGTGGTACTGAAGAAGATACGGGTGGGCGAAAGCAAAAACAGAGTAGTACAAGTACTGAAGAATCACGACTGCCCCTCCCTGAACAACAAGGGCGACGGCTTCGATGACGACGACGGTGCCATGATCATTGATTCAGGCACCGATTTGACTTACCTGCCCGTGAAAGTTTTCGAAGACGTCAAGAAGTATGTGGAAGAACTCCTCAAGGAGAAGAACGAGAAAAAGGGCGAGCAACTCATAAAGGTAGTAGGTACTAACAGTAGTAGTAACAAACTACATGTGGAGAACAAGTGCTACCAAGGAAAGAAGTACCCTGAGGGAATGGACAGCATAGTACTGGACTTCTGCAGCGGAGACGTCCCAATGGAAATGGAAATACCGCCCAACAACTACTTTCTACAGGATCAGAAGATAAAGACCGCCGGCGGGGAAGTTGAAGATTCATTCTGCTTGACCTTTAAGTCTATTGAGGCGGAGTACTCTATCCTGGGTGCTTACCAGCAGCAGGACATGGACATGCTATTCGACATTCAACAAAACACCCTGTCATTCGCGAAGCGCACCACATGTGGTGGTGGCCAACAATCTCATGCAACCATGTAACCATGTCTGTAGCTCCGATATGATCCATCACTACTACTACTATCTAAAATCAGCATGTGTGCGTCGTCTGTCTGTAGTACTGCAGCTGATTGATGCAGCAGCTCACTCTAAATAATGTCGAATAGCTCCGATCCATCACCATCTATAAATAAAGTTGCCAAGATAGTATATATATATAGTCTAAATGTGTGTGTGTCTGGGTTTGTATACCGTACCGCGCCTGCAGGTACAGTTCCAGCTCACTGTAAATATAAAATACGGAGTATTTTTGAGTACTACTCACTCTGGTTCAAAATAATTGACGTTGGCTAGTTTAAAATGTTTGGCAAAAGCTGCAGATCAGCTCAGCAAACTTGAAGGCGCCAAACATTAATTGTCTATTAAAGCATAGAAGGATCATCTATCGTTCTTCTAATTAAGTTAGTTGCTTACTGTACAATATGTCTATACTCCGATCCCTCTGTTCCTAATTTTGTTGTAGTTGGTTAGCTCAAATATATGTGAGTTAACCATCGACAACAAATTAAGAACCGAGAGGGAATATATGACAGCAAGAATGATGTCCTAAAGGTACGGTCTAGCTAGGAATTAATAACAGATTTCCTTGCCGTCAGCTGACTGAGAATCGGGATCGATCTCAGTCAGCTACAGCAGCCGTCAGATGGAGATCCGACCGTCGCACATGTTCTTCTTCCTCTACTCGTCTTCTCCGGCGATGGCGACGGCGACGGCGATGGCGAGGCGGTGGCGGAGCGCGGCGGTGGGGCGGGCGGTGCGACGCGGCGGCGAGGGCGCCGCCACGTCGCAGGAGGAGGTTCTGCCGGCGGTTAGGGTTTGGGGATTGTCGGGCTTACCTCACCGTCGACTATAGAAGAAGGTGGGCGCCAGTGATCTGCGGGGCGGCGAGGGTGCGGCGGCCTTCGGGTCCTGGCGGCGGTGGTGGGCGGCGGCGTGGCCAGTCGATCGGACGCTCGTTTTGCTCTGAGGAATGAGAAAGAGCGTCGGTTTGCTCAAGGAAGAAGAAAGAGTTGCAGCCGTTGGATTGATCCAACGGCTGTCGTTGGTGACTGATGGAAAAACAAGATATCAGCTGACTGAGGAATAGACAGATCCATTAATAATTACATGCAATGGGCTTCTCATATCTACCTTGTGATGGAAGTGGCAACTCATGATATACCATAACAGCTAGCCATGTCGACAAAGACCAGTGCGGGATCTCGATCACTCAACAAAAAGTAAGCAAATATAGTCTAGGCAGCTCTGGTTGGAATAACCTACCGTGCCATTAGCAAATGATGAAGTCCAACGTATTGATCAGTTTAATTTATGCATAAACCAAACCATCGTACGAATCTGTAATAAAATACTACCTCCGTCTTTTTTTTGTTGACACCCTGTAGCACAAATTTGTGCTAGCTAGTATCAACATTCCAAAGATGGAGGGAGTAGTTGAGAAATAGACCATGCAAACAATGCATGCATGCATCAATCAATGTGTTGGGCTTTCTAAAAAAAAAGTGCCTGTTACTTGTTCACTCAAGAGATAGTTTTGGTCGTCGACGCAGACACAGTGCAACCCGTTTGATACTCCGGTCGGCCTATAACTGCAATATTTAGAGCTTCAATTCTCTGTCCAAGAGACACTTTGCAAAATGTTTTTTCTTTCAGCCTAGCTATAGCGAGCTACCCAGAGCCTATAATCATGACAAACTTTCTTATTAATTGGAAAAGCCCACATGATAGAGTGTTAATTATCGTAGGAATTCTTGATTAAAAGATAATGCAACCCATGGACAAAACGAACACCAGAGAAGAAGAGGAAGGTGCGCAACAAGCAGTGCCCAGCCACGGCTCTCTCTCGTACAACCGCTTCAGAACAATCAACAGCCAATGTACAACAATCAAGCAGGCCGGCCGGTACTACACTTCACGTACGCACACTAGCTAGTAGTTCAAAAAGAAACAAAGAGAAATCAAAAGTACAGAACAGTACACCTCACACACTGCCCTCAGCAATAAAATCAGCATGCAACTAACTCGGAGTACATATATATATATATATATATACACATATGAGCTCAAAAAAAGAAAATAGTGTTGGCGAAGAAACCTTTGCCTCAATCGCTCACACTGGAACGCAAGGTAGAAGATGAACAATGGTTTTGCGATGAACGCCGCGCCGGTGACGTACGCCGGCCGTATCTTGGCAACTTTATTCACTGGACTGGGCAAGGAAAAAGGAGAGAGTCTGGGGCTACAAATAGGCCAGCACTAGTAGAAAACAGGGCTTTGGTCCTGGCCAGATCAGAGCATTAGTCCCGGTCGTGTTACGAACCGGAACTAATGGGAGCATCAGTTCCGTTTCGAGAGGCTAGGACGCCGGCCGGGCCTCGGCAGGCATCTGTCCCGGTTCGGCTGGGACCTTTAATCCCGGTTTCAGCCACCAACCGGAACTAAAGGGCCTCTCGGGGGCCGGCTCCCTCTCCAACAGTGGTGTCTCCCTTTAGTCCCGGCTGGTGTCTCCAACCGGGACTAAAGGTTAGTCTTCAGTCCCAGTTTTAGACACAAACTGGGACTAAAGTTTTGCCTATATCCAAGCCCCCCCCATCTCCTCTGTTTTTTGGCCGTGGAAGGGTGGAGGTGTGGGCTACTCTGTTTTTTGCCTACATATGCACATGAGGTGTTCGATGAAATGCCGGAGCCACACTTAAGCTTTCTCCTCTGTTCTTCCTCCAAGCTCGACCTCCAAGCTCCATTTTCCCCAAGATTTGTCTAGGTTTGGCGGTGCACCAACTATCCAAGTGTTCTAAAAAGGTTAGCAACTTCATCCTTTCATCTCTTACTGCTAGTTTAGCTCATTTCAAATGCTCTAGAAGTAGTGTGGTTTGTGGGTTTTAGTGGAGGAGTGTATGTGTGAGTTTATTTGATTTAGATGCACAATTTGAGCTCAAATTAACTTCTTAGTTTGCACATGTGCAGGGTGCCGTCCCGTCCCCGTCCCCGTCCTCACCGCCGTCGATCGCCCGCGCCGATCTCGTCGCCGGCACCACCGTGGTGAGCCTCTTGTTCTTATCTTGTTTTTAAAGAACAATTCTTACTTGTATGATTTAGATAGCTACTTGTATAATTTTCTTACTTGTATTATTGTTTGTTATTATATAGTGCCATGGTTTTGGTATCCGCCCCCGTCGGCTCTCGTCCGGTCTATGATTCGGATGTGGTATATTATCTTTTATAACTATTTGTTTCATTTAGTGTTTATGACAATTATGCCGACCAACTTGACATAGATGTTTTTATCTAGGAGGTATGTGAACCGGAAATTCCAACCGACCCTCTTGTCGAGAGGTTAAATTTAGTTGAAAAAGAAAACAATTATTTGAAAGAAAAATTGAAAAGAATTGAAGAAGAGAAGATGAAATTGGAGTTGCATGTTGCCGATGTCGTCGATCTACACAAGATCCAGATGGATGCAATGCGCTTGAAGATTAGAAATATTAGAAAATATGCTATTAATAAAGAGGCTTGGTATCATTATGCTGTTGGATCAATTGTTACCTTAGTTGCGATTTTGATCGCATTTGTTGTTGCATTTAAATGTTTTACATAGTTGTATGTTATTTTATGAGAACTATGTATGAACTTTATGTATTTATTTTTGCAGTAATAACATTTGATCACTACTGTACTTTGGTTTTAATGTGATGATGAACTTGTATTAATTTGGTCATTTCTCTATTCATGATGTTCTGTAATGGTTTTTGATATACTTAATTACATAATGCAGATGAACCGGCAATGGATGTACGGTGACCGACCCACCTCCGACTACATTACGGGTCTGCATAATTTTCTCGATGTGGCTGAGGCAAACAAGCAGAATGGTTTTATGTATTGTCCATGTACTGTCTGTGAGAATACGAAGGATTACTCTTCCTCGAAAACCCTTCACTTCCACCTGCTTGAGAAGGGTTTCATGCCACACTATAATGTTTGGACCAAGCACGGAGAAAGAGGGGTTATGATGGAAGACAACGAAGAAGAAGAGGATGATGACAACTATCCTATGTTCCCTGAATACGGTGATACTGCAACGGGGGAAGCTGAAGATCAAGAGGCACCAGATGTGCCCGATGATGATCTTCGCCGAGTCATTGTTGATGCACAGAGAGGATGCGAAAGTGAAAGGGAGAAGTTGAAGTTCGATCGCATGTTAGAGGATCACAAAAAAGGGTTGTACCCAAATTGCGAAGATGGCAACACAAAGCTCGGTACCGCACTGGAAATGCTGCAATGGAAGACAGAGAATGGTGTATCTGATAAGGGATTTGGGAATCTACTGAAAATAATGAAGAAGAAGCTTCCAAAGGATAACGAATTGCCTGACAGTACGTACGAAGCAAAGAAGGTTCTCTGCCCTCTAGGATTAGAGGTGCAGAAGATACATGCATGCCCTAATGACTACATCCTCTACCGCGGTGAGGAGTACGAGAATTTGAATGCATGCCCGGTATGCGGTGCATTGCGGTATAAGATCAGACGAGATGACCCTGGTGATGTTAAGGGCGAGCGCTCCAGGAAGAGGGTTCCTGCCAGGGTGATGTGGTATGCTCCTATAAGACCACGGTTGAAACGTCTGTTCAGAAACAAAGAGCATGCCAAGTTGTTGCGATGGCACAAAGAAGACCGTAAAAAAGACGGGAAGTTGAGAGTATCCGCTGATGGGTCGCAGTGGAGAAAAATCGAGAGAAAGTGGCCAGACTTTGCAGGTGACGCAAGGAACTTATGGTTTGGTTTAAGTGCAGATGGCATGTAACAGCCCAGGATTTTCCCCATAGTTAGAAATTGCCTGTTTTTTTTGTTTTGTTTGTCGGTGTTGCTTGCGCTAATAGTGTTATATATTTCCCCCTCTTTCTCGAATTGGCCTGCGTGTCCGGACCCTCTCACATGGCACACGACCTGTTGCGGCACCGGGTAATCACCCGATCACCGTCGCAACTCTCGGCACAAGACCAGCCATCACCATCGGTGCGAAAAACTCCATTTATATTTAAATGGATATTTTATCGGGCATCGGTCGACGTTCCCGGTTGGGCGCGAAACATTGTAGACGTTATCGGTACACGCGTGGTTCGAGGTTTCACCCGAATCGGAGTTCGTACGGAGCCGGAACGGTTAGAAACGTGCAACGTAGGAGCGGGTAATAAAACCGGGGGTATTTTCGTAACCAGCCAGCCCCACCTAGCCTATATAAGCACCCCCATCTCCCCCATGGAGATTAGGGTTCCCCCATGTAAAAATTGCAGCCACACCCCTAGCAAATCTCAGATCTGCTCCCCACAACCTCCTCTCCCCGAAACCCTAGCCAGATCCATCCACAACCATCGGATTTGGGAACGGAGGTCCCAGATCGTGCCACGTCACCCCCTAGCCTGAGCTCCTCCACGCTCATGGCTGCCCCGCCGCCTGTCTCCGGCTGGCCGGCGAGCCACGGCGCTAGCCCCCGCGCGCCCCTGCTCTCCTTCCTCCTCCCCTCTCCTTCTTCTTCCTCTCTCTCCCTCTCTAATTTTCTCTCTGTCTCTACGAACAGGAGCGCCATGGCCATGGCATGGCCGAGCCGAGCTCGCGCCGGCGCCTCCCCGCACACGCCGGCGAGCTCCCCATGGCCGGACCCGGTCGCCCCGGCACCGCCGCCCCCATCACCAGCCTCACCGGCCTCTCCTCCGGCGCCCCGTGCCCATAGCCGTAGGCCACGACCACCTCCTGCCCGCCGTGGCTAGGCATAGCCCGTGCCTGTGTAAGCTCCCCCTCCCCCTTATTTTTGCTAAGTCTTTTTCTGCCAGTATGTTTACCCGTTTTGCGACGTAGTTTGCGAGCGATCTGTGCACCGGATGGAATTGACCCATTTATATGAAATGTTGTGCTTGATGTGCTCTCCAAGTTTGATGTTGGATGCATCCTTGTTTGACTTCATTTGCATAGCGCAAACGCTGCCCGGACAGGGGATCAGAACGTTACTGCTGAAACTGTTAAAAGATTGCAAGTTTGCTAGCCCACGTTTGTAGATCCGTAACCCATATGCATATGCTTCCTTCATGTGCTTAGCTATAAATCATGTGTACTTTAATCCGGTACGAGTAGCAATCATCATATCCTCCTGTAGCATGCTCTTTTGTTGCTCTAAAGTGCCTAACCTATTAATCTGTTTTCACGTCTTCTCTGTTTTTCTCTAAGTCCTAGATCAGTAGCATAACTTTGCTTTTTGCATGGCTCATATTAATTTAACCTTGATGCCTATGAACTTGAACCCTATATGAATTGTGTTGCTTGTTCCACCTACTGTAAGTGCATATCATTTTTGTGCATGTTTGCAATCTGTAGCTTGGTGTCTTGTTGCTCTTAGGTATGCTTCATGATGTTGGCAGCTTGTGCTTAGAACTTGTGTTGGCTGTATCTTTTGAACCGTAGCTCCGATTAAGATGATCTTTATATGTAACTTGACTAGAATTGTGTGTAGAACATGATTATGCTTTTGTTTGCTGCTGTTAACAAATATAAAATATGGTTTAGGGCAGAACAGTACCAAATGCTATTATTATCGTGGGGTACTTAGTGATATGCCATGTTTAGGTTGTTACCCCATTTAACTTGACTATTATAGATAGATTACTTATGCTTCATCCTCTTGCCATGTTTGTGTGTTATGCCATGTTAACAACCCTTAACCTTGTTGTAGCTAAACAACTTGAACCTTTGGTAAACGTGAAGTATCGTCATGTGTGACCAATACTTCACTAAACCTGTCAGTAACCGCTCTCAACGGTAGTTTCCCAACGTAGTGCCGTGTCTTGTGTTGCCTTCTTGATTGTGCTTGCTCGTGATTGCTTCATAGTAATAGTTGTGCTCTCCATTGTATGCCTTTCCAGTGTTTCCTTCTTCTATGCTTCCGCGGATACACTCGGAGACGATGCGAGTTTGCGTTCGACTACACCTTCGGAACCCGTCATCTCAACAGGCAAGGGGGGCTACATATCATGCTTTATAACTTTTAGCTTGCTTGCCTAGCTTTAGCATAACACGGTTTGTTTGATCCTACCACCTCATATACAAGCCTCCAATTTCAAACCCAAAAAGCCATGTCCCCACATCCTAGCAAACCTTGTTTGGCCATGTACCTTGCTTGCTTAAACATTGCTTAGTATGCGTAGGAACTCCTTGCAGCTTATCCATGTTGCTACCTTGGTTTGGGATATCATGCTATTATATTATTGTGGATGATGTGATTATTATGATGATGACTATATCTGACGAAGGGTGGAAGGTCAAGCTATCCCGCCTCGACGCTTTGTTCCATTCGAGTCACCTAGGATCCGAGTTCCGGGTATTGTGTCTCTTGACGAGCGTGCCTAACCGCGTGTGGGATTCTATGGGGTCCGCTTGTCTTACCTACCTAGCTCCAAACAGTTCTAGTGGTGGCCCAAGCTGATTTACCATTTGCAAACTGTGTGTGTGCGAGTTGCTAGCCTCGTGGATTTCCAAACAAACTGGGCCAGTGGGATGGAATATCCTGTTGGTCCAACCTGTCCGGCTGAGGACCCGGCCCCGGAATGAGGTGATCCGGCAATCCAAACCTGAGACAGACGGTAGAGACCAGTTTGAGAGCGCGGCCGGCTTTTGAGTTGGATGTCGACTCACCGGGGGCCACCCGGAATTGTGCGTTGTTAGTTAGAGGGGCTTGACGTTTCGGAACTTCAGGTGCATCACCCACCAAATGGAGACGGGCGTACATGCGGAGCTTATAATGGGCAGTTGGTACACCCCTGCAGGGTTAAATCTTTTCGAAAAGCCGTGTCCACGGTTATGGACGACTTGAGACCTACTCCTTGTTCATAGACAACATCAACGGATATAATGTTAATAACTTGAACAACGTGTGTGTGCCTTGATCGCTTCTTCTTCGTCGGGTGATGAATGAGAGGACAAGGATAGGATAGGTGTTATGATTGCGTAAGTAGATGGATAGCAGACTTGTTGGAGGCGCTTCCTCATCGAATGCTTGGCTTCTTATCTTCTTTTGAATAGAACGTTAGCCACTATTTAAATGCTAGCGCGGCTGCAACCTCAACCACCACTACCCCCTCTTACCGTGAGAAGTTAGTTATAATGTTGTGATATGTTCTCACCCCCTTCTTCTCTCTTTTATGTATAAGTACATATGATCTGGGACTACAGGAGTGTTCCACGACCCAGCTTTCGGGCGCTACCTACGTGGAGACTCGACGACGACTAGTTTAGCGGATCCCGGCGGGGAGCCTAGACCCGAGTGGTTATGGGACCGATGCCTTTTCTCTTTGCCTCTAGGCATTTGATTGTAGGCTGTACTCAGTCATGTATCTTCCGCTGTTGTATTGTATTAAGGCAGATGTATGCCTGATGTATGAGATGTTGTATCCTTGTAGCTGTAATGTTGTGATATCATGTTGAAATCTGAGGCATATGACTTCGTCATATGTCGCGGTGGGTCCGATATGTGTTTTGTCCCCGGATTTGGATGGAACCGTCCAGATCTGGAACAGTATCGCATATCGGGCCTTACAACTTGGTATCAGAGCCTTACCGACCGTAGGATCCCTTTTCTGGTCGAAGTCGAGTCTATTTCAAAACTATTTTGTAACTACTAAGTTAGTATTCGAAGAGTAGGATTCTTTTTACTCCTTACCCTTACTCTGGTCAGGACAAGTGGCGTAAGTGTTTTAACTCTCGCCTTTCCTCTTCAAACTATAGGATCTCGATTAAGTGGAGTTTCGGAATCGTTACAATGCCTTGCTTGCAGTGTATTGTCTCGGTTTCGACATCTCAAGTTTGGGAATTCATGTAGTACCTTTAGTATTCCGACTCTGGTTAACGTTGAGGTCATCTGTTGCTCCCCTTCCTTTTGCCTAGTATCCTCACGATTTGAGTGAGAATGCTTCCCTTGTTCGTCGTTTCTCGTTGTCGCTCTTCCTCTTGATCTTCTGATGGCTTCGTTCTCCGACGTTGCTATCTCTCTGCGGAAAGTTTCTCGATGGAAGGACAGCGATCGACAAGGAGCAGAGCCCTTGTTGGTGGTGTTGAGAAGTTTCATCTTCAATTCCTTCTTCTCTCCTCCCTCTCCCCCGGATCATCCTGGATCTCGGGACGAGATCCCTTGTTGGTGGTGTTGTATTGTAACAGCCCGGGATTTTCCCCTTAGTTAGAAATGTAGGGGAACGCAGCAGAAAACAAAAATTTTCCGCACTACGAACACGCCCAGGACCACTATGGAGATGCATACAAGGTTTTGATCTGATCGTTACCGACTCGTAGCGCAGCGGAAGTAGAGTCGATGAAGATCGGCGGTGCAGATCCCCGCAACTAGGATTTACAACCTCCCAACCACGAGAATGTATTCCCTCGCCAGCTCCTCGGACAGCGCTCCGGGAGGCGGTCGGACAGTCCCTCGGACGGTGTCACGAACAGCCCTTCGGGAGGCGCACTCGGAATCTCGGACGGTCATTCGGACAGCCATTCGGGAGGCACACTCAGAATCTCGGACGGTCACTCGGACAGCCCTTCGGGAGGCACACCCGAACTAAGATCGAAACTAAGACCTCTCTACAAGGTTGCACACATACGGTGTCAGCTATCCGGCAGGGCTTCGCCATCCAGAACTAGTTCCTGCCGGAACTCAGACTGCCTTTCGGCTCTATGAAACTATTTCGTGGGAGGGAGAGAAGAGAGCCAGATCATGCATGGCACTTGTGTGAGAGTTGGATGTGAAAAGGAGAGCATCCTCCACTTCTATTTATAGTGAAAGAAGAGATGGTAAAATACCAAAATGCCCTCAGATATTTTCACACTATTCATGAGATATTTTCTCACTATTCATGAGATATTTTCTCACTATTCATGAGACCACTTTTTCGCATCCGAAAATCCCGAAAAAATTTCTGTAGGCCCAGAACATTTCCAGCACCCCTAAAATAATTTTGGATGTGTTCCGAAACATTTCCGGATCACTGATTTTCATCTGCGAAAAGTAACCTAAGCATTTCCATCAGCTCCGAAACATTTCCGGCAGCTCCGAAAAATTTCCGAAAAAATATTTTATTCTTTTCTCCGGAAAAATTCCAGAAGTTACCAGATCAATTCTGGCACCCTCCAGAAGTACCAGGTGCTAACTGAAACCTTTTCGGCTTAGTGGTTCACTCCGAAACAACTTTTCAGTTTTCTCACTCGGAACTTTTCCGCCGTCTCCGAAACCTTTTCGGTGACTTTTTCTCAGACTCCTTGTCTAGTATTTAACAGATAGATGACCCTTAAGCGTGTGACCCTATAGGTTCGGTGAAGTATAGACATGACCGGAACACTTTCCGATCAATGATCAACATCGGAGCCGTGGACACCCATATTGACCCCTATACCCACACGAATAAATATTCGAGTGAACCTCCAGTTGCCGTGTGCTATTCCTGTTGCTTCGCGATATGTTACAAATACCCGAGGTGAGACTTATCGGCATCCCCGTGAATCAACAACTTGTCCACTATGCCAGTTACCTCGTTTCCGGTATTGTTCTCTTTTTCTCGTTCCCGCGTTCCGGCATCCCTGTGATCAAATCACACTGTGTCTGGCCAGACGATGGTGGATACCGTAACACTGAGAGGGCCCGGAGAATATCTCTCCATCGAGAAGGAGCAAATCCCAATCTTGAGCTACCTAGTTCCTTGTCATACTTTTCCGTGAACCCGTAAGCCGCCGTAATAGCCACCCTTTTACAGATGACGTTTAACAAACCCCAAAGTTCACGAAGCAAGTACGAAGGAACTCGATACTCTCATGGTCTAAGGAATTATGCAAACGCTCAACTTTCTCTGTGTTATAATCCATTAACTGGTGACGAATGTATCTCATAGCATAACATCAATCTGGGTCGATTCAACACAAATGTTCTTCTAACATTGTGCCCTCAAAGTTGCCGGCATAGTCATGCCCATGATCAGGAAAACAGAACCATCATGCAACACTTGAGCTAGTCTTAGAGGCGAGACTAGGAATATATATTTTATCCGTTTATTATTCCACACGTGCATATGTGTCTTCCTCCGAGCCTCGTGGTTATTGCAGACTCGAGAACCATTGCAGTTATAGCATGGAATATAAACTTAATTAGGAGCATGGGGATAAATAATAACATTTATTATTGCCTCTAGGGCATATCTCCTACAGACTCCCACTTGCACTAGAGTCAATAATCTAGTCAATTATAATGCACTTTACACCTATGGCATACTGGTGTAAAGTATGCTTCGCATGTGGTATAGCCTGATGTCCAACGGATCTGACAACTTCAGCTCCGTGTGTATCTTTGCATATCCTCACGTTTTCATGCTTTCACAAAATTCATATTTTGTGTGGACTTGGCTTTGTATATATGTGAATCACTGGTCGAACCTTGATTCCTAAGACTGAGCTATGGAGCAACTATCTACAATAGTGTCCCATTGACCAAAGCCATCTTGGAACGATACTAAGTTCATGAATGAACTATATGATTCAACATCTTCTTTGTCGCTTCGAAAGCGTCATCATACTTAGCCTTTGTTATAGAATTCGCTACAGTAACCTGTTTGGAACAATTCCAACTTACTGTGCCACCATATTGTGTATTACACAAAACCCTTAATTTAAATCGAAAATCGCTTGGAGTACTGATGAAGACTGCATCGATGTAATTACTTACAACGAGCCTGTATCGATGTAACTATATACAACGAACTCTTCATAATCTCCGCTCACGAGAAAACGTGTCATCAGTGCTACTATAGTAAATAATGACATTTTTCACTGTTGTCCTATGATCAGTACTTTGATCACTTTGGTATCTATACTCGCAACAACTTGGGAGTACTAGACATATCTGGTTGTTTTACATACCATGGAATACATGATTAATCCAAACACGAAGGTGTGTGGAATATCCATCATGTATTTTGCTCATCAGTGTTTTAGGACACCGAGTCTTGCAAAAACTCTTTCCATGTGACTTCGGCAAGAATCACTCCTTGGTGTTTTTAATGCTAAACTGTTTAAGCTTCTTGTCAATATGTATTTTGGCTTAGCCCTATTAGGCAATTCTATCTCGTAGATAATTATGCCTAATATCAAGGCTACTTAGCACAAGCACTTCATCGAAAAACTATTTTCAATGAAGTCCTAATTCGTGTCAAGAAATTTATATTATTTCTAATCAACAATGTGTCAAGAACACAAGGTTTTAGAAATATTATCATGCTCCCACTTACTTTCTTGTAAACACAAGCATCTTTGCTATCCCTGATGAAATCAAACTTTTTGACTATTTCATCAAACAAAGATTCCAACTCCATTATGCTCTCCTCTGTCCATTGCTGGAACTCTGAAGTTTGCACAACCCCTAGCATCCTCTTGGATTGACAAAATACTTTGAACTGTATCACATACAAGTCCTAGGTTGTATTTCCAACTCGTGGAAATCCTTTTGGCATCCATTTATCACATCTCATAATTGAAATATGTATTAATTGCTAGTATAACCCGAACCGACTTTAAGCATCGCTACGCTGAGACAATCTCACCGTAGTCAACTCCTTGAATTTGTTATAGAAACAAGTCGAGCTTTCTGAATAAAACATTTTTATCCATATTAGTTTTATAGTTCCATTTGTCAGACTCTAAGTCTTTCAGAGGGTTCATCAAGATCTAATCTTGAATCATTTATATGGATACTATCTCGGATCATTTTGGCATTTAGCCAATTTCGGAGTCAGGGCCCATCAATGCTTCCTTGTGAATCATAGGTATACTGTTGTCTAACAACAATATCTCGTTTGCGCACCTGAGAGGTTTGCACGAGTTTTGCCTACGTGGTTCAGCTGCAAGTTTGACCGAAGTCCATAGATCTCATGTAGAGGCTTCCGTATCAGTCACAGTAGGAGACTCTGGAATTACTTCCAAGGTTTCTTTCCTTTGACCTGATAACGAAGATACTATTATCTCGTCGAGTTGCACTGTCCTCCCACTCACCTTTTTGCAAGAAACATTTTCTTCAAAAAATCATACCGGTTAGTGTGGCAAACGTTTTGCCTCGGCATAGTGTGGAGGAATACCCAACAATTTGGGATAACCTACAAAGTAGTTTTTGTCTGATTTGGAATAGGTTTGTAAATACTTTACACAAGCCACATATTCCAAATGTTACGAAAAGACATAACATGGTTGGGCGTACCATACCATGGCGTCATTTCAACAGATCTGATGGCGCTCTTTTCAGTGTAAAAGCCGCGGTCTCTAAAGCATTACATTAAAAGGGATAATGGCAAATTGATTTATGTCATCTTTGATCTTACCATGTCATAAATGGTTTGATTACATCTTCACGGACATTCCACTCACAGTGGTGTT
Source organism: Elymus sibiricus (assembly GCA_039707655.1). Classification (NCBI taxonomy): domain Eukaryota; kingdom Viridiplantae; phylum Streptophyta; class Magnoliopsida; order Poales; family Poaceae; genus Elymus; species Elymus sibiricus. The sequence continues at coordinate 514,216,161 of CM077666.1, forward strand.
CCGGGAGGTGTAAGTTATGAAACTCTTTTCACAACTCATCAGACATTCGCTAAACTTGTAACTCAAATATTCCTTTCCGCAATCTAATTTGCAGAAACATAATTTTCTTGTTACAATAATTTCTACTTCATTTTTGAAAACCTTTTGAATGATTTCAAAAGATCCAGACTTACGTCTCATCAAGTAAATATCCACATATCTACTTGAGTCATTTCTGAAGATAGATAAATCCACTACTAGTAACAACATTTATCGGACTAACACATCAAAATGTATGATCACGAATAAGTTTGTTGCTCGTTCCTTATGGCCTGTGAACGGTATTTCAGTCACTTCACTTTTCGGACGAAAGTTGCAAGTGTCAGATGATTCACAATCAAATGACTTCAAAATCCATCATTATGGAATTTCTCCATGCGGGTTTCTCCAATGTGACTAAATGCAGTGCCACACATATGTGGTATTCTTTTAGTCTTTCGACATTTAGCGTCGTTGTTAGGGATGTATCATATTACCATCAATATTCATAACATACATCCCATCCACGATGGAAGCATGGCCCTTTATGTTATTCATAATACTGAACAACAATTGTTATTTTATGAACAACCCTCTTGCAACAAACATTATGCAATGGGCTAGAGTGTATAAAACTCTAAAATGAATTATGAAAGTAAACACAGAGGTTATATATTATTATCAATATCCATAACATACATCTCATTCATGATGAAAGTATGGCCCTTTATGTTATTCATAATACAGAACATCAAAAGTTCTCTTATGAAGAACCTTCTTGCAAGATACTTTATGCAGTGGGCTAGAGTGTATAAAACTCTAAATGAATTATGAAAATAAATACAGACGGCAATACACCGATGGAAGGTATAGTAACATTTACTATGTTCCCAGCGCATATCTAAACCTCACTCCGGCAAGTCCTTTCGGCCGTAGTAGTTCTTGCATCGAGTCGCAACAGAATGCAATCGAGCGGGTATCTTTGTGATCAACTCACAATACCCAAGAATTAGTGATTAACATGTTTAATCATAATTTCCAAGAACTATTTCTATTTGACCAGCCTTCCAAACATCAATAACTTGTATGACTTTCATACATGAGCTGGACATTCCAGTCTTCTTTCTTTTTGCCTTTATACTTCCAATAGTTTTACTTCAAATATTTCTCCTACTCTCAGATGAAGCACCCAACTTTAAGAGTGGCGTTAGCCCCGGACTTCCTAGGCATGTAAGTCTCGCTAACACCCTTCGGACTTGTCCTTTATCTTTAAGTTGTTGTTTTATTCACCATCATCATATGACTGGCGTTCATCTGGATCCCTTCATTACTTCAGTCTAATGCATAGTAAACACTTTACTAATATTTGCAAACAAACATTGCTTTGGATATCTCATATCTTCTAGCCTTTGTTTGTATCTGAAACTAATTTTCAGTTCCATGAATATGTCATAACTATCCGAAACTTTTGAAGTTCGGGTTTCATGGAAGCAAGCATATTGCATCTGACCCTGATGGAATTCTAGCTTTTGGATCGAAGGACGCGAGTCTTATTATCCATAGCATCAGCGGGAGAATACTAAAAGCATGCAATAGGACAAAGTCCTTCTCGGCACTCTTGAGGACAATCCTCACATTACGTTACCAATCGTAAAGTTTTAACCAGATAAATAACAGTTATTCAATTTTAATGGGGAAGGTGGAAACGCGAGCCAATATTCTACAACTATTATGCAAATTTCACTTAGACAATGTTCATAATTAATTTGCACTAGAGAATACACAATTTTATTCTAAGGTGCGCTCCCACTCAAATCAATATCTCTCATAATTGATTGTGAGTGATTCAAGATCCGTATTTCAATTCAACGTCATTGACGGGAATCATCACTGATGACGTGATTTTCAATCGGTAGGCCAACTTGCCAATCACATCTCTATGTGACTCTTGTCCATCTTTCGATGTGTGTGTTCCGAGCTCAGGACTGTCCTGCCAGAACGTCAAGTCAACCAAGTGATCTCGCAGTGAGGTCTGACCGTCACCCGCCTTACAACTCTCTAATCGTTCGTGCTCATGTGTACATGTCGCACCCCGAAAAGATACGTGTTCTAGACGGTGCTATACTTGGGAGAACACAAACTTCTTGTTATTTTTTAAGTGAGAGATCACCCTGATAAAAAGCGACTACCGCACAATCAAAAAGGGTGCAGCATAAGGGATAAACATCTCAGGCAATTCATAATAGCATGATATGGTATAGCCCTTTCTGAAGGAGAAGTCCTTTATTTCTTCGTCTTCATCATTTGCGTCGGTGTTCACCTTCGCGAAGATTCCCACCACCTTGTCGATGCACCAGATAATATTTGCTATCTCTATAGCTAATAAAATCAATGCAATATATAAGGTTGACACGCAGGTCATTAAAGTGGCAATCATATAGCTCCAGCCATCATGCCGAATCATGACACGCAGGTCATGTTAATGAATTTACATTATATAGTCATCTCATACATAATCAAATTAACCATGAGAACTGCTATACCACATCACATGCCTTCTTGCAAAACCAAGTTAGACGCCTCTAATCGGATTATGCAAGATTTTAATTTACGTGGCTTCTAAGGTTTTGACTTAAACCGCAGCTACCAACGTTTTATCATCAAGTATGATTATTCAAGTCGCTAGATTAACATCGCAGGGTGTATCAAACACGAGATAAAAAAATCTTGAGTTCCATACTAAACCATCGTCATACGCGTGACCCCCGTGCAGATCATATCTGCATTGCCCTTTAGTCTGCGAAATTTCATCTTTCTCTTAACTATGGTGGAATTCAATGAACTGTTAGCACTTCGTTGATCAATCAGGATCGCGGATTGCCAGAACTTTGAAAACCCCACCATGCTGTTATTGAGATCAGAAATACGCAAATTCCAGGGAAACAACAAGAACATCGGGTAACAGATTTCATCTGGTACCCGCATAAATAATTTTCAGCAATAGATCACATCTACTACAAAATTATATTATGCAATACCCATACATCTCTATGTGATCTAGATCGTGACCTGCATCTACGCATAGCACGGCTCTGATAGCACTGTAGGGGAACGCAGCAGAAAACAAAAAATTTCCGAACTACGAACACGCCCAGGACCACTATGGAGATGCATACAAGGTTTTGATCTGATCGTTACCGACTCGTAGCGCAGCGGAAGTAGAGTCGATGAAGATCGGCGGTGCAGATCCCCGCAGCTAGGATTTACAACCTCCCAACCACGAGAATGTATTCCCTCGCCAGCTCCTCGGACAGCGCTCCGGGAGGCGGTCGGACAGTCCCTCGGACGGTGTCACGGACAGCCCTTCGGGAGGCGCACTCGGAATATCGGACGGTCACTCGGACAGCCCTTCGGGAGGCACACTCGGAATCTCGGACGGTCACTCGGACAGCCCTTCGGGAGGCACACCCGAACTAAGATCGAAACTACGACCTCTCTACAAGGTTGCACACATACGGTGTCAGCTATCCGGCAGGGCTTCGCCGTCCAGAACTAGTTCCTGCCGGAACCCAGACTGCCTTTCGGCACTACGAAACTATTTCGTGGGAGGGAGAGAAGAAAGCCAGATCATGCATGGCACTTGTGTGAGAGTTGGATGTGAAAAGGAGAGCATCCTCCACTTCTATTTATAGTGAAAGAAGAGATGGTAAAATACCAAAATGCCCTCAGATATTTTCACACTATTCATGAGATATTTTCTCACTATTCATGAGATATTTTCTCACTATTCATGAGATATTTTCTCACTATTCATGAGACCACTTTTTCGCGTCCAAAAATCCCGAAAAAATTTCTATAGGCCCAGAACATTTCCAGAACCCCTAAAATAATTTTGGATGTGTTCCGAAACATTTCCGGATCACTGATTTTCATCTGCGAAAAGTAACCTAAGCATTTCCGTCAGCTCCGAAACATTTCCGGCAGCTCCGAAAAATTTCCGAAAAAATATTTTATTCTTTTCTCCGGAAAAATTCCAGAAGTTACCAGAACAATTCTGTCACCCTCCAGAAGTACCAGGTGCTAACCGAAACCTTTTCGGCTTAGTGGTTCACTCCGAAACAACTTTTCGGTTTTCTCTCTCGGAACTTTTCCGCCGTCTCCGAAACCTTTTCGGTGACTTTTTCTCTGACTCCTTGCGTTCCGGCATCCCTGTGATCAAATCACACTGTGTCTGGCCAGACGATGGTGGATACCGTAACACCGAGAGGGCCCGAAGAATATCTCTCCATCGACGGAGGAGCAAATCCCAATCTTGAGCTACCTAGTTCCTTGTCATACTTTTTCGTGAACCCGTAAGCCGCCGTAATAGCCACCCTTTTACAGATGACGTTTAACAAACCCCAAAGTTCACGAAGCAAGTACGAAGGAACTCGATACTCTCATGGTCTAAGGAATTATGCAAACGCTCAACTTTCTCTGTGTTATAATCCATTAACTGGTGACGAATGTATCTCATAGCATAACATCAATCTGGGTCGATTCAACACAAATGTTCTTCTAACATTGTGCCCTCAAATTTGCCGGCATAGTCATGCCCATGATCAGGAAAACAGAACCATCATGCAACACTTGAGCTAGTCTTAGAGGCGAGACTAGGAATATATATTTTATCCGTTTATTATTCCACACGTGCATATGAGTCTTCCTCCGAGCCTCGTGGTTATTGCAGACTTGAGAACCATTGCAGTTATAGCATGGAATATAAACTTAATTAGGAGCATGGGGATGAATAATAAAATTTATTATTGCCTCTAGGGCATATCTCCTACAAGAAATTGCCTGTTTTTTTTCGTTTTGTTTGTCGGTGTTGCTTGCGCTAATAGTGTTATATATTTCCCCCTCTTTCTCGTATTGGCCTACGTGTCCGGACCCTCTCACTGTTGGGTTCTGGTGCAGAAAACAATAATTTTTCTAGCGCAACACCGAATAGCCCAAGGATCTATACTATGCTGATGTAAGTAACGGAGGGAAACCGGTAACATACCTCTATGTAGTCCGTTAATCGGGAAACGTTCCCGCATGAACGTGGTTGATGTAGTCGTACCCGGCGATCCTCGACGCCTCGGAGATCCTCGCACGACTCCAGAAGCCACCCGGTCCTTGAAGGCCGATGATGGGATTGCGTCCCCGTCGGAACGTTGTCGGTGAAGACGTACACGCTATGGCCTCGACGATGAAGGAGTACCGCACGTGCAGCACCTCGTGGGATTACACGCATACGGTGTAAGCGACGTTCCCCCGGGCTCCGAACCAGACGAGCAGCGGAAGAAGATGGATTCGGATCCCGATTCCAGCAGCACGACGGCGTGCGTATGGTGGAGAAATCCCCAACCCAATGCAAGCTCCAAACAAGCGGAGCCCCACAAAGGAAGGAGAAGGAGAGAGAGAAAGTTTGTCTCAAATTGAGATCAATTGAGATTTTTTCCATGAGAAAAAGGGGCACCCTAGCCCTCCTTATATAGGCCAAGGAGGGGTGGAAACCTTCCTCCCTCCCCCATGTGGGACTAAACCCCACAAAGGGGGGGGGAGAGCCACGGCCAAGGGGGGAGGAGGGCCTCCCTTGGCGCCAAGGCCCAAGGGGGAGGCTCCCCTCTCCACCTAATGGGCCACCTAGGGCCCATACTCCCTTTTTATTCATTTTTAATTGTTTAAATCAGATTTTTAATATTTAATTCTGTAATTAAATACTAAAACATATTTAAACAATATTTTGAACAATTCAAAATCTCAGAAACTATTTCTACCCCTCTCCGGAACAATTCCGGAGTTCTCTCTTATTTCTCCGGTGATCCCGAATCTATCCTTAATGCGTCGGTTACCCTTAAGTGTGACACCCTACGGTTTGGGACAACAACAGACATGATTGAGACACTCTCTAATCAATGACCATCAGGTGGGACCTGGTTACTGTCCGTGATGGCCCCTGTGCTTCCATCGAATTTCTCTTCATCATTTGAACCGTTAACGTTGAGCCCTGTTCCCTTTGTCGCTGCGGTACTTTGTTTGTCCGAGGTTCGATCGTCGGTATCCTATACCTAGTTCATCCTCGTTACTGACAAACATATTTACTCGTCCTGTGATATTACAACACCGTGACCTAGTCACACGTTTGCAAACTTTATGAAGTAATATCACCGAGTGGGCCCAGAGTACCTATCCGTCACTCGGATGGACAAATCCCGCTCTGATCCATACTCCTCAACATATCCCTATGGAGTACCCGAGTTACACCTGTATGGTCACCCTGTTACGGTGTGACGGTGGATGTAATCAAAGCATCCTCCGGAGATAGCAATTACATATGATCATTACGGTCTAAGGATCAGGTCACTACGTTATTAAGTTATCGCAATGCTGAACTATGTGACTGGATCACATTGCAATACTATGACTTTGGGTGTGTGTCCATCATGGCATTCTCCCAATGGCATGACTTCATTGTCAACGGACGTATGTGTCTCCATGATCAGGAAACCTTGATCATGAATTGCACAATGAACTAGTATACTAGAGTTAACTAGGGACCTGGTTGTTTATATACCACACGTGTATTAATGTTTCCGCTTAATACAGTTATAGCATGGTATTAAACTTATTATGAACTAATGAAATATGCTAATAAACACCCTTTATTATTTGCCTCTAGGGCATATTTCCAACAGTCTCCCACTTGCACTAGAGTACAAATAATCTAGTTGCATATTTCTACGAATCATAACTCCATATCATATATGTGGTTATTGATCATGCTTGCTTGTGGAAGAGGTTGAGTCAACGGTCTGTACTACTCAGATCCGTATGTCCTTTTGCAAATCGTTAATGTCACCTAGTTTGACATTCACTCTATCATCACATGATAATGTTGAAGTAAATGTTTGGCGATATAGTGAGACTTCATTTACTTGTGTTTCAGCAATGACATCCGTTTGGTCACGAGGACTCTTGGCCTCAAGGACTTTCGGTCACAAGGACTTTCCCATAGTCATGCACACTGAAACTCACTCATTCAGAAGTCGAACTTCTTAAGCCAAACTACCATACTTGCCACTTCCAAAGTAGCCACATCAATGTAGATTTAATCCTTAGTGCATTGTATGCAACTTCGATGTCTAACCATGTTTCTTTCAACTTAGGCATTTATCGTTGTGAGATCTCCAATTTTCTAGGTTAGTGTCAGAACTTGCACCAGCGTAACATTTACGTTCAAGTTCACTATCCTTTACAAATTGGAGATGTATCCTCAGTTCTCTCCAGACACTGAAGGATAAACTTAACTCTTGTTCAATGATTTACTCATAAATCATATCGGAACCTGTTCTTCTTACTAAGAACTTGGGTCACATTACGTCGAATACATAACTCTGGTTTTATATGAAAGAACCTATGACAGAGGTATAGAGGATGTAACACATCCCTTTCTTTCATTTAACCATTGTTCTTTGTACTGAGATTAACTCAATACTTTTCCTGGATATACAAGTAAGAACTTCTTTCTTGACTTGTCCCATTTTGAACTTCTTCAGAATCTTATCTAGGAAAGTATTCCGACTCAATATTAACATATTGATCTATCTCCATAGATTTTATGCTTAATATGTGCTCAACTTCATTCATGAAAGATTCAAATAATCATTAATACCAACTACAACATTCATGATATGTCATCCACATATAAGGATATTATCACGCTCCCACTCAAATATGTCAGTCACATATAATACTAGGATATAACTCATATAGCTCCCACTCAAATATGTCAGTCCACATATTAACTTTGGGAATAAAACTCACATAGCTCCCTCTCAAAATATGTCGTCCACATATTAAGTTTAGGAAACTATTCAGCTCCCACTCAGTTTCATGCAAATGCATGTTCTCGATATTTTGGCCAAGTCCAAAATCCTTTGATCATCCCATCAAATCGAGAATTTAGGTTACGAGACACTAGCATCCATATGTTTTCAAAAAACCATCTTGTTGTACCAACTACAACACTTCTTCAAATCCAGGATTTGAGAAAGACAAGATATTGATAACATTATGGATCAATTAGCGAATATCCTATAGACTCAAGTATCGCTACTTATTGTAGTCAACCTTTTGAATTTGTCAGAAACATCCTTTATGGAAAATCGATCTTTAGTCTTCCTTTGATGTTTACATTTCTTCCTTATAACCTTACAGTTATTGAGAATATCAAGTAACCTCTTTACTCGATAAGATTCAAGTAATCTTAAATGTAACTCAATATAGGATTTTATGACTCAGAGTCATTTCTCGTGCTTAGGTCCACCATCGCTTCTTCGTAGTTCGTAGGTGTGTCTTGTTCCATCAACACGACAAGTGAATCATGAATATTATTTTGCACAAGGGGCAAATATGTATTCTTGAATCCTACTCAATTTAGTAAAAGCTTCAGCTGAAACGTCATGATCATTATCATCAGTTTCTCCTCTATATGTAGAGCTTTGGTTCCGGAACACATTTCGTTGCGCTACTCTGACCTCTGGAGGCAAGGTCAATTACCTTGTTTGGGCTTTCACGTTCTTCCATTAACACATTCATCAAGAACACTCCTTCTTGACAAACACCAAACTTAGCAACACAAGCTTTGCTCTTTTGGTCCTAGTTTTGGAAGATGTGTCCATAGTTGCCTAAGGACACACTACGAAGACAATTTTGATTTATCTCATAAATCAAACTTTCTGAAAACATGACACGCCATAACTTCTTATGGTGTTGTTTCCACGAACTCAGATGGTTCCCTATATTGAAGTGAGCATTTGCCTATTTCAATTAATAACTCTAAATAATAACGATAACCCAGTAGGAGATAATCTAGACCATACAACATTCAATGGAGTATCACTACAGGAATCAGCCACTTTGCCATCTGCCATGGCAGATGGCAAAGGCATGCTCGGCGGATGGCAAAGGCTTTGCCATCTGCCAGCAGACGGCAAACAGTTTGGCTGAAACCCAGCCGGGAAAGGCTACTTTGCCGTCTGCTGGCAGATGGCAAAGAGCCTGCAGCCTTTGCCATCAGCTGGCAGATGGCAAAGCCTCTGAACGGGGTTAGCCACGTTAGAAGGCTAACGGCGTGCTTTGCCGTCTGCCAGCAGATGGCAAAGATTCTGGCCTTTGCCATCTGCTGGCAGATGGCAAAGAGACCAAATAGGCCCTTCCCCGTTCGGACAGGTAGCTGACACGTGGCCTCTTTGCCATCTGCCAGCAGATGGCAAAGGCTAGAATCTTTGCCATCTGCTGGCTGATGGCAAAGGCTGCAGGCTCAGCCTTTGCCATCTGCCAGCAGATGGCAAAGATTCTGCAGCCTTTGCCATCTGCCAGCAGATGGCAAAGAGACCAAATAGGCCCTTCCCCGTTCGGGCAGGTAGCTGACACGTGGCCTCTTTGCCATCTGCCAGCAGATGGCAAAGCTCTTTGCCATCTGCCAGCAGATGGCAAAGTGCCTATATTGCCCCATTTAATTTTGTTTTTTCTTATATCAATTCATCTTCACAGAAAATCAAACACATATATATATATATATAACCAATATAGCATATTCAACACATATTACCAATAGTCATGAACACATATATATCCAACACATCCATGAACACATATCCAACACATGTTACCAATAGTAGCAAGTTTCATCCATACATATACATAGTTTCATCAATATTACACAGTTTCATCCATAGGTAGCAAGTTTCACAAAGTCAAAACAAAAACTAAAGACAAGCACTCCATCAACCCAAGCTTCCGTGATCTAGAGCAAATCTGCAAAATGGGAAAGAAGAAAGTTAGAAGAAAAAGACTAGAAGAAGAAGATTATGATGATGCAACTAAAATGTGAAGACTATTATGATGCAACTTATATCTGTAAAATATGTCATTTTGAAGCTAAGTATGATTATTATGTCATTTTTGAGCTAGCTAAGCATACTAAGTCATTTTGGTGTAAAAAATGCTAAGTAAGGTCATTTTGGAGCTAAGTAAGGTTATTATGTCATTTTGGAGCTAACTAAGCATATGAAGTCATTTAGGAGCTAAAATATGTCATTTCTTAAGCATATTATGTCATTTTAGAGCTAGCTAAGCATATTAAGTCATTTTGGAGGAAAAGATGCTAAGTATAGGTCATTTTAGAGCTATCCTAGGTTAAATAGGTCATTTTTAAGCTAATTAAGCTTATTATGTCATTTTTGAGCTAGCTAAGCATATTGAGTCATTTTGGAGGAAAAATGCTAAGTATAGGTCATTTTAGAGCTATCCTAGGTTAAATAGGTCATTTTGGAGCTAAGTAAGGTTATTATGTCATTTTGGAGCTAGCTAAGCATATGAAGTCATTTAGGAGCTAAAATATGTCATTTCTTAAGCATATTATGTCATTTTAGAGCTAGCTAAGCATATTAAGTCATTTTGGAGGAAAAGATGCTAAGTACATAGGTCATTTTAGAGCTATCCTAGGTTAAATAGGTCATTTTTAAGCTAGCTAAGCATATTAAGTCATTTTGGAGGAAAAAATGCTAAGTATAGGTCATTCCAGAGCTATCCTAGGTTAAATAGGTCATTTTGGAGCTAATTAAGCTTATTATGTCATTTTTGAGCTAGCTAAGCATATTGAGTCATTTTGGAGAAAAAAAATGCTAAGTATAGGTCATTTTAGAGCTATCCTAGGTTAAATAGGTCATTTTGGAGCTAAGTAAGGTTATTATGTCATTTTGGAGCTAGCTAAGCATATGAAGTCATTTAGGAGCTAAAATATGTCATTTCTTAAGCATATTATGTCATTTTAGAGCTAGCTAAGCATATTAAGTCATTTTGGAGGAAAAGATGCTAAGTATAGGTCATTTTAGAGCTATCCTAGGTTAAATAGGTCATTTTTAAGCTAGCTAAGCATATTAAGTCATTTTGGAGGAAAAATGCTAAGTATAGGTCATTTTAGAGCTATCCTAGGTTAAATAGGTCATTTTGGAGCTAATTAAGCTTATTATGTCATTTTTGAGGTAGCTAAGCATATTGAGTCATTTTGGAGGAAAAAATGCTAAGTATAGGTCATTTTAGAGCTATCCTAGGTTAAATAGGTCATTTTGGAGCTAAGTAAGGTTATTATGTCATTTTGAAGCTAGCTAAGCATATGAAGTCATTTAGAACCCGGGCCGACATGACTAGTCATAGAACCAAGGTGGCACAAACGTACAGGGACAGGCATACATGACCCAGCAATGCACGTGTCGGTCATCAGCGAGTGCAACCAAGTCGTAGCAAGCTACAAGGACTTCGGTGATACACCGCGTGACATTTCCCCGTAGGGACAGACACAGGAGCAAAGAAGGACACATGCCGGTCAATCCATGTGTTCCGGAGCAGTAGCGAACTACCATGGCTCAGTGGAAGCACTAGGAGGCATTTCCCTGTATGGAAGGCTACCAAAGGCACACGACTAGGTGTCGAATCCCACACATACAATGCATTTCAAACATACACACATTATGCACGATATGTGTAGATACAACATGGCATCACAACAAAACTATATTAAGCAAAACACTTGGGAAAACTTACCGTCATCACGGAGGTGTATGTGTAGGTGTAGGACCGGTCGCGCCAGTGGTAGACGGAGAAGGATCGGTCGATGCTTGTCGGAAGTTATGCTGCACCAAAGATTATTTCCAATGTATCGTTAGCATGATGCAACTCAAATGTGAAGACTAGTAAGTAATCTCCATTCAAATGAAACTCACCGTGTCCGCCGGAGCAATGACTGGCATCGGCGGAGGGGTCTGACCGTTGCCCTGGCACATGGTCTGCACATTTGGTTTTCACGAGTCAGTCATATTAGTTAGTAATGAAAGGAACATTACGTGCATGATTTGGCTAATATGCAGAAGAAACTTACCACGAAGAGCTCGTATAAGGCCCGGTTCTGCGCGTCATTCCGGTTCCTCTCCTCCTCCAACAGCTTAGCCGTCCTATCCTCCATCTCCCTCTCCCTCTCCGCCAGAAGCTCCTCGGTCTTCGCTCTCTCTTTCTCAATAGCAGTCTGCAACACCACTCCTCGTTAGCATTGTAATCATCGACGGCCGCACACACAATGTAATGGAGGAAAGGTATCTGAGTCCGTATAACTAACCTGGAATTCGAGCTCCATTGGCCGTGCACGAGGCCTTATCTCAGGATCGGAGCTGGTCTGGCGCTTCTTGATCTGCGGGAGAGTGTTAGTACAATGTATCAGTCCATCCCCAATGGCTAACGAGCCATGGTGCCTCCCGCCACCAGATATCATCACCAGCTCTGGATCAAGAGGTTGCTGGCTCGGGTTAAAGTCCGGCCCTTTCCTCGCCTTCCCCTCGTCTCTGTACCTCACAAGCTTGTGGTGGGAGGCGGGGTTGCTGAATTTCTCTAGATCATCGAGGTCAGACTCAGAGAATGACTTGGCCTTCTTGTACGAGGCAGTATTGGACATGGCATAGAGGTCGAACAGCTCTGGCACTGGAGCCTTGTTGTGTCGCGCCTAAAAGAGAGGAACAGAGTATTAGTTAAGGGCTCAAGCTAGCATGAAGAATGAATTTGCATGAATCATGAAGCAAAACACATACCCAGTTTTCCCCGAACTGACGTAGGTTGACGCTGCCTAGATGGTGTGGGACACCTTTCATTTTGGCACGCTTGTCCTTTGCAGTGTCGTGGACGGAGCGCCATTGGGTAGTGCACCACTCATCCACCAACGCCTCCCAACAGTCCATCCTATCCGCACACCATCTCGGGGGCACCTAAGTTAATCAAGAGAAATTTGAGCGCTACGCCTATGAATCAAATCAAGGAACTAAGTACAAGGCCTTAAGAATAGGTAATTACCTTCATGTACTTCTCCTTACTGAGATACTTGACGCGGCACTTCTCTTTTTTCCTCCTAATACCAGTCGAGGCGAAGTAGTCTCGAACAGCCTGCGTCCGAGCCTCGTGCCGAAAAGCACCTTTTCGGTCAACAGGAGGCCGAAGAGGTGTCGGGTGTCGGGGGTGTCGGGGGTGTCGTGGTGTCAAAAGGACAAAGATAAATTCTATCCGGCAAATGTGGACTGTAAAGAAAAGCGTGCTACATGATCCTCAAAACATCTATAAGCATATCCTAAGTCTTGGCTGCATGCATGTGTTTTTCGAAGTCTAAGGCTGTGTTTGGTTGAGCTGCAGATTCTGTAAAAGCTGTTGTGAGCTGTGAAAAAGCTGCTGTGAACTTTCAGCCGTGGAGAAGCTGGAAGCTGTTTGGCTGAAACAGCTGTGAAACTGTAGATTTGACTGTGAATTGTCTGTAATGACCCTGGGTAATGAGTCAAAAAAATTGTCTGTAATGACCATAGCAGTGGCGCACCTAGGTGTGGTGCGCCATTACTATTTTTAAATTTGTTTGAATTTTGAAGGCGGGAAAATAGTAGTGGCATCGTAACGTTTTTTATTTTTTTTATTTTTTTGCCTCCAGATCTTAAAAGCATCGTAACTTTTTTTCTGTTAGGTTTTTGAGGATTCTAAAAAATCAATAACAAGCGCCGGTAAAAAGGTTCAACCGCCCACGAGCACCACTTGCCGCGATTAACGCTGCAGGTTGCACCCTGCACCCCCGCACAGAACGCGCTGCACAAAGCTTTACGAAAACGAGCGTGGCACTGGGGACCATATCGCTACAGACAGTAAGCGCGAACTGTTTATAGCGGCAATAAAAGGCGACGTGGCGCTAGTTGGGCGCACTCGCTCCTCTTTTATCAGTAGAAACTAGGTTTCGTCGGTGCTCTTATACCATCCAGACAGCGGCTGAGATCAGGACACGGCGGGGAGCAGAAACGAATCGGACGGGAACTAGGGCACATGGGCTGGGAAGCCTCCATTTCCCAGCCAAATCAAGAATTGAGATCTGCGCGAGGGAGGAGGCCTCGTATGGCCGGGTAACCCAGGACCTTTTAGTAGTTAGATACTCCTAACTAGCAAACGAAAAAATAGAAAGGCAACCACATCTGATGTTTTTATCAGGATGTACGCTAACATCGCTCTTCCAAGAATTTCTCTCTGCTCTGTTTAGAAACCAAAAGGTCGGGACCTCATTTTCAGATACTGCAAAGAAAACAAGTAGATATTTCCAGCTAAACAAACAAGTAGGCAGTCACAAACAAACTGCAATCTATGGTACCTGCAAATCTGGGTCCAATTTCAAGTATTGCTGTGAAACTCTTTGAAAATCATTTTACAGATTATAAATTCACAAGACACACAATAAGAATCTTCAGGACCTATGTGATAACCATAGTACACTCTCAATTAACAGATATTAGCATTTACATTTCAAGTAGTCAAATCTGGGTCCAATTTCAAGTTAGGAGTCAATACTCAGGACCGGTCCGATCTTCCCTGATGGACTCATGCTGTGACTATAAACAATTCTAAAACAAAAAATCAAGTTATCTGATTGATGCTGAATATCAATACTGTGTGTGTTTGGGGGAGGGGGGGTAATATTTCTTGAAAAACAGAATTAAAAAGGAACTTAATTGTATAGAAGTTGGTGCACAACCATAGGCTATAAACAAGGGAGAAAGTTGAAGGCTCTATACTCTAGAAATAGCACCATTACCCATTCATGTTTCAGGCACAATGATGTTGCACTTATTTTATAAGCTGCTGCTCATACTAACAAAATTTAAAGCAAGCTTCTAAATTTGTTCCATGATCATATAGTAAAAGTGTAAATTTAGCTCTCATAAACTTCAGTAAAACAATACATAACTCACCCGAACGCTATGCTGATAGTCGATAAATTTCTTTGATTGTTGTTGCAGAATTCCACAGATGTAGAGCAGCACGAACACCTAGCAGCTTAGCCCATCGTCCATGTGCGGCATCACATGCAGCAAAAACTGCTTATGTGCTTTCTCTCAACACATCAACTCTGAAGAAGATGCAAGTGTTCAAAAGCAAATCTTTTTTTGCATCATCACACATAATTAAGGTATGCAACTTATGAGATACTGGATTCGCTATGACTGAACTTGCCAAACATTTTTTATTGAATTTGTACTGGACATATCATTTGCTTTTCCTTGAAACACTGGAAGCTTAGTAGTACTACGTGTAACAGTATTTAAGACCCGTGAAGTAAAACCATAGTCATTCAGCTCCACTGGAAGAGTACATCTCCACCGTCATGATGCAGGACGCCACCTACTAGCTTTCAGGAGGCCACCATCATGATGGACGGAGAAGACAACCGCGACGAAGAGGCGACCGATGGTGGTGCGGCTGACGGAGAACTGGACCCAGCCACAAGGGTCACCCATGTACTCTGATCCGTGGTAGTGTCGCCACCTCTTGTAGCTCGAGGGGGTGATCTGAATGGGGCTTAGATAGAACTGATGCTGCGGCTTCTTTGTTGTCCTGCAAATATAACGAGAGCATGTAAGCAAACTGAATAAAGTAATTATCAAACATGAAGGGATAAACTCTCTAGAGAATAGCAAATCCATACTAGATAAAATAGTATCATATTCATACTGCACGCAGCGGCGACCGAATACACCCGAGAATCATGAGCTATTTTGAATGTGTATATAACCTATCTACAATAATTTTGGATTGATTAAAAAAACAATTATCAATCAAGTTCAGTGGTACATAGCATGACATTCAGAGCTCTCATTGATGCAATGTAACCCACACTCATAGTCCATTCGAGATACAAGGATTATCAAGTAGAGAGGTTAATGGAGTAGCATCACAGAGAAGAACAGCATGCAACTGAGCTCTAGGCCACACCACATGGTACAAAATGCAATCTGGATAACTGGATACACACACGTTGTCTACATTCAGAGAACATTTTCCTAGAACAATAACATTACATAGCTAGGTTAATCTAACCATGAACATTAGCACAATATTGTTCTGGAAATCATTCTTGGAAGTACACATACACATATTTTCTGCTACAAGACCACACATACATCTAATTTCTGTAGTAACAAAGTTCATAGAAAATTTGCTACAGATTAATACTTAAACCATCAATTATTGCTTTAGGTCACGAAGCAATCATCCATAATGTTCACAAGTATGAGAAAACTACAACCAGAAAAGATTCATACCTGCATCAACAGCCAGGGGCGTGGTGATTGGGCGGTGCTGCAGGTCGCAAGGGAGGTGGGGCTCGTGGATCTAGGGCCTAGGGTGCTGGATCCGGCGAGGCAAGGCATCTGTCGGCGAGGAAGACCTCTTGGGCATTAAGCCTGGGCACTGAGCTCATGTACAGGGAAGGGGAGGTGGGTGAGAAGAGAAGGAAGGATGGGGGAGAGGGGCCGGCCGGTGGCACACTCACGGGATTACCGGAGAGAACGACGACGATGCGTGAAACCCGGATGGCGGCAGCTCAGGGCAGGACGGGCGGAGGCAGACGGGAACGAGCTCCTGCTCGGGAGCGAGCAGGCAGGCGCGGGTGCAGGGGCATGACTTCCTCAGCTTCCAGGTGTGCTCCGGTTGGTTCCAACAGAGGAGCAAGAGCAAGACGGCGGCCGTGCAGCAGAGAGGGACGAGACGGTGACGCGGCGGGGGGAGGGCAGGAGTTGGGAACGGATAAGATGATAGGGGCGGCGGTGGAGGAGAAAGAGTGGGGGGGCGGGGAGGATGGAGCCGGTACGCTGGCCAGCCGGCGGTGCTCCGCCCAGCCAAGCAGAGAAGAAGGGGAGGAGGGAGAGACGAAGGGGAGGAGGGAGGAACGAAGGGGAGGAGAGTATTACCTGCGACGGGCGGCGGGAATGGATCTCCGGGCGGCGGGGATGGAGCTCCGGGCGACGGCGGTGGCTGGAAGGTCGTCGGAGTCCGGCTGCAGGAGCTGGCGGCGGCGAACCCTAGCGAGGAGAGCCGGCGGCCGGCTGCTGCTCTCGATTGGGTTCGGTGGCGGGCTGGGAGAGAGAGGGAGAGAGAGAGGGGTGGGGCCGGGCTGGGAGAGAGAGGGAGAGAGAGAGAGGGGTGGGGTCGGGCTGGGAGAGAGAGGGAGAGAGAGAGAGGGGTGGGGCCGGGCTGGGAGAGAGGGGAGATAGCCCCACCTCTTTGCCATCAGCCAGCAGATGGCAAAGTTCTTTGCCATCTGCTGGCTGATGGCAAAGAGGTGGGGCTTTGCCATCTGCTGGCTGATGGCAAAAAGGTGGGGCTTTGCCATCTGCTGGCTGATGGCAAAGAGGTGGGCCTAGTGCGCCGTTACAACGCCGTCGTCCGCTGGACCCCACCAACCTCTTTGCCGTCTGCCAGCAGACGGCAAAGATTCTTTGCCATCTGCTGGCAGATGGCAAAGAATTGGCTGATGGCAACCAGGTTCTTTGCCATCTGTCAGTTCTTTGTCATCTGTTTTTTGTAAGCAGATGGCAAAGACGTTCTTTGCCATCCGCTGGCAGACGGCAAAGAGCTGACTGATGGCAAATTCCCTGTTTCCAGTAGTGTATGATTATAACGTTCAGACATATCAACAACCTTGAAGTGTCCTAAACATTGTAATTTGTGAAACATCTTTCACAAGTCTGTATGCCCAAGACTAACTCAAAACATTTGTCACTTCGATCAAATCGTAGAGACTTGTCTTTCTTGTTAATTTAATACCCGTCTTCATTCTGAGATCCCTTTGATCACATCAAACAATTTTAGACTGATGTTTCATTAGTGAATACACATATTCACCTAAGTCCACATATGAAGTTCATGAAATAATTATATTCACTACATGCTGAAATATGATACATCACTATGTATGATTTTTCAACAATCAGCGCAAACTCTGTTTTACCAGAATGCGGAGTTTCAGTCATCTTGCCTAAAGATGCATGGTTTGTATGTGTCAAGAGATCAAGTATCTAAAGACTTCATCATACCAATCATGACTTAAACGTTAGTATCATTATTAAGTTTGGATATATCTCGGCATTAAATATTTTATAAATGATCAAACTACTATCATCAAGATTAAAATAAGAATGACTCATTCATAATCGTAATGTGACCATAAAAGATATTATTCATAAAAGTAGAACAACTGACTTGTTTCTCACTAATATGAATAATTGTCTTCGCGAAATGCAAGACACACTAATAAAGTCCACACTCAAACGATTACAAATTTTATTCATATAACTAATCAAATGATAGATGTAGAGGGAGAGTGTTGTCGACCATCAACTATCTTGATCACCGTCAGCACACATTTTCACCTCATCCCTTTCAAGCCACTCTTAAGCATTGAGTTCAAGCATCGAATACTTAATCAACCGCAATTAGTGTTTTGTGGGGAAAGACATTTATAACCCGTATATCAAATATACTTTCTCCGTCGATGAGAATTCCTGCGTTGGTTCTACTTTTAAAGTTCTCAACTTTAACCATGACTTCATGAAAGGTGAACGATTCTCCTTCATGACATAGTCCAGACATGGTCTTTGTAGCTGGGAGGATGTGAACGCAACTCACCAGTTATCACAAAGTTACCAGTCATTCAGTAGTCCAAGTTATACACGAGGTGTCCATGTATCATATACATTTTCCAAGTGCCTTTCTAAGCAGGTGTTTCCTTCCATCAAAGTTGAAAGAAACCCCGTCCAGATACTCATA
Source organism: Elymus sibiricus (assembly GCA_039707655.1). Classification (NCBI taxonomy): domain Eukaryota; kingdom Viridiplantae; phylum Streptophyta; class Magnoliopsida; order Poales; family Poaceae; genus Elymus; species Elymus sibiricus. Next base: position 514,234,881 of record CM077666.1, read on the forward strand.
TTCCATAAGTCTTGATTTGCAATATAGTGCTTTAAGTTCATCAACCACGTCATACGTGTTGGTGTCGTTAACACGCACTTTGCAATTCAGTTTCCCTGGAATAGCATATGGCGTATTGGACAGTCATGAATAAGTAACGATGAGTACGATACTCATCATTATCTTCCTCACTTACGGAGTTATCAGACGTATCTCCTAGCTGTTCTCGTGTTATATTTAGCAAGTCATTACTGATGAGTATGCTATCAGGCGTTGATACTAATAAATGAAGTTAGACCCATCTACTTTAAGTTCTACATCACGCATAAAAGAGCCATAGTTATAAACATTGGGATATGACATTATCTACAATGATATTTGCTAAGACATGAAGACTAAGTTCATAATGATGAGTTCATGTTACAAATGAGCTCACACCAAAACAATCATCCCTCAGAAGTTTTAGTGATTACATGATCCTAATTCACTATCCGCCCTCGAATATCACACGGCCGACGGATTAGATCCAAAGGTAGACAACTAACTTGTGCGATCACATCATCTATGTGACTCATGCTCGATCTTTCAATCTCTGTGTTCCGAAGCCATATCTGCATATGCTAGGCTTGCCAATTTAACCTTAGTGTATTGCTGTTTTACAAGGCCATATCTGCATATGCCAGGCTTGTTAAACCCATCCTCATGTGGACGCTGATATGTGTGACACCCGATCGTCACGTGGTGCCTATCATAATAGAGAACTTTCAGGTGGTGCACACTAAGGGAGAACACTTTTGTTGGTATTAAGAAGGGATCATCTTAACTTATGCTACCGTCGTGTATCCTATACTAGCAAATTTAAGATGTATGATCATGGTGGCACCAAGTCTACAGTGCCTCCATTTGAGTTTGTTTTATCATGATGATCGTTTAGTACTACTTAGTAACATATAGCGAAGCTATTTATCACATCAAGATCAAACAAAACAATAGCCCCCACCTGCAAAATAAAGCTAGACGCTTCTACTTTATCTCTTGCATGTTTTACATGGCTGCTAGGGCTTTCGTAGAGGAACCGTTTCTAATATACGAACTTTCAACCACAACGCTGATTAGATGATTGTCTCTATTACACCCCTTATGGGGCCTCCATTGCAAGTGCCACATCAGCTAGAGTAAGAGAGACAAACTCCCCCCAGAGCCACTTTATACGGTACAAGCCGTATGTCAAGCGTGGAACCAGTCTCGCGTAAGCGTACGCGTAAGGTCGGTCGGGGGCCGCTTCATCAAACAATACCGCGATATGAACAAGTGCACGTGAGAGGGTAACAAACATAGAATCAACGCCCACATCCACGATGTGTTCTACCTCGTACTATACATCTACGCATAGACCATGCTCTGATACCACTGTTGGGTTCTGGTGCAGAAAACAATAATTTTTCTAGCGCAACACCCAATAGCCCAAGGATCTATACTATGCTAATGTAAGTAACGGAGGGAAACCGGTAACATACTTCTATGTAGTCCGTTAAGCGGGAAACGTTCCCGCATGAACGTGGTTGATGTAGTCGTACCCGGCGATCCTCGACGCCTCGGAGATCCTCGCACGACTCCAGAAGCCACCCGGTCGTTGAAGACCGATGACGGGATTGCGTACCCGTTGGAACGTTGTCGGTGAAGACGTACGCGCTATGGCCTCGACGATGAACGAGTACCGCACGTGCAGCACCTCGTGGGATTACACGCATACGGTGTAAGCGACGTTCCCCCGGGCTCCGAACCAGACGAGCAGCGGAAGAAGATGGATTCGGATCCCGATTCCAGCAGCACGACGGCGTGCGTATGGTGGAGAAATCCCCAACCCAATGCAAGCTCCAAACAAGGGGAGCCCCACAAAGGAAGGAGAAGGAGAGAGAGAGAAAGTTTGTCTCAAATTGAGATCAATTGAGATTTTTTCCATGAGAAAAAGGGGCACCCTAGCCCTCCTTATATAGGCCAAGGAGGGGTGGCAGCCTTCCTCCCTCCCCCATGTGGGACTAAACCCCACAAAGGGGGGGAGAGCCACGGCCAAGGGGGGAGGAGGGCCTCCCTTGGCGCCAAGGCCCAAGGGGGAGGCTCCCCTCTCCACCTAATGGGCCACCTAGGGCCCATACTCCCTTTTTATTCATTTTTAATTGTTTAAATCAGACTTTTAATATTTAATTCTGTAATTAAATACTAAAACATATTTAAACAATATTTTGAACAATTCAAAATCTCAGAAACTATTTCTGCCCCTCTCCGGAACAATTTCGGAGTTCTCTCTTATTTCTCCGGTGATCCCGAATCTATCCTTAATGGGTCGGTTACCCTTAAGCATGACACCCTACGGTTCGAGACAACAACAGACATGATTGAGACACTCTCTAATCAATGGACTATGTGACTGGATCACATTGCAATACTTTGACTTTGGGTGTGTGTCCATCATGGCATTCTCCTAATGGCATGACTTCATTGTCAACAGACGTATGTGTCTCCATGATCAGGAAACCTTGATCATCAATTGCACAATGAACTAGTATACTAGAGTTAACTAGGGACCTGGTTGTTTATATACCACACGTGTATTAATGTTTCCGCTTAATACAGTTATAGCATGGTATTAAACTTATTATGAACTAATGAAATATGCTAATAAACACCCTTTATTATTTGCCTCTAGGGCATATTTCCAACACTCACATGGCACACGACCTGTTGCGGCACTGGGTAATCACCCGATCACCGTCACAACTCCCGGCACAAGACCAGCCATCACCATCGGTGCGAAAAAACCCATTTATATTTAAATGGATATTTTATCGGGCGTCGGTCGACGTTCCCGGTTGGGCGCGAAACGTTGTAGACGTCACCGATACACTGCGAGGAACGCGTGGTTCGAGGTTTCACCCGAATCGGAGTTCGTACGGAGTCGGAACGGTTAGAAACGTGCAACGTAGGAGCGGGTAATAAAATCGGGGGTATTTTCGTAACCAGCCAGCCCCACCTAGCCTATATAAGCACCCCCATCTCCCCCATGGAGATTAGGGTTCCCCCATGTAAAAATTGCAGCCACACCCCTAGCAAATCTCAGATCTGCTCCCCACAACCTCCTCTCCCCGAAACCCTAGCCAGATCCATCCACAACCATCGGATCTGGGAACGGAGGTCCCAGATCGTGCCACGTCACCCCCTAGCCTGAGCTCCTCCACGCCCATGGCTGCCCCGCCGCCTGTCTCCGGCTGGCCGGCGATCCACGGCGCCAGCCCCCGCGCGCCCCTCCTCTCCTTCCTCCTCCCCTCTCCTTCTTCTTCTTCCTCTCTCTCCCTCTCTAATTTTCTCTCTCTCTCTGCGAACAGGAGCGCCATGGCCATGGCATGGCCGAGCCGAGCTCGCGCCGCCGCCTCCCCGCGCACGCCGGCGAGCTCCCCATGGCCGGATCCGGCCGCCCCGGCACCGCCGCCCCCATCCCCGGCCTCTCCTCCGGCGCCCCGTGCCCACAGCCGCAGGCCACGGCCACCTCCTGCCCGCCATGGCTAGGCACAGCCCGTGCCTGTGTATGCTCCCCCTCCCCCTTATTTTTGCTAAGTCTTTTTCTGCCAGTATGTTTACCCGTTTTGCGACGTAGTTTGCGAGCGATCTGTGCACCGGATGGAATTGACCCCTTTATATGAAATGTTGTGCTTGATGTGCTCTCCAAGTTTGATGTTGGATGCATCCTTGTTTGACTTCATTTGCATAGCGCAAACGCTGCCCGAACAGGGGATCAGAACGTTACTGCTGAAACTGTTAAAAGATTGCAAGTTTGCTAGCCCACGTTTGTAGATCCGTAACCCATATGCATATGCTTCCTTCATGTGCTTAGCTATAAATCATGTGTACTTTAATCCGGTACGAGTGGCATTCATCATATCTTCCTGTAGCATGCTCTTTTGTTGCTCTAAAGTGCCTAACCTGTTAATCTGTTTTCATGTCTTCTCTGTTTTTCACTAAGTCCTAGATCAGTAGCATAACTTTGCTTTTTGCATGGCTCATATTAATTTAACCTTGATGCCTATGAACTTGAACCCTATATGAATTGTGTTGCTTGTTCCACCTACTGTAAGTGCATATCATTTTTGTGCATGTTTGCAACCTGTAGCTTGGTGTCTTGTTGCTCTTAGGTATGCTTCATGATGTTGGCAGCTTGTGCTTAGAGCTTGCGTTGACTGTATCTTTTGAACCGTAGCTCCGATTAAGATGATCTTTATATGTAACTTGACTAGAATTGTGTGTAGAATATGATTATGCTTTTGTTTGCTGCTGTTAACAACTATAAAATATGGTTTAGGGCAGAACAGTACCAAATGCTATTATTATCGTGGGGTACTTAGTGATATGCCATGTTTAGGTTGTTACCCCATTTAACTTGACTAGTATAGATAGTTTACTTATGCTTCATCCTCTTGCCATGTTTGTGTGTTATGCCATGTTAAGAACCCTTAACCTTGTTGTAGCTAAACAACTTGAACCTTTGGTAAACGTGAAGTATCGTCGTGTGTGACCGATACTTCACTTAACTTGTGAGTAACCGCTCTCAACGGTAGTTCCCCAACGTAGTGCCGTGTCTTGTGTTTTTTTTTGAGGGTTTTATGACAGTAGGGGAACCCCCCACTGCCTTCTATATTAATGGTAAAAAGGAATACAAGTCAACTGTACATAAGGAGGGAGGAAGAGAGAGGAGGGGGGTGGGGGAATTACATGGGGGTGTGGATGGAGGGGGGAGAAAAGAGAGAGACAGGGGTGCACTCAAAGAGAATGTACAATATGCAAAATAAAAGGCTCTAGGCTCTTCTTTGATCTATGTTTCAGCATCTCAAAATCAACCTTGAATCTCTGGGACCAGGAAGCCACACTGGGGTCGACTCCCCTAAAGTGTTTGTTATTCCTTTCTTTCCACAAACCCCAGGAGGCCACAATGAAAATTTCCATAAACATGGGGCGGTTCCAGCCCACCTTGCCCCTGTGAATCCTGGAAAGTCGATTACCAGATACGCCCCAATCAATTCCAAGCTTCCCCCAACAATCACCACTGAACCGACAGGTGAAAAACAGATGTTCCATAGTCTCCTCAAGGGGATCATCACAGAGCAGGCAATTGTAGTTGTTGTCTTGCAGCACACAGTTCCTCCTTCGAAGCATATTTCTGGTGTTCAACCTATCTGCCAAGAGAAGCCACCCAAACACTTTCCATTTATTGGTGCACTTCGAATTCCAAACCCAAGAGAAAGCCATGTCCACTGGAACATCACGAAAGAAAAAGGAGTAAAATTTTCTGGAAGAGAATGATCGGGACCCACACACACAGTTCCAAGCATCATGAGTTCCCTCGTGCAGGCTAATATCACTCGTGGCCTCCTGAAGACCAGCAAGCTCCGCCCTTGCCGGGATAGACAGAGGCAGCTGAAAATTAACTCCCAGGGCCGGAGCAGTCAGCAGTCCTCGGACAGAGACGTCTTCATGTGTCGCAAAAGAGAAAGCCCGGGGATATGCATCCATATTGATCTCCTCCAACCAAAGATCTTCGAGAACAGGATAGTTTTGCCATCTCCAACAGTGGCTTTCGTGACACCTCTGTAAACGGGGGCAAACTGCATCAGATCGCGCCACCAAAACGAGCCATAGCTACCAAGGGCATGCGGAACACAGTCACGATAATACGTATCCTAGATCAATCTTACCCATGGCACACTCATCCCATTATAGAATTTATGCAGCATTTTCAACAGCAGGCCTTGATTCTGAATCTTGAGATCAATAATACCCAACCCACCTTTACTCTTTGGCCGACAGACAAGCTCCCAGGAAGCAAGTGAATTTACTTTGGTGATCCCATCGTTTTTCTTCGCCCACAGACAGTGTCTCCTCAACTTGTCGAGGTGTTCTAAAACCGTAGGCGGCACCCTGACCGTGCACATGGTGTAGATGGCGAGTGAGGTAACAACTGAATTAACCAACGTTAGCTTGGAACCGTAATAAAGCAGGGAGGTAGCAGTAGAGAGCTTCCTTTTGACAGAGGCAACTAGAGGCATGAAATCCGCAACGGAGTGCCTCGTCGTGCCCATGGGCAGTCCCAGGTACGTGAAAGGCATAGCTCCCATAGAGCAGCCAAGAGCTTGAGAGAGCTCAGTAGCTAGATCAGCAGCCGTGTTGATGGGGACAAGGATAGACTTCATGAAGTTGATGCGGAGTCCCACCGACTTGACATAATTCTGAAGTATCTCTTTCATTTTCAACACTTGGTCCAGTTCTGCAGGCATCACCACAATCGTATCATCCGCGTACTGGATAACGGGATAGTCCCCTTCGGGAGTTGGGATCGGTGCTCTCAGCCCCCCTCCTCGAAGTTCAGCGTTGATCGCAGCTTGTAGTAGATCAGCCGCCAGAACAAAGATGAGTGGAGACAGTGGGTCACCCTGACGAACCCCTCGACGGCAATAAAACTGTCTACCAGGGACGCCATTGAGGAGAACAGAGGACCTGCCCGACGAGAACTAGGTTTCATTCCACTGCAGCCATTTCTGCGGGAATCCCATATGTCGCATGATTTCAATCATCGGCCTGTGCTCAATGGTGTCGAAAGCCTTCGCAAAATCGAGTTTCAGAATAACAGAGGGGCGCCCTGACGCCTGGCATTGATAGATATATTTAAACGCCCAAGCAAGGCAGTCCTGGATCGAGCGTCCGCGAAGAAATCCGTACTGGTTCCGATGAATCACTCGAAGAATTACTGCCTGAAGCCGATCAACCAATAGCTTGGTCAGTAGCTTGAGGCAGCAATTCAGTAGTGTGATAGGCCTGTAGTCATTTGCAGACTCAGGTGACTGAGTTTTAGGAATGAGAGTAATAAATCCAGCATTGATGCTCTCCAAGTCAAGATTTCCAGCAAAAAAATCGTCACATAGTGTATAGAAATCATCTTTAATGATATCCCAGCAGCTTTTCATGAAGCACCCTGAAAATCCATCAGGTCCAGGAGCACGGTCAGCCGGCATGTTTTGGACCACCCGATCAATTTCCTCTCTAGAGAAAGGAGTCACTAGCACATCCAGACCCTCAATCCGTGAAATGATTCTACGGAGATCAAATACAATGTTCGTGGGATCAGATTTACCCAGTCTGTCATGATAGGCATGAAACAGGACTGCTTCCTTCCCCACATGATCGGATATAATCACACCGTCAGGCAGCTGCAGAGTAGCAATCGAATTCCTACGGTATCTCTCAGTAGCCACCCGATGGAAAAATTTGGTGTTGCCATCCCCGAACTTAAAGTACCTGATCGTGCATCTCCTCTTCCAGTACATCTTTTTCGAGTGCAGCAGGAACAACAGGTGCTTTTTCAGGATACATCTGAAATTGGCTTCAGGCACCGTGAGCGTACGCCTGTCCTCCAGCGCGTCCAATTCAGTCAGCGTTTTGTTTGAGTTATCAATCAGCATAGTCAAGCGCGAGATTTTCTTACTCCAATGCTTCAGGTCATATCGCAGCGTTTTCAGTTTTTTTGAGAGAACTGCCGCAGAATTGGCAGCGTGGCATTGCTTGGCCCAAGAGTGCTGAACCACGGAGCGAAAATCAGGGTGGCTGATCCAGTATTCTTCAAAATGAAAAATCTTGCTCCTTGGGATCGCGGATTGAATACTGACATAGCAAGGAATGTGGTCAGACACAGGTTTCCCGAGAGGCATGACGACTGTATTAGGGTAGTTGGCGGTCCAGCTCAGGGAGGTGAAATGCCAATCGAGCTGCTCAAGTAAAGGGTCGTGTTGCATGTTGCTCCACGTGAATGAACGCCCCTTGATTGGGATCTCAACGAGGGATTGTTGGCGAATGATATCATTGAACGTGAGCATATCCTGAACATTACCGCCCCCCCCCCCCCCCCCCCCCCCCCCCCCTGTTTCTATTATCCGGCGCGCGAATGAAATTAAAATCACCGACGATCAACCAATCTTCCCCATCAGGAATAGACAGATCACGCAACCAATCAACAAAAGAATCACGATTGGGACCGGAGCAGGGGCCATACACATTTACCAGCGTCCACACAGACCCAGATTGCAAAGAAGTAAAGCGTTTGCCCAGAGCAAACATTTCAGAGCAAAAGGGAGAGCCAGAAAAAACAGAGCTAGCCCACACAGTACACAGACCACCTGAGTTACCAATAGACGGAACAAATTCAAACTTATCGAATCTTTTAGGACATAAAAGTTTGATAAACGCATAATCAAAAGAACTACGTTTGGTTTCTTGGAAGCAGACGATTGAGCACCCACACAAGTCAATCGCATTTCGCACTGCGAGCTGCTTATCCTCAGAGTTAATACCCCGGACATTCCAGCACATCACATTCCAACTTTAATTGTGCGACATAGGGATCACTAGTTGGAGGGTCCAGGCTTATCTGGCTTGGCAAGCAATTTAGCCGGGCTGAGATCAGCAGGAGGAATGCCACACTTGTTTACGCCAATCTGCTGGATGGTGCGGATCAGAGTAGGTGGTGGAGTTTGATCGGAAGTCGAGCTATCATAAATCACGGTCGCCAGACCATAATGAGGAGCAGTCGCATTAGTTGTAGACACAACAGAAGGTACAGTTCTGGGTTTGACTTTGGACGCAGGCGGTTTAGCGTCAGTGATCATGGGCACTTTGAAACCATCGTAACGGGTCGACCTTGTGCTACGACGCAGCTTGACAGTATCAATCATAGCAGATTCATTTTCCATTTGCTGCTCCAGCAGCCTTGAGCAGGCCAGAACCTGGATCCCGCTGGGGTTGTGTTGCTGAGCCGGAGGGAGTGTCATTGCGTTGCGGGGCCGGAGGGAGAGTGTCATCCATCGTTTCAGACAGAGACAGGGAAGAATCCTCATAGACTGCTGCTGAACCTGCTGAGTCCGTCAGCCCAGAATCCAAATCAGAGCCATCTAGCAGAGCTAATCCCTCAGAAAGAGGAGCCCAGATATCACTCGGAATGTAGATTGTATCAATGGGGAACTGCAGGTAGGGAGTGATAGGAACCTTGGGTGAAATCATGGAGACGAACACTTCACAATAGGCTCTGGCCACAGAGTGACAGACAGACAGCAGATTGAGTGGGAGGGGTGCCCCAGCGGATTCCTGAAATGCAGAACTCACATCAGGTGCAGAAATGCGGCGCTGAATTCTGCCAAGAGCAATCTGGCGAAGCCAGAATTCAAGAGCTCTATTGATTGAGAAGATAACCTCCCTATCTGAACCACCAGCTCGAACAAACCTGAATTCAGAATTCATACTGCCATGAATCAGGTCATGTGCTGCCTCAGAGACATCTGAATACACAGACCATTCACTTTGTGGGTCGTCAGACATGTTGTTCTCAGGTGTAACTCCATCAAGCAGTGATGGTCCATCATACTGAAATAGTTCTCTAAGGTTGATACCTCTGAACGGTGGTGCCACAACAGGCCATTCTCCCCAACCATCATTTTGTACAGCAGGCTCCTGTTGCACATTCAGTTCCCAAGCCTCATTGATCTGTTGCTTGTGCAGCTCCTGTTGTTCCAGCAGCCATTGCTGGGCAGCAGATAGATATGGAAGTTCGAACGGATGAGGGTAGGCTCCCATAGGAGGGAGTGGGTCCTCAGTGCCTGCCAAATTGGGAATGGTATGTCTGCCATTCAGGATGTAGACAGGTACAGTCCACGAGCGACCCATTCCTGGGAGATTGCCTATCCGCCTGATGACCAAACTGTGAGGAACTTGCGCAATGTCACTAATCAGCACTCGGACAAGAACCCTTTCCTTGTTCTGCCCTGGCATGTGCCAAAGATCTAGCTTGGCAAAACAGGACACCGCCTTGTTAATATAGTGATCAGTTTGGTAGTCCATGGGGAAAGCTAAAAACAGAATCCAAGCAGAATATTCAAAGGGACAACTGCGCATGTTTAATCCTTCATCATGAGGGACAAATGAGAAAGTTGTGTCCTCATCTAACGGATGAGGGCTTTCAAGGACGAACTGGTCCCTCAAAGCAACATCCGAGAACGCAACCATCCCAACACCCAAGGGATAAACGAAAGATTCAGGGACCGTGAGCAGAAAATCCTCTGTCATAATCCTCACAATTTCATTCAGCACTGTCTGCTTGAGATGATCCGGGGATTCAGGCTGAACAGTAACAATGGCGTACCTTTCGTGGCTGAGAGGCGATTCATCAACAACAATCATGTTCTGCACCAGTCTATGCTCTGGACCCCGCTCGATCACAGCACCCATCGGCGTGAACTGAAAAGGCCTGGCCGGAAAGTTGGCCATGGCGGCAGTATCGGGGAGCGGAGGCGGCAAGGTGGGCTGGTTGCTCTGAGGTATCAGGCAGGGAGACGGAATGGGAAGGGGCGGGTCACTTTCCTCAGCCGATAAAATAATAGAATCCGCTGGTTTCCTTTTTGGACGCCAAACTCTCCGGTGGAAGGTCACATGAGAAATAGGGGCCTTGATTACCAGGATACGCTTCTGGGGGATAGACGCCTGCTTTTCTTTCCAAAATAATCTCAGCGATGATTTTTTTCTGCACATATGTTTGACATGTCCCAGCATATTGCAACGTGTACAGTGAAAGCGAGCAGGACAACACTCAGAAACGTGAGAGGTACTGTTACAGGTGGGGCAGTATAAAATGCGGTTGGCATGTTCAGGCGAAGCACAGAAGCAAGCATGCTGAAAATTGTCACAACCAGGACAGAACTTGCTGTTGCATTGACCAGCCAAATGGTCATACCTCGCGCACCGACTACATTTTCCCAGCGTTTTGTAAATGTCCTCATTAGAAGGAAGCACATCCTTCCCAATAATTGCCGAGATTTTAGTCTCAGTATAACCAGCAGTTCTCCAATCAAGAATATTTTCCAGATCAGTCAGATCATTTAGCCACCAATCAGACATTAGTTTCTTGCCCATAAAAGTGCGCTTGCTGTGTGTCTGGCCAAGGATGGGAGCCTCAAATTCAAAAGAACCAAAACGCAACACATAAGGAAACTTATCACTCATCATATCAGAATCTCCCTGAATCAAGGGACGTGTTGGGATGGTTTCCAAGTTACTCTTTGTGCTGATCATGGCAGGCGAAGAACTAGTCGATGGATGAACCGGTTCCATGCAGGCATGAATATTCTGATGTGTGGATTCTGTGCTAACTTGATCAAATGAATGTAACAAATTAGACTGTGACAGTTTGGTGAACCCAAATTTAGCTAGTTCAGGAGCCAAGGAATTATCCAGAGAAGCACTGACTTGGAGAAACTTAAGATTTGAACGAACAGCAGTAGGTGATCTCATGTTAAGCACTGGAATTTCAGCATCAGCAGCCCAAGCCAAATCACTAGGTGCAGATGAAAAGCAATGTTCTTTGAACAAACTAAAGTGACACACAAAATCTGGCCAAACTCTGTCTCTGAGAGAGTAAATAAAATGCCCAACTTTGTTTGAAGCCACAGAGAACCGAAAATTCCTTCCTTTAAGATGTGTAACATTGAAACCCGATGCCACACCACCAATACAGCATTGGAGAGCCAGCGCAACCGAAGAACAGGAGAGGGGGAGGGAGGCAGAGGAGAAAGTGGCCACGAAAAAGAACTCCTTGGTGGAAGAATCAGAAGCATGAACCGAGGACTTGAATCGACGACGCACCTGATCTTCAACCGCAAGGCCAGGGTTGAAGTCCCAATGGAGGAGGCCTTCCATAGCAAGATTCTAGGCAGAATCATGGCCATCGTGATGGGAGGAGGTGGAGGTGGGGGTGGGAGGTGGGAGGAGAGAGCCATCACTTCGTGTGTTTAGTTACCTGCCGTGTCTTGTGTTGCCTTCTTGATTGTGCTTGCTCGTGATTGCTTCGTAGTAATAGTTGTGCTGTCCGTTGTATGCCTTTCTAGTGTTTTCTTCTTCTATGCTTCCGCGGATACACTCGGAGACGATGCGAGTTTGCGTTCGACTACACCTTCGGAACCCGTCATCTCAACAGGCAAGGGGGGCTACATATCATGCTTTATAACTTTCAGCTTGCTTGCCTAGCTTTAGCATAACACGGTTTGTTTGATCCTACCACCTCATATTCAAGCCTCCAATTTCAAACCCAAAAAGCCATGTCCCCACATCCTAGCAAACCTTGTTTGGCCATGTACCTTGCTTGCTTAACCATTGCTTAGTATGCGTAGGAACTCCTTGCAGCTTATCCATGTTGCTACCTTGGTTTGAGATATCATGCTATTATATTATTGTGGATGATGTGATTATTATGATGATGACTATATCCCGCCTCGACGCTTTGTTCCATTCGAGTCACCTAGGATCCGAGTTCCGGGTATTGTGTCTCTTGACGAGCGTGCCTAACCGCGTGTGGGATTCTATGGGGTCCGCTTGTCTTACCTACCTAGCTCCAAACAGTTCTAGTGGTAGCCCAAGCTGATTTACCATTTGCAAACTGTGTGTGTGCGAGTTGCTAGCCTCGTGGATTTCCAAACAAACTGGGCCAGTGGGATGGAATATCCTGTTGGTCCAACCTGTCCGGCCGAGGACCCGGCCCCGGGATGAGGTGATCCGGCAATCCAAACCTGAGACAGACGGTAGAGACCAGTTCGAGAGCGCGGCCGGCTTTTGAGTTGGATGTCGACTCACCGGGGGCCACCCGGAATTGTGCGTTGTTAGTTAGAGGGGCTTGACGTTTCGGAACTTCAGGTGCATCACCCACCAAATGGAGACGGGCGTACATGCGGAGCTTATAATGGGCAGTTGGTACACCCCTGCAGGGTTAAATCTTTTCGAAAAGCCGTGTCCACGGTTATGGACGACTTGAGACCTACTCCTTGTTCATAGACAACATCAACGGATATAATGTTAATAACTTGAACAACGTGTGTGTGCCTTGATCGCTTCTTCTTCGTCGGGTGATGAAGGAGAGGACAAGGATAGGATAGGTGTTATGATTGCGTAAGTAGATGGATAGCAGACTTGTTGGAGGCGCTTCCTCATCGAATGTTTGGCTTCTTATCTTCTTTTGAATAGAACGTTAGCCACTATTTAAATGCTAGCGCGGCTGCAACCTCAACCACCACTACCCCCTCTTACTGTGAGAAGTTAGTTATAATGTTGTGATATGTTCTCACCCCCTTCTTCTCTCTTTTATGTATACGTCCATATGATCTGGGACTACAGGAGTGTTCCACGACCCAGCTTTCGGGCGCTACCTACGTGGAGACTTGACGACGACTAGTTTAGCGGATCCCGGCGGGGAGCCTAGACCCGAGTGGTTATGGGACCGATGCCTTTTCTCTTTGCCTCTAGGCATTTGATTGTAGGCTGTACTCAGTCATGTATCTTCTGCTGTTGTATTGTATTAAGGCAGATGTATGCCTGATGTATGAGATGTTGTATCCTTGTAGCTGTAATGTTGTGATATCATGTTGAAATCCGAGTCATATGACTTCGTCATATGTCGCGGTGGGTCCGATATGTACTTCGTCCCTGGATTTGGATGGAACCGTCCAGATCTGGAATAGTACCGCATATCGGGCCTTACAACTTGGTATCAGAGCCTTACCGACCGTAGGATCCCTTTTCTGGTCGAAGTCGAGTCTATTTCAAAACTATTTTGTAACTACTAAGTTAGTTTTCGGAGAGTAGGATTCTTTTTACTCCTTACCCTTGCTCTGGTCAGGACAAGTGGCGTAAGTGTTTTAACTCTCGCCTTTCCTCTTCAAACTATAGGATCTCGATTAAGTGGAGTTTCGGAATTGTTACAATGCCTTGCTTGCAGTGTATTGTCTCGGTTTCGACATCTCAGGTTTGGGAATTCATGTAGTACCTTTAGTATTCCGACTCTGGTTAACGTTGAGGTCATCTGTTGCTCCCCTTCCTTTTGCCTAGTATCCTCACGATTTGAGTGAGAATGCTTCCCTTGATCGTCGTTTCTCGTTGTCGCTCTTCCTCTTGATCTCCTGATGGCTTCGTTCTCCGACGTTGCTATCTCTCTGCGGAAAGTTTCTCGATGGAAGGACATCGATCGACAAGGAGAAGAGCCCTTGTTGGTGGTGTTGAGAAGTTTCATCTTCAATTCCTTCTTCTCTCCCCCCTCTCCCCCGGATGATCCTGGATCTCGGGACGAGATCCCTTGTTGGTGGTGTTGTATTGTAACAGCTCGGGATTTTCCCCTTAGTTAGAAATTGCCTGTTTTTTTTTCGTTTTGTTTATCGGTGTTGCTTGCGCTAATAGTGTTATATATTTCCCCCTCTTTCTCGTATTGGCCTGCGTGTCCGGACCCTCTCACATGGCACACGACCTGTTGCGGCACCGGGTAATCACCCGATCACCGTCGCAACTCTCGGCACAAGACCAGCCATCACCATCGGTGCGAAAAAAACCCATTTATATTTAAATGGATATTTTATCGGGCGTCGGTCGACGTTCGCGGTTGGGCGGGAAACGTTGTAGACTAAAGGAATGAACCGTGTCAAAAATTATTAATCCCTTGCACTACAGGAATGAACCAAGGTGCCGACGGCGTCCGGCCGTCGGCACAAAGCAAAATGCCGTCGGCACAGCCTGTGCCGACGGCCACCGTCGGCATAGCCCCGTCGGCACACCACGTCGTCGGCGCAAACAAAAAAGCCGTCGGCGCAAGAAAAAACCGTCGGCACAGGCTGTGCCGACGGCCCAGAAAAAGCCGTCGGCGTACGGTCGACTAACGGCGAACGGCGTTTGGCTGCGCATAGTAGCTACGCCGACGGCCACCGTCGACAAAGAGGGGAGGCACGGCGCAGGGAGGGGTGACGCGTGGCAGCAGAGAAGCCCCTGTGCCGACATCCACCGTCGGCACAGGGGTAGAGTACGCCGACGGCTACCATCGGCAAAGGGGTGGAGGGCACGGCGCAGGGGGGGCCACGTGGCAGGCCGGATGACCCTGTGCCGACGGCTACCGTCGGCACAGGAAGGACATATGCCGACGGCTACCCTCGGCACAGGGGGGAGGAGAGCGCGGGGGGGGGGGGGGGGATGGTGGCGCAGCTGGCATGCTCTATGCCGACGGCATAGAGGGTGCCAGATTTTTTTTCTCATTTGTTCTGCGGCATAAAAAATCACACAAATTTCACAAAAAATTCATAGAAAATTCACTGCAAATTCACAGCAAAATACATCATCATGATGATCATCGTATATATAGCAAGTTCATCATCATCGAAACAAGATCATAATCATGCACCGGTCCATACAACCGTACAGGAAGCGGAGGTCGGTCTTGAAGTCCTGGGCGATCTCCCTGACGAGGCGCTAGAAGGGCAGCTTGCGGATGAGCAGCTCCGTGCTCTTCTGGTACTTGCGGATCTCCCTGAGCGTGACGGTGCCGGGGCGGAAGCGGTGGGGCTTCTTCACGCCGCCGGTGGCGGGCACAGACTTGCGGGCGGCCATGGTTGCCAGCTGCTTCCTCGGCGCCTTGCCGCCCGTGGACTTCCTCGCCGTCTGCTTGGTGCGGGCCATCTCGGAGATGAGAAGGGAGGTTGAAGAGACTGTGGCGCTTGCAGATTTGGGGGATTGGAGGATTGGAGTGAGGAGGACGATGGGGAGGGGGCGGCGTTAAATAGGCATCGAGTGCCGAGCGGGAGCGGGCGCGGACGAGGGATTTTCGGGGGAGGGTGGCGCGTGGGTTTTGGTTTTTCGGAGAAGGCGGGCGTGGACCGGTGGATCTACCGTGCGTGGACGGTTGGGATCTGGTTTAAGGGGTGATCCGTGGGAAGGTGGTTCGCCTGTTCTGATTGGTTGGAGACGAGTTGGGCGGATCGACAAGGCAGTTCGTTCTTCCACTCTCCTGCCAGTGTTCTTGGAGGAGCAAGGCGCGACCATGTTTGCTCTTTTTCCCGCCGATGGACCCAAACGGAAACGGAGTTTGCAGTTGCACGCAATATGTATTTTGGCCAAAAGGATGATTCATGAATGTAGTTTCTCTTGAGGAAAATAAAGACTTTTAGGCCTTTTTTGGTTCATAGGGTAGAAAAATCGTAGGAATAGAAAAGACATGGTAAATAAGATGACATGTATCTCAAATCTTATGAATAGGAATAGAAAAGAAGATGTTTTTTGGTTCGCATCATAGAATTTTTTTTTCCATTGAGTCTAGGCTAATGTTTATTTTCCTATGAAATGTGAAGGATAGGAAGAATTCCTCCATAGGAATAAGATCTATTCCTACAAACCGAAGAGCTGTAAAGGAATTTTTTTCCCATAGAAATCCTACCCTCTGGAATTCCTACAGAATTCCTTCAAACCAAAGGAAGCCTTATTGATGATTGCTAAAAAGAACTTACACCCTGAGAATTCATTTACTCGACGTAATTATGTACTCCCTCTGTTCTTTAATATAAGCTTTTTTAGAGATTTTAATATGTATTATATTCGAAGCAAAATAAATGTATCTACATTCTAAAATATGTCAATATACAAAAGAACTTATATTTAGGAACGAAGGGAGTACAATGCACGATCCTTATGCAGTACTAGCAAGTTGTATAAAGTCATGCTCGATGTAAGAGCCATGCAACACCACACTTGTGAATCATCTGTTTCAACAGTTTTCCAATCAATCATGATAACAACATATGTTTAAGGAAAAAAGAAAACCGTTAACTTAGCAAATTTTGTTAAACAAAGACAATGTTGCATACAAAAATTGAGGACTTGCACTTCACCATTTCGGTCCGAAACAACATTGGCATGACCTCATTCCCCTTGATATCCCAATGGAGGTCAAGTCCAATATTAGCAAGATGCAAAGAATGGTACTATGGGTGTCGAACCACTTTCTTCTCGAGAGGGGAATGCAAATAAAAAATTGGAAAGCTCGTAAGTCATGAGATGATGAGGACATGGTCTCTTCTATGCCATCTATGAGATCATTACTCACTACGGGAATGAAAAAGCGATGAAATTCTATAGGTTGGCTTGGCTTCGAGGAAGGATACCAATGGACAAAGCAATGTCCATCTATGAAACATCAAAAGCAACAAAATGTGTGTTTAAAAGGCAATGTATGACAAACGCATGAATGGGGCAAGTAAACATTAGTATATATCTCTTCGTCGATCACATTACCTACTTCGTGTTGATTTGGCGATTCTCTAAAATGTTCCCCTTCATTGGAACCAAGTGGGTGATGTTTATTAGAAACTTGCCACCTTTAGGGCATCTCCAACGCTAACCTTCAAACCTTCATCATCGAAACAAGATCATCATCATGCACCGGTCCATATGTTGAGGAGCGGCGTAGACCGAGCGGGCCCACAGATCTGCTTTTCATCGAAAACCGCGCGAGGGATGTCGGATGACCACCTCCACCTGCATGTGGTCCTACCACATGTACGAAATCATGGTGTGATGTTTTCAACTCCATTCACAACTTTAATCTTGCACTTGCTTCACAAACAGGACTATCCCCCAGGAAGGTTCTCGACATAAGTGTTGGGTCTCCCCCTACGAGGCGACGACAGCTAACCTTGTGTAGCCTTGCCCTAAAACTTGGTTTGGAATGTCACATATGCCCACCCTAACACAAACCAAGAGGAATTTCCCATGGGCTACCCCCTTTCTAGGTCGGGGAGCGGCGTACACCGAGCGGGCCCACAGATCGGCTTTTCATCGAAAACTGCGCGAGGGATGTCCGGATGACCACCTCCACCTGCATGTGGTCCTACCACATGTATGAAATCATGGTGTGATGTTTTCAACTCCATTCACAACTTTAATCTTGCACTTGCTTCACAAACAGGACTATCCCCCACGAAGGTTCTCGACATAAGTGTTGGGTCTCCCCCTACAAGGCGACGACAGCTAACATTGTGTAGCCTTGCCCTAAAACTTGGTTTGGAATGTAACATATACCCACCCTAACAATAACCAAGAGGAATTACCCATGGGCTACCCCCTTTCTATGTTGGGGAGCGGCGTAGACCGAGCAGGCCCACAGATCTGCTTTTCATCGAAAACCGCGCGAGGGATGTCCGGATGACCACCTCCACCTGCATGTGGTCCTACCACAAGTACAAAATCATGGTGTGATGTTTTCAACTCCATTCACAACTTTAATCTTGCAATTGCTTCACAAACAGGACTATCCCCCTGGAAGGTTCTCTTCATAAGTGTTGGGTCTCCCCCTATGAGGCGACGACAGCTAACCTTGTGTAGCCTTGCCCTAAAACTGGGTTTGGAATGTCACATATGCCCACCCTAACAAAAACCAAGACGAATTTCCCATGGGCTACCCCCTTTCTATGTCAGGGAGCGGCGTAGACCGAGCGGGCCAACAGATCTGCTTTTCATCGAAAACCGCGCGAGGGATGTCCGGATGACCACCTCCACCTGCATGTGGTCCAACCACATGTATTAAATCATGGTGTGATGTTTTCAACTCCATTCACAACTTTAATCTTGCACTTGCTTCACAAACAGGACTATCCCCCACGAAGGTTCTCGACATAAGTGTTGGGTCTCCCCCTACGATGCGACGACACCTAACATTGTGTAGCCTTGCCCTAAAACTTGGTTTGGAATGTAACATATACCCACCCTAACAATAACCAAGAGGAATTACCCATGGGCTACCCCCTTTCTATGTTGGGGAGCGGCGTAGATCGAGCAGGCCCACAGATCTGCTTTTCATCGAAAACCGCGCGAGGGATGTCCGGATGACCACCTCCACCTGCATGTGGTCCTACCACATGTACGAAATCATGGTGTGATGTTTTAAACTCCATTCACAACTTTAATCTTGCACTTGCTTCACAAACAGGACTATCCCCCAGGAAGGTTCTCGACATAAGTGTTGGGTCTCCCCCTACGAGGCGACGACAGCTAACCTTGTGTAGCCTTGCCCTAAAACTTGGTTTGGAATGTCACATATGCCCACCCTAACACAAACCAAGAGGAATTTCCCATGGGCTACCCCCTTTCTATGTCGGGGAGCGGCGTAGACCGAGCGGGCCCACAGATCTACTTTTCATCGAAAACCGCGCGAGGGATGTCCGGATGACCAAGTCCACCTGCATGTGGTCCTACCACATCTATGAAATCATGGTGTGATGTTTTCATATCCGTTCACAACTTTAATCCTGCACTTGCTTGACAAACAGGACTATCCCCCATGAAGGTTCTCGACATAAGTGTTGGGTCTCCCCCTACGAGGCGACGACAGCAAACATTGTGTGGCCTTGCCCTAAAACTTGGTTTGGAATGTAACATATACCCACCCTAACAAAAACCAAGAGGAATTACCCATCGGATACCCCCTTTCTATGTTGGGGACCGGCGTAGACCGAGCAGGCCCACAGATCTGCTTTTCATCGAAAACCGCGCGAGGGATGTCCGGATGACCACCTCCACCTGCATGTGGTCCTACCACATGTACTAAATCATGGTGTGATTTTTTCAACTCCATTCACAACTTTAATCTTGCACTTGCTTCACAAACAGGACTATCCCCCACGAAGGTTCTCGACATAAGTGTTGGGTCTCCCCCTACGAGGCGACGACACAGCTGACATTGTGTAGCCTTTCCCTAAAACTTGGTTTGGAATGTAACATATACCCACCCTAACAATAACCAAGAGAAATTACCCATGGGCTACCCCCTTTCTATGTTGGGGACCGGCGTAGACCGAGCAGGCCCACAGATCTGCTTTTCATCGAAAACCGCGCGAGGGATGTCCGGATGACCACCTCCACCTGCATGTGGTCCTACCACATGTACGAAATCATGGTGTGATGTTTTCAACTCCATTCACAACTTTAATCTTGCACTTGCTTCACAAACAGGACTATCCCCCAGGAAGGTTCTCGACATAAGTGTTGGGTCTCCCCCTACGAGGCGACGACAGCTAACCTTGTGTAGCCTTGCCCTAAAACTTGGTTTGGAATGTCACATATGCCCACCCTAACACAAACCAAGAGGAATTTCCCATGGGCTACCCCCTTTCTATGTCGGGGAGCGGCGTAGACCGAGCGGGCCCACAGATCTACTTTTCATCGAAAACCGCGCGAGGGATGTCCGGATGACCAAGTCCACCTGCATGTGGTCCTACCACATCTATGAAATCATGGTGTGATGTTTTCATATCCGTTCACAACTTTAATCTTGCACTTGCTTGACAAACAGGACTATCCCCCATGAAGGTTCTCGACATAAGTGTTGGGTCTCCCCCTACGATGCGACGACAGCAAACATTGTGTGGCCTTGCCCTAAAACTTGGTTTGGAATGTAACATATACCCACCCTAACAAAAACCAAGAGGAATTACCCATGGGCTACCCCCTTTCTATGTTGGGGAGCGGCGTAGATCGAGCAGGCCCACAGATCTGCTTTTCATCGAAAACCGCGCGAGGGATGTCCGGATGACCACCTCCACCTGCATGTGGTCCTACCACATGTACGAAATCATGGTGTGATGTTTTAAACTCCATTCACAACTTTAATCTTGCACTTGCTTCACAAACAGGACTATCCCCCAGGAAGGTTCTCGACATAAGTGTTGGGTCTCCCCCTACGAGGCGACGAC
The DNA here is from genome assembly GCA_039707655.1 of Elymus sibiricus. Taxonomy (NCBI): domain Eukaryota; kingdom Viridiplantae; phylum Streptophyta; class Magnoliopsida; order Poales; family Poaceae; genus Elymus; species Elymus sibiricus. The sequence goes on from CM077666.1 coordinate 514,255,490, forward strand.
AGCTAACCTTGTGTAGCCTTGCCCTAAAACTTGGTTTGGAATGTCACATATGCCCACCCTAACACAAACCAAGAGGAATTTCCCATGGGCTACCCCCTTTCTATGTCGGGGAGCGGCGTAGACCGAGCGGGCCCACAGATCTGCTTTTCATCGAAAACCGCGCGAGGGATGTCCGGATGACCAAGTCCACCTGCATGTGGTCCTACCACATCTATGAAATCATGGTGTGATGTTTTCATATCCGTTCACAACTTTAATCCTGCACTTGCTTGACAAACAGGACTATCCCCCATGAAGGTTCTCGACATAAGTGTTGGGTCTCCCCCTACGAGGCGACGACAGCAAACATTGTGTGGCCTTGCCCTAAAACTTGGTTTGGAATGTCACATATGCCCACCCTAACAAAAACCAAGAGGAATTACCCATCGGATACCCCCTTTCTATGTTGGGGACCGGCGTAGACCGAGCAGGCCCACAGATCTGCTTTTCATCGAAAACCGCGCGAGGGATGTCCGGATGACCACCTCCACCTGCATGTGGTCCTACCACATGTACTAAATCATGGTGTGATTTTTTCAACTCCATTCACAACTTTAATCTTGCACTTGCTTCACAAACAGGACTATCCCCCACGAAGGTTCTCGACATAAGTGTTGGGTCTCCCCCTACGAGGCGACGACACAGCTGACATTGTGTAGCCTTTCCCTAAAACTTGGTTTGGAATGTAACATATACCCACCCTACCAAAAACCAAGAGGAATTACCCATGGGATACCCCCTTTCTATGTTGGGGACCGGCGTAGACCGAGCAGGCCCACAGATCTGCTTTTCATCGAAAACCGCGCGAGGGATGTCCGGATGACCACCTCCACCTGCATGTGGTCCTACCACATGTACGAAATCATGGTGTGATGTTTTCAACTCCATTCACAACTTTAATCTTGCACTTGCTTCACAAACAGGACTATCCCCCAGGAATTTTCTCGACATAAGTGTTGGGTCTCCCCCTACGAGGCGACGACAGCTAACCTTGTGTAGCCTTGCCCTAAAACTTGGTTTGGAATGTCACATATGCCCACCCTAACACAAACCAAGAGGAATTTCCCATGGGCTACCCCCTTTCTATGTCGGGGAGCGGCGTAGACCGAGCGGGCCCACAGATCTACTTTTCATCGAAAACCGCGCGAGGGATGTCCGGATGACCAAGTCCACCTGCATGTGGTCCTACCACATCTATGAAATCATGGTGTGATGTTTTCATATCCGTTCACAACTTTAATCCTGCACTTGCTTGACAAACAGGACTATCCCCCATGAAGGTTCTCGACATAAGTGTTGGGTCTCCCCCTACGAGGCGACGACATCAAACATTGTGTGGCCTTGCCCTAAAACTTGGTTTGGAATGTAACATATACCCACCCTAACAAAAACCAAGAGGAATTACCCATCGGATACCCCCTTTCTATGTTGGGGAGCGGCGTAGACCGAGCAGGCCCACAGATCTGCTTTTCATCGAAAACCGCGCGAGGGATGTCCGGATGACCACCTCCACCTGCATGTGGTCCTACCACATGTACTAAATCATGGTGTGATTTTTTCAACTCCATTCACAACTTTAATCTTGCACTTGCTTCACAAACAGGACTATCCCCCAGGAAGGTTCTCGACATAAGTGTTGGGTCTCCCCCTACGAGGCGACGACAGCTAACCTTGTGTAGCCTTGCCCTAAAACTTGGTTTGGAATGTCACATATGCCCACCCTAACACAAACCAAGAGGAATTTCCCATGGGCTACCCCCATTCTATGTCGGGGAGCGGCGTAGACCGAGCGGACCCACATATCTGCTTTTCATCGAAAACCGCGCGAGGGATGTCCGGATGACCACCTCCACCTGCATGTGGTCCTACCACATGTACGAAATCATGGTGTGATGTTTTAAACTCCATTCACAACTTTAATCTTGCACTTGCTTCACAAACAGGACTATCCCCCAGGAAGGTTCTCGACATAAGTGTTGGGTCTCCCCCTACGAGGCGACGACAGCTAACCTTGTGTAGCCTTGCCCTAAAACTTGGTTTGGAATGTCACATATGCCCACCCTAACACAAACCAAGAGGAATTTCCCATGGGCTACCCCCTTTCTATGTCGGGGAGCGGCGTAGACCGAGCGGGCCCACAGATCTACTTTTCATCGAAAACCGCGCGAGGGATGTCCGGATGACCAAGTCCACCTGCATGTGGTCCTACCACATCTATGAAATCATGGTGTGATGTTTTCATATCCGTTCACAACTTTAATCCTGCACTTGCTTGACAAACAGGACTATCCCCCATGAAGGTTCTCGACATAAGTGTTGGGTCTCCCCCTACGAGGCGACGACAGCAAACATTGTGTGGCCTTGCCCTAAAACTTGGTTTGGAATGTAACATATACCCACCCTAACAAAAACCAAGAGGAATTACCCATCGGATACCCCCTTTCTATGTTGGGGACCGGCGTAGACCGAGCAGGCCCACAGATCTGCTTTTCATCGAAAACCGCGCGAGGGATGTCCGGATGACCACCTCCACCTGCATGTGGTCCTACCACATGTACTAAATCATGGTGTGATTTTTTCAACTCCATTCACAACTTTAATCTTGCACTTGCTTCACAAACAGGACTATCCCCCACGAAGGTTCTCGACATAAGTGTTGGGTCTCCCCCTACGAGGCGACGACACAGCTGACATTGTGTAGCCTTTCCCTAAAACTTGGTTTGGAATGTAACATATACCCACCCTAACAATAACCAAGAGAAATTACCCATGGGCTACCCCCTTTCTATGTTGGGGACCGGCGTAGACCGAGCAGGCCCACAGATCTGCTTTTCATCGAAAACCGCGCGAGGGATGTCCGGATGACCACCTCCACCTGCATGTGGTCCTACCACATGTACGAAATCATGGTGTGATGTTTTCAACTCCATTCACAACTTTAATCTTGCACTTGCTTCACAAACAGGACTATCCCCCAGGAAGGTTCTCGACATAAGTGTTGGGTCTCCCCCTACGAGGCGACGACAGCTAACCTTGTGTAGCCTTGCCCTAAAACTTGGTTTGGAATGTCACATATGCCCACCCTAACACAAACCAAGAGGAATTTCCCATGGGCTACCCCCTTTCTATGTCGGGGAGCGGCGTAGACCGAGCGGGCCCACAGATCTACTTTTCATCGAAAACCGCGCGAGGGATGTCCGGATGACCAAGTCCACCTGCATGTGGTCCTACCACATCTATGAAATCATGGTGTGATGTTTTCATATCCGTTCACAACTTTAATCTTGCACTTGCTTGACAAACAGGACTATCCCCCATGAAGGTTCTCGACATAAGTGTTGGGTCTCCCCCTACGATGCGACGACAGCAAACATTGTGTGGCCTTGCCCTAAAACTTGGTTTGGAATGTAACATATACCCACCCTAACAAAAACCAAGAGGAATTACCCATGGGCTACCCCCTTTCTATGTTGGGGAGCGGCGTAGATCGAGCAGGCCCACAGATCTGCTTTTCATCGAAAACCGCGCGAGGGATGTCCGGATGACCACCTCCACCTGCATGTGGTCCTACCACATGTACGAAATCATGGTGTGATGTTTTAAACTCCATTCACAACTTTAATCTTGCACTTGCTTCACAAACAGGACTATCCCCCAGGAAGGTTCTCGACATAAGTGTTGGGTCTCCCCCTACGAGGCGACGACAGCTAACCTTGTGTAGCCTTGCCCTAAAACTTGGTTTGGAATGTCACATATGCCCACCCTAACACAAACCAAGAGGAATTTCCCATGGGCTACCCCCTTTCTATGTCGGGGAGCGGCGTAGACCGAGCGGGCCCACAGATCTGCTTTTCATCGAAAACCGCGCGAGGGATGTCCGGATGACCAAGTCCACCTGCATGTGGTCCTACCACATCTATGAAATCATGGTGTGATGTTTTCATATCCGTTCACAACTTTAATCCTGCACTTGCTTGACAAACAGGACTATCCCCCATGAAGGTTCTCGACATAAGTGTTGGGTCTCCCCCTACGAGGCGACGACAGCAAACATTGTGTGGCCTTGCCCTAAAACTTGGTTTGGAATGTCACATATGCCCACCCTAACAAAAACCAAGAGGAATTACCCATCGGATACCCCCTTTCTATGTTGGGGACCGGCGTAGACCGAGCAGGCCCACAGATCTGCTTTTCATCGAAAACCGCGCGAGGGATGTCCGGATGACCACCTCCACCTGCATGTGGTCCTACCACATGTACTAAATCATGGTGTGATTTTTTCAACTCCATTCACAACTTTAATCTTGCACTTGCTTCACAAACAGGACTATCCCCCACGAAGGTTCTCGACATAAGTGTTGGGTCTCCCCCTACGAGGCGACGACACAGCTGACATTGTGTAGCCTTTCCCTAAAACTTGGTTTGGAATGTAACATATACCCACCCTACCAAAAACCAAGAGGAATTACCCATGGGATACCCCCTTTCTATGTTGGGGACCGGCGTAGACCGAGCAGGCCCACAGATCTGCTTTTCATCGAAAACCGCGCGAGGGATGTCCGGATGACCACCTCCACCTGCATGTGGTCCTACCACATGTACGAAATCATGGTGTGATGTTTTCAACTCCATTCACAACTTTAATCTTGCACTTGCTTCACAAACAGGACTATCCCCCAGGAATTTTCTCGACATAAGTGTTGGGTCTCCCCCTACGAGGCGACGACAGCTAACCTTGTGTAGCCTTGCCCTAAAACTTGGTTTGGAATGTCACATATGCCCACCCTAACACAAACCAAGAGGAATTTCCCATGGGCTACCCCCTTTCTATGTCGGGGAGCGGCGTAGACCGAGCGGGCCCACAGATCTACTTTTCATCGAAAACCGCGCGAGGGATGTCCGGATGACCAAGTCCACCTGCATGTGGTCCTACCACATCTATGAAATCATGGTGTGATGTTTTCATATCCGTTCACAACTTTAATCCTGCACTTGCTTGACAAACAGGACTATCCCCCATGAAGGTTCTCGACATAAGTGTTGGGTCTCCCCCTACGAGGCGACGACATCAAACATTGTGTGGCCTTGCCCTAAAACTTGGTTTGGAATGTAACATATACCCACCCTAACAAAAACCAAGAGGAATTACCCATCGGATACCCCCTTTCTATGTTGGGGAGCGGCGTAGACCGAGCAGGCCCACAGATCTGCTTTTCATCGAAAACCGCGCGAGGGATGTCCGGATGACCACCTCCACCTGCATGTGGTCCTACCACATGTACTAAATCATGGTGTGATTTTTTCAACTCCATTCACAACTTTAATCTTGCATTTGCTTCACAAACAGGACTATCCCCCAGGAAGGTTCTCGACATAAGTGTTGGGTCTCCCCCTACGAGGCGACGACAGCTAACCTTGTGTAGCCTTGCCCTAAAACTTGGTTTGGAATGTCACATATGCCCACCAAAACACAAACAAAGAGGAATTTCCCATGGGCTACCCCCTTTCTATGTCGGGGAGCGGCGTAGAGCGAGCGGGCCCACAGATCTGCTTTTCATCGAAAACCGCGCGAGGGATGTCCGGATGACCACCTCCACCTGCATGTGGTCCTACCACATGTACGAAATCATGGTGTGATGTTTTCAACTCCATTCACAACTTTAATCTTGCACTTACTTCACAAACAGGACTATCCCCCACGAAGGTTCTCGACATAAGTGTTGGGTCTCCCCCTACGAGGCGACGACAGCTAACCTTGTGTAGCCTTGCCCTAAAACTTGGTTTGGAATGTCACATATGCCCACCCTAACACATACCAAGAGGAATTTCCCATGGGCTACCCTCTTTCTATGTCGGGGAGCGGCGTAGACCGAGCGGGCCCACAGATCTACTTTTCATCGAAAACTGCGCGAGGGATGTCTGGATGACCACCTCCACCTGCATGTGGTCCTACCACATGTATGAAATCATTATGTGATGTTTTCAACTCCATTCACAACTTTATTCTTGCACTTGCTTCACAAACAGGACTATCCCCCACGAAGGTTCTCGACAAAAGTGTTGGGTCTCCCCCTACGAGGCGACGATAGCTAACATTGTGTAGCCTTGCCCTAAAACTTTGTTTGGAATGTAACATATACCCACCCTAACAATAACCAAGAGGAATTACCCATGGGCTACCCCCTTTCTATGTTGGGGAGCGGCGTAGACCGAGCAGGCCCACAGATCTGCTTTTCGTCGAAAACCACGCGAGGGATGTCCGGATGACCACCTCCACCTGCATGTGGTCCTACCACATGTACGAAATCATGGTGTGATGTTTTCAACTCCATTCACAACTTTAATCTTGCACTTGCTTCACAAACAGGACTATCCCCTGGGAAGGTTCTCAACATAAGTGTTGGGTCTCCCCCTACGAGGCGACGACAGCTAACCTTGTGTAGCCTTGCCCTAAAAATTGGTTTGGAATGTCACATATTCCCACCCTAACACAAACCAAGAGGAATTTCCCATGGGCTACCCCCTTTCTATGTCGGGGAGCGGCGTAGACCGAGCGGGCCCACATATCTGCTTTTCATCGAAAACCGCGCGAGGGATGTCCGGATGACCACCTCCACCTGCATGTGGTCCTACCACATGTATGAAATCATGGTGTGATGTTTTCAACTCCATTCACAACTTTAATCTTGCACTTGCTTCACAAACAGGACTATCCCCCACGAAGGTTCTCGACATAAGTGTTGGGTCTCCCCCTATGAGGCGACGACAGCTAACATTGTGTAGCCTTGCCCTAAAACTTGGTTTGGAATGTAACATATACCCACCCTAACAATAACCAAGAGAAATTACCCATGGGCTACCCCCTTTCTATGTTGGGGAGCGGCGTAGACCGAGCAGGCCCACAGATCTGCTTTTCATCGAAAACCGCGCGAGGGATGTCCGGATGACCACCTGCACCTGCATGTGGTCCTACCACATGTACTAAATCATGGTGTGATGTTTTCAACTCCATTCACAACTTTAATCTTGCACTTGCTTCACAAACAGGACTATCCCCCACGAAGGTTCTCGACATAAGTGTTGGGTCTCCCCCTACGAGGCGACGACAGCTAACCTTGTGTAGCCTTGCCCTAAAACTTGGTTTGGAATGTCACATATTCCCAACCTAACACAAACCAAGAGGAATTTCCCATGGGCTACCCCCATTCTATGTCGGGGAGCGGCGTAGACCGAGCGGACCCACATATCTGCTTTTCATCGAAAACCGCGCGAGGGATGTCCGGATGACCACCTCCACCTGCATGTGGTCCTACCACATGTATGAAATCATGGTGTGATGTTTTCAACTCCATTCACAACTTTAATCTTGCACTTACTTCACAAACAGGACTATCCCCCAGGAAGGTTCTCGACATAAGTGTTGGGTCTCCCCCTACGAGGCGACGACAGCTAACCTTGTGTAGCCTTGCCCTAAAACTTGGTTTGGAATGTCACATATGCCCACCCTAACACAAACCAAGAGAAATTTCCCATGGGCTACCCCCTTTCTATGTCGGGGAGCGGCGTAGACCGAGCGGGCCCACAGATCTACTTTTCATCGAAAACTGCGCGAGGGATGTCCGGCTGACCAACTCCACCTGCATGTGGTCCTACCACATCTATGAAATCATTATGTGATGTTTTCATATCCATTCAGAACTTTAATCTTGCACTTGCTTCACAAACAGGACTATCCCCCACGAAGGTTCTCGACAAAAGTGTTGGGTCTCCCCCTACGAGGCGACGATAGCTAACATTGTGTAGCCTTGCCCTAAAACTTTGTTTGGAATGTAACATATACCCACCCTAACAATAACCAAGAGGAATTACCCATGGGCTACCCCCTTTCTATGTTGGGGAGCGGCGTAGACCGAGCAGGCCCACAGATCTGCTTTTCGTCGAAAACCACGCGAGGGATGTCCGGATGACCACCTCCACCTGCATGTGGTCCTACCACATGTATGAAATCATGGTGTGATGTTTTCAACTCCATTCACAACTTTAATCTTGCACTTGCTTCACAAACAGGACTATCCCCTGGGAAGGTTCTCAACATAAGTGTTGGGTCTCCCCCTACGAGGCGACGACAGCTAACCTTGTGTAGCCTTGCCCTAAAAATTGGTTTGGAATGTCACATATTCCCACCCTAACACAAACCAAGAGGAATTTCCCATGGGCTACCCCCTTTCTATGTCGGGGAGCGGCGTAGACCGAGCGGGCCCACATATCTGCTTTTCATCGAAAACCGCGCGAGGGATGTCCGGATGACCACCTCCACCTGCATGTGGTCCTACCACATGTATGAAATCATGGTGTGATGTTTTCAACTCCATTCACAACTTTAATCTTGCACTTGCTTCACAAACAGGACTATCCCCCACGAAGGTTCTCGACATAAGTGTTGGGTCTCCCCCTATGAGGCGACGACAGCTAACATTGTGTAGCCTTGCCCTAAAACTTGGTTTGGAATGTAACATATACCCACCCTAACAATAACCAAGAGAAATTACCCATGGGCTACCCCCTTTCTATGTTGGGGAGCGGCGTAGACCGAGCAGGCCCACAGATCTGCTTTTCATCGAAAACCGCGCGAGGGATGTCCGGATGACCACCTCCACCTGCATGTGGTCCTACCACATGTACGAAATCATGGTGTGATGTTTTCAACTCCATTCACAACTTTAATCTTGCACTTGCTTCACAAACAGGACTATCCCCCAGGAAGGTTCTCGACATAAGTGTTGGGTCTCCCCCTACGAGGCGACGACAGCTAACCTTGTGTAGCCTTGCCCTAAAACTTGGTTTGGAATGTCACATATGCCCACCCTAACACAAACCAAGAGGAATTTCCCATGGGCTACCCCCTTTCTATGTCGGGGAGCGGCGTAGACCGAGCGGGCCCACAGATCTACTTTTCATCGAAAACCGCGCGAGGGATGTCCGGATGACCAAGTCCACCTGCATGTGGTCCTACCACATCTATGAAATCATGGTGTGATGTTTTCATATCCGTTCACAACTTTAATCCTGCACTTGCTTGACAAACAGGACTATCCCCCATGAAGGTTCTCGACATAAGTGTTGGGTCTCCCCCTACGAGGCGACGACATCAAACATTGTGTGGCCTTGCCCTAAAACTTGGTTTGGAATGTAACATATACCCACCCTAACAAAAACCAAGAGGAATTACCCATCGGATACCCCCTTTCTATGTTGGGGAGCGGCGTAGACCGAGCAGGCCCACAGATCTGCTTTTCATCGAAAACCGCGCGAGGGATGTCCGGATGACCACCTCCACCTGCATGTGGTCCTACCACATGTACTAAATCATGGTGTGATTTTTTCAACTCCATTCACAACTTTAATCTTGCACTTGCTTCACAAACAGGACTATCCCCCAGGAAGGTTCTCGACATAAGTGTTGGGTCTCCCCCTACGAGGCGACGACAGCTAACCTTGTGTAGCCTTGCCCTAAAACTTGGTTTGGAATGTCACATATGCCCACCAAAACACAAACAAAGAGGAATTTCCCATGGGCTACCCCCTTTCTATGTCGGGGAGCGGCGTAGAGCGAGCGGGCCCACAGATCTGCTTTTCATCGAAAACCGCGCGAGGGATGTCCGGATGACCACCTCCACCTGCATGTGGTCCTACCACATGTACGAAATCATGGTGTGATGTTTTCAACTCCATTCACAACTTTAATCTTGCACTTACTTCACAAACAGGACTATCCCCCACGAAGGTTCTCGACATAAGTGTTGGGTCTCCCCCTACGAGGCGACGACAGCTAACCTTGTGTAGCCTTGCCCTAAAACTTGGTTTGGAATGTCACATATGCCCACCCTAACACATACCAAGAGGAATTTCCCATGGGCTACCCTCTTTCTATGTCGGGGAGCGGCGTAGACCGAGCGGGCCCACAGATCTACTTTTCATCGAAAACTGCGCGAGGGATGTCTGGATGACCACCTCCACCTGCATGTGGTCCTACCACATGTATGAAATCATTATGTGATGTTTTCAACTCCATTCACAACTTTATTCTTGCACTTGCTTCACAAACAGGACTATCCCCCACGAAGGTTCTCGACAAAAGTGTTGGGTCTCCCCCTACGAGGCGACGATAGCTAACATTGTGTAGCCTTGCCCTAAAACTTTGTTTGGAATGTAACATATACCCACCCTAACAATAACCAAGAGGAATTACCCATGGGCTACCCCCTTTCTATGTTGGGGAGCGGCGTAGACCGAGCAGGCCCACAGATCTGCTTTTCGTCGAAAACCACGCGAGGGATGTCCGGATGACCACCTCCACCTGCATGTGGTCCTACCACATGTACGAAATCATGGTGTGATGTTTTCAACTCCATTCACAACTTTAATCTTGCACTTGCTTCACAAACAGGACTATCCCCTGGGAAGGTTCTCAACATAAGTGTTGGGTCTCCCCCTACGAGGCGACGACAGCTAACCTTGTGTAGCCTTGCCCTAAAAATTGGTTTGGAATGTCACATATTCCCACCCTAACACAAACCAAGAGGAATTTCCCATGGGCTACCCCCTTTCTATGTCGGGGAGCGGCGTAGACCGAGCGGGCCCACATATCTGCTTTTCATCGAAAACCGCGCGAGGGATGTCCGGATGACCACCTCCACCTGCATGTGGTCCTACCACATGTATGAAATCATGGTGTGATGTTTTCAACTCCATTCACAACTTTAATCTTGCACTTGCTTCACAAACAGGACTATCCCCCACGAAGGTTCTCGACATAAGTGTTGGGTCTCCCCCTATGAGGCGACGACAGCTAACATTGTGTAGCCTTGCCCTAAAACTTGGTTTGGAATGTAACATATACCCACCCTAACAATAACCAAGAGAAATTACCCATGGGCTACCCCCTTTCTATGTTGGGGAGCGGCGTAGACCGAGCAGGCCCACAGATCTGCTTTTCATCGAAAACCGCGCGAGGGATGTCCGGATGACCACCTGCACCTGCATGTGGTCCTACCACATGTACTAAATCATGGTGTGATGTTTTCAACTCCATTCACAACTTTAATCTTGCACTTGCTTCACAAACAGGACTATCCCCCACGAAGGTTCTCGACATAAGTGTTGGGTCTCCCCCTACGAGGCGACGACAGCTAACCTTGTGTAGCCTTGCCCTAAAACTTGGTTTGGAATGTCACATATTCCCAACCTAACACAAACCAAGAGGAATTTCCCATGGGCTACCCCCATTCTATGTCGGGGAGCGGCGTAGACCGAGCGGACCCACATATCTGCTTTTCATCGAAAACCGCGCGAGGGATGTCCGGATGACCACCTCCACCTGCATGTGGTCCTACCACATGTATGAAATCATGGTGTGATGTTTTCAACTCCATTCACAACTTTAATCTTGCACTTACTTCACAAACAGGACTATCCCCCAGGAAGGTTCTCGACATAAGTGTTGGGTCTCCCCCTACGAGGCGACGACAGCTAACCTTGTGTAGCCTTGCCCTAAAACTTGGTTTGGAATGTCACATATGCCCACCCTAACACAAACCAAGAGAAATTTCCCATGGGCTACCCCCTTTCTATGTCGGGGAGCGGCGTAGACCGAGCGGGCCCACAGATCTACTTTTCATCGAAAACTGCGCGAGGGATGTCCGGCTGACCAACTCCACCTGCATGTGGTCCTACCACATCTATGAAATCATTATGTGATGTTTTCATATCCATTCAGAACTTTAATCTTGCACTTGCTTCACAAACAGGACTATCCCCCACGAAGGTTCTCGACAAAAGTGTTGGGTCTCCCCCTACGAGGCGACGATAGCTAACATTGTGTAGCCTTGCCCTAAAACTTTGTTTGGAATGTAACATATACCCACCCTAACAATAACCAAGAGGAATTACCCATGGGCTACCCCCTTTCTATGTTGGGGAGCGGCGTAGACCGAGCAGGCCCACAGATCTGCTTTTCGTCGAAAACCACGCGAGGGATGTCCGGATGACCACCTCCACCTGCATGTGGTCCTACCACATGTATGAAATCATGGTGTGATGTTTTCAACTCCATTCACAACTTTAATCTTGCACTTGCTTCACAAACAGGACTATCCCCTGGGAAGGTTCTCAACATAAGTGTTGGGTCTCCCCCTACGAGGCGACGACAGCTAACCTTGTGTAGCCTTGCCCTAAAAATTGGTTTGGAATGTCACATATTCCCACCCTAACACAAACCAAGAGGAATTTCCCATGGGCTACCCCCTTTCTATGTCGGGGAGCGGCGTAGACCGAGCGGGCCCACATATCTGCTTTTCATCGAAAACCGCGCGAGGGATGTCCGGATGACCACCTCCACCTGCATGTGGTCCTACCACATGTATGAAATCATGGTGTGATGTTTTCAACTCCATTCACAACTTTAATCTTGCACTTGCTTCACAAACAGGACTATCCCCCACGAAGGTTCTCGACATAAGTGTTGGGTCTCCCCCTATGAGGCGACGACAGCTAACATTGTGTAGCCTTGCCCTAAAACTTGGTTTGGAATGTAACATATACCCACCCTAACAATAACCAAGAGAAATTACCCATGGGCTACCCCCTTTCTATGTTGGGGAGCGGCGTAGACCGAGCAGGCCCACAGATCTGCTTTTCATCGAAAACCGCGCGAGGGATGTCCGGATGACCACCTCCACCTGCATGTGGTCCTACCACATGTACGAAATCATGGTGTGATGTTTTCAACTCCATTCACAACTTTAATCTTGCACTTGCTTCACAAACAGGACTATCCCCCAGGAAGGTTCTCGACATAAGTGTTGGGTCTCCCCCTACGAGGCGACGACAGCTAACCTTGTGTAGCCTTGCCCTAAAACTTGGTTTGGAATGTCACATATGCCCACCCTAACACAAACCAAGAGGAATTTCCCATGGGCTACCCCCTTTCTATGTCGGGGAGCGGCGTAGACCGAGCGGGCCCACAGATCTACTTTTCATCGAAAACCGCGCGAGGGATGTCCGGATGACCAAGTCCACCTGCATGTGGTCCTACCACATCTATGAAATCATGGTGTGATGTTTTCATATCCGTTCACAACTTTAATCTTGCACTTGCTTGACAAACAGGACTATCCCCCATGAAGGTTCTCGACATAAGTGTTGGGTCTCCCCCTACGATGCGACGACAGCAAACATTGTGTGGCCTTGCCCTAAAACTTGGTTTGGAATGTAACATATACCCACCCTAACAAAAACCAAGAGGAATTACCCATGGGCTACCCCCTTTCTATGTTGGGGAGCGGCGTAGATCGAGCAGGCCCACAGATCTGCTTTTCATCGAAAACCGCGCGAGGGATGTCCGGATGACCACCTCCACCTGCATGTGGTCCTACCACATGTACGAAATCATGGTGTGATGTTTTAAACTCCATTCACAACTTTAATCTTGCACTTGCTTCACAAACAGGACTATCCCCCAGGAAGGTTCTCGACATAAGTGTTGGGTCTCCCCCTACGAGGCGACGACAGCTAACCTTGTGTAGCCTTGCCCTAAAACTTGGTTTGGAATGTCACATATGCCCACCCTAACACAAACCAAGAGGAATTTCCCATGGGCTACCCCCTTTCTATGTCGGGGAGCGGCGTAGACCGAGCGGGCCCACAGATCTGCTTTTCATCGAAAACCGCGCGAGGGATGTCCGGATGACCAAGTCCACCTGCATGTGGTCCTACCACATCTATGAAATCATGGTGTGATGTTTTCATATCCGTTCACAACTTTAATCCTGCACTTGCTTGACAAACAGGACTATCCCCCATGAAGGTTCTCGACATAAGTGTTGGGTCTCCCCCTACGAGGCGACGACAGCAAACATTGTGTGGCCTTGCCCTAAAACTTGGTTTGGAATGTCACATATGCCCACCCTAACAAAAACCAAGAGGAATTACCCATCGGATACCCCCTTTCTATGTTGGGGACCGGCGTAGACCGAGCAGGCCCACAGATCTGCTTTTCATCGAAAACCGCGCGAGGGATGTCCGGATGACCACCTCCACCTGCATGTGGTCCTACCACATGTACTAAATCATGGTGTGATTTTTTCAACTCCATTCACAACTTTAATCTTGCACTTGCTTCACAAACAGGACTATCCCCCACGAAGGTTCTCGACATAAGTGTTGGGTCTCCCCCTACGAGGCGACGACACAGCTGACATTGTGTAGCCTTTCCCTAAAACTTGGTTTGGAATGTAACATATACCCACCCTACCAAAAACCAAGAGGAATTACCCATGGGATACCCCCTTTCTATGTTGGGGACCGGCGTAGACCGAGCAGGCCCACAGATCTGCTTTTCATCGAAAACCGCGCGAGGGATGTCCGGATGACCACCTCCACCTGCATGTGGTCCTACCACATGTACGAAATCATGGTGTGATGTTTTCAACTCCATTCACAACTTTAATCTTGCACTTGCTTCACAAACAGGACTATCCCCCAGGAATTTTCTCGACATAAGTGTTGGGTCTCCCCCTACGAGGCGACGACAGCTAACCTTGTGTAGCCTTGCCCTAAAACTTGGTTTGGAATGTCACATATGCCCACCCTAACACAAACCAAGAGGAATTTCCCATGGGCTACCCCCTTTCTATGTCGGGGAGCGGCGTAGACCGAGCGGGCCCACAGATCTACTTTTCATCGAAAACCGCGCGAGGGATGTCCGGATGACCAAGTCCACCTGCATGTGGTCCTACCACATCTATGAAATCATGGTGTGATGTTTTCATATCCGTTCACAACTTTAATCCTGCACTTGCTTGACAAACAGGACTATCCCCCATGAAGGTTCTCGACATAAGTGTTGGGTCTCCCCCTACGAGGCGACGACATCAAACATTGTGTGGCCTTGCCCTAAAACTTGGTTTGGAATGTAACATATACCCACCCTAACAAAAACCAAGAGGAATTACCCATCGGATACCCCCTTTCTATGTTGGGGAGCGGCGTAGACCGAGCAGGCCCACAGATCTGCTTTTCATCGAAAACCGCGCGAGGGATGTCCGGATGACCACCTCCACCTGCATGTGGTCCTACCACATGTACTAAATCATGGTGTGATTTTTTCAACTCCATTCACAACTTTAATCTTGCACTTGCTTCACAAACAGGACTATCCCCCAGGAAGGTTCTCGACATAAGTGTTGGGTCTCCCCCTACGAGGCGACGACAGCTAACCTTGTGTAGCCTTGCCCTAAAACTTGGTTTGGAATGTCACATATGCCCACCAAAACACAAACAAAGAGGAATTTCCCATGGGCTACCCCCTTTCTATGTCGGGGAGCGGCGTAGAGCGAGCGGGCCCACAGATCTGCTTTTCATCGAAAACCGCGCGAGGGATGTCCGGATGACCACCTCCACCTGCATGTGGTCCTACCACATGTACGAAATCATGGTGTGATGTTTTCAACTCCATTCACAACTTTAATCTTGCACTTACTTCACAAACAGGACTATCCCCCACGAAGGTTCTCGACATAAGTGTTGGGTCTCCCCCTACGAGGCGACGACAGCTAACCTTGTGTAGCCTTGCCCTAAAACTTGGTTTGGAATGTCACATATGCCCACCCTAACACATACCAAGAGGAATTTCCCATGGGCTACCCTCTTTCTATGTCGGGGAGCGGCGTAGACCGAGCGGGCCCACAGATCTACTTTTCATCGAAAACTGCGCGAGGGATGTCTGGATGACCACCTCCACCTGCATGTGGTCCTACCACATGTATGAAATCATTATGTGATGTTTTCAACTCCATTCACAACTTTATTCTTGCACTTGCTTCACAAACAGGACTATCCCCCACGAAGGTTCTCGACAAAAGTGTTGGGTCTCCCCCTACGAGGCGACGATAGCTAACATTGTGTAGCCTTGCCCTAAAACTTTGTTTGGAATGTAACATATACCCACCCTAACAATAACCAAGAGGAATTACCCATGGGCTACCCCCTTTCTATGTTGGGGAGCGGCGTAGACCGAGCAGGCCCACAGATCTGCTTTTCGTCGAAAACCACGCGAGGGATGTCCGGATGACCACCTCCACCTGCATGTGGTCCTACCACATGTACGAAATCATGGTGTGATGTTTTCAACTCCATTCACAACTTTAATCTTGCAATTGCTTCACAAACAGGACTATCCCCTGGGAAGGTTCTCAACATAAGTGTTGGGTCTCCCCCTACGAGGCGACGACAGCTAACCTTGTGTAGCCTTGCCCTAAAAATTGGTTTGGAATGTCACATATTCCCACCCTAACACAAACCAAGAGGAATTTCCCATGGGCTACCCCCTTTCTATGTCGGGGAGCGGCGTAGACCGAGCGGGCCCACATATCTGCTTTTCATCGAAAACCGCGCGAGGGATGTCCGGATGACCACCTCCACCTGCATGTGGTCCTACCACATGTATGAAATCATGGTGTGATGTTTTCAACTCCATTCACAACTTTAATCTTGCACTTGCTTCACAAACAGGACTATCCCCCACGAAGGTTCTCGACATAAGTGTTGGGTCTCCCCCTATGAGGCGACGACAGCTAACATTGTGTAGCCTTGCCCTAAAACTTGGTTTGGAATGTAACATATACCCACCCTAACAATAACCAAGAGAAATTACCCATGGGCTACCCCCTTTCTATGTTGGGGAGCGGCGTAGACCGAGCAGGCCCACAGATCTGCTTTTCATCGAAAACCGCGCGAGGGATGTCCGGATGACCACCTGCACCTGCATGTGGTCCTACCACATGTACTAAATCATGGTGTGATGTTTTCAACTCCATTCACAACTTTAATCTTGCACTTGCTTCACAAACAGGACTATCCCCCACGAAGGTTCTCGACATAAGTGTTGGGTCTCCCCCTACGAGGCGACGACAGCTAACCTTGTGTAGCCTTGCCCTAAAACTTGGTTTGGAATGTCACATATTCCCAACCTAACACAAACCAAGAGGAATTTCCCATGGGCTACCCCCATTCTATGTCGGGGAGCGGCGTAGACCGAGCGGACCCACATATCTGCTTTTCATCGAAAACCGCGCGAGGGATGTCCGGATGACCACCTCCACCTGCATGTGGTCCTACCACATGTATGAAATCATGGTGTGATGTTTTCAACTCCATTCACAACTTTAATCTTGCACTTACTTCACAAACAGGACTATCCCCCAGGAAGGTTCTCGACATAAGTGTTGGGTCTCCCCCTACGAGGCGACGACAGCTAACCTTGTGTAGCCTTGCCCTAAAACTTGGTTTGGAATGTCACATATGCCCACCCTAACACAAACCAAGAGAAATTTCCCATGGGCTACCCCCTTTCTATGTCGGGGAGCGGCGTAGACCGAGCGGGCCCACAGATCTACTTTTCATCGAAAACTGCGCGAGGGATGTCCGGCTGACCAACTCCACCTGCATGTGGTCCTACCACATCTATGAAATCATTATGTGATGTTTTCATATCCATTCAGAACTTTAATCTTGCACTTGCTTCACAAACAGGACTATCCCCCACGAAGGTTCTCGACAAAAGTGTTGGGTCTCCCCCTACGAGGCGACGATAGCTAACATTGTGTAGCCTTGCCCTAAAACTTTGTTTGGAATGTAACATATACCCACCCTAACAATAACCAAGAGGAATTACCCATGGGCTACCCCCTTTCTATGTTGGGGAGCGGCGTAGACCGAGCAGGCCCACAGATCTGCTTTTCGTCGAAAACCACGCGAGGGATGTCCGGATGACCACCTCCACCTGCATGTGGTCCTACCACATGTATGAAATCATGGTGTGATGTTTTCAACTCCATTCACAACTTTAATCTTGCACTTGCTTCACAAACAGGACTATCCCCTGGGAAGGTTCTCAACATAAGTGTTGGGTCTCCCCCTACGAGGCGACGACAGCTAACCTTGTGTAGCCTTGCCCTAAAAATTGGTTTGGAATGTCACATATTCCCACCCTAACACAAACCAAGAGGAATTTCCCATGGGCTACCCCCTTTCTATGTCGGGGAGCGGCGTAGACCGAGCGGGCCCACATATCTGCTTTTCATCGAAAACCGCGCGAGGGATGTCCGGATGACCACCTCCACCTGCATGTGGTCCTACCACATGTATGAAATCATGGTGTGATGTTTTCAACTCCATTCACAACTTTAATCTTGCACTTGCTTCACAAACAGGACTATCCCCCACGAAGGTTCTCGACATAAGTGTTGGGTCTCCCCCTATGAGGCGACGACAGCTAACATTGTGTAGCCTTGCCCTAAAACTTGGTTTGGAATGTAACATATACCCACCCTAACAATAACCAAGAGAAATTACCCATGGGCTACCCCCTTTCTATGTTGGGGAGCGGCGTAGACCGAGCAGGCCCACAGATCTGCTTTTCATCGAAAACCGCGCGAGGGATGTCCGGATGACCACCTGCACCTGCATGTGGTCCTACCACATGTACGAAATCATGGTGTGATGTTTTCAACTCCATTCACAACTTTAATCTTGCACTTGCTTCACAAACAGGACTATCCCCCACGAAGGTTCTCGACATAAGTGTTGGGTCTCCCCCTACGAGGCGACGACAGCTAACCTTGTGTAGCCTTGCCCTAAAACTTGGTTTGGAATGTCACATATTCCCAACCTAACACAAACCAAGAGGAATTTCCCATGGGCTACCCCCATTCTATGTCGGGGAGCGGCGTAGACCGAGCGGACCCACATATCTGCTTTTCATCGAAAACCGCGCGAGGGATGTCCGGATGACCACCTCCACCTGCATGTGGTCCTACCACATGTATGAAATCATGGTGTGATGTTTTCAACTCCATTCACAACTTTAATCTTGCACTTACTTCACAAACAGGACTATCCCCCAGGAAGGTTCTCGACATAAGTGTTGGGTCTCCCCCTACGAGGCGACGACAGCTAACCTTGTGTAGCCTTGCCCTAAAACTTGGTTTGGAATGTCACATATGCCCACCCTAACACAAACCAAGAGAAATTTCCCATGGGCTACCCCCTTTCTATGTCGGGGAGCGGCGTAGACCGAGCGGGCCCACAGATCTACTTTTCATCGAAAACTGCGCGAGGGATGTCCGGCTGACCAACTCCACCTGCATGTGGTCCTACCACATCTATGAAATCATGGTGTGATGTTTTCATATCCATTCAGAACTTTAATCTTGCACTTGCTTCACAAACAGGACTATCCCCCACGAAGGTTCTCGACAAAAGTGTTGGGTCTCCCCCTACGAGGCGACGATAGCTAACATTGTGTAGCCTTGCCCTAAAACTTTGTTTGGAATGTAACATATACCCACCCTAACAATAACCAAGAGGAAGTACCCATGGGCTACCCCCTTTCTATGTTGGGGAGCGGCGTAGACCGAGCAGGCCCACAGATCTGCTTTTCGTCGAAAACCACGCGAGGGATGTCCGGATGACCACCTCCACCTGCATGTGGTCCTACCACATGTACGAAATCATGGTGTGATGTTTTCAACTCCATTCACAACTTTAATCTTGCACTTGCTTCACAAACAGGACTATCCCCTGGGAAGGTTCTCAACATAAGTGTTGGGTCTCCCCCTACGAGGCGACGACAGCTAACCTTGTGTAGCCTTGCCCTAAAAATTGGTTTGGAATGTCACATATTCCCACCCTAACACAAACCAAGAGGAATTTCCCATGGGCTACCCCCTTTCTATGTCGGGGAGCGGCGTAGACCGAGCGGGCCCACATATCTGCTTTTCATCGAAAACCGCGCGAGGGATGTCCGGATGACCACCTCCACCTGCATGTGGTCCTACCACATGTATGAAATCATGGTGTGATGTTTTCAACTCCATTCAAAACTTTAATCTTGCACTTGCTTCACAAACAGGACTATCCCCCACGAAGGTTCTCGACATAAGTGCTGGGTCTCCCCCTACGAGGCGACGACAGCTAACATTGTGTAGCCTTGCCCTAAAACTTGGTTTGGAATGTAACATATACCCACCCTAACAATAACCAAGAGAAATTACCCATGGGCTACCCCCTTTCTATGTTGGGGAGCGGCGTAGACCGAGCAGGCCCACAGATCTGCTTTTCATCGAAAACCGCGCGAGGGATGTCCGGATGACCACCTCCACCTGCATGTGGTCCTACCACATGTACGAAATCATGGTCTGATGTTTAATACTCCATTCACAACTTTAATCTTGCACTTGGTTCACAAACAGGACTATCCCCCACGAAGGTTCTCGACATAAGTGTTGGGTCTCCCCCTACGAGGCGACGACAGCTAACCTTGTGTAGCCTTGCCCTAAAACTTGGTTTGGAATGTCACATATTCCCAACCTAACACAAACCAAGAGGAATTTCCCATGGGCTACCCCCATTCTATGTCGGGGAGCGGCGTAGACCGAGCGGACCCACATATCTGCTTTTCATCGAAAACCGCGCGAGGGATGTCCGGATGACCACCTCCACCTGCATGTGGTCCTACCACATGTATGAAATCATGGTGTGATGTTTTCAACTCCATTCACAACTTTAATATTGCACTTGCTTCACAAACAGGACTATCCCCCACGAAGGTTCTCGACATAATTGTTGGGTCTCCCCCTACGAGGCGACGACAGCTAACATTGTGTAGCCTTGCCCTAAAACTTGGTTTGGAATGTAACATATACCCACCCTAATAATAACCAAGAGAAATTACCCATGGGCTACCCCCTTTCTATGTTGGGAAGCGGCGTACACCGAGCAGGCCCACCGATCTGCTTTTCATCGAAAACCGCGCGAGGGATGTCCGGATGACCACCTGCACCTGCATGTGGTCCTACCACATGTACGAAATCATGGTGTGATGTTTTCAACTCCATTCACAACTTTAATCTTGCACTTGCTTCACAAACAGGACTATCCCCCACGAAGGTTCTCGACATAAGTGTTGGGTCTCCCCCTACGAGGCGACGACAGCTAACCTTGTGTAGCCTTGCCCTAAAACTTGGTTTGGATTGTCACATATGCCCACCCTAACACAAACCAAGAGGAATTTCCCATGGGCTACCCTCTTTCTATGTCGGCAAGCGGCGTAGACCGAGCGGGCCCACATATCTACTTTTCATCGAAAACCGCGCGAGGGATGTCCGGATGACCACCTCCACCTGCATGTGGTCCTACCACATGTATGAAATCATGGTGTGATGTTTTCAACTCCATTCACAACTTTATTCTTGTACTTGCTTCACAAACAGGACTATCCCCCACGAAGGTTCTCGACATAAGTGTTGGGTCTCCCCCTAAGAGGCGACGATAGGTAACATTGTGTAGCCTTGCCCTAAAACTTTGTTTGGAATGTAACATATACCCACCCTAACAATAACCAAGAGGAAGTACCCATGGGTTTCCCCCTTTCTATGTTGGGGAGCGGCGTAGACCGAGCAGGCCCACAGATCTGCTTTTCGTCGAAAACCACGCGAGGGATGTCCGGATGACCACCTCCACCTGCATGTGGTCCTACCACATGTACGAAATCATGGTGTGATGTTTTCAACTCCATTCACAACTTTAATCTTGCTCTTGCTTCACAAACAGGACTATCCCCCAGGAAGGTTCTCGACACAAGTGTTGGGTCTCCCCCTACGAGGCGACGACAGCTAACCTTGTGTAGCCTTGCCCTAAAACTTGGTTTGGAATGTCACATATTCCCACCCTAACACAAACCAAGAGGAATTTCCCATGGGCTACCCCCTTTCTATGTCGGGGAGCGGCGTAGACCGAGCGGGCCCACATATCTGCTTTTCATCGAAAACCGCGCAAGGGATGTCCGGATGACCACCTCCACCTGCATGTGGTCCTACCACATGTATGAAATCATGGTGTGATGTTTTCAACTCCATTCACAACTTTAATCTTGCACTTGCTTCACAAACAGGACTATCCCCCACGAAGGTTCTCGACATAAGTGTTGGGTCTCCCCCTACGAGGCGACGACAGCTAACATTGGATAGCCTTGCCCTAAAACTTGGTTTGGAATGTAACATATACCCACCCTATCAATAACCAAGAGAAATTACCCATGGGCTACCCCCTTTCTATGTTGGGGAGCGGCGTAGACCGAGCAGGCCCACAGATCTGCTTTTCATTGAAAACCGCGCAAGGGATGTCCGGATGACCACCTCCACCTGCATGTGGTCCTACCACATGTATGAAATCATGGTCTGATGTTTTCAACTCCATTCACAATTTTAATCTTGCACTTGCTTCACAAACAGGACTATCCCCCACGAAGGTTCTCGACATAAGAGGAATTACATATGCTCCGACGATCTTTCTCCACCGAAACCCCGGTACAGGGAGCCCGCAGGTCTACCCCTATAGCTTTCTCCGCACGAGGTTCCAACAATGTACTTTTTTGTTGGTCTAGGTTTGTTTAGGACATAGCTACATGGTAAACCAAGGTTGGGACCTTGTAACACATTGTAGCCCCCAGTATAGCCGCAGCGGGACCGTTCCACCTACACGTCCAGGACTTTGCTAAGTGTTATCGCATGCATGTGAAGAAGGTCACACCGGGGAGCTAGACATTGCATCTACGGACCTTCCACCACACTTGGACACATACCCCTTGGTCCACATGCAAGTTCATGCGGGATTCCGGCGCTCCGGCGATCTTTCTCCACCGAAACCCCGGTCCGGGGAGCCCGCAGGTCTACCCCTATAGCTTTCTCTGCACGAGGTTCCGACAATGTACTTTTTTGTTGGTCTAGGTTTGTTTAGGTCATAGCTACATGGAAAACCAAGGTTGGGGCCAAGATTCCACCGGTTGCCCTCCGTTTGACCCGTAGCGGGAGTTTCCACCTAGAGGTCCAGCAGTTTTCTAAGTGTTATCGCATGCGCGTGAACAGTATCACACCCGGGAGCTATGTATTGCATCTAGGAACCTTCCACCACACTTGTGCATGTATGCTAGGGCCACACGCAAGTTTTCGTGGGATTCCGGCGCTCCGACGGTCCTTTTCCAACGAAACCCTAGTCCGTGGGACTCGCGGGTCTAGCCCCCCAGCATTCTCCGTACGAGGGTGGACCAATGTATTTGTTTGTTGGTTTAGGTGTGTTTAGGTCATATCTACATGAACAACTTCTTCCCCAAGATGCGTGAGAGATAATACTCATACGCATGCGATAACACTTACGCATTTTCTCGACGTCGTGTAGCCGTAGGAGACAAGAATCGCGACGTCATTTTGTGCGGGTGGAGACCGCTATTCGTAGGGTACGAATCTCTACAATTGGTGAAAAAAATATAACCACATTAAAATTACTGAGATTTACAAATAAAAGAGTATAAATATATGCCTAAAAAAATAAAAACAAAAATAAAAAAAACACCTATGCCGACGGCTGCCGTAGGTGCAGGTGTTTTTTTTTTTATGTCTGCCTAAAAATTGGAAGAAGAAAAAAAATGTCAAAGGATCTACCTATGCCGACGGCTGTCGTCGGCACAGGTGCTTTTTTTTTATTTTTTTATTTTTATGTCAGCCTAAAAATTGGAAGAAGAAAAAAAATGTCAAAGGATCTACGGCACAGGTGCTTTTTTTTATTTTTTTATTTTTATGTCTGCCTAAAAATTGGAAGAAGAAAAAAAAAACCTGTGCCGACGGCTAAGCCGTCGGCGTACCCTAACGCCGTTCCCACCGCCGTGACGTGCTCGGCCGTACGCCGACGGCCTGTGTACGCCGAGGACCATTTAAGTCGTACGCCGACGGCTTTTCTATACCGACGGCGGCCGTCGGCACAGGTGGCCCATATGCCGACGGCTTTTTGTAGGCCGACGGCTGCCGTAGGCACAGCTTCGGGCTGGCCCGATTCACCCCCTGTGCCGACGGCCCCGACTTTTAGCCGTCGGCGTAGATTTTGGCCGTCGGCAGCTTGATTCATTCCTGTAGTGTTATTTAAATAATGGGTTTTAAGTGGTAGTAATATAAATCGTCTACCTACTGCATGGAGCAAATGTTGTAACTATCTGCATGTCACTACACCAAAACAGAACACTTCCAACGGCCAAAATAATTTCCTACGGCTTTTAAGACAGCCCTTGGAAGTTATATAAACCGTTGGAAATTAATTAACTTCCAACGTCCAGGGGTCAACCGTTGGAAATTAATTAACTTCCTACGATATTGAAGTAGGGCCGACGGAAATAAATAACTTCCAACGACATTTTGTTTTGGCCCACGGAAGTAAATACCTTCCGAAAGCCGTAGGAAGTTAATGAACTGTAACTTCCAACGGCCAGAGAAAGCCATTGAAGTTCTTTAATTTCCGTCGGCCGACCACTGTGGGACCCGCAAGCACATAACTTCCAACGGTCACTCTAGGCCGTCGGAAGTTATTAATTTCCCACGGCTACCCTTGGAAGTTATTTAATTTCCAACGCTTAGTTTACAACGGCCTGCTCCAGTCGGAAATTAACAAAATGCCGTTGGAAGTGCCTTATTTCCAATGGCTTAGCGCTTATTTCCTACTGCTTAGTCCTTGGAAGTTTACTGGATTGTTGTAGTGGTGACGAATAGCGCTGACCCTTTGCTCCGAAATATGATGGAACGAAACTTTTAAAACTTATGGAAATGTTGTCTTCATGCATCATCTGCAATCATATCTCTGGTCATCACCATGCATGAGCTAGTCAGTGTCCTGCTACCAAAGAGATATTTTTAGATGTGCATCCATTGAACACACGTTGGAGTACTTAATCATTTATGCCACCTTCTACACATCCAGGATTGCTATTTTAACTACATGGTGTCATGGATAGGCATAGGTGCACAGATGCTACATCTAAAACCTTTACCCTAGCACCTCTGAAGTTTTGCAGGTTTTATTTGTGCAGCCGAAGAATATTAATATTGTTTATGTCCTGATAACCGTTGATTGGTAGGCATGTAGTTTGTACACATCCTATCTCTGTCCATTTTGGATGCACAACCCCACACAATATTTTAGGAGACGTTGTCGCCATGCATCATCTGCCATCTCTGGTCATCACCATGCATAAGCTAGTGTCCTGCCACCAAAGAGACATGTTTAGCAGTGCACCCATGCATTGAACACCTTGATGCCAATCCGCAAACATGGACCCTACAATAATTTGTAATCCGATGAGTTAGATCTAGGTACTCCCTCCGTTCACAAATAAGCGTCGCTGGTTAGTTCAATTTTGAACTAACCAACGACGCTTATTTGTGAACGGAGGGAGTACCTCACTTTAGTTGTCCTAAAGCTCAGCATCAAAGCAGCGACGTTTATTTGTGAACGGAGGGAGTACCTCACTTTAGTTGTCCTAAAGCTCACCATCAAAGCATCGATTTTGTGGAGTACTATCATTGTCTTGGGGACCCGTTGTAATTACTGTTTCTGTTTGATGGAAAGTGACATGCATGGTTCTTTGTAAACGTAGTGAGATGTCACTGTGAGCATGCTATTGGGCATCTTTGTTTACCAGCGAAAAGAAAGAAAGGTATACAAAATATAGCAGATTCATAATGTTATGAAACCAATTATGTAGCCATACATATTGTTTTCAAACATGGTAAAATGAACTATATGTTTATATTTATTTTAAAAAGCTCATGCACTTTTTCAATCTCTAACTTGAGCTAGTCAGCGGCAACAATATATAACGGAGCAGAGGAGTATGTGCTAGTAAGTAAGTCAATCATTAGCAATTTCAAGTTTACGTGGCAACAAGAGAGATGAGCGTCCCTGTAAGAGAGGCGGACAAGATGATGTGACTACCATCTTTTGGTGCATCATCCGTTCACTGACTTGTTATGTCCGTCCTCTGCATTGATAATTTTGAGCACGTACGTAATAAGGTAAGCTACTAGGGCACTGTCAATTATATGTGCGTGCACCAATAACGACTCTACGTTCTTCTTCGTCGTCATCGACTTCCCCAATTTCAATTCAGAGGACATGCATTATTGGAAGATCGCAATGCATGCACGCCCAAAATGCTGGTAATAATAGTGATTGATAGCTAGTACGTACTTCCAAGTTGTTTTTGCAGTTCATCAGTTAGAGGGTCCGCCTATACCCTCACTACTAGCTAGCACAAAAATTAGTACTTTTGAGCACGTAAAAGGTCATTGCCAATTGATTTTGAGCACGTAAAAGGTCATTAGTTGCCAATTATGCGTGCACCAACGGTTAAGGACCTGGTTGGTTTACTGTTTGTCTAAGCTGTTGCATTGTGACCAACCTTAGGCAGGCGCGGTGTTAACCAAAGTACCTAAGTTGGGCTACACGTGATCGGCGTTGTGATGGGCCGGCCTGCACCAGATCCAATAGAATCGTCTAATTAGGCGCACTCACATCGTTCAAGAGAGATCTTATTACAACAGAAGCGAAAAACGAATGCGCTCCAGCTTCAGCTTCAGCTCCGCAGAAATCGAAACTTTCTAAAGCAGAGAGGCGTGCTATTCAGGAGGCTCAGCGTGCCGCCAAAGCTGCTACCCAGGAGGCAGGTAATTCATTGACCTTGCTGCTTTCGTTGTTTACATTGTGATGAGTCTCACAGCGAAACAAACATTGTTTACATTATGAGTGGGAGGGTGGTGGTCCATGTATGTATGGCTCTTTATTTGCTTGCTACTGGTATCATTCAGGGATCAACAGTTTTCAGAGACTAATTTTCTGTTTGTCAGGAAAATCAAAAGCCATGGCCTCTGGTACTGTCAGCGCTACAATGCCAAAGCAACCCAAGACGCCTCTGAAGAAAGACGTGACGACCCAACATATCCCTCCAGATGCTTCTGATAAGAAGACTGGCGACCGCCATCCTGACAGAGACCGAAAGAAAGATTCCCCGCCAGGGCCGGTCCTGAGATTTTGGCGGTCCGGGACGAAATAATAAGTCGGAACCCTTCGGGGCCCTTAGTATAAATCTCTAGAGAATATTCGACATATCGTATATATAAATTGTATCAAAGTAAACAATAAATTGCATCCAAAACAACATGCATATCGAATAATATATTAATTATTACCTTAAAAAATTATTTTAACATTCCTCGAAGCAAAGTCACTTATAACGGGGTTGATGTCGATCTCATCTAATAACTTCTTCTCGGTGCATAATGTAGCCAAACCACTTAATCTCTCCAAGTCAATGGTGATCTTAAATAATTCTTCAATAATTAATTTTAAAAACTTCTTTCGACCGATGTGATCATCATAAGCACAATAAATAAGATTTGAGAAGTTCCCTACAAAAAATGTGATAAGCAATAGAAACATTAAGATAACAATCAAAATCAAATTCTCTAACATGCTTAAAAATCTTGATAATAGATATTACGCCATCAAGCAAATTGAATCTTACAATCTACCCGATGCATATCTCATGTTTCTCGGCAACATGATAGAACATAATGCGGAAAACAAATAAAAATGCATTGCATCAATTATTAATTGCTGACCGCTATGCAATTTTTTGCATCAATATATATACCTAAGCAAGCGTTAGTCAGAGAGCAGGCAATTAAGCAAAGTGGCCTCAAAAACTGAAATCATGAGACAGCGATGAAGACATTCGAACGAACTGATGATTGCTAATTAGGATTTAAGAATTAGGAGGACATAGTAGAGCGAGGCAACCACTACGCACTAGCCAGGAGAGATCGAGGCTGCTGACCTGCAGTCACCATTCAGTGCCTGGCTGCAGAACTGCAGTATGGCGGCGGCGGCGTCGTTGCGTGGCCTGCGTCGGGTGTCGCTGGTTCGCGACGGCGGCGGCGGCCTAGGGGCTAGGGCTGGGTGCCCCATGGGAATCGCTGCGTGACGGATTAACAGTTGAAGGCAGGGATGCGATCCTTTTTACGTGAATTAATTCATCGAGTACAGGGAATTGAGGATCGGTGCTTCGATCCGATGAAGTAGGATCAATTTTCCTTCGTAATCGCTCCAGCGTGGCCATGTTTCTCCAGGATCGAGGCCCATTATAGCTCGTAACCTCTAGCTAATTTTTTACCTGGGTGGGGGCCCCTGAACTTGGGGGGCCCGGGGCGGCCGCCCCCCCTGCCCCCCCTCAGGGCCGGCCCTATTCCCCGCAACCTCGTGCGCAGTGTGCTGATGCACATAGGGTGGAGAAATCAAAGAGACGTTTGGTTGTCAAGCGATCAGAAACACCAAAGAGAGTCGAGTTGTTCGGACATCTGCCTCAGTATACGCGTGGCACTCTGCTTCCTGACCTCGAGTCGAAAAGCTTGCTACTTGATGCAATCCATCCTTCGGTATACAAGGTACGTACCAAACACTAGTAGAAAAAGGACCTTCGGTTCAGCACATTAGTCTCGGCTAGAGTTGGAACCGGGACTAATATGAGCATTAGTCCCGGTTCCAAATTTCATGGGCGTCAGAGGACCTTTAGTCTCGGTTGGTAACACCAACCCGGACTAAAGGTCCTACGTTAACAACCGGGACTAAAGGCCTTGACCCTTTAGTCCCGGTTGATAACACCAACCCGGACTAAAGGGTCTACCTTTAGTCCGGGTTGGTACCTTTAGTGCCGGTTGATAACACCAACCCGGACTAAAGGTCCTCCATAGGCTAGTTCAAAAGGAAAGCATCCCATCCAAAGTCACATGTGCTGTGTAGGTGGGGTGATAAGCTGCGCGCGAGGCAATACACATGAGGTCTTGAGTTCGAATCCCACGAGTTGCATTGGTGGGAGGCATTATTTTTTTAGCCTGGAGGACCTTTACTCCCGGTTGTGACAACCGGGACTAAAGGATCATGCCTTTAGTCTCGAATCCATAGTCTCGGTTGGGAAAACCAGGACTAAAGGGGGTTGGGAACCGGGACTATATGCCCTTTTTCTACTAGTGAAATATACAGCACCACCAATGTATATTAGACTGTTAGGTGATACGAGTTATTTCAGATTGGTTGGGCAAGGTCCTTAGCCAATCTCTTGAAAAAATTGAATATCGTATGAACACCAACTACAGTATGTCACACATGATATGTTTTCAGGTTGGACTTCAGTATTTGTCTGGCGCCATATCTGGAGGCAATGCTCGTTGCATAGCAATGCTTCTTGCATTCAGAGATGCAGTAAACGACTACTCCACGCCTGCAGCAAAAACTCTGGATAGAGATCTTCCTGCTAAAATCAGTAGCTATGTGTCGTTTCTCGTCGAATGCAGGCCTCTTTCCATCAGCATGGGCAATGCTATAAGATTTTTAAAGAACAGGATTGCCAAGCTACCACTTACGGTGTCAGAGTCAGAAGCTAAAGTCAGCCTTCAATCTGATATCGATCGGTTTATTCATGGGAACATAATAACTGCAGGTAAGGTCATTGTTAGTCATGCTATCTCAAAAATCAGAGACGGTGATGTCCTACTGACATACGGGTCACCCTCTGTCGTTGAAATGATTTTTAACCATGCTCATAACCTGGGAAAGAAATTTCGTGTTGTGGTGGTTAATTCTCGCCCAAACCTCGAGGGACAAAGATTGTTGCGCAGATTAGTTGCAAACGGTATCATCTGCACATACACACATATAAATGCTGTATCATACATCATGCATGAGGTTACAAGAGTGTTTTTGGGCGCCTCCTCGGTATTGTCAAATGGAACTGTCTATTCCAGAGTTGGGACAGCTTCTGTTGCTATGGTTGCACATGCTTTTGAAGTTCCAGTCCTAGTGTGCTGTGAGGCATATAAGTTTCACGAGAGGGTTCAGCTTGATTCTATATGCTTTAATGAACTCGGTATCATATTGTTGCCTTTTTGTATTGTAAATTATTTTGTTTAACTATTAAAGAACTGCACAAGATAATAAATATATTATTTGCTTAGGTGATCCGGATGCTATTTCAAGAGTTCCTGGCCGTGACAATTTGAGTCTTTTAAAGAACTGGGTTGATGTTGAAAACCTACAAGTTCTGAATCTTAAGTATGTACCTATACTCACATAGGTGATAGGTGTAATGCTTCATATTTGTTTCTTTCTTAATATATGCATATAATGATATTAATTGTGTGCTCCTGCAGGTATGACATCACCCCATCTGATTATGTTTCAGTGCTCATAACAGAATATGGATTGGTAAGATGTGCTTCAACTTCTCAGTCGACACTTTGTGCTTATAAGAAAATCAAATTCAACATTCATAAACTGTTCATTCGCTTTGCTGCTGGACTACTGCTTTTAACAATTCAGTGCAATGTTACTTTTACCATACACTTTATAAGCTAACTGGTAGGGTATACGACCAGTCCACTTTGGTTTGACAGCTTCGAGCTGCAACTTTGTTTCTCTGCTTTTGCAATACAGAGCATAGCCTCATAATCTTAGCCAAATAAAGAACTGTCTTTTGGCCCATTAAATGGTGGAATGGATTTGTTTTTACATGTTAATACAACTAATTATTTGATAGTATTGTTTAGTGTTGTACACAATATACATCATATAGGTGAAGCATAAACCTTATGTGTAATCATTTCTATGTAATAAAACTTGTATAATATTGGTAACTATTTTGTTCTTTAATTAGCCTTTGTCATGTGACTTTCCTTAGTTGTGATTTTGTTTTTGCACCCATGCCCCGCACCCGTAGCAACCCACGGGCATAGTACTAGTATTCTTTAATTTTAAATGTAATTTATTAGTTTATTATGAATGTGTTCATGGAATTCAATTATGCTGCCAAATTTATAAATTCTTTTGCAGTACCCTCCTTTGAAATATGCATATTCGGTTTGTTTCTGCAACTCTGTTCAAGAGTTGGAATTTTATATACTTTATGGGAATGTACTTTTCCGTTTCATGATGAAAAATATTTCATGATAAATATCTTGAGATTCATTTCTTTATAGTATTTAATATGAACTAACTATAAAAGTCCATTGGATTGATTACTTGTCGGTTGTCACAGCTGCCACCGACCAGTGTTCCAGTAATCTTGAGACAGTACCGCAGGGAGCACATATGGATATAGAAGCCACACTCATGTACTATTGGGATGGTAGTGGGCTACTGTGAGAATATGTCTATACTCCATTTTTGCAAGCATCATATACATATAGTCAATTGAGGTCAAGTCTTACAGTAACCCAAATCGGTTTTGTGTTGTTGACCTTTGATTAATACAGTATGAACAATCTCTCGCTTCAGCAGAAATAGCTCTTAGTGGTTCTGTCCCGTGTAAGTTGAAAGACTTTTTTCCTTTTCATTTTTGCGGTAATCTTCTGTCACGCGGATCAGCATTTTTTCTATTGATAGACACCGTTCGTTAAGTAGAGTAGTTTTGGTCAGTGAGAGCAAGTCCAACCGACTTGCTATTCCATTTGCTATCCTATCTTTTCGCAAAATCCTACCAAAACCATCATCCAACCGAGTTGCTATTCCGATTGCTACTTTTACTGGTTTGCTATCCATCGGCCTCCACGCCACCCTACAAGTAGCGAAGCGTCTTGGATTGCTATTCCAGCTGTTCGCGTGGGTCCTGCCTGCTGCCACTCCTCCCGTGCTACCACTTCTTCCAACGTGTTCAAACAAGTTACAAGTATCATTAAAATATGAGAGGGTGGGATATAGGGTACCAATTTTAGCAAATCGGTTGGAGTCTGCTGTGTAGTGGATTGCTAAACCCTGATAGGGCATTTGCTACTCTCTGATATAGCAAATGAAAAATAGCAATTCGGTTGGACTTGCTCTGAATACCTCATGTCACAACTGGTCCATTGCTATGACATATGGAATACTTAATCTTTCCCTAATAATAAAGCACGGATTGACTCCGTGGGTTCACCGTCACAATACGCTTCTTTCCGTGAGTTTACGCCTTCAGTTTGAATTTAAAACATATACGTGAGGTGGTACTGATTCGGGGAACCACGTCGTGTAAAAAAACCGTCACAATACGCTTCTTCCCGTGAGTTTACGCCTTCAGTTTGAATTTAAAACATATACGTGAGGTGGTACTAATTCGGGGAACCACGTCATGTAAAAAAAGACGATTCGTTTCCTCGATCCTACGTTCGTCTTTAGTCCGTTGTTGGCTTCGTCCGTCCGTCGTTCACGTGTGTTTCTTCGTACGTCGAACTCGCTCGTGTTTGGTACGTTGAACGGCTGGGCCTTCGCCCACGCTACTTATTGTTTGTCGCACGTCTGGGCCGTCCAGGCTGGTACTGGGCCTAAACTAGCAGGCACCACGGCCTGCCTACCACTCGCACTAAGTGGAAAAAAATAATGGCAAAGATGGGATTCGAACACAGGACCAACCTGTCAGAGCAACACGCCCTAGTCACAACGCCAAGCAATTTGTTCTGTCCAAAGAGCCACAACGCCAAGTAATTTGTTCTGTCCAAAGTAGAGAGAGACTAAATATTATTATTTTTCTTCATAAGCGCCACAACACAAAAATTGAAATAATCCCACCTCGCCCCCTTGAATTAAATCCCACCAGTTTATATACTTCCTCGAGTTGTCTAGGTAATCAGCGAGCTGCCTCAGGAATCAATGGGCCGATGGTAAAACGTGGATTGGATTCTTCCCAAGGAACCAAGGAGAGAGGGAGGGAGGCAAGCCCGCACAAGGAGGGAATTGATCGGCATGCACCGGTGGCATGGGACATGCATCATTAATATGGATGCACCGGTGGTGGGCTAATTAAAATAGTGGGCTAATTAATCTGGATTCATGACATGCATGATGCACATGAAGAAATTAATCTGCATGCACTGGTGGGTGGGTAAACGAGATTTGTGTTGCATCCATATATATTAAAAGGAGGACTTGCAACGTCATCATCAATTGGGGGGCATTAATCCCGGGGGGTCCGAATGAAAGATGGTGTGAACAGGCCGTCGCCCATGCACAAGTGCGTCCTCCCCACACAGTATGGAAACAACATGGCACACAACCACGGAAGTCGCCAGGAAAAAGAACACACGAGTTCAAAGCAAGCAGCTGATCGAAGCACGTGCGTTGTGCTAGGGAGCATGAGTGTGGGGATGGTGCATGCACCAAGTGTAGTTGAGAGAAGAGTGACGCCCACCATCATTATAAGTCTGCAAAATTTCAAGTCGGCACATGCGTACAGAGGCTCACGAAGGGGATGCTAGAACATGTTTTCTTGTGAATATGAGATTGGCCCATCAACATGGCATAGAAATTGTACCTTTGAGTACTTTCAATATTATTTTGCTACTTGCAAAGTTTCCTAAGTGGTAAACTGGTTTCACATTTCTAGGCACATATTTATTTTGTACCCGTTGCAACGCACGGGCATGTTTGCTAGTAATCATCTATGCCACCTTCTACGTACGTACACATCCAGAATTGTTATTTTGACTAGATGCTGCCATTGAGAAAAATCGTCGTAGGTATACAGATGCTACATCTAAACCTTTATCCTAGCACCGACTGAAGTTTTGCAGGTTTTGTGGAGCCGAAGAAGGGAGAGTATCAGGTGAGCATGGTGAGCATATAAAATCCGGACCCTTCATCTCAGATCGGACGGCTACGCCGCTTTTGCACTTTAGCCCTCCCACCACTCCCCTTCACTGGCTTGGATATTTCACAGATAACCCCCTAGCTTCTTCCTCTCCATCCTTATCTGCCCCAACTTACGAAACATGCCAGTCTAGATCGACGGAGTGAGCTAGGGCAGCTGTCGCCGCCGCTCCGTGCGCGTCCACCCGCCGGCGCACGACCACACGCCGGTGCTCCACCCTCCAGCGCGACCACCGTGCCGGCAGCCCGCCGCCGCCACAGGGGAACCCTTCGCCGTCAAATCTGCTCCCAAGGCGCCGCTGCGGCAGGTTGACCCGCTCGACCTTGCGCTCGTGGAGCAAGAGCCCAAGGTGGAGCCCGAGGAGGCCGACCTTCAGGCACCCCACGTCTCGTCCCAAGCCCCGCTCCCAGAGCCCGAGGCGGCCGACCTCCAGGCGCAGCCCGCGAGCTCTTCTCCCTTTTCTCTTCATCTTCTTCAAGTCACGAATCAGGGTCACGAAGCAGGGAGCTCGCCACCCGCCGGCCCTCGGCTCTCCTCTGCCCGAGCGCGGCCACCCGCAGGCGAGCTCGCCCCTGCTGGAGCAAGGCCACCCACCTGCCGCCGTCGCCGATTGAAGCCCGAGCACCACCCGCCGACCTAGGTCACCTCTGCCGCTCGCCGGTCCGAGCTTCCGCCTCCGCTGGAGGCCCGCGCACCTCGCGCCGCCGTCGATTGAACGCCGCGCGCCACCCGCCTCCAACCGCGCGACCACCTGGCACCGTGGCCGATTGAAGCCCAAGAACCACCCGCGCGACCACCTGGGCTCGCGCCGGCGGGAGCTTGAGCTCCGGCGACGTCGGCGGCTTTCCCTAGCCTGACTCCTGCTCGTTCCTCTGTTTCGTGCTGGGGACA
This sequence comes from Elymus sibiricus, assembly GCA_039707655.1. Taxonomy (NCBI): domain Eukaryota; kingdom Viridiplantae; phylum Streptophyta; class Magnoliopsida; order Poales; family Poaceae; genus Elymus; species Elymus sibiricus. Next base: position 514,290,027 of record CM077666.1, read on the forward strand.
GGTTAGGGAGAGAAGGATGAGACGCAGGGGGGTTTCCGTAAACATTCCACGCAATAGAAGAGAGGTGGTGTGAGGGCTAAATTGCAAAAGAGCTGAAGCCGTTCGATCTGGGATGGATGGTTCAGATTTAATTTGCACACTATGCACACCATAAGGTGAAGCACACCAGATACGTTCCCGCCGAAGAATGATCACCATGCATGAGCTAGTGTCCTGCCACCAAAGAGACAAGTTTAGTGGTGCACGCATTGAACACCTTTGATGGCAATCCTCAAACATGGGCCCTACAATTATTTGTAATCTGATGAGTTAGATCTATCTCACTTTAGTTGTCCTAAAGCTCATCATCAAAGCATCGATTTTTGTGGAGTATTTTGTGTTTGAAAAGCTGGATCAGCTGATAGGTTCGATTCCACATGACTCCAGCCAAGCGTTGGCAATTGGCTGCCACTACAGTGCGTCGTCGTTCTACTAGCTAGTTGGAGGCGGAGGAGGTAGATGGTGCATGGCGGTTGAATCTGAAAGGTGTTGGGGAGTTCCGATGTGCACGGTGCCAAGACTGGTGGATGAGCTAGGAAGACTCTGGCAATGCAAGATTTACGTACGATCTGAGAGGCGGTAGAGTTCGTGAGTGCTACGGAGGGTTTAGCCATTTCCGATCCATGGATCATGCTCGATCAGACAGTGAGACCAGACGATGTGTTCGCACATTGTCAGATTTTCAGCAAAATTTCCGGAGTGGTGGGGAGTTTTGACGTGCGCGATGCCAAGAAGTACGTGCTAGGGGAGGAGGAATACTCTGGCAATGTAAAAAAATTATGATCTGGGAGGTGGCAGAGTTCGTGAGTGCTCGGGAGGGCAGGTTTAGTCATTTCCATGCATATATATATATATATATATATATATATATATATATATATATATATATATATATATGTATATATATATCGTTCATGTCGGCCGGCGAATGGGGGCGAAATTCATGGTGGGTGCATGCTGAGGCAACGTACCGCGCGCGAAGACGATCTTGGGTCCTTAGTTTCATTATTGCTGAAGAATTGGCCAAAAGTCTCTTAGCCCATTGGAATTTTCGTAACACTCAAAACCCTGATCGTGTCACGAATGCACGTGAGATATTGGATTTTTTTTAAAAAATATATGTTTTTTTCCAGAAATTCGTAAAATATATGCCGTTTTCTAAAAACTTGAAAAATATATGCCTGTCGTCGCACGGCCCACCAATAGCCTCGCTGTCGTCGCGCGGCCCACCGACAACGCGCTGTCGTCCGGCTAGCGACCGACAGCGCGTGGATAAGGCCGACGGCGGCTCCTCTTTCTTCTTCCTCTGTTCTTCTCTTGTTCTTCGTTTTTTGCTCCTTCTCTCGCGATTTTCCACCGTAGGATCTGCTCCAATTTCAACTATGTTGTAGATCCACTCATTCTCATCCGATTCCACCAAAAAAAATTAGAATTCCATGGCTATTTTGTGCAAATCGTGGAATAGCCATTAGTGTAATTTGAAGCTCCGGAAGCTTGTTGCATCGGGTGTTTTGGTGTTGTTGGAGGTGGTGGAAGGTGGAGGTGGTGGACGGTGGAGTTGAGTGATTCGGTGGAGTTTTCGCGGATTTCATTGACGTATCGTGGAGCACCGTGAACAATATTTCGAGCCCGGGAAAAAGCATACTACAAGGGTATAAAAAATTCTTTCCTACGTTCGTACTTGTTTTTATTGCATTTTGTAGTTTTTAGCTATAGATAAGTGAGCAATCGAAAGTAGTATATTTTTTAGTTGTACAAAAGTGAGAGGTCGAAAGGTAGTATATTTTTGAATTGTAGATAAATGATCAATCGAGTGCAGTATAGTTTTAGTTGTACATCAGTGAGTAGACTGATGTATGATAGTAGAGATGTAGTACTGATACATTATTTAGAATGATAATACGAATTTTTATTACAGGTGGTAATGGCTGAATCAATAGATATTACTGTGTTCTATGGTTCTGGTAATGTCAGGTACAATGATTTTGGGGTTGATTTGAGTGAATTTAAAAGGGGACAGATGACGGTACCGAATCCTGAGGCACTAGACATAAGACAGTTGAAGCACTGGTTGACAACTAGTTTTGGTCTTGATCCTAATCAAATATCCGTTAGTGTTCATTCAGTATGGACCAAATCAACTGATAATCTGTTGTGCGAGCTGCGCCCGATAGAGAGGACCCAAAAATGGTTATCCTGGTTAAGGAGTTGTATACGACGTAAGATTCAACCATACGCCTTTGTCCAACCTGTGGCGAAGGAGGACAATTTTGTAGAAGAAAGTGGAGGATATGAACCTGGACAAAGCAGTCATCTAGTGGATTTCAGCCATAAAGGAAAACAGGATGAGTCAAATTATATGTCACATAATTTAGACCATGAAGTCGTACGACAGAGTGGTGAGTCATCAATAATTCATGATAGTGATGTTGCTGATGGTGACGATGAGGTGGGGGACATGCAGAGGTTGATGGGGGAGGAGGACGAAGATGGATTAGCTAAAAATTTAGATTCTGATTATTCTGAAGATGATGAAGGTGAATCGGAGGATGACATGGAGCCTGTTCCGTCTTCTTGGAATCAGGATTTGTCGAACCTGCTAGTAGTGAATGACAGTCGCAAGTCATCATGGCAGTATCATCAAAATCAAGTTCAAATAGGTGCTATCTTTCCAACCAAAAAACAACTAAAAAATGCAGTGCTTGAGATGGCTATGGCTACACAGAGGGTCTACCGCACACACGTTTCTAGTCCAACAAACTTGACTTTGAAATGTGTTCAAGAAGATTGTGAAGCCAAAGTGCTTGGTCACGTGCCTAAGTATGGTGTGAACTGGGTTGTCACCAGTGTTCTTCCACATACTTGTGTCCTGACAAACCTTCTGTCTGATCATCCAAACTTGACTTCAACTCTCATTGCGCAACTTATGTACAGTGAGATAGTTGAGAAGAAAGACATGGAGGCAAAGCACATACAGGTAGCTGTGAAGGCTAGGTTTAAGTAGGACATTACTTATGGGAAGGTGTGGAGGGCAAAGAATAGAGCCATGGAGGATAGATTTGGCACTTTCATAGACTCCTATGATAATGTTGTCCGTCTTCTTCGCACATTGCGGGAGAGGAACCCTGGCACTTACGTGGACATCCAACACATATATCTGGAGTCTGTACCACGGTTCAAGGTGTTACATAGAGTATTCTTCTCTTTCTCCATATGCATTGAATCTTTTCGACATTGTCGTCCCTTGATGTGTGTGGATGGCACATTCCTCACAGGCAAGTACAAAGGTCAGATATTGACTGCTATTGGTGTTGCTGGAAATAATCAAATTGTTCCACTTGCTATGACATTTGTTGAGAGTGAGAATTTTGAAAGCTAGGTTTGGTTTTTTAGGCAGTTGAAAATTGCACTTGTCAAGGATCGCCCGAATGTGTGTGTCCTACATGATAGGCATGCTGGTATATTGAAGGCTGTTAGAACACTGCAGAATCCTGCGGCTGATGAACCAACACCCTGGGATGATTTGCAAAGCAGGTGGTACATGCGACATCTCGGTGCAAATTTCTTTTCCCAGTTCAGAAACAAGGAGTTGATGTAGATGTTCAAAAAACTCTGCGCACAAAACCAGCAAGTGAAATATACTTTCCTCTGGTCAAAGCTAAATGAGTTTACCAAGAAGCAGGTTCGGGAAAGAAAGAAAAAAGAAAAAGATTTGGCCGCAATTATCCCTGAGCTGGAGCCACATGGTTTGTGTGACTTGCCAGCTATAGATCTTCCTAGTACGAAGAGGAAGAAAGGCAGACAAATAAAGAACTTTTCTGAGTGGATTGAGAAAGAACCCCCTGTCCATTGGTCTTTGTTGTATGATACTCATGGAGCGAGGTATGGCATCATGACAACCAACCTTGCAAAGGTGTATAACTGGGTTCTTCGAGGAAACCGTGGTCTTCCACTTACAGCTATTGTGGAGGCTATTTTTCATGGCACTTTGAGGTATTTTAGAGAAAGGCACGAGAAATCAATTGTGCACATTCATAAGAATCCCAACACACCTTACTGTGCTTACATAATGGAGTACATGGCGAAGAAGAATGATAAAGCAAAGCACCATAATGTCACAATCATTGGGAATGCAGAAAGGAGATATGAGGTACGCCTACCAACCGATAGTTTTGGTTGTGGACATGAGGTGAAGACTCATGAGGTGAAGATTGGTATGGAGTTTCGACCCACCTGCGAGTGTACATGCAACAAACCGAAGCTATTGCACTTACCTTGCTCCCACATCCTAGTTGTTTGTGGAAAACTACAGTTGAATCCAATCTCATTTGTTTCTCCATACTATTTAAAGGAGACTGTGCAAAATACATGGACTGGTGAGATGTTGGGATTTAGAGCCGTGGGCAATTTCAACAAGGTAAACGATGATGAAAGAGAATACATCCCGGATCCCAGTATGCGTAGAACTAGTCGGGGTAGACGGAAGGTGCGTCGCATTCGGAGAAGAAGGGGTCATTGAGAGAAGTATTTGTAATATGTCAGGACATGTGTTGTTTCTTAATTTGTACTTGAACTTTGTCATTGCATTATGTCAGGACATGTGTTGTTTCTTAATTTGTACTTGAACTTTGCTCTAATTTGTAATAAGTTTGTACTATGACTTTGTCATTGCATCATGGTACTTTGTATTATGTGAGCAGTACGTGCTAGGTTTTTTTTACAGATATGGCTTCCTATCCTTTGCTTAATCCTATGATCGATGGGCAACATCGAGCCACCCTTATGGCACAAGCCAAAGAGATGGAGGTTTTGCAGACTCGCACACCAGTTAGGAATTGGATGGTTCACCCTGCCTGGGTTGAGAGGTTCGTGTACAACAATAGTACTTATATTTTCTTACTTTTTTGCATGACACACTAACTAATGTATTGTTTTCTACTTATGTAGGCTTTCATGGGCAGGTCTGTTACCATTGGTACGGATGGTTGAGGCCACTCTTGCAGAGTGGATTGCACTCGAGAGTGATGATGGTGTGCCTACTGAGCAGTTGACACATAAGTCGAAACGACTCGCTTACGATAGATCACTGTTGACCTGCTTAGTGGATCGATGGAGGCCGGAGACCCATACGTTCCACTTTCCGTGGGTGAGATGGCTCCTACCCTTCAGGATGTCTCATACTTGTTGGGATTACCTTTGGCGGGTGAGGCCATAGGTCCTCTGCACGTATCCTCTGAGTGGTGTAATGATATGAATGCACGTTTCAACGCGGCTTGGTCCAATGCAGCTGCTTTATCCTATGACAGCCATGGTCCACGTTACAAGTTTTTGGACCAATTTCAGGTAAATATTCTGACATATCTTTCGACACTACCATCTTATCATAGTAGGTACTGATGTTTTATTATGTGCATGCAGATTGCCAAGTTCGAGGAACCTCTCTCTGAGGCATTGATTGATCGATGCCTTGAGGCATATCTTCTATGGTTGTTCGGCAAGGTGATGTTTACTCAGAACCATGTCAATACCGTTGATGCACAGTACATTGCAATGGCACAGCATATAGCAGATGCCAGGGAGCGCTCACACATCACCCAGACGAGTTATGGTTATGCGGTGTTAGCTGCCACGTACAGAGGCTTGTGTAGTGGTTGCACGAAGAATTCTAAGAGATCAGCTCTGATTGGATGTCCACTACTACTGCAGCTATGGTCATATGAGCGATTGCCTATTGGGCGACCGAATGTTTGTGTCGGCCATCCTTTTCAGGGAGAGGACTTGCATATTTATATGACTGACATTGGTGACTTGCCTACTGTTGGCGCAGTTTGGACACGGAGAGAGGTATTACTTTCATAATTACTTGCCTTATATATGTGACCTCCCTAATTTTGGCGTAGTTTTGTACTAACACTTTCTTTCTCATGTGCAGAGGGTGTACGCAACTGCTCGGGTTAGGAATTGTTATCCCTCTTTCACGGTGCAGTTTGATACCCCCACGTCCCCCACCTTCGTCACCCCCACGACAGTCTACACATCATCTGCTTGGGCGCCCAGAGACGACCTATGGGCATAACATGCCACCACCACCTACTTCGTTCCAGCCTGGTGGATCGTCCTGGCAGCATCAGCCACCACCTCCTTCGTTCCAGCCTGGTGGATCGTCCTGGCAACATCAGCCACCACCTCTTTCGTTTCAGCCTGGTGGCTCCTCCTGGCACCACCAGATGGATCAATATGCACCACCACCTCCTCACTTCCAGGCCGGTACCTCATCCTTTCAGCAGCACATTGACCCGCGTGCGTCCTCTCCTCTTATCAGTACTGGCTCATATGATGATAGCTCATATGATGAGCATATCATCGATGAGACCGCATATGGTGGTTTTGGGTCTCAGGCCGTGTTTCAGACACCACCACCACATGATACACATGACACGTAGACCGCCACTCAGGAGACACAGCCCCATCAGGATGAGCCTGTATATGGCAGAGGTTTTCGTGAGCGGCGTGGACCTGCTATTAGGCTCTCACCTTCTGGTCCTTGGCCCATAAAGCTACAGACTCGTCCACGTCGGCAACCCGATGAGTGAGATTTTTTAGCTATGTATGAGACATTGATGTATCCGACTTTTTTATGTATGAGACATTGATGTATCCAACTTATTTATGTATGAGACATTTATCCGACTTATTTATGTGTGAGACTGATATTATTAGCTATGTGTGAGATATTGGCAAAAAAAATTAAAATTATGATACTACCAACTAATTATTTAACGTCGTTCAACAACAACAACATCAAGACAGTACATCTGAATAAAACGGTACGACCGAACTAAAAAATACAGTTGAATAACTACATGAAGTCATCATCGTCATCCTCCGTTGATCTAGAACTCTTACCCTTCGACGATGAGGTAGTCTTGTCCTTACCCTTCGACGATGAGGTAGTCTTGTCCTTACCCTTCGACGATGAGGTAGTCTTGTCCTTACCCTTCGACGATGAGGTAATCTTGACCTTATCCTTCGACGATGAGGTAGTCTTCGTCTTGGTGCTCGGCATGAAGATATCGTCTTCGTCCTCGCTGTCGTCAGTCTATAGAAAAGTATGCTCTGCTCCCCACTTTAGGTGTCTTCCTCGCTTCTTCCATCTTTCATGCAACCTGAGAAGTTCTTTACGTATCTCCTCAAAGGTCCTTGGACGTCACCCTGACCTTGTTAATGCGTGACCCAGCTCATTCACTAGGGTGTCACTACTGATGAGTTCCTCCCATGGAACTATTCTATTGTCTATCTCGAAATTGGCAGCTAAACGCAGAAGGCATTTGGACATAGCAGGGTGGAAACCTCTCTTCGTGACCCAGCTCATTCTGTAGGGTGTCACTACACTGGACTGCTTACCCACCTTAGTGTGGATGAGGTTTTATAGGTTGAGAAGAGAAGAATAGGCGGGAGATTGATGGTGGGAGAAAGATAGCGGGAAGAAAAGGGCGGGAGAAAGATGGCGGGAAGAAAAGGGCGGGAGAAAGATGGCGGGAAGAAAAGGGCGGGAGATTGATGGCGGGAAGAAAAGGGTGGGAGATTGACGGCAGGAAAGATTAAAAATGAAGCATGCAATTAATTGGTTTCGGCGAAGTTCATAGCCACTAATTGGTTTCACATGATATTTTGAGCTCAATATGATCATGCAAAAGAATGCTAACATGACATAGCATGATATTACTGGAAAGTAGACATGACAAGATACATTTTACTCCATTGGATCAAATTCATAGGATACATGGGTTGCTTAATATAGATCTCGCAAAATGCTACTTTACGTTAACTGGAAAACAGAGTTAACCGATTAAGCACTTCGGAGCAACAAATGAACATGCTACAAGAAGATATGATGAAAGCCACTCGTATGGGATTAAAGTATACATGATAAGATGCAAAACTCAAGAAGGTACCACAGACATATGGGCTACGGATCTAAAACCGTGATCTAGCAAAATTGCAACTTTTTAATCATTCCTGGCAGTAACGTCACGATGCACTGTTCGAACAGAGATTGCAATGATCAAATGAACTCAAACATGGATGCAACCTACACCATATTGTAGCACACATCAAGGACACTGATTAACATGTAGAGCTCAACCACATCCGGGGCACACATCACTCACAATTAACAGCGCAAAACGGGTAAAAAATAATAGCACAAAATTACTTAGAAGAAAAAAGGGGATAGGGGCTGCCGCTGCTCACGGTCTTATCCACAGCGCTGTCGGTCGCTAGCCGGACGACAGCGCGCTGTCGGTGGCCGTGCGACGACAGCAAGGCTGTCGGTGGACCGTGCGACGACAGCGCGTTGTCGGCGTACCGTGTGACGATAGGCATATATTTTTGAATTTTTTTGAAAAGGGCATATATTTTGCGAATTTCTGGAAAAAAAACATATATTTAAAAAAATTTCGAGATATTGTCCCTTTTAAAGAGGAGAGTACGTAGAGATACTAGCCGTGCATGAGTCTCGATCTTCATCACGACGCATGAAATACGCCTTGCTTCTTCGTTTCCTCGAAGAATTAAAGACCTTTCGTGTTAACCGGGTTAACAATCTATTCCTTTTCAAAGACCGTCTGCTAGTAATTTATTCTTTGGCAATCTCCAGGTACATACAGTATACATACTTTTTTGCCGTCAAGGAAAGAATAATTTGTTTCACCCACAAGCTGATGATCAGATATATATAGACATGAATGCATGCACCACAACAGAGTATTCAGTTGACCCTCTTGGCCGTGTTCTAGTTTATACATCATCAGTTACTAGATGTCGGGACTGTCAATTGACGACACGGATGGTAAACTCTCTAATATTTCAATTTGATCTTCAAATTAAATTACTTGATCTATTGTAGAAATGAATGCGATGGCATTTGTGTAGTACGCAGCTCGATATCCTTGTGTGTTCTCTAAAATAATAGACTCCCTCCGTTTCACAGATGTATAACGTTGGTTAGTTTAAAATTGCACTAACCAACGTCATATATACATTTGTGATCGAACAGATAGATGGTGGAGTAGTAGTATTAAAGCAACCGTACATATATACTCCACTTAGAAATGTTAGTATTTCTGAGTTTGATGGAAACCAAAGTTTCTAGAAACAGAAAGTTATATAGATTTAACTGATGAAAACAATGGAATCTGGTGAACTAACTTGCATTTGTTACCGGTTAGTTCATATTTGTGCTAGCCTGTGACAAATGAAAAGAAACGGACACCGTACTTTTTGTTTTTCGAAATGGCATCATGTAGAGATACTAGCCGTGCATGAGTCCTCACGCTTCTTCATCATGACGCATGAAAGCCTGTACTGTATGTCGTCGTAGCGGGGGCGGCTTTCTTCCTTTCTTAAAGACCGGGTTAGCAATCTTCTCCTTTTTTTAACGGATTTGCTAGCCGTCAGCTGACTGAGATCGTGCGTCGATCTCAGTCAGCTACGGGAGCCGTCCGATCTGGATTCGACGTACGCGGCACTTTCTTCCTTCTTTGTTTCTTCTCCGGCGACGGCGAGGCAGTGGCGGAGCGCGGTGGCAGGGCGGGCGGAGCGACGCGTCGCGGGTGGAGGTTCTGCCGGCGGTGAGCGTGTTTCAGGCGTTAGGGTTGGGGGTTGTCGGGGTCGCCGCCGGCTCCGGCTATAGAAGGGGGGTCCGGCGAGCGGCGAGGAGGTGGTGCTATGGCGGCTTTCGGGTCCTGGAGGCGGCGGCGTGGCGTCGTGGAGTCCGGAAGAAGATGGCGTCTCGTAATGTCTCGTAGTTTCGGGAGGTTGAAGAAAGCTGCCGATCGTTGGATTCCAATCCAACGGCGTGCGTCGTTGACTGATCCAACTGCTGAAAATCAGTCGGCTGACGCCGCGACAGAGCCTTTTTTAAAGACCGGCTAGGGCCAGAATTTATTCTTTGGCAATCTCCAGGTACCAACCTACTTTTTTGCCAGCAAGGAAAGAATCTGTTTCACCCAAAGCTTATCATATATATAGACATGCATTCATGCACCACAACAGAGTAGTCAACTGACCCTTGACCGTTCTATAGTTTACACATCATGATGTCGTGGCACTCGGTTGATGATGGTGGTAATCTCTAATATCTTTGTTCTTCAATTTGGTCTTCAAAACTAGTTTCAATTTGGTTAGACATGTGTAGAAATTAAATGAATGCGATGGCATTTGTGTACTCGATCCCTTGTTTGCAGTGTTGTCTAAAATAATACTCCCTCCATATCAATTTAATTGACGTTGGTTAGTTTATTCTTGAACTAGCCAACGTCAATTGGTTAGTTCATTCTTGAACTAGCCAACGTCAATTAAACTGATACGGAGGGAGTGCTAGTATTAAAGCAACCACTCCTTTCATTTAGAAATGTTAGTATTTTTGAGTTTGACCGAAACCAAAGTTAAAGTTTTTCACCTTAATTTGACTGTCAATAGACAAAAAAAAAGATTGATAATATGCAATTAATGTTGCTGACTTTATTGTGAAACTAACTGTCGAAATATGCAACTCTTTCCACGTACATAGTCTATTATCTAACTTTGATAAATCCAGATGCCGCCATAGGTCCCACCGACAAGCCCATGCCTCCTCGTGAAAGGAGGCAGGACGACAACGACGAAGTACCCAGGGTGCGGTGCGCCAAAGAGGCCGGCGTGAGCTTCCAGGCCAAGAAACACAAGCAGAAGTACAGAGTCACGCCGCCGCCGCCGCCGCCGACCTTCTTCCACAACGTCAGTTTCCGCGTCGGCATCTGTGGCGACGGAGTCCTCGAGATACCACCGCTGGAGCTGTACGACTACAACGAGGTACTGTTCAGGAACCTCATCGCGTTCGAGCAGACGACCTACCAGCACATGCCGGGCATCGTCACCTCCTACGCCCTCTTCATGGACTGCCTCATCAAGACGCCGGAGGGCATGGGGCTCCTCCACAACAGCGGGGTGCTGGTGAGCCATATGAGCGGCACCAGGGCTGCCGCCGCCACGGGCTTCTTCAGCCGCGTCTGCCCGCAGGCTCAAATCTTCTGGGACCAAAACTACCTCGAAGTGATGAAGGCCGTTGCCAGATACAAGAGCACAGTGTGGCGACTGTGGCGACTATGGGGAGGCGCGCTGGTTCGCAATTACATCATCAATCCCTGGGTGACCACGTCGCTCATCGCCGCCTTTCTCGTGCTCCTTCTCACCTTTCTGCAGACATTCTTCGCTGTCTACTCCTACTACAAGCCACGTACGTGCAATTAAATATTGAAAAATTGATTTCACGTGTCAAAATTATTAATTATTTAATGTCTTGTACTAAGTAGTAACTTGTCTATGTTGAAAATAATCCTTGGGTGCCAAGTTTAGTATCTCTTTTGTTTGGTAGGTAGACAATTAGCATTTATGTGGTCGATACAGCTTGATTGTAGCAGTAATTTACTTTCCTAAGAGTGTGATCTACCTTCCATGTAATCTTCTATTTATGCAAAGGAATAGACCTGGAAAAGGCAGCCATTCGGCAGCACCAAAAACAAGAACGTGTCTAGTGTATTCGCGTGAGTTTTATCGTGGTGTTTTGGCTCCTAATCTTGCCGGCAACGTGTGCGTTGTCTCTCCGGCAAGGTTCTAACAAGTGGCATCAAGAGCTAGGTTGTCGAAGATGTCCGAGAAGAAGACCGACGATGTCACCTCCAAAGATGGTGTGGTGATGTGAGCACCCCGCGTAGGAATGCCACCTAATGTTGGCAAATCAGAGAGAGAGTAGCGGAATATGGTTGGATTCGAAGAAGGAGACTGGGGATTCGAGGAGAGGACGAGCCACGGCGGCGCGCCTCCAGATACGATACGATTAGGGTTTGAGTGTTTACAGTAGTTGGTTGATAGTTTGATGCCTTCTACTTCCTCCTCACGGAACTTAACTTACACGGCGCACACAGCCGCCCAAAGCACGCACGCAGGCGCGGTCATTTCCATTCCGGCCCAGCTACTCTTGGGTTCATGACACGGGCTCTCTTTCCACGGCCCAGCTCGGTTGGTGGGCTGCTGACATTCCCTCCATCTTGAAAACCTGCTTGCCCCCAAGCAGGTGCGAATGGGATGCATTGCTTCAGTGCTTCCTCGTCCTCCCAAGTAGCTAACTCATCAGGTAGCTTAGTCCATCGAACTAACACCTGTGCCACTTGACGACCATCCCTGTTCACCAGCCTTTTCTGCAGTACACCGACTGGAACACGGTACTGAGTATCGCCAGATGGTAATGTAGAGGTAGCAATACCTTTGAAACCCTTAGCTAGCTTCAACTTCTGATTAGCACGCGGCATAACAGATGACTGAACATACGGCTGAAGCTTCATATATACCCAATCACCAGCTGAGAAATTTCTCTCAGATCGTTTCTTGTCCGCTTGACGCTTCATACGATCATTAGCTCGAAAAAGATGTTGATGAATAAGGCTTTGCATTGTAGATCGTTCAGATAACCAGCTCACTAAATTCCCAGCAGCAGGAGGACTGGACAACCCAAGCACACGTGGTTGATGGCCAAACATAGCTTGAAATGGTGACATTTCCAAAGCAGAATGCGCACTAGTATTATACCAGAATAGAGCAGATGGTAACCAATACTTCCACTTACTTGGACAAGCATTCACAAAGCATCGAAGAAAGGTTTCGAGACATTGATTGACACGTTCAGTTTGGCCGTTGGTTTGGGGGTGATATAATGAACTGAGCTTTAACTCCACTCTTGCATGATTGAATAATGCTTTCCAGAAGGAACTAGTAAAAACTGGGTCTCGGTCAGATATAATGGAGGTAGGAAGTCCATGAATCTTATATATATTATCAATAAAACAAGCAGCAACAGAATTAGCAGTGTATGGATAATGTAGGGGTAGAAAGTGAGCAAACTTTGTGAACTTGTCGACAATCACCAATATGCAGCTGGCAGACTGTGATTTAGGCAACCCTTCAATGAAGTCCATGGATATAGTTTCCCAGGCCCCTTCCGGTACAGGCATAGGCTGCAGCAACCCTGGATAAGCTGACCTGTCAGGTTTAGCTTGTAAACAAACTTCCAGCATAACCTTGGCATGTTTGAACGTAATGCTGTACAAAGGCCTTGAGTCCCTTCCAGGCAAACAGTTGATTTACCCTCTTCACAGTTACAGGAGCACTAGAATGACCCCCCACTGCGGAATCATGTAAAGCATTGACTATGCGAGATTGCAATGCCGCATCAGTTCCGACCCATATCTTCCCTTTGCATCTCAATATACCTTGCTGTAACTGAAATTTAGGCACAACTTCAGGATTAACAGCCAACTGAGATAAAATAGACTTGACATAATCATCATTTTCATAGCTTTTCTGAATATCCACCACCCACAGTGGCACTTGTGCAGACAGAGCACTTAACTCAGTAGAATCTGGAACTTTTCTGGATAATGCGTCTGCCACCCTGTTTTCCACACCTTTGCGATACACCACCTTATACTGCATGCCCAACAATTTTGTAAAGACTTTATGCTGCCACGGTGTGTGAAGCCGTTGTTCATTTAGCTGAGACAAACTCTTATGATCAGTGAGGATAAGAAACTCAGCATGCTGGAGATACGCGCGCCATTGTTGGACTGCTAACAAAATAGCCATGTACTCCTTCTTGTAGGTGGACAACCCTCTAGATTTAGGTCCCAGAGCCTTGCTAATGAAAGCCAATGGATGCCCTTCCTGCATCAGTACAGCGCCAATACCCACATCACTTGCATCTGTTTCTATCACAAATTGTTTCCCAAAATTAGGTAGGGCCAGGACTGGGCCAAAGTGAGAGCTTGTTTGAGAGTCTGAAAGGCTATCTCATGGTCATTGGTCCATACAAACAACATGTTTTTCTTCAGCAGGCCAGTTAGTGGTCTTGCTATGACTCCAAAGTGGCGTACAAATTTACGGTAGTATCCAGCCATTCCCAAAAAACTTCACAGCTCTTTAACTGTTTTTGGAGTAGGCTAATCTGCAATTGCTGAAACTTTGTCAGGGCAAGTAGCAACACCTGTCTCACTGATGACATGCCCCAAATATGCTATTGACTGCCTGGCAAATGTACATTTAGACAACTTAACTTTCCACTGGTCAGCAGCTAACAGTTTAAATACCTGCTCAAGATGGCCAATGTGTTCTTCCAAGGTTTTGCTATACACCCACTAGTAGAAAACAGACCTTTTGTCCAAAGCATTAGTCCCGGTCTGGTTTTGAACCGGCACTAATGTGACCATTAGTTCCGGTTCAGGACGGGCATCATTAGTCGCGGTTCGTTCCGGACCTTTAGTCCCGGTTCGTAACACGAACCAGGACTAAAGGGGTGGTGGCAGGCTGGTGTCAGCTGGGGCCCCCACGAGCCCCTTTAGTCCCGGTTTGTATCACCAACCGGGACTAAAGGCCCCCCTCTTTAGTCCCGGTTCGTAACACGAACCGAGACTAAAGGGGTGGTGGCAGGCTGGTGTCAGCTGGGGCCCCCACGAGCCCCTTTAGTCCCGGTTGGTATCACCAACTGGGACTAAAGGCCCCCCCTTTAGTCCCGGTTGGAGATACCAACCGGGACTAAAGATCCCCTATATGAATTCGACCAGCCCGAGCACAGTACTCCTCCCTGTTCTTCCTCTTCCTCGAGCTCATCCTCCATTTTTGCCAAAATTTGTCAAGATTTGGAGGCACCCCATCCATCCAAGTGTTCACAAAGGTTAGCAACTTTGTCCTTTCATCTCTCATTGCTAGATTAGCTCTTGCAATGCTCTATAAGTATAGTGATTTGTGGGTTTTAGTTTGGGAGTATTTATATGTGGTAGTTCATTTGATTTATATGCAATTTGAGCTCAAATTAACTTCTTACTTTGCATGTGTAGGTGTGGTTTACTTAGTGCCTTCCCGTCCCCGTCCTAACCACCGTCGATCGCCCGCACCGTCCCGTCGCCGTCACCACACCTTGGTGAGCCTCTTGTTCGTTCTTATCCTTTTTATAAAAAAAAATCTTATTTGTATGATTTATATAGTTAATTGTATAATTTTCTTACATGTATGATTGTTTGTTATACATAGTGCCATGACTTTGATATCCGTCCCCGTCGGCCCTCGTCCGGTTTATGATTCGGATGTGGTATATATATTCTCTTTTATAACTATTTGTTGCATTTCGCGTTTATGACAATTATGCCCATCAAGTTGACATAGATATTTTTATCTAGGAGGTATGTGAACCGGAAATTGCAACCGACATAGATATTCTTGTCAAGAAGTTAAATTTAGTTGAAAAAGAAAACGAGTATTTGAAAGAAAAATTGAAAAGAGTTGAAGAAGAGAAGATGAAACTGGAGTTGTATGTTGCCAATGTCGTCGATGATCACAAGATCAAGATGGATGCAATGCGCTTGAAGATTAGAAAATTTAAAAAATATGCCATTGATAGTGAGGCTTGGTATCACTATGCTGTTGGATCAATTGTTACCTTAGTTGCGATCTTGATCGCATTTGTTGTTGCATTTAAATGCTTTAGCTAGAGAGTTTGTATGTTGCTTTATGAGAACAAGTGTGTATGAACTTTATGTATGAACTTGTATTAATTTGGTCTTTTCGGTGTTGTGTAATGAAGATGAGCCGGCAATGGATGTACGATGACCGATGCTCTCCCCAGTTCATTAATGGCGTGCATACTTTTCTGGTTGCGGCTGAGGCAAACAAGCGGGCGGATGGTTTTATGTATTGTCCATGTGCTGGCTGTAAGAATGATCGAAATTACTCTAACTCAAGAACCATTCACGTCCACCTGTTTGAGTCCGGTTTCATGTCCGGCTATAACTGTTGGACCAAGCATGGAGAAAGAGGGGTCCTAATGGAAGAGAATGAAGAAGAAGAGGATGACGATAGCTATCCTGGCCATGGGTTCCATGAATACGATGGTACAACAATGGGGGAAGAAGCTGAGCCGGCAATGCAGGAAGGAGCTGAAGAAGAGGCATCAGATGAGCCCGCTGATGATCTTGGTCGGGCCATTGCCGATGCAAATAGAAACTGTGCAAGTGAAAAGGAGAAGCTGAAGTTGCAACGCATGTTAGAGGATCACAAGAAATTGTTGTACCCAAATTGCGAAGATGACAAGAAAAAGCTGGGTACCACACTGGAATTGCTGCAATGGAAGGCAGAGAATGGTGTACCTGACAAGGCATTTGAAAAGTTGCTGAAAATAATGAAGAATAAGCTACCAAAGGACAACGAATTGCCCGACAGTGCGTACGAAGCAAAGAAGGCCGTCTGCCCTCTAGGATTAGAGGTGCAGAAGATACATGCACGCCCTAATGACTGCATCCTCTACCGCGGTGAGTACGAGGATTTGAATGCATGCCCGGTATGCTATGCATTGCGCTATAAGATCGGCCACGATGACCCTGGTGATGTTGCGGGCGAGCGCCCCAGGAAGAAGATTCCTGCCAAGGTGATGTGGTATGCTCCTATAATACCACGGTTGAAACATTTGTTCCAAAACAAAGAGCATGCCAAGTTGATGCGATGGCACAAAGATGACCGTAAGAAAGACGGGAAGTTGAGAGTACCCGCTGACGGATCACAATGGAGAAAAATCGAGAGAAAGTGGAAGGACTTTGCAGATGACTCAAGGAACGTATGGTTTGGTTTAAGTGCAGATGGCATCAATCCTTTTGGGGAGCAGAGCAGCAATCATAGCACCTGTCCTGTGACTCTATGTATGTACAACCTTCCTCCTTGGTTGTGCATGAAGCGCAAGTTCATTATGATGCCAGTGCTCATCCAAGGCCCCAAGCAACCCGGCAACGACATTGATGTGTACCTAAGGCCATTAGTCGAAGAACTTTTAGAGCTGTGGAATGGAAAAGGTGTACGTGCGTGGGATGAGCACAAACAGCTGGAATTTGACTTGCGAGCGTTGCTGTTTGTAACCATCAATGATTGGCCTGCTCTCAGTAACCTTTCAGGACAGACAAACAAGGGATACCACGCATGCACGCACTGTTTAGATGATACCGGCAGTATATATTTGGATAAATGTAAGAAGAATGTGTACCTGGGGCATCGTCGATTTCTTCAGAGCAGGCATCCCGTAAGAAAGAAAGGCAGGCATTTCAAAGGTGAGGCAGATCACCGGAAGAAGCCTCGCCACCGTACTGGTGATGATATACTTGATATGGTCAAGGATTTAAAAGTAATCTTTGGAAAGGGTCCTGGCGGACAATCTGTTCCGAATGACGCTGACGGACGCGCACCCATGTGGAAGAAGAAATCTATATTTTGGGACCTACCCTATTGGAAAGACCTAGAGGTCCGCTCTGCAATCGACGTGATGCACGTGACGAAGAATCTTTGCGTGAACCTGCTAGGCTTCTTGGGCGTGTATGGGAAGACAAAAGATACACCGGAGGCACGGGAGGACCAGCAACGTATGCACGGAGAAGACGGCATGGATCCAAAGTAGTTTCAGGGTCATGCCAGCTACGCTCTTACCAAAGAAGAGAAGGAAATCTTCTTCGAATGCCTGCTCAGTATGAAGGTCCCGTCTGGCTTCTCGTCGAATATAAAGGGAATAATAAATATGGCAGAGAAAAAGTTCCAGAACCTAAAGTCTCATGACTGCCACGTGATTATGACGCAACTGCTTCCGGTTGCATTGAGGGGGCTTCTACCGGAAAACGTTCGATTAGCCATTGTGAAGCTATGTGCATTCCTCAATGCAATCTCTCGGAAGGTAATCGATCCAGAAATCCTACCAAGGTTAGAGAATGATTTGGTGCAATGTCTTGTCAGTTTCGAGTTGGTGTTCCCACCATCCTTCTTCAATATCATGACGCACGTCCTAGTTCACCTAGTCGAGGAGATTGCCATTCTGGGTCCTGTATTTCTACACAATATGTTCCCCTTTGAGAGGTTCATGGGAGTCTTAAAGAAATATGTTCGTAATCGTGCTAGGCCAGAAGGAAGCATCTCCAAGGGCCATGAAACAGAGGAGGTCATTGAGTTTTGTGTTGACTTTATTCCTGACATTAAGCCGATTGGTGTTCCTGAATCGCGGCATGAGGGCAGACTGGGTGGAAAAGGCACGCTAGGAAAGAATTCAGTAATATGCCGGGACGGGCATTCTTTGGCGCAAGCACACTACACAGTTCTACAAAGTTCCGCCTTGGTGGCTCCGTATATCGAGCAACACAAGAATATTCTACGCTCCAAACACCCGGAGCAGTCTAACGACTGGATTACACATGAACAAACTGTGAATTTCGCCGGTTGGTTGCAGACACGTCTCATGCATGACGACACTGTTGCAGATGACCTGTACTTGCTGTCCAAGTTACCATCTTCGACTATATTGACTTTCAAAGGGTATGAGATAAATGGGAATACATTTTACACGATCGCTAAAGATAAAAAGAGCGCCAACCAAAACAGTGGTGTCCGCTTTGATGCAGCAAACACCAATAGGACAAAGGACACATATTATGGTTACATAGAGGAGATATGGGAACTTGACTATGGACTTGGTTTGAAGGTCCCTTTGTTTCGGTGCAAATGGGTCAATCTGAGAGGAGGCGGGGTAAAGGAAGACCCGCAGGACGGAATGACAACAGTGGATCTCAACAATCTTGGGTACGTAGATGAACCATTCGTCCTAGCCAATGATGTGGCGCAGGTTTTCTATGTGAAGGACATGTCTACCAAGCCGAGAAAAAGAAAAGATAAGGAAGCGAATACATCATACGATGAGCCAAAGCGCCACATAGTTCTTTCAGGTAAAAGAAACATTGTGGGAGTGGAGGACAAGACAGACATGTCAGAAGATTATGAAAAGTTTCATGAAATTGCTCCCTTCACAGTGAATGTTGACCCGAGCATCAAGTTAAACGATGAAGATTGTCCATGGTTACGGCGCAAAGGGACACACGCGAAGAAAAAGTTTTATACCCAAAGATCCCACTCTGGGATGTGACCGGCTTCTCTAGTTAGTTTCCGGACTTATATATCTGGAAAGTCCCACTTCGGACAAACCAGAGGGAATCTTTGTAATAGAACTCCAACTTATGTGTTTTGGCATTTGAAACGCGAAGAAATATTATGTCCAAAGCCACGTCATCAATTTTCAACCCTTTCTGACTTCATTTGCTATTTTTCATGCATTTACTGATTTTTTTGAGCTAAATGACCCTGAAATTGAAAAGCACATCAAATCACAATCAGAAAAGATAAGGAAGCGAATACATCATACGATGAGCCAAAGTGCCACATAGTTCTTTCAGGGAAAAGAAACATCGTGGGAGTGGAGGACAAGACAGACATGTCTGAAGATTATGAAAAGTTTCATGAAATTTCTCCCTTCGGAGTGAAGACTGACCCAAGCATCCTGTTAAATGATGAAGATTATCCATGGTTACGGCACAATAAGCAAGGGAAACACAAGAAATAGTTTTATACCCCAAGATCCCACTCTGGGATGTGACCGGCTTCACCGCCAATTGAGCAGCATCCTTTCGATCTATTTGTATTTTGTTTCTTTCTATGTGTGAAATGGAGTTGGAAAAATGAAATGTCTTTGTAACACTTTCCCCAAAACACACGGTTTCCCCTGCATGCAGCCCGACGGTGGCTCATGAGTGCCCGCATATCAAATGCACCGTCGGATGCATGCAGGGAATTCGAATGATTTGTATATACCAAATGAACTACAATATGAGTACACACTGAGTGTCGAACATGTCCTAGAGGTGGTCTATATATAGGGTCGTGTGGCTCACAAAGTGGTCGTGATAGTGCTGATCCAACAGCTCACAAGCTCTCAAAAGAAACACATACCTGATCCAACGACTCACAAGCGCTTGAAAGAAACACACGATCCGTGTGCTTCTTCCTGATTGGTGGGATTCCGACGCTCCGTTGGTCCCGGTTGGTGGCTCGAACCGGGACGAAAGGGGGCTAAAGTGAAGACTTTCTCTCTAGAATATCACTGCAGTTACATGTCAAGTGTAGGGTGGGTAACTTTCAGATAACTGTAAGTGTAGGGTGGGTAACTTTCAGATAACTGTAAGTGTAGGGTGGGTAACTTTCAGATAACTGTAAGTGTAGGGTGGATAACTTTCAGATAACTGTAAGTGTAGGGTGGGTAACTTTCAGATAACTGTAAGTGTAGGGTGGGTAACTGCAGTGCATGGTATCATCATTTCACCCACATAGCATGTGCTAAAAATTTGAGAGGGTTACGGCAAAAACTGGATCCACTTCGTGTACAAAATGGACAATCTCTTTCGAAGTATCAGGCTTTCAGACGAAAACTCATCTGTTACAAAGGCATTTCATTTTTTTAAACTTATTTCAACTACAGACTTTTTGTGAGTTCAACATGCACCATTCGAAGCCACATCATCAATTTTCAACCCTTTCTGACTTCATTCGCTATTTTTCATGCATTTAATGAATTTTTTGAGCTAAATGACCCTGAAATTGAAAAGCACTACAAATGAACTCTGAAAAGGTTGAAAGTTGGCATGGTATCATCATTTCACCCACATAGCATGTGCTAAAAAGTTGAGAGGGTTACGGCAAAAACTGGATACACTTCGTGTACAAAATGGACAATCTCTTTCGAAGTATCAGGCTTTCGAACGAAAACTCATCTGTTACAAAGGCATTTCATTTTTTTAACTTATTTCAACTCCAGACTTTTTGTGAGTTCAACATGCACCATTCAAAGCCACATCATCAATTTTCAACCCTTTCTGACTTCATTCGCTATTTTTCATGCATTTAATGAATTTGTTTTTGATTAAACAGAATCTGTTTTTGATTAAAACACCCATTTAAAATAACCTAAAAATAACCAAATTGAATATAATGATAAAAACACACTAATATTAACCAGCATGAAAAAGAATCACTCAAAAATGTATTTTTCAAGTAAAGTTATTCACAAACTAGTGATTCACACAAATTTCAAATAATTCAAATTTAAACTATTCAAATTTGAAAACTACTGGCACTAACAGAAAGTTTATAATTTTTGTGACCTAAAGCAAAAAGATTCACTCAAAAACTCTAATAAAGCAAAAAACAACTCAAAAACAAAAGAAAATAAATAAAGCAGAAAACAAAAAAAAACTGGAAAATAAATAAATTAAAAAAAAGCCCGCCTACTGGGCCGCCACGGCCTGCATACGACTAGAAACCCAACTATTAGTTGGGCCAGGACGCAGGCCCGCATGGCCCACTAGGCCCCACAGGGCAGGACAGGTTCTTTAGGCCCACACAGGCCTGCTTTAGAGAGGAGCTCGACAGGGAAGCCTCGGCGGGGCTTATAAACCGCTGTGAGCTCCTCTCAACTAGCGAGGTGGGACTAAACTTAGGACACGGGAAGCACAGGCCTTTAGTCCCGGTTGGTGGCTCCAACCGCGACTAAAGGCCCCCCTTTAGTCACGGTTGGAGCCGCCAACCGGGACTAAAGGCCTGGCTTCCCGCCGCTTGGCCTGGTGAAAATTCACCTTTAGTCCCGGTTGGTGGCTCCAACCGTGACTAAAGACCACCTTTAGTCGCGGTTCGAGCCACCAACCGGGACTAAAGGTCTTCGTATATAAGCGGGGACTTACAAATTTTTCCAAACACTCTCTCCATTCTCTCGACGCGCCGAACCAGAGGACGCCGCCAGGCTGCTGCGCCGGAGATCGCCGTCGCCTCCCCCGACGCCGTCACCTCCCCCGACGCCAGAGATCGTCGCCGCCCCCGATGCCGGCCGCCCGCGCCTCCTCCCCGAGCCCCGACGCCGAGCCGCTCGTCGCCGTCCCCGATTCCGGTGAGCCTGCAGCTCCTAAGCCGTCACCGGGCCCTCTTGCGCCTCCCCGGTGAGCTCCGCCTGCGCCCTTCCCCTTTTCTTCCTCGCCTTGCCACGCGCGTAGCCGCTGTTTTTGCCATGGCCAATGTAGTTCAGAGGAGTTGCAAGATTCTGCCATGCACATGAGGTGTTTGGTGAAATGAAAGGGTGACCTAGGCACTTTGGTTGGATGTGGAAATTTCTAGGATGGTGTATCCTTAGATGATAAAGATGGTGGTGGGGCTAGTTTGACAGAAAGAAAAACTTGCAAGTGCAAGTTTTACCAGAATTCAGTTCTGGACAGAAACTACAAGGAATTATTTGGTGAACTTAAGTTATGCTAATGGAGTTGGTCTTCTAGAGTTAAGGGTTTTCTTGGAAGGACTATAAGTGGGAAAAGTTTCAGAATTTTTGGAGCAAGGAATATTAGGGTTGTAGTTATAACCTAGGAATGGGACATAATTGAAAAGAGGATATTTTGCCCAAAATTTTCAAAAGACCAAGTTGGGTTTTTGCATAAAAATGATCTACATGCATCACATGACCCCTCATAATTTCTTGTGGAATTTTAAAAGAATTATTTAAAATAGTTGTAGTGCAACAGAAGCATTTGAAAGATTGCAAATGCTATTAAAAGAATTATTTCTGGCAAATTTTATTATGAAAATATTTCCGACTGTTATTTATAATTTAAATGGATGTTAAATGGATGAATAGAAACGTTGTTCAAGTGTGGGTTCTCTATAAAAAGAATTGTTGGATCAATGGATATAAAATGTTGTTCAAATTTGCCCATCTACTATATATATAGTTGTAAAAGTTTATTAAATATGAGTAGCATAATAAAATGATAATTATTACATAGGAATTTGTTTTCATAAGACTTTGTTCTCGACATCGACGATGCCCGGCCCGCATCCTCGTCGTCGTCTCGGTGGCGACGACCTGCTTGAGAGGTGCCATGTCCGGGACTGGGCTCCGCCGGGCTGGCACTGGGAGGTGCTACCTTCCGGGGCGCACAGCTTGGTGAGGAATCCGGGTCCTGTCGTCGACCCGGAGCTTCTTTGGTGGCGTTCGCGTGGGCCACTTTCAGTGCGGAGGCAGCCGGCCCTGCCGGAGGTGGTACGTCGCCGTGTCAGGGAGGAGGACGAGCACGTCCGTCGCTACATGGATGTGTTGCACGTCAGGTTCTCCAATACCTGGCAGGTTCTTCAGGGATCTCACCCGAGCTATGATCCTGTGATGGTTCCTTCTCTTTGGGTGTCCACCGCCCGCGCCTCAGGAACCGCGAGTGAACTAGATTCTTCGATAATATTCGATCTGTATTAGCTAGTGATGTTATATATATATGATAATATTCGAGATGTATTAGTGATAATACTCGAGATGTATTGGAGATTATTTTCGAGACGATGTATTCGAGATTATATTATTCGATAATATTCGAGACGATGTATTCGAGATTATATTCGATGATGCATATTATCTGGATTATTCGAGATGCATATTATCTACTATGATTCAGTTTTTCCTTATTGATTGCATGCATTCTAATTTGAATACTAAATTGTTTTATCTTTCTTCTGGATTAGTTAAATAAAAGCTATGGACAATACCGGCAGAGAAGGAGAAGAGGCTCTGTTCGACATCATACGCTCCCCGAGCCCAGATGATCATGATGACGGCTCGCAATATCTGAACCCTTCGGGTGAGGGTATGATGTTTGATGAAGACGAACGAATAGATGAAGGTGACGACAACGATGTTGACGAAGAAAATGTTCTTCAAATAACAAACACCGGTGAGGTATATTTAATATATAAGCCATCCGGTGATCATTACATTGTCTTAATTGATTTGTATGTATTAACGAATCGATCTTTCTTCTTTTAGGCCTCCGGATCGAGCAAATCTTCTACAAGCGACAGGGTAGTTCGAGGCCCGGCCAAAAAGTTGGACAAAGGCGTAAAGTTCAACATCGATTCCATCAAAACATCAACTGGCGAACCGCTTGAACCTAGGAAAAATGCGACCACGTTCAAGAATCAATGCGGAGTTATTGTCAGGGACCAAATCCCGATCTCCGTTCAAGAATGGAGAAAGCCAGCAAAGGGAGATCGAGCAAGAGTTACTTTTGTCGACGAAAGAGCAAAAGATGTGCTTTGGACTACGCTCATGGAACATTTCACCCTACCAGATAATTTGACAGATGCAGATCTGAAGAAAGTCAGAAACTATGCTCTTAAAAAGATGGCGATCGCATTCAACACCTTCAAGAAAAATGCATGGACTAAGTACGTCAAATCAAAAAAGAAGACTCCAGAATTCACGGGAGCACTGGTGAAGGCAAAAGATCACTGGGACGCTTTCGTGAAGTTCAGGGAATCGGAAGAAGCTAAGGAACGGTCGAGAAAAAACAAGATTAATGCTGCGAAAAAGAAGTGGCACCATCATCTGGGGCCAGGTGGCTACCAGGTGGCCCTGCCTAAGTGGGATCAATCTGAGCAAGAGATGATTAGTAAAGGGGTCAGTCCAGTTACATTGACATGGCCCCCTAGGTGCAGGACATGGTTTTATGCGCATGGGGGGAAGTTGGACCCAGAGACAGGGCTGGTTATGGTGAAGGCAAGTCTTAAAGAAGCGGCAGACGAAATACTTATTGCAATAGAAGAAGCTCGAACGGGGGTGTTCACGCCCAACAGAGACAACGACGAGCTTACGCGCGCCCTGAAGAATGCTGAACACCCGGGAAGAACACGAGGCAAAGGCGTTGTTCCGTGGTATGAGGGGTTTGCGGATTGGAACGACGACTATAGAAGCCGTGCGAGGAAGAAGAAGCAGGAGGAGCAGAAGAAGAAGGAGGAAGCATTCCGCTTTCAAGACATAGAATCAAAGCACCTGGAGTTGGAACGATTTGTCAGGCGGCAGCAGGAGCAGATCGACTCACTCAGCCAGGAAAGGGCGTCTCAGCGGCAGCATTGGATAGCACCGTCCCATCTATGCCGAGAAGCAGCGTGGGTTCCGCCCCGGCCGATATCGATAATGCACTGCTAGCTAGCTACCCTGTGGATGATATCAAAGACAGGACTAACTGTGAGCTACACATGAAAGTGAAGAACTTATCCATGAAGGTGGCGGACGGCTATGCTTTAGCAAATCCCCCTGAAGCAACCTTCCATTGCAATCCCATTCCAGCTGGCTATGCTCGTGTCGGGGTTGATGAAGTGATGTCAGGATATCACGAGCTACAACTTGACATTCTTGGAGGTGACGAGGAGAGAACACTGGGAGAGGCCATACATCGTATCATTCTATGGAGAAAGGATTGCATCGTCTTTCCAAGGCCACCGACTCCTCCTCCTCCAAGTCCACCGCCGCGTCAGTCGACTCCTCCTCCTCCAAGTCCGGCACCGCGTCGGCCGACTCCTCCTCCAAGTCCGGCATGGCGTCAGCCAACTCCTCCTCCTCCAAGTCCGCCGGCACCGCGTCAGCCGACTCCTCCTCCAAGGCCGGCACGGCGTCAGCCGACTTCCCCTCCTCCAAGTCCGGCACCGCGTCTGCCGTCTCGGCCGACTCAGCGTGCTCGACCTAAGAAACAGCGGAAGAGAGAGGCCGCAGCTACGACGGCTAGCGGTACAACAGGCAAGAAATTCAAATATGGTCCAAGCCTCAAGCCTCTTCCGAAGTTGTCTTACCACCTGACTCAGGAGGAACTCGACGACGCATGTGATGCCCAATTGAAGGCCCATTTTGCACCGAAATCGCCCGCGCCGCCAAAGGAGAAAGTACCTGAGCATGTATCACAACACTTTATTGATATGGCTCGACCGGCTGACAATCAGAAGGACTCCGACTTTGTGCGGTCTATCAAGAAGTCATATTTTGCAGGGCAAAAGGAGTCGAGCTCGAGCTCTAGCCAAGCAGTTGGCAAAAAAAGCGGGAAAACTGTTCCCCAGCTGGGAGAACAGGCAGTGCAATCGATCCTCCCGCTCATTGTACAAACACATGTGAGTACCTCCGATCGGCCGGTAATAACCGACGATCTTAGAAGGCAGGCTAAAGAGGCAGGTGTCACTGTTGAACAACTCCTAGGCCTTGAGGAAATCCCCGGGATTACAGAGGAGGAAGTAAAATACCAATATGTCCGCGGCAAACCTCTGGTCAAGCCTGACGATGTCAAGCTTCTACCAACGAGAATGTACAATTTGCATACGTGGCACATGCAAAAAATAGCAAATACCAATGAAGAGTCCCTCATGGTGAAAGTCAAGAGAAAGCATTACTTCCATAAAAAATATTTGTGGATTCATTATTCAGAGTTGTTTCAGTTATTCCAACAAGACGCACTCGACAAATCTATCGTCAGTTGCTAGTCTGTAAGTGATTTCTTTCTGTAATTTAAGTCTCTAGCTAGCTAGCTAGATGTGCTCTCGTTCATTACCTGTGATTATCCTCACTATATTCTTTTCTGTGGTATTATGCAGAATGAAGATGTATGAAATGAAAAAAACTAGACGCTATGGAGTTGGGTTCATTGACCCAAATACGATTAATCAGGCGATATGGGAAGATCAATATTCGAGAGAAGACACAGAGAGATTCCTGCTAGAGTTTTTGAAGCAACTAAACACCCAACCAAAAATACTACTTCCTTACAACTTCGGGTGAGTGTTACTATATCTTGTACTACAAATTCTATTTTTTGCTTACTAGATGTTAATAAGTGTAGTTGATGAGTTATGCACATGCCCGCTTATTTATAAAAAATGTGTGCGCATGCTATTACCACTGGATCTTGTTAATCATTGAAGTTGACAAGGGAAAAGTTGAAGTACTGGACTCACTATATAAGAATCCATCCGAATACACAACCGTGAGGGGGCTGGTCGACAGGTAATTTCAATCATTATCGCACTATGTCGGCCTCTTTACTTCATTTCCTGATATCAACTAGTTAATAACTCCTTTATTCATTTTCTTTGCCGGCAGGCAGGGCTTGGCAAAAGTTCATCAAAGAGGTCCCCGGCCAATGGAAACAACAGCTGAAATGGGTGCGACCCAAGGTAATTAAGTAGTACTAGCTAGCTACGTCCGTGCATCTCTTTAATTCTAGTTTCAATACCATTATCATGCTTGATTAATTATTACCTGATTGAATTTTATTCTCGTAAAGTGCATGAAGCAGGAGCAGGGGAATGCTTTATGCGCATACTACGTTTGCGAGAACATTCGCATGATCACGTCTGAAAGGAGCATAGATGAAAGAACTCTTTGGGTACGTTTGCCAAAACACTATCCATAATTTTTTTATCATGATCTAGCTAATATATATACACACAACTAATATATTCATCTTGATCTCCAGATTATAGCTGAAGGAGATGCGGGGCCAGCTCCTACCAACGGCTCGCGTACGAGCAATTCAAGAGGAAATAGCTAGATTTCTGGTCGACCAGGCCATAGATCCCAAAGGAGAATACCATTACAAGATCAAGCAGTAATGCCCTGCATATGTAATGATCCGCAAATTGTAGGAGAAATTGTATATACCAAATTGTATATATATATGTATGTGAATGGTCGTCGTACGAGAAATTCGATGATATATATATATATATATATATGATCGGTTCTACGAGAAATTTTATTTATATATATATGCACAACGTGTACAGTATGTAGTAGCGTAATATATGTTTGAAATGAAATCAGCTACGACCTGGCCTTTCATAGATTTGAGAGGTTCATAAGCCAAGTCATACTCGATTAATCCATATGCCCACTTGCCGACTCGCCCGCTGAGAATTTGCCTTTGAATCATGTGTTTGAGAACATCGGTCTGCCCAACAACCTTACACTCGCTGGATAACAGATAATGGTGTAGCTTGGTGCAAGCATAATAAAGAGATAAGCATAATTTCTCCACAAAGCTGTATCTTGACTCGGCATCCAGCAAACGGCGGCTTAGATTTGTGATGATATACTCTTTCCCTTCAGCTTCTTGGGTTAAGGCGGCTCCAATCACCTTCTCTTCAGCAACAATGTAGAGCCGGCATGGCTGTCCGTGAGCCGGCGCTATCAGAACCGGAGGGGTTGATAAGCACGTCTTTATCTTTTCAAACGCCTCTTGCTGCTCTGCCCCCCAAGTGAACTCATCATCGTTTTTAAGCCGAAGAATCTGAGTAAATGCATCGACTTTCCCAGACAGGTTAGCAATAAACCGCCTCAAATAATTCACCTTGCCAAGGAACTTCTGCATGTCTCTTTTGCAAGCCGGCGCCTGCACCTTTTGAATAGCTTCAACTTTCTCCGGGTCAATCTCTATGCCATGCTCATGTATGATAAAACCCAGAAACTTCCCAGCTGACACGCCAAAGGCACATTTTAACGGATTCATCTTGAGTCCATACTTTCTCATTCTCTCGAACGCAAGTCGTAAGTCGGCCAAATGAGTTAACCCACCGTCCGACTTAACCACCACGTCATCAATGTAGACTTCCAGTATGACTCCAAGAAGGTCATGAAATATCAAGTTCATCGCTCTTTGATAAGTGGCACCAGCGTTTTTCAATCCAAAGGTCATCACTACCCACTCGAATAAACTAACAAAGCCGGGGCAGCGAAATGCCGTCTTAGCCGAGTCTTCTTCGGCCATAAATATCTGGTTGTAACCCGCATTACCGTCCAAGAAGCTGATGATTCTGTGTCCTGAGGCTTCATTGATGAGCATATTGGCTATTGGCATAGGATATTCGTCTTTGGGTGTAGCTCGATTTAAATCTCTGAAGTCTATGCATATCCTGATCTTCCCTGACCCCTTCTTCTTAACTGGGACAATATTTGAAACCCACTCGGCATACTTGCAGGGCCGGATGAACTTTGCCTTTATAAGCCGGCCGATCTCTTCCTTCACCCGGCCATATATCTGTGGATTGAATTTTCGAGCCGGCTGCTTGTACGGTCTAAAGCCGGCCTTGATGGGCAACCGATGCTCAACTAGCTGGTGGCTTAACCCAGGCATCTCATGATACTCCCATGCGAAGAAATCTGCATACTCCTTGATCAGGGCGACTAACGCGTGCTTATAGCCGGCATCCAGATTCCGGCTTACAAACGTCGGCCTTGGCACCGTGCCGTCTCCAATGTCCACCTCCTCAAGTGGGTCAGCCGACGTAAAACCTTGTCCTAACTTCAATAGTCTCAAACATATCGTTCCTGTTGGCCCGATACTTGTCAAGCCGGCTTTGGAGCCACTCATCGTTGTTATCCATTCACTTGAGTCTGAGTCGGTTTTCGCCAACCGGCTTTAGAGATACTGGCACGAATCCGTCTCTGGTGGCACTCAGAAAATCAAACCCGGACAAGTCTCGCCCCGAGAGACATGTAGCACTAGAGTGTTGCCAGTCAACTAGTGACTCGGCTAATGCAATGCACGCCGAGTTATCTGCAGGGACGACTTCCACTTCATCGTCGACCCACTGAACCAGCTGCTGGTGCAGAGTAGATGGAACGCACTGGTTTGCATGTAACCAATCTCGTCCTAGCAGTACATTATAGTTTCCTTGCACCTCAGCAACGAAGAAGGCAGTAGCCAGGGTCTTGCTTCCAACGGTGAGCTCTAAACTGATAACTCCCTTAGCTTCCACTCCTCCTCCGCCTTCGAACCCGTTGAGTACCATGTTCGTCTTCATCAATTCATCATCATCAAGTTGTAACTTTTTGAAGACTGAATAAGGCACCGCCATCAACCATCATCCTGGTAACCCGCTTTCCATTGATGTGTCCTCTGATATACAAAGGCTTGAGATGCTTAACCGGTTCCTCCGGCTTCTCGAAGACGACATTCTTGGGTCCAAAGTTAATTTGAGCTACTGAGCCGGCTTCGTCAACGGTGCGAAACTCAGCAGGCAGATAGTATACCATGTTGATATCCATACTCATGTGAGTCGGCGTTCCCACATAGTTTAGAAGTTCTTCATCATCTGCTGACTCGCCCGGCGGCTCATCCATGGCCGACTCTCCTGAGACTATCGGCTCATCTGTCATGTGGCTTGGAAGTTCTCTGTTATCTGCTGACTCGCCAGACAGGTCATCCATGGCCGAGT
Organism: Elymus sibiricus; assembly: GCA_039707655.1. Taxonomy (NCBI): domain Eukaryota; kingdom Viridiplantae; phylum Streptophyta; class Magnoliopsida; order Poales; family Poaceae; genus Elymus; species Elymus sibiricus. The sequence continues at coordinate 514,320,066 of CM077666.1, forward strand.
CTAGGTTTGCCGGCTCTCCCAGCATTGATTCTGACATTGCTGGCTCACTCGCCGCCGAACCCTCTAGTGTGGACTGTGATGTTGCCGGCTTATCAGTTGCTGGCTTATCCCTTGCCAGATCTGCGGCTTCAACCTCATCAGCCCATGATGAATAAGTAATAGCCGGTACTGCAACCGGCTCTTTATCCTTCTTCAACGCAGAGACTAGTATGCCGGGTGTTTGAGTTATTAGCTCTGTCGGCTTAGGCACCCAGACTTGAGAACGTATTATTGGGCGATCCTTGTTGAAACTTGCATCTCTGAGCCGCTCAGCTTCTTCTGCAGCCTTCTCTTGATTTCTCAACCTTTGTAGTTTCCTTTTCTGTGTTTTGGTTAACCCGGCAAGGCACCACCTTGGCTGAGTGTATTTTGGGTCACGCGGCTTAGCCTGACTGGAGCTGGCTTCATGATCATTCGCCGCGCCGTTAGGCCCGATAACAAGTATCGGTCTACCTTTTGCCGGCTCTATAACCGGCTCTTTTATCTTCAGCATCTGGCTGCCAATGGTAAGTGAGCCGCCAAATGTCCGGCTTGTCATGTTTTCCGGCTCACCCGCCTTCCCACCTTGTGACTTGACACGCCACATTTTTCCTCCCTCTGAACTTGGCATATACTCCTTGAGCCGGCTTGCTGGCCCTAGCCGGCTCTTGTCAAAATTGCTTCTCAGAGGCGGCATCTTTGCCACAGCCGGCTTAACGTACCGACTGAACTCTGCCGGTGACCTTGAACACTTTCCATAGGGCCGGCTTGTGCTTGAGCCGGCTTGTCTGACATACTTGCTCATCAACATGTCGAAAGTCGGCTTAATGCGCTTGTACTTAGCATTAGCTGTGTTAACCCTCCATTGGCCGACTTCCGGGCTCTTTGGCTTAATGAACCTTTGGGTGATCTGGGCGGTTCTTCTTGTTGCCCCCCGAGCATAGGATTGCTGATAGTGATCTTAATAACCTCCTTGCCGCCGGGTTCCCGACTTATAGTCACCTTCCTCCAAGTCACCATGTTGGCGGCTTGAGTGTTCCTGGGCTCACCAACAACAACGTTAGCCTTGTCAGCTGATCCGGCCGCCTCTGGCCGAATGAGGACTTTCTTTCCCTCCAAGTCTAGCGCGTTCATTGGGAACGGCTGTTGATCAATTGCCATGCTAGCAAAACTCAATCGTCCATCATTAAGGGCCGATTGGATCTGTCGACGAAAAACATTACAATCGTTAGTAGCATGAGAGAAAGAATGATGATATTTGCAATAAGCCCGCCGCCTTATCTCTTCAGGCGGTGGTATAACATGACTGATCTTTATGATTTTATCTTTCAACAAGGCATCAAATATTTTATCACACTTGCCTACGTCGAAACTGCATTTAAACTCATCTTCCCGATTCTAACGAACCGGCTTAAGATCATCACACACATAAGGTTTGGCTTTACCCGGCCAAACGAATTCAGCAGCGTAAATATCGGTTTCCTCGTCTGAGCCGGCATTCCCTTCAACAGTATTAAGCCGGCTCCGGCTCATCCGATGTGAGTCTCTCGTTTCGTTGGCCCGGCTCTCCTGAACCAGAGCCTTCTCTTGCACTTGGCCGACACTCAGGAATTCATACCCCTCTAATTTTTCTTTTAAGTGGGATCATAAACTATTAAGTACTAAGTCAGCCATATCTCTCTCAGTCATAACCAAACTATAACACCGGTTTCTTGTATTCCTAAACCTTTTGACATAGTCAGATACCGACTCGTCATGCTTTTGCTTAACCGATGTAAGGTGGGACAATTTTAACTCAATTTCTCCGGCAAAAAAGTGTTCATGAAACTTCCGCTCTAAGTGAAACCACGTAGCTATGAAGTTAGGAGCTAAAGCAGAAAACCATGAAAAAGCAGTGCCGGTTAAAGATAATGAGAACAGGCGAACTTTATGATGTTCATGGTTAGCTTCGCCTAGTTGAGCCAAATACTGACTAATATGTTCCCACGTTGATTTATTATCCACCCCATTGAACTTAGAAAATTCTGGAACTCGGTAACCAGGGGGATAAGGTTGTAAGTCAAAATATTCGGGATAGGGTTTAGTGTAAGTTCTACGCTTTGGCATCACCCCGAATCTGTCATAAGCCATCTGGTCCAACTCACTCCTTAACTTGGCCATCATATCGTCTAAGTTGGACGATTGAGCCGGCACAGGGGATGGGTTGGTCATAGGGGCGGCTTGTGCCCAGATAGCCGGATTCTGAGCCGGCGCCGGCTCATCTCCAAAATGCACTGCTTGATCCGGCTGTCTAGCCGAATAAGGCATGCTTTGGATGGGAGTCGGACTTGGCAGCATAGGCACAAGCCGGTTATCTCTATTCTGGCTCATCGGCTGTACCTCCGATGGCCGGCTTAGCGGCGTGTTTTCTTTAGCCTTATCACGTTCCAGCATCAGATCATAAATATTATTTGTGCCTTGTACAACATGGTACTGAATTTCGGCTACTTGCTCAGGAGTAATGAGGTTATTGCTTACAGCGGGTTGGTCGATCTTGATGCTCAGAGGTGTGTATTCCGGCTCTTTGATCGGCGAGATGACTCCCTGCCGATCCTTCTTGAAACTCGCCAGATACAGCTCCCGATCTGCTTCATCCCGCTTCTGCCGCAGCAACTCGAACTCCTCATCACGCTTCTTCTTCCAAGCCGCCAAGCCTTGGCGTTGTTCTTCCGAGTGCCTCAAGAGTGGTGCTAACGTGTGGTTCATAGCTTTTTGAAATGTGCCGGGGCCCTAGTTAATCCAAACGCCATCACTCGGAATTCATAATGACCCATGTGGGTTTGGAATGTTGTCTTGTACTCTTCTCCAGATCTGAGCAGTATCTGGTGAAAGCCAGATCTCAAATCCAAACTTGAAAACCAGCAAGCTCCATGTAACTCATCCAAGAATTCATCTATGATTGGTACTGGATACTTGTACTTTTCTGTCAAAGCATTCAAATGACGATAATCCACACAAAATCGGTAGGATTGGTCTTTCTTCTTAACCAACAAAACTGGAGAAGAAAAAGCACTATTACTATGTTGGATCAGTCCACTGGCCAGCATCTCATTAACTTGGCGCTCTATTTCATCCTTCATTGCAGGAGATAACCTATAAGGTCTCACATTCACCGGCCGCGCTCCAGCAAGCAAGGGTATAGTGTGGTCATAGGAACGACTTGGTGGCAGACTTGTAGGCTCAGCAAACAAGAAATCATATTGTTTCAGCAACTGTGAAAGGCCCTCATGGACTGGCAGCTCGACTAACCCATTCAGTTCCTCATCACTCTCTTGTAGAAAATATACTTCGATAACTGAGCCCACTAGCACAGAAGGTTGAAGGCCATGAAGCATTACTGTTGCTCCCTCATACGGAATTGAAATCCACTTGTTCATCCAATCAACATGCATTGGACTATAGCATTCCAACCAGTCCATTCCCACTATCAGGTCATAGTATGGAAGAGGTAATACCTTCAAATTGGAAGTAAAGTTGCAGTCCTGAATAGACCAATTAGCACTTATCAGCTCCTTCATACACTGCAATGTACTGCCATTGGCCACTTGCACCCAAACAGGCTGTAGCATAGCACAAATTCCTGATAGTCTCGTTACCATCTTCTCATTTAGGAAGGAGTGAGAACTGCCCGAGTCAATTAGAATAATGAGTTCTTTGCCCTGAATTGACCCCAGAAACTTCATCGTCTTGGATGATACTGCTGCAGTTAAAGCATCAGCGGACAGAAGCATGTTGAGTTGCTCGGTAGTAACCGACTGCTGATCAGTGGTGTCTTCGATAAATTGATCCTGCAATAGAGCCCACAGTTCCTGAACAGCATGCAAGGGTACATTGGGTGCGCATTCCTGACCACGCGACCACTTCTCTTCACATTACTGACATAAGCCTCTAGCTCGTCGATAAGATCGTAATGCAGCAACTTTTTCAGCCGAAGAACTGGCAACAGCCTCAGGTATCTTCTTATCAGTAGGAGCAGCTGTAGAATGTGGCTTGTCGCTCTTAATTGGTGGTGCTGGTAATGGAAAAACATTATTAGCACCCCACTTGGAAGAAAACCCAGAGTCAGTTTTCTTGAAGTCACGCCGACGAGCCACTCCGGCTTCCTCCTGTAACAGAGCAAGAGAGGCGGCAGTATCCAAATCGGAGGGTGTTTGCACAATGATTCCAGACTTAATCTCAGGTTTAAGCCCGTCAATAAACCTTTGAGTAAATTACATTGGGTCATTGTGGCTACCATAGGCTTCTAATTGGTCTACCAACTCACAAAATTTATCCACATACTCCTTAACCGAATCAGTTTGACACATGTTAAACATCTGACGGAGCATAATCTCATGCTGCTCACGCCCAAACCTATCATGAATACCCTGACAAAACTGATCCCAGCTATAAGTATGCAATCTAGATTGTATGGATTGAAGCCACCTAGCTGCTACTCCCTCAAATTGCATACTAGCAACCTGCACCTACATCCACTCTTCAACAAGGTACATCTCAAAATAGCTTTCACACCTCGAACGCCACAGCCTAGGGTTCTCACCATCAAAACTCGGGAACTTCATTTTAGGGAGCCTACAAAGAGGATAACTACTACGAGGCTGATCTGACTGGAATTGAAATGAATAGGATTGTTCAGGTGAAGGATTTGGAACCGTACCCTTGACCGGGCACTACTAGGAAAAAGGCCACCAGCAGCGCGGGGTAAATGGCCATTAGCAGCGCGGGGAGGCCGCGCTGCTACTAACGCGCTGCAGCTAACTAGCCATTAGCAGCGCGGGGTCCACCCCGCGCTGCAGATAAATTTTCAGTAGCAGCGCGGGTCATACCCCACGCTGCAGGTGTCTAGACAGTAGCAGCGCAGTGGGTACCCCGCGCTGCAGGTGTCTAGACAGTAGCAGCGCAGTGGGTACCCCGCGCTGCTGGTATGTTTTTTTATTTTCACCTTATGTTGACATGTTTTTATATATTACCAGCATAACATATAACATTAATATATATAGTAGCACCACACACATTACATCATTATCATTATCAACAAAAGTGATCCAACATATTTATATCATAACAAATAACTTATAAGGACATCACACGTAACAATATGTCACGATAACAACAAGAAGAAACTTTCAAGCATAGTATAATACCTAATTGTTCACATCCACTACTACTAACTAGGACCTACTCCAAGCACATGACTAGTAGGACCTACTCCTCACGCAAAGGTAAAAGAAAATAAAACAAAAAAACACCTCCTTCTCCATTATGTAGAATAACAAACAACTTGTCTCCAGCTTTTGGTTTCCTCTGAACCACCATTTTTCTCCATCCTTGGACTCTTAGGCAGCCATTTCTTCCACTTTCAATTGAGTAGTCATGTTTGAAAGGTTCACCCCATGGCTCTGCACAAACAATTGTGATCTCGCCTCTATCAGCCATCCACCTAGGCACAACATCATTCGGGAGCCTCTGTTGAAGAACATTTTAGTAACATAGTTAGCAATGTAGTATACTTAATAAGAATGCAGTTCCGAAAAAGATGAACTAGTGACACAATAGTAAAAATCTTACCAAGCTAATTGCATTAATTTGAGCATCGGTCAACTAAAGGACAAATGGCACGTATGGTGTATAAGATGCGCCAACTTGAAAAATGACCACACCCAGATGTAAATTTCTAACAACATTGGTAAAAACATATTTTTTCCTCCATAGTTAGCTCCAAGCCATGGTTATAATAGGTGTTGTTTATCGTTTTCCATTGATCTTTCGTAGCAAGGTGTTCGCACACGAACACGTCAACGTGTACCAGCAGAGCCGGGGGAGATGCTCCGCAACTCGCCCTGCAGGAGGCCGGCTTACAGCGCGATACGCAAGACAGTAAGCCGGCGCTTTTGAAACCAGACGCCCCGGTTCCTCGGGAGGGACCCCGTCAGAGGAAGCCGGCGACGATTGGCTGAGCTAAGCCGGATTTGACCGCTCTTAACTCGGTTGTCGCCGATTAACGGAAGCGTGAACAAGGGTTAAGGGGTAAAAAGTAGATTGTATTGATATGTCGATTGTTTGCTTGATTCAATCGGCCATCACCTCTCACATATATATGAGGCGGCTGGACTTACCGTGCAAGTAATAGACTCCTACATGGATTACAAGTTACAATCAAAGTCGGTTTCTAACCCTAACTAGGTAAGGCACCCGACAGGTCCGTCTTGGGCACGGACTCTCTGTTGAGCCGGCTTACAGCGTGAGTCGCCAAAAGTGTTTGCCGGCCTTGGTCTTCTGAGTCCATCCTTAGCTTCTAGCAGTCAGCTTTCGTAGAGCCGGCCTACAGAGCCGGCTTATCTGTGCCGGCTTGTCTGAGCCGGCTTTCGTAAGCTCCAGCGGTAGTACCGCTCTGGGTACGGCTAAGTGCCGCGCTACTTCCGCTCGGGGTTCCAGAAGTATTTTCTTAAGCGGTAGTAGAGCGGTAGTAATACACGGTAGTACCGCCCTGAAGGCTGTCTTGATGGCTGGATTGGCTGAATAGCACCTTGAATGTCACATCCTTAGCACTTCAACCATAACGGGTCATAGAACTGTCAAGTCGCCACCTTGCCGAGTTGCCACCTTGTTCTTGGCTTCCTGAGTCGCCCTTTGCTCTTGGCTCCCTGAGTCGCCCGTGGCCCTTCTGTGTTGACGTCAGTTCACTTTGCTTCGTGATCCACCGCTTCGCTGGTCAGCCGCCTTGCCGGGTCTCGATCTCGCCGGCTTCTCATTGCCTGTAGGTTCATATCTGCCGGGTCATCGTCACCTGCCGAGTCTCAGTCTTGCCAGCCTTTGATAATCCTGTGAACTGGGACATAACATGATTAACAGTCTTTGAACGACGCCGGCTCAATATGCTAGTGGCGGCTCATCGCCTTGTCAGAGTCACCGGTATTGTGAAGCTGCATCCATGATGAGCCGGTTTGGTCTTGAGCCAGTTCCTTACGGCCGGGTTACTGGCCGGCCTGGTCATCTTGTCAAGCCGCCCGGCGGTTACTCGCCGAGTTACTGCCACGCCGAGTTGCCGCTTGTCCGGCTGTTGCTCGCCGATTCACTTGCCATGTCGTGCCATCGTCTCCTAGGGCGGGTCACCAAGCCTTGAGTCGCCTTCTGCCAAAAATGAGTGCTAACACAAGGCCATAAGCTGGCAATTATAAATAAGTTGTCAATCTTTGAAAGCAAGGAAATAAGTTGTAGAATTAACAAATTTCTTTAACAAACTCACATGAAGGTAGAACTGGAATCATGTCGCCCACTTCCACCCAAATGTCTTCATTAATAAAAATACCGGTGCCTCGACGACGACGTCCAAGATCGAATGTTATTTGCATATCCTCCTCAAATGCATATGCCTTGCATAGTGCATACCAATTTGAACAAGCAAAAAATGTGGAATCTGGTTCATTAAAGACTTTAACCTTCAAAACGAAACCATGTTTCGTCTTAAGTTTAACTTCTTTCATTTCATTCTCGCGCCAATCATTTACTTGGACAAAGTCATATACGTGAAGTCTTGCATAGCAAGGGATGCGCTAGTTGAATTATAGAAGATAAATTTCACGTCAAAGCAAAAACTTAAGTCAAGCATACTTAAATAAGAAGAACGTGTCGCAGAAGTTCCATACCGTTAGATTTTCGAAGCCCCACCTAAGCGTGAGGGAGAAGTATCTTCCTTCGTCCAACACCGGATTGTCGCACCGACCCGAGTTGTCGTCACAATCGTCGCACTCGGGGATCCTATGGTCGTCGTCAGCCATTTTCTGTGTTCATAATTCAAAAGATTAATTCAAAGTCAACAGACATAGTGCCGCAACATTTTAATCATCGGCATTCTTCTTTTATTTTTCTTCCTATTTGTGCCTCATACTTATTAAATTGGACACAGACAAGCGATTACAGGGATGGCACGAGTGAACCAAGTAGGATGCACAAGTTCTGTATTTGTGCATATCACAAGGTTCACTCGACCATCCCTGCTGTCACATGGTGCCACAATCTGTTTTAATCATCGGCATTCTAAAAGAAAGGGCAAATTTATCATGAAAAGTAATTTTACATAGTGCCTCATACTTACATTGGACACACACAAGCAACTACAGGGATGGGGCAAGTGAGCCAAGTAGGATGCACAAGTTATGTATTTGTGCATATCACAAGGCTCACTCGACCATCCCTGCTGTCACATGGTGCCACAATCTGTTTTAATCATCGGCATTCTAAAACAAAGGGCAAATTTATCATGAAAAGTAATTTTACATAGTGCCTCATACTTACATTGGACACACACAAGCAACCACAGAGATGGTGCCAGTGAGCCAAGTAGGATGCACAAGTTCTGTATTTGTGCATATCACAAGGCTCACTCGACCATCCCTGCTGTCACATGGTGCCACAATCTGTTTTAATCATCGGCATTCTAAAACAAAGGGCAAATTTATCATGAAAAGTCATGCCGAAATCCACGGAAAATTGCGGCATAACCTTTGCTAAAAATTGGACATATCGAGCGCCTGAATTTGCCGGAACGGAAATGAATCAACATTCCGGCAAAACATAGGCCACTCGTAGTTTCCCTGCAAACAATGTTCAAGCTACAAGAGAGACATGGATTGTATTTCTCTCAAACTTATAAGATTTCTTTGAACTTAAAAGAAAATGGTAAACTGATGACTCGAGCATTTCCTTTTAGCTTGAACTCAAGAAACCAAATAGCAACCAAACAAACAGAAAATAGTAATATTTTTTTGAACTCAAGGAACCTAATAGCAACTCATGACCGAAATCAGAGGTTGGGATGCTCACTAGATGGCTTTCGAGGATGCGGCAATCGTCGAGGAACCTAACGTCAGTGATGTTCTCTGCACCAAAAAAAACATTTAAGTAAATATGTCACAATAGGCACATCATCATGAAGAGCACTATCACTTCTACTTTCTTTTTTATTTGAGTTCCTTTTCTTTATTTTCTTTTATTTCCTAACAAGCTAATAATAGATAACAATTAACTAATAAAATGTTAATCCAAACTAACTATTTTCATAAATTCCTCATTTTCTTATTTATAAATTCAATAACTAAACTATTTTCTCATCCATCTATAAATTCACTAACTAAACTAATTCCTTTTTTTACTAAATCTAACTACTAAGGGCTATATCTAACTAAATCTAACTAAATTTATATAACTAAATCTAACTAAACTAATTCCTTTTTTTTACTAAATCTAACTAAATTTATATAACTACTAAGGGCTATATCTAACTAAATCTAACTAAATTTATATAACCAAATCTAACTAAATACAATGAACTAACTAAAACAGAGGGAGGAGAGGTATCACGAGAGGGAGGGAGGACAGAGATCAGGGAGGAGAGGGAGGGAGGATAGAGAGGGAGGAGAGGGAGGGGAGGAGAGGGAGGGAGGAGAGGGGGGAGAGGGAGGGGAGGAGAGGGAGGAGAGGGAGGGAGTAGAGGGTACCTGCGGCGGAGGGCAAGGAGGAGCAGGGGGGCGACGGCGGAGGGACGGCGATGGCGGCGGCGGAGGGCCAGCTGGGTGGTGGGAGAGAGAGAGTGAGTGAGAGAGTGCGAGGGGACGGGCAGGGCCGGCCACCCTTCTTGTAGTAGGTAGATAGCAGCGCGGGGTCGGGAGCCCGCGTTGTAGCTATTTCAAACATCTACAGCACGGGACGGTGCACCCACGCTGCTGCTAAGTGGGACCACCTCTCTGGCCCGGGGCAAGCCATATTAGCAACGCGTGTCACTCTACCCGCGTTGCTGCTAATGAAATAGTTGCAGCGCGGGTTTACGGAAATGCGCTGCTACTGTGGCTAGCCCCGAGAGCCACTGTGGGGACCACATAGTAGTAGCGCGGGTTTTCGTAACACGCGTTGCTACTGATTATTCATCTGCAGCGCATGCATATAGCCAGCGCTGCTAATACATACCTGAAGCACAGCTACAGTTCCCCGCGCTGCTGGTCTTCATTTGCCTATGACCATTATCCTAGTAGTGGGGGTGGAACCTGGGTGTAAACATCCCCAAATCCACCATCCCGGTAATGTGTTTCGACGCGGTGCCCAAAACGTGAGCCGCCGGCCTTCGGACCACCATGTGGGAGCGCGGTCGCCGACTCGTTGTGAGGAGCACCGTGATCGATCGGGCTCTTCAACGACTTCTCCATGTGGATGTTCAGCTTAGCCATCTCGGGGCGGACACCATCGATGGATGTCTTGACGTTGGCAATCGAGCCTTCCACAGTTGGCGTCCATGTCTCGAAGGCGGCCGCTGCCGACTCCAACGCAGAGATGCGAGTAGAAGCCGCGGCGTTGACGTGGGCGATGTAGTCGAGGTTGCCGACGTCGTACTCCGCAAGTTGGGCTGCCACATCGTTGGCAATCTCCCCCGACAAGCCGTAGAAGCCATCGGCGCACTGCGCCACCATGCGCTCCATGGACGAGAGCCGCGCGCTCAACCTGTCCTCGACTGCCGCGACGCGTGAATCCACCGCGGTGATGGATCCGCGGACTTCCTTGAGGAAGGCCTCTTGCGCCTCATGCAGCCTGGCAATCCTAGCATCGTTTTCCTGAGCCATGGTCGACGGGGAGGACAACGAGGAATCGACGACGAATCTGATACCAAATGTGAGCACCCCGCTTAGGAATGCCACCTAACGTTGGCAAATCAGAGAGAGAGTAGCGGAATATGGTTGGATTCGAAGAAGGAGACAGGGGATTTGAGGAGAGGACGAGCCACGGCAGCGCGCCTCCAGATACGATACGATTAGGGTTCGAGTGTTTACAGTAGTTGGTTGATAGTTTGGTGCCTTCAACTTCCTCCTCACGGAACTTAACTTACACGGCTGTAACAGCCCAAAACTGACAAATCCAGAAAAATTTGCATTTTTATTTTTCCCATTGGGGAAGAAAATTTGCACAATTATTCTTTGCAATAATCCATGTGACAGAAAAATGCCCAAGCAAATTTCTGATTATTTAAAAGGATTATTTCTATTTCTTTTTTCCTCTCTTTTCTGGCCTTTGGGATTTTTCCCAATGCTCATTTTTGCTTCCCCAATTCTCCCCCTTTGAATTTGATCATGTTTTGACATGATTTAGATCCCTGCAAAATTCCATGATTTTATCATATCCAGAAAATGGGGTTGTAGTTCAAAGTGAATTTGAATTAATTCAAATAGCATTTGAATTACTTAAACATTTCGGACCCAAATCATTTTCTAAAATTCCTATAAATCCTGAGGATCCATAATCATATTTTTATATGATTTTTAGACTTCATTATCTATTTTATCCTTGCCTTTCTTCTGCTCTCATTTAATTAAATGATTAAACGCAGAGAAAATCCCTCAAAGCCACCTGGGCCGCTATCCTTTTCTCCCCCGGCCCACCTCCTCTTTCCCTCTTTTTCACCGCGGCCCAGCACCTCCCGAACCGGTAAGTTTTTCTTTTCCCCGCGGACCCACATGTCAGTGGCTCCCTCCTCTTCTTCCCCGCGCGGTGAAAAGCAGAGCAGGAGGGCGCCCTCCTCACGCGTCTGGCGTGACCGGGGGAGGAGCGGCCCCTGCTGCTCCACGTCGTCCCGGAGGCCCCCTTTTTAAGCCGTCTCCCCCGCGTGCCCTAGCCTCCTCCGTTTTCCCCATCTCGCGCCGCCATCTCCCTCTCCCTCGCTCCAATTTCCCTCTGCAATCCGCCATGTCAGGGAGCTTCGAGCTCCAAATTCGCCGGCTTCGCTCGACCTCCTTGACCGTGCGCTCGTCGGGATCTTCTCCACCACCGCCCCGACCGTCGCCAATTGTCGCCGACAGCTACGGTGCACTGTGGCTGTGTTTTCCTCTTCCCCGCGCCCGACGCCCGCTCTGCGACCCCGCCGTCCGTCGTCTTCCCCGAGCAGTACATCTTCGCCGAGCCCCTGTACGACGACAGCAGCCTCCCCTCAGTGAGCCTTCCCCTCTCCTGCTGAGTATATAGGCAATTTTTCGATTAATTTAATCCAGGAAATAATCATGAACATGGCATTGACAGAATTAATGACATACTGATTACGATCTAGACATGCACGTACTACGCAAATAGTAGACACATCTACACATAATGCTAGTACGGCTAACACAGAAATAAACAGGAGCGGGATAAACGAGTTATACCCTCCAGTAGGCCAGTTGGCCGCAGCAGCGGCGTTGGCGGCGGCGGCGTCCTCGGCCGCCTTCTTGTCAGCTTCGGCCTTCTCGGCAGCGGCACAGCCGGCGTCGGTGGACATAGCGATGACGAAGGCGATGCAGACGGACGGAACGGCAGCGAGCAGTCGCGTAGTCGCTCCCCAAAAACCTAATCGCCCCTCTCCCGTACAGGATCTAGAGAGGCGGGGTTTCGGAGGCCTGCTCTCCCGTCAACCGTGTACGCGGCGGACGGGATGGGATCACCGGCGGCAGCAGCAGCAATGGAACGGTGGACAGGGGCGGTGCGCGTGAAGGCAGATGCGATCTGTTCCGTGACGGCTAGGGTTGGCCGACGCCCTGCTTATATAGGCGGCGTCCGGGTGGAGAGACGTGGGCTGAACCCACGTCCGAGTCGGTAGCCCACGATCCAACGTCTCAGATCGTGGCGTTACGTATTCTCCGTTCCTGACCGGCAAAAATAAGCGCGTAGGTATGAGCTCGGCTCGGCTCAATCCCGCAACCCGCGGCGCGGCGCGGCGCGGCGCGGCGAGGCGGGCGGCGGAGGAGGAGTGCGCGAGGGCCTCTTCTCTTCTCATGCTCCAATAGCATGTGGAAGAGAATCCCTTATAAACCACTCAAACTCCCTCTCCACTAGCAAGGTGGTACTAAACTTCCCACCACCTCTCACACCCACATGGGCCTTAGGGATTTTTCTGAAATTCTATATGGGCCTTAAGCCCATGGGCAGATTTCAACAATCCCCCACCAGATCCCGAAGGCCCATAGTGTTGTCCTTTGTTCCAAACACTGTTTTGATATACCAGTATTTCAGTGAAGACCGGTTAAGGTTGAACTTCACCTAGAGCAAGTAGCTACACTCCCTCACAACTGAACAATGGACTATGCCTTGAATTGTCAGTTTGGCGTAAAGAAGTTTCACCACAGGTCTTACTAGTACTAGACTGCCGAAGGCTGACCCCTCGGGTGGAGCATATTAGTCATACTCCTGGCCTATTCATGAGCTTGCTAGAGATCACCCCAATCTCATAGACTGTGACCAGCAGTCGGGCTCATATAGGTGTGTTCCTTCAAAGATTACTCTGTAGGACAGCATCTTACTTATACACATAAGCCTTGGAACATATTAAGACAGTAGTCAACCTACCATACAGTTTCCGAGAGTATTGCATCTCCAACGGAGTGGGTTAGTAAAGCTACTCTCCTCAGTTCACCACTGGTTTGTTTTCCCAGGTCCTACTTCACGGGATCTCCGATCACATAGGTTGGGTTACTACCATGGCAACTCATGTGGGTCTCATACCCATCTCCCTCGATGCACTATCTATCACAACACGTGATAGCCCTTTAGTAAAGGGATCTGCCAGATTCTTAGCCGTTTGGATATAATCCAACGCTATCACTCCGGAGTTTCTTAATTTTCTGACAGCTTTCAATCTCATTCTTATGTGTTTGTTGGACTTCATGTTGTCCTTTGAACTCTTCACCTTGACAATAACTGTTTGATTGTCACAGTTCATAAGGATGGCCGGAACCGGCTTCTCAACCACTGGCAAGTCCATCAAAAGATCTCGAAGCCATTCTGCTTCGCCACCAGATGTGTCTAATGCTGTTAATTCTGCTTCCATTGTTGATCTCGTTAAGATCATTTGCTTGCAAGACTTCCAGGAAACAACACCACCTCCAAGGGTAAACACATACCCAGTTGTGGCCTTCATCTCATCAGCATCAGAGATCCAATTCGCATCACTATACCCTTCAAGTACCGACGTGTATCCGGTATAGTGAAGTCCATAATTCATAGTACCTTTCAGATAGCGCATGACTCTTTCAATAGCATGCCAATGTACATCACCCGGTTTGGAAACAAACCGGCTCAGTTTGCTCACAGCAAACGCGATGTCAGGCCTCGTTGCGCTCGCTAGATACATGAGTGAACCAATAATTTGAGAGTATCTCAATTGATCTTTAGGTATGCCTTCGAACTTTCGAATCAGCACACTAGGATCATATGGTGTTTGAGATGGTTTGCAGTCCGAATATCCAAAACGACTCAACACCTTCTCAACATAATGGGATTACAGAAGTGTAATCCCACCCTCATCATCTCTCAAAAGCTTGATGTTCAAGATAACATCAGCCACTCCAAGGTCCTTCATCTCAAAGTTCTGAGATAAAAAGGACTTGACTTCCTCAATCACTTTGAGGCTAGTTCCAAATATCAGTATGTCATCAACATACAAGCACAGTATAACTCCTTCGCCCCCACCATAGCGATAGTATACACATGTGTCAGCTTCATTAACAAAGAAGCCAACAGATGTCAAAGTTTCATTAAATTTCTCATGCCATTGCTTAGGTGCTTGTCTCAGGCCATATAAAGACTTCAGCAACTTACACGCCTTTCCTTCCTGACCATCTAACACAAAGCCATCAGGCTTTTGCATGTAGATCTCCTCCTTTAGCTCTCCGTTCAGGAATGCCGTCTTAACATCCATCTGGTGGACGAGAAGACCATGCGAGGCTGCCAACGAGAGTAATACTCGAATGGTGGTCAGTCTGGCCACAGGTGAATAAGTGTCGAAGAAATCTTCTTCTTCTTTCTGGGCATAGCCCTTGGCCACAAGCCTAGCCTTGTACTTTTCAATCGTACCGTCGGGCCTAAGCTTCTTTTTGAACACCCACTTACATCCCAATGGTTTGCAACCATAGGGACGCTCAGTGATCTCCCAAGTCCCGTTAGCCATGATGGAATCCATCTCGCTACGGACTGCATCCTTCCAGTAGTCAGCTTCTGGAGATGCATATGCTTCTGAAATAGAAGTGGGAGTATCATCCACGAGGTACACAAGGAAATCATCACCAAAGGTCTTTACAGTCCTTTGTCTCTTGCCCCTACCAAGGGTTTCCTCGTCATCCTCCTTAGGATTTTCATCGTGTGTTTGTTCATAATATTCCATCGGAATGGCGCAGGTTCAGGAGTCTCCTCAGATTCCTGTCTAGAAGTGCTTTGCATATCTTTCATAGGAAAAATATCCTCAAAGAATGTAGCATCCTTAGACTCCATAATTGTACCGACCTTCTGGTCAGGTACCTCAGATTTCACTACTAGAAATCTATAGCCAACGCTATTCTTAGCGTAGCCCAAATTAACGCAGTCCACGGTCTTTCGTCCAAGCTTACGCTTTTTGGGAATCGGCACGTTGACTTTCGCCAAACAACCCCAAGTACGCAAGTACGAGAGTGTTGTCCTTCTCTTCGCCCATTTCTCATAGGGAGTGATCTCATTATCCTTTGTCGGAACTTTATTCAGGACATGACATGATGTCAATATAGCCTCCCCCCACCATGCCTTGGATAAACCCGATGTATCTAACATGGTGTTAACCAAATCAGTTAGAGTACGGTTTTTCCGTTCGGCAACCCCGTTTGACTGGGGTGAATAGGGAGGCGTCCTCTCTTGAATAATACCATGTTCCGCACAAAAGGAATCAAACTCACTCGAGAAGTACTCTCCACCACGATCTGACCGGACTCGTTTAATTTTCTTTTCAAGTTGATTCTCAACTTCTGCCTTATAGATTTTAAAGTAGTGTAGAGCCTCATCTTTAGTATTTAACAGATACACATAGCAATATCTAGTGGAATCATCTATCAATGTCATGAAGTATTTCTTTCCACCTTTAGTCAACACACCATTCATCTCACAAAGATCAGAATGTATGAGTTCTAATGGCGCCAAGTGTCTCTCCTCCGCAGCCTTGTGGGGTTTGCGAGGTTGCTTAGCTTGCACACACGTAAGGCACTTAGAACCTTTGGCTAAAGTGAAACTCGGGATTAAATTCAGTTTTGCTAGCCGCGTCATAACACCAAAACTAATGTGCCAAAGACGTGAATGCCAAACTTCAGATTCATTAACACTCGAATGAATATTGTTCACGACTTTATTACAGAAATCAGCGAGAGAAAGGCGGAACATTCCTCTGCATTCATAACCCTTTCCAACAAATAGTCCATATTTCGTAACAACAACTTTATTAGACTCGAAGACCAACTTAAACCCTTCTCTACATAGAAGGGAGCCACTAACGAGGTTCTTCTTGATGGCGGGGACATGCTGCACGTTCTTCAGCTGCACGATCCTTCCCGAAGTAAACTTCAGATCGACCGTGCCAACACCATGAACAGAAGCACTCGCGCCATTCCCCATCAATACGGACCCGTGACCTGTGGCCTGGTAAGAAGAAAATAATGAAATGTCAGCACACACATGAACACCTGCACCTGTGTCCACCCACCAATCGGTGGACTGACAAACTGAAAATACAGCAAATAAATTACCGTACCCAGATGCACCACTTTCATTGTTGCCCACAATCATATTGGCAGACTTGGAGTCCTGCCCTGGCTTCTTGTACTTGTTTGGGCACTTGTTGGCCCAATGTTCCTCCGAACCACAAGTAAAGCAGCCATCTCCCTTCTTGTTCTTCTTGAAGGTCTTCTTACCCTTCTTTTTAAAGTCGGTATTCTGTTGGACAGAATTCTTTCCCTTGGGCTTGTGGGAATTGAAGTTCTTCTGATGCACCATATTGGCCACAGAAGTTCCTTCGACCCCTTTTCTATGCGAGTCTTTTGCTCTCGAGTTCTGCTCAACACTCAGATGGCCGATGACATCCTCTACTGAGAATTCACGCCTCTGATGTTTCAGAGTGGTAGCAAAATTCCTTCAGGAATTAGGGAGCTTAGCGATTATACAGCCCGCGACAAACTTGCCCGGTAAATCGCACTTCAGAAGCTCAAGCTCCTTAGCGATGCATATTATCTCATGAGCCTGTTCCAATACAGATCGGTTCTCAACCATTTTGTAATCGTGGAACTGCTCTATAACATACATCTCGCTCCCAGCATCGGTGGCCCCGAATTTAGATTCGAGCGCCTCCCACAAGTCCTTGGCAACCCGCACATGTAAATATGCGTCAACCAGCTTATCTCCGATCACGCTTAGAACCGCTCCGAGGAATACGACGGTGGCCTCCCTGAACGCCTTCTCCTGTTTAGGAGCAATCGTTACCGTGGAAGGGACAGCGGCGACCCAGAACATGTTCATAGCCGTGAGCCATAAGGTGGTTCTGGTCTGCCATCGCTTAAAGTACGTACCGGTAAACTTATCCGGTTTCAGTGCAGCAGCAAAACCACTAGCCGAAAAATTCCTACACAAATTAGGTTTTTGGATTGCTGAGTATATAGGCAATTTTTCGATTAATTTAATCCAGAAAATAATCATGAACATGGCATTGACAGAATTAATGACATACTGATTACGATCTAGACATGCACGTACTACGCAAACAGTAGACACATCTACACATAATGCTAGTACGGCTAACACAGAAATAAACAGGAGCGGGATAAACGAGTTATACCCTTCAGTAGGCCAGTTGGCCGCAGCAGCGGCGTTGGCGGCGTCCTCGGCCGCCTTCTTGTCAGCTTCGGCCTTCTCGGCAGCGGCACGGTCGGCGTCGGTGGACATGCGATCTGTTCCGTGACGGCGAGGGTGCTTTATATAGGCGGCGTCCGGGTGGAGAGACGTGGGCTCAATCCCGCAACCCGTGGCGTGCCGAGGCGTGGCGTGGCGTGCGGCGGAGGAGGAGTGCGCGAGGGCCTCTTCTCTTCTCATGCTCCAATAGCATGTGGAAGAGAATCCCTTATAAACCACTCAAACTCCCTCTCCACTAGCAAGGTGGTACTAAACTTCCCACCACCTCTCACACCCACGTGGGTCTTAGGGATTTTTCTGAAATTTTATACGGGCCTTAAGCCCATGGGCAGATTTCAACATCACCCTCTCTTTCCTGCCCTCGCGAGTAGCCGTAGGCAGTCGACCCGCTCTGTAGCCGCCGTAGTCCCGTAGCCCGCCGTTCACCGTGGCCTCGCCGTACCCTCCCGTGCAGCCCGTGCACCCCGTAGCCTCGCGCGTCCCCTGCCGTGCGCCCGCTCGCCCGTGGCCACGCTCCTGCTGCCCCCTGTTCTCTGTCGCTGCGCCGCAGCCGTGCGCCTCGCCGCGCTCCCCGTGCTCCCTGCCGTCCGTGGCGTGCGCGTGCACGCGCCTGGCATGCCCAGCGCACGCCCACGGCTGCCTCCGCTCTCCCCTGTCGCGACCCCTGCCCCTCTGTTCTTCCCCGCGCGCGTGCGCGCACTGAAGAATTCTTCAGATTCAGTCGACAGTGTTGTTTTCCTTCGTCAGATTCAGTTATCCGCGGTACTTGTTTCATCTCGCTTCGATCCGGTTTTCGTTCGAGAACCGAATGTTAACCCAGTGGCGTGGACGAGCGATTAGCACCCAGCCGGCGCGGGTTCGATCCCCAGCCGCGCGCTTCCTTTTTCCTCGGCCCGTATTTTCCTTGAGCAACTGACAAGGGGGGCCCGATGGTCAGTAGCCCAGCGCCCCCTCTTCTCTTTTCCTTCGCTGCACCCGCCAGATGGGCTTGGCCCATCTTCTTTTCTCGTCCGTGGGCGTTAAATAGCTGCCCCGCACGCCAGTGAGCCAGACTCCTCCGAGTCCAGCCCAAGTGGCTTTTCCCCTCCATTATTTCTCGGTTCTTTTCTTTTTCTTTTCTGTTAATTCCAAATCCTATTCAAATTCAAATTCAAATGAATTCAAATCTGTCCAATATTTGTTCCACTTGTATTTTGTGCACCCTTGCTCCAAATTTGACATATGATATATGCAATTGGGCTAGAAAAGTACAAGGAATATTGTGGTGCTGTACATTTCCCCTTCCGAGCTAGTCTTAAATGGTGATGTTGCATTTTTGCAAATAACCCCCTGGCATTTTGCACTTATTGCACAATGAGCTCCCCTGACCCAAATATAAAGTATTATATATGGATTTCGGGCAGTTTTTCCCACTGATCGTGATGGTGCTGTTCTTTCTGTGAATTGGGCAAGCAATATTAGAAGTGTTGCCTAAATTTTGCACAAGCACTCACAAATGTTGCACATGTGCCATATCCAATCTTTTCTTTCCAACTTGTATTGCACCACTCAATATTTGTGATGTTGTCCACTTGTTCCATAAGTGATACAACATCACTTCCCTTCCTCGTAGGTACACTTATCACTTCTTCCGAGCACCGTAGTTCTTGCGATGACCGTAGCTTGCCGGTAGGGTAGCGTTGTCTCGTTCTTTCTTTATTGCCTGCAATAGATTGCATTAGGTGCATCATAAATTATGCCATGTCATATTGCATCTATTTATGTTAAAGAATCCCGTCTTGAGGTTTATCCTCATGTGTGGGCAATTCTTGTTCATGTGTTGTTCTATTCTTTTGCATATGCCATGTTCATGCATTATAACAACTTTAACCTAAGGATTCTCCGGGTCCATTAACCACCCACCTAATGCATATGAAGGTTGTCGGGGACATTGCACCTTTTCCTCCCGAGCCTCATTTAAACTTGCTTGCAATTACATTCATGCCATGCTATTAAACTGTCATGCATCATACTTGCCATGTTTGCATGTGCTTGCTTGTTATGCTTATGCTTGCTCCGTAGTAATAGAATGCATGTCCGTTGATTGCTTTCCAGTGTTTCCTTCTTCTGTGCTCCCGCGGATAGACTCGGAGACGTTGTGAGTTTGCGATCGACTACACCTTCGGAACCCGCCTTTCCAACAGGCAAGGACTATACATCACTTATGATCCATTCTATTATAACTAGTTGTTTGCATGCTAGTCTAGGTTAGCTTCGTTTGTTTGATCCTACCACATGATTACAGATTTTCATAAACCTATACAGCCACCTCCCTTCCCAGCAAACCATGTACTGCTATGTTACTTCGCTCGTTGCTCAGCCACTGCTTAGTATGCATAGGATGCTACGATTGTTCACCTGTTACTCCATGGATTGGGCTATCACACTATTATATTATTGTGGATGATGTGATTACTATGATGTTGACTATATCCGACGAAGGGTGGAAGGTCAGGCTAACCCGCCTCGACGCTTTGTTCCATTCGAGTCACCTAGGATCCGAGTTCCGGGTATTGTGTCTCTTGACGAGCGTGCCTAACCGCGTGTGGGATTCTATGGGGTCCCCTTTTCTTACCTACCTAGCTCCAAACAATTCTAGTGGTGGCCCAAGCTGGTTTTACTATTTGCAAAACCATGTGTGTGCTTGGTTGGTACCCCAGCAGATTTAAAAACAAACCGGGCCAGCGGGGACAGTGATCCTTTGTTGGTCCACACCTGGAAGCTAGGGGGCTGCCCACAGTGATGGGTTAGTTACCCCGACCTCGTCCAGATGGTAGAGACCGATTCGAGAGCGCGGCCGGCTTTTGAGTTGGATGTCGACTCACCGGGGGCCACCCGAAATTGTGCGTTGTTAGTTAGAGGGACTTGACGTTTCGGAACTTCAGGCGCATCACCCGCCAAATGGAGACGGGCGTACGTGCGGAGCTTATAATGGGCAGTTGGTACACCCCTGCAGGGTTAAATCTTTTCAAAAAGCCGTGTCCACAGTTATGGGCGACTTGAGACCTACTCCTTGTTCATAGACAACATCAACGGATATAAACTTAATAACTTGAACAACGTGTGAGTGCCTTGATTGCTTCTTCTTCGTCGGGTGATGAAGGAGAGGACAAGGATAGGATAGGTGTTATGTTTGCGTAAGTAGGTGGATAGCAGACTTGTTGGAGGCGATTCCTCATCGAATGCTTGGCTTCTCATCTTACTCTTTAGATCGTTAGCCACTTCATAAATGCTAGTGCGGCAGCAACCTCACCACTTACCCCTTCCTTACCGTGAACTACTAGTTATCCTAGAATGACGAGTGATGAGTCAACGCTGGTTTGGTGGCCTATCTTTACTTGCTGAGTACTTTTGTACTCATGATACTACCCCAGACGCTTTCAGGGTTCTTCGTCGACGACAGGTATGGTGATTGACGTTTCACGTGGAGACTCGACGACGACTAGTTTAGCGGATCCCGGCGGGGAGCCTGGACCCGTGTGGTTATGGGAGCGATGCTTTTCTCTTTGCCAATAGGCACTTGGTCGTAGTCTGTACTCAGACATGTATCTTCCGCTGATGTATTGTATTAAGTCAGTTGTATGCCTATTGTATGAGATGTTGTATCCTTGTAGCTGTAATGTTGTGATATCATGTTGAAATCCGGGACATATGTCTTCATCATATGTCGCGATTGGTTCTATATGTGCTTCGTCCTCGGATCTGGATGGAAACGTCCAGATCTGAAACAGTACCGCATATCGGGTCTTACAATGGCTCACACAGCCGCCCAAAGCACGCACGCAGGCGCGGTCATTTACATTCCGGCCCAGCTACTCTTGGGTTCATGACACGGGCTCTCTTTCCACGGCCCAGCTCGGCTGGTGGGCTGCTGACAGGTGATCCAGCGGGTGATTCGTGAGGTGGGCAGCGGGAGTAGCTACCCCGCCCTCACCAAGACAAATTATTTCGATTGGGTGCTCTTGATGAAGGTGAAGTTGAAGGCAAGAGCACTGTGGACGGTCGTCAAGAAGGGAAGCGACGATCCACAGGAGGAGATGATGGCGCTCGACGCTCTCGTTAGCGCAGCGCCGTCTGAGATGGTGTCCGTGCTCGCCGACAAGGAGATGGCGAAGGAGGCGTGGGACGCCAACGCAGAGATGCGTCTCGGGGATGACCGCGTGAAGAAGACGGCGGCACAGAACCTTCGACGCAATTTGATGCTGCGGCGTTCAAGGAGGGCGAGAGCATCGAAGATTTTGTGCTGCGTCTCAAGGGGATGGTCGCAACTCTGGCTACCTTGGGTGAAAAGCTGGAGGAGGTGACGGTGGTCAACAAGATCATCCGCAGCGTGCCAAAGCATTTGAAGCAGATCGCGGTGGCGATCACGACCCTGCTTGATGTCTCGACGCTCACTGTCGAGGGCCTTACGGGGCGTCTCAGGGCAGCAAAGGAGGCAAATGAAGAACCACCGGCGTCGCTGCAGCAAGATGGGAGGTTGTACCTCACGGAGAAAGAGTGGGACGCGCGGCGGAAGAAGCGCGAGGCGGAGAACCACTCAAGCAGCGGAAGAGACGGTGGCGGCACGCGCGGCCGTGGCAGAGGCCGTCGCGGGCGCGGTCGTGGGCGCACAGGTTCCTCTGATGGGCCATCGAACAAGACCGGCGACGAATGTAGGCGCTGCGGGAAGATGGGCCACTGGGTTCGTGAGTGCCGTTCGAAGCCCAAACGCGAACAAGCCCATGTCGCACAAGATGAGGAGGAAGCCCTGCTCCACTTCCTGGAGGCGTCCCCGAGCCTATACACTCAGCCGCCGCCGCAAGCGGCGCTGACCGTGTCTCCGGCGTCTCTCTCGTCGAAAGGCATTCCGCTCCTGCTGGCTGGACCAGAGCCGCGGGGAGAGGAACGAGATCTTGGGCTCGGCGGATGCAAGGTGGCGCAGATCGAGATCCGGGAGGAGAAGGTGTTCGCCCACCTTGATGACGAGAAGGAGCGCGACGCCAGGACATGGGTCCTAGACACCGGGGCGACGAACCACATGTCCGGGTCCAGGGCCGCGTTCACGAAGCTCGACGAGATGGTGCTTGGCACCTATTAGAGTATAGGTCGGTTACGGATAGTATACCCGGCAGGATTTGAATTGTAATCTATCTCTATTAGTCTTGGAGCCCAAGTTTTGTAATCTATATAAACAGTCCTTTGAGGCCCCAATCAATACAACAATTATTCTCCAATTATCATGGTATCAGACGCCTAGGTTTTCCGCACCTGGCATGGCACCGCCACCCTCGCCGCCGCCCCGGCCGACTCGGCCCCTCTTCTCCATGGCCGAGTTCCGCGCCGCCGGTGCCCCCTCTTCTTCTTCCTCCTCTACAACTACCCAAACACCTCCCCCTCAATTCCCAATAATCTCCCTAGCCGACACCATTGCTGACGTCTCCCCCTTCATCCCGATCTCGTTAGATCTTGGCGCCCACAACTACTACCATTGGTGCCACCTCTTCACCATCCACCTCGGCCGCTGCGGCCTCCGCCACCACATAGATCCATCCTACCCTCCGCAACACGCCGATCCTCGCTGGGTGAAAGATGATCTCGCCATCATCCAGTGGATTGACACGCGCATCTCCACGGAGCTCTTCAATCTGGTCTCCTCCGACGATGCCACCGCCGCCGAGCTTTGGGCGTCCCTTCAGCAGCTGTTCCAGGACAACTCTGACGCGCGCATCAACGCCCTCAACATCGAGCTCCGTACGACCGTCCAAGGAGACGCCCCGGTCGCCGTTTTCTGCCAGCGGATCAAGGCTATCGGCGACGAACTTCGTGAACTCGGCGATCACGTCGACGATCGCGCCCTCATCAACGCTCTCCTCGTCGGCCTCGGCGAGCAGTTCGAGAAGCAGCAGTCCTTCATCCCCATGCTCAAACCATACCCCACCTTCAAGGAGGTTTGCTCCCTCCTCCAGCAAGAGGAGAAGAATCAAGCTCGCAAGGCGCAACGGCCACCGCAGGTGTTTCACGCTGCCGCTCCTGCCGCGGCCGGGCTTGCCGGGGCTGGGCTTGCCGGGGCCCCGCCTGGCGTGCCGCGCCAATCTGCCGCACCCTCCCCTCCTCCGGCGGCGGCAGCATCTACTCCACCGCCCCCAGGCTGGCGCCCGAGCCCGAACTACCGGGGCAAGAATCCGATCTACCGGCCCCCTGCATCTCGCTCTGCCGGCACTGCCCAAGCTCCGCCATCGGCCTCTCCATCGCTACCGGCTCCCTCGACATGTCAGCCTCTGCACGATCCCTGGACTGGCCTTGTTCAAGCTTGGCCGATGCCCTGGCCGGCCTCTTCGCCGTACGGTGCCCCGCCTGCTTACACGGGCACGTGGAGCCCTGGCCTCCGCCCGGCAACCGGCTCTCCTGGACTCCTTGGGCCCAAGCCGCCGGCGCATGTCTACACCGCCACTCCTACGCCACCTCCCAGCGCGCCAGGACTACCGCCACCGTACTACACCTTGCCGGCTTCTTACGGCACCTTGCCGGGTTTACCGGGCTTGCCGGCTTCTTACGACACCTTGCCGGCCCCGGCAACCTACTACCAGTCGCCGACCCTGCCCTACGCTCCCATGCACGCTCCTGGCCCCTCTGCTCCTCCACAGCAGCCAGCCTGGGATCAAGCCGCCTTCATCAACGCCATGAACAACTTTACTCTCAATAACGAAGGTACGGATTGGATTTTCGATTCTGGTGCATCCTCGCATATGTCTTCAAATATGAATTTGCTGTCAGCTTGCTTCCCTTCTCTTTTTTCTACGATCACCATTGGTGATGGTTCCACCATACATGTTTCCGGCACCGGTCATTCTTACATATCTTCCTCTTCCGCCAATTTTCTTCTCCGCAATATTCTTGTTGTCCCTTCCCTCATCAAAAATCTTATTTCTATTCGCCAATTTTGTATTGACAATAAAGTTATTTTGGCTTTTGACCCTTTTGGTTTGTCTGTGAAGGATCTGGCAACGGGGGCGGTCCTCGCTCGGTACAATAGCACGGGCGATCTTTATCCACTTCATGGTGCACCTACATCCACCCCCCAAACCATGCTTGCATCAGTTGATTTATGGCATCGTCATCTAGGACACCCCAATAAAACCACCTTGTCATCTCTGCTTCAAGAATTTTGTATTCCTAGTTCTAGTGTTCCTCATAATCCCTCTCTTTGTAATGCCTGTCAATGCGGCAAACATGTTAGATTACCTTTTGGAACCTCTACTACTCTTAGTACTTTTCCATTTGAATTAATTCACTGTGATTTATGGACCTCCCCCGTCCCTAGTGTCTCTGGTTACAAATATTACCTTGTGATTTTGGATGACTACTCTCATTATATTTGGACTTTTCCTCTTCGTGCTAAATCTGAAGTACATGCCATCTTTCTTAATTTTCGACAATATGTTCTTACACACTTTGGCTTGCCAATTAGATTTATTCAATGTGATAATGGTCGAGAATTTGACAACACTCAAAACCGCACCTTCTTTCTCTCTCAAGGCATTCTTCTTCGTTTTTCCTGTCCTTATACCTCCCCTCAAAACGGTAAAGCTGAACGTTCTCTTCGCTTCATTAATGATATTCTTCGCACCTTGCTCCTACAAGCTTCTCTACCCTCTCATTTTTGGGCCGAAGCCCTTCGCATTGCCACTCTACTTCTCAATATTCGTCCAACTAAGACTTGTCCTCTTTATTCGCCTTTTCAATCTCTTTTTCTCTCCCATCCTGATTATTCTTTTTTACGTGTTTTTGGCTGTCTTTGTTTCCCGAACACTGCCTCTACCGCCTCCAACAAACTCAAACCACGTTCACTACCTTGCATTCATCTTGGTCTTTCTGATGATCACAAAGGATATCGCTGTTCGATCCATCTTCTGGTCGCGTGCTTGTCTCTCGCCACGTCACATTTGATGAAAACACTTTTCCTTATTCTGTCACTACCACCGCATCAATCCCCCCCTCTCCCGCGGCAAGGCCGGCAAGCCTGGCACCGGCACGCCTGGCAAGCCCGGACCCGGCAAGTCCGGCAAGCCCGACAACCACGTCACCGGCAAGTCCGGACCCGGCAAGTCCGGCAAGCCCGGCAACCATGCCACCGGCAGGCCCGGCAAGCCCGGACCCGGCAAGTCCGGACTCGGCACGACCAGCAAGCCCGGCAAGTCCGGCAAGCCCGGCCCCGGCAAGCCCGGCAAGCCAGACAAGTCCGGCAACCCCGGCAACCTCGGCTACCACCCAACGCCGTCCCCATTCCACCACCCACTAATGATCACGTCATGTGCACCCGCGGCAAACGCGGATTCCTTCTGCCCACCAAACGCCTCAACCTCACAGCCACCCCAACCCTTTCTCCTATTCCCTCTTCTTACAAACGAGCTCTTCTTGATCCTCTTTGGCTCTCAGCTATGCGCGATGAATTTAACGCTCTTCAGCAAAATAATACATGGACTCTTGTTCCCAAACCTCCTGGTGTCAATGTTGTTTCTGGAAAATGGGTTTTTCGCCATAAATTTCATTCTGATGGCACTCTTGCTCGTTACAAAGCCAGATGGGTGTGTCGTGGTTTCTCTCAGCAACAGGGCATTGATTTTGATGAAACTTTTTCTCCTGTTGTTAAACCCAGTACAATTCGCGTTGTTCTTAGTCTTGCAGTTTCCTCCTCTTGGCCCATTCATTAGCTAGACGTTAAAAATGCTTTTCTCCACGGCACTCTTAATGAAACAGTTTATTGTCAGCAACCATCTGGTTTTGAGGATCCCTCTTCTCCCAATTCTGTTTGTCTTCTTAACAAATCTCTTTATGATCTTAAACAAGCTCCTCGTGCATGGTTTCAACGTTTTGCTGCCTTTATTCAAACAGTAGGCTTCATTCCCTCCAAATCTGATTCTTCATTATTTATTTTTCGCTCCTCTTCTCACACCGCCTATCTCTTGCTTTATGTTGATGATATAGTTCTCACGGCTAGCTCTGACTCTTTTCTTCAACATATAATCTCTTTTCTTAGTAATGAATTTTCCATGACTGATCTTGGTCCTCTTCATCATTTTCTTGGCGTTACTGTTTCTCGCACACAGTCTACACTTTTTCTCTCTCAACGATCCTATCTTTTAGACTTGCTTTTTCGTTCTGGTATGTCTGATTGTCAACCCACTCGTACCCCGGCCGACATTGGTGCA
Source organism: Elymus sibiricus (assembly GCA_039707655.1). Classification (NCBI taxonomy): domain Eukaryota; kingdom Viridiplantae; phylum Streptophyta; class Magnoliopsida; order Poales; family Poaceae; genus Elymus; species Elymus sibiricus. The sequence goes on from CM077666.1 coordinate 514,347,056, forward strand.
AAATTGTCAGCCGATGGTGATCCTGTTTCTGACCCCACCTTGTATCGTAGCATCACCGGTGCCCTCCAATATGCCACTCTCACTAGGCCCGACATTTCATACTCTGTTCAGCAAGCATGTCTTTTCATGCATGATCCTCGTGCTCCTCATCTTGCTCACGTCCACCGCATTCTTCGCTATTTAAAAGGAACTCTTGATCATGGTCTTCTCATTAATTCTTCTTCTCCCACAAGCTTGACAGTTTATTCTGATGCAGACTGGGCAGGTTGTCCAGATACTCGACGATCCACATCCGGATTTTGTGTTTATTTGGTTGATAATCTTGTTTCTTGGTGTTCTAAAAGGCAGGCAACAGTTTTCAGGTCTTCTGCTGAGGCTGAGTATAGGTCGGTTGCTCATGCTGTGGCTGAAGCGGTGTGGCTGCGTCAGCTTCTCGTGGAACTTCATCGCCCCCTTGATCGTGCAACCATCGTTTATTGTGATAACATCTCTGCAGTATACATGGCTTCAAATCCAGTTCAGTATCGTCGCACCAAGCACATTGAGATTGACATACACTTCGTTCGAGAGAAGGTGGCTCTTGGCGAGGTCCGAGTTCTTCATGTACCTACCAGTGCTCAATTTGCTGACATTTTCACCAAAGGGCTTCCGACTGCATCTTTCACCGACATACGCTCCAGTCTCAACATAGTTACACCTGATGCTGAGACTGCGGGGGGATATTAGAGTATAGGTCGGTTACGGATAGTATACCCGGCAGGATTTGAATTGTAATCTATCTCTATTAGTCTTGGAGCCAAGTTTTGTAATCTATATAAACAGTCCTTTGAAGCCCCAATCAATACAGCAATTATTCTCCAATTATCAGCACCGTGCGTTTCGGCGACGACTCGGTGGCACGGATCGAGGGACGCGGGACTGTCGTCTTCGTGTGCAAGAACGGCGAGCTCCGGTCGCTTGCCGGGGTCTACTTCATCCCTCGGCTGACGACCAACATCGTGAGCGTTGGTCAGCTCGACGAGGACGGATACAAGGTTGACATCAGCAATGGGATGATGCGGATCCGGGAGCCTTGTGGTCGGCTGCTGGTGATGGTGAAGCGCGAGGCGAACCGCCTGTACCTGCTCCACATCAAGCTTGCACAGCCGTCGTGCCATGTGGTGCACGGGCGCGGCGACGAGGTGGCGTGGCGCTGGCATGAGCGTTTCGGCCATGTCAACATGGCTGCACTAAGGAAGCTGGCTCGGGAAGAGATGGCGCGCGGTCTGCCGGAGATCGGGCAAGTCGGCCAGCTGTGCGAAGCTTGCCAGGCCGGCAAGCAGAGGCGGACTGTGTTTCCAGCGCAGGCAGAGTACCGAGCACGGCAGCGCCTCGAGCTCGTACACGCTGACTTGTGCGGCCACATCACGCCGGCGACGCCCAGAGGTAACAAGTATTTTCTGTTGATGGTGGACGACCTCAGCAGATACATGTGGGTAGCCGCGATTCCTTCGAAGGATCGTGCAGCGGCTGCCATCAACGAGATCCAGGCGCAGGCGGAAGGCGAGTCAGGCGCCAAGCTGAAGGCGCTCCGCACTGACGGTGGTGGCGAGTTCACGGCGGCCGAGTTCGCGCAGCACTGTGCGGCTGAGGGCGTGCATCGTCAACACACAGCGCCTTACAGCCCACAGCAGAACGGCGTCGTCGAACGCCGGAATGGCACGGTGGTGGCAACGGCCAGGAGCATGCTCAAGGCCAAGGGCCTGCCTGGCTGGTTTTGGGGCGAGGCGGTGAGAACTGCCGTGTATGTGCTGAACAGGTGCCCGACAAAGAGCGTGGACGGGATGACACCGTTCGAGGCGTGGCACGAGAAGAAGCTGGCGGTGCACCACTTCAGGACATTTGGCTGCATCGTGTACGTCCGGAACACGGCGCCGCACCTGAAGAAGCTCGACGACCGTGGCCGCAAGATGATCTTCGTCGGCTACGAGCGTGGCTCCAAGGCGTACCGTGCCTACGACCCCGTCACGAAGCGTGTCCAAGTGACACGTGACGTGGTGTTTGACGAGCAAGCCCAGTGGGACTGGGGCACCGGCGACGACGACAGCAAACTGAACGGCCGCGACGACGGCTTCACAGTGGAGGACACCACCAGTGGCCCCACACCAGCGGCAAGTGACAACGTCGAGGCACCTGGAGAACACTCGCCACCTCCCGGCGAGAACGATGGCGAGGCTGGTGGGGAATCGGAGGCCGGGTCGCAGGATGACAACCTGGACGCCGACCACGACGAGACGGTGCCTCTCCGCTTCCGCAGCGTCAACGACCTGTGTGGCGTGCCACGCGCACTGATGATGGAGGAGCTGTACGCGGTGAGCGCCGACGAGCCTGCCTCATTCTCCGAGGCAGAGCGCAGTCCTAGCTGGAGGAAGGCGATGATGGAGGAGATGGACTCCATCGAGGAGAACGGCACCTGGTGCCTCGCCGACCTCCCACCCAGCCGCAAGGCGATCGGGGTGAAATGGGTGTTCAAGGTGAAGAGGGACGAGCACGGGGCGGTGTCCAAGCACAAGGCGCGCCTCGTGGTGAAGGGCTACGCACAGCGGCACGGCATCGACTACGACGAGGTGTTCGCGCCGGTGGCCCGGCTGGACTCGGTGCGCCTGCTCATCGCCCTCGCGGCGCACGACGGGTGGGAGGTGCACCACATGGACGTCAAATCAGCGTTCCTGAACGGCGACCTGAAGGAGGAGGTCTACGTCCAGCAGCCGGTCGGTTTCGTCATCACCGGCAAGGAGCACAAGGTGCTCAAACTTCGGAAGGCACTGTACGGGCTGCACCAAGCACCGCGCGCCTGGAACGCGAAGTTGGACGACACGCTGCTGTCGCTCGGGTTCGGGAGGAGCCCATCGGAGCACGCCATCTACATCAGGCAGAACAGCGACGCTCGGCTTGTGGTCGGGGTCTACGTCGATGACCTTGTGATCACTGGAACGAGCACCGACGACCTCAAGGCCTTCAAGAAGAAGATGGCGGCCGCGTTCAAGATGAGTGACCTCGGCCTGCTTCACTACTACCTCAGCATTGAGGTGAAGCAGAGCGCGAGGGCGGTCTCACTCAGCCAAGGTGCCTATGCCGGCAAGGTCCTGGAGAGGAGCGACATGGCAGGGTGCAATTCCTGTCAAGTGCCCATGGAGGCACGGCTGAAACTCAGCAAGCTCAGCACGGAGCCGGTGGACGCAACCACGTATAGAAGCATCGTCGGAAGCTTGAGGTACTTGGTTAACACTCGTCCCGACATAGCTTTCGCTGTTGGGTATGTGAGCCGGTTCTTGGAAGATCCGCGTGAGGACCACTTCGCTGCCGTGAAACACATCTTGCGCTATGTGGCGGGAACCCAGAATTGGGGACTTTGGTTCGGCAGGAAGGAGGAGAAGGAAGCACACCTGACGGGGTACAGTGACAGCGACTACGCTGGCGATGTCGATGCTAGGAAGAGCACGACAGGGGTGATGTTCTTTCTCGGCAGCAGCCCAATCACTTGGCAATCGATGAAGCAGAAAGGTTGTGGCGCAGTCAAGCTGCGAGGCGGAATACATAGCGGCCGCAAATGCTGCTTGTCAAGCATTGTGGCTGGCTAGAGTGCTGGCAGAGGTGCAGGGGTCAGCACCGAGAGCACCAGTACTGTGGGTGGACAACAAATCTGCCATTGCCTTAATCAAGAATCCAGTACTCCATGGACAGAGCAAGCACATTCAAGTGAAGTACCATTTCGTCCGGGAGTCTGATGATGATGGCCTGATCGATGTGAAGTTCATCAGGAGCGAAGAACAGCTGAGCGACATTCTAACGAAGCCGCTTGGTAAGACCAAGTTCCTTGAGCTGCGTTCAAAGATCGACCTGATGAAAATTTGAAAGTACGCACCACAAGGCTTAGGAGGAGATTGTTGAAAATAATCCTTGGGTGCCAAGTTTAGTATCTCTTTTGTTTGGTAGGTAGACAATTAGCATTTATGTGGTCGATACAGCTTGATTGTAGTAGTAATTTACTTTCCTAAGAGTGTGATTAATCTTCCATGTAATCTTCTCTTTATCCAAAGGAATAGACCTGGAAAAGGCAGCCATTCGGCAGCACCAAAAACAAGAACGTGTCCAGTGTATTCGCGTGAGTTTTATCGTGGTGTTTTGGCTCCTGATCTTGCCGGCAACGTGTGCGTTGTCTCTCCGGCAAGGTTCTAACAGTCTACCTATACTGCATGAGCAAAATTTATTTGCTGTAACACTATCGGAGTGAAGATTTATATATTATACTATTTCCTTTGTACTGTCCCAAAATATAATGGAACGAAGCCTTTATATTTTTTCTCACAATATGAAGTCTTGAGGTCTGTCTCTGCTGGATTGATTACCTGTCTTGTCGAAGTTCCCACCTACCAGTGTTCCAGTAATCTTGAGGCGGTACCGCAGGGCGAGCACATATTTTTTTTAAGAAAGCTTCAGGATGATTCCGACATATATATATAATATAAGAAGGAATTAAGAGTTTATGGTCACTTGGGTAGAAGCATGGGCTACCCAGCAGTAAAGCTAGTCGATTACTCACTGCTATTAGAGCTAACTAGGCTAGATAGATCTTTGGCTCCTGCTGATATCCATAGCCGGACTTCATCCTTTATTTCTTCAATTAGCCGTTGTTCCATCTTCTCTCTATTCTCGAAAATCCTAGCATTCCGTTGCTTCCAAATTGCCCAGCATACTAGGACTGCTAGCGATTTTGTTCCCTTGCATCGCGATGTCCTGCTTGAATCAGTTAGCGACTCACCATTTGGCTATGTCGTCAGTGCCTGTCCAAAGTGTAGTTTTGAAGTTTGCTAGCTGCAGCCAGTCCCCTATCGCATCCCAAACACCACGAATGGATATAGAAGCCAGTCCCCTATCGCCGCCGAAGAATATTAATATTCCCTCCGTTTTTTAATATATGACATTTTTAGCTAAGATTTTGTAAAATAAAAACATCATACATTAAAAAACGGAAAGAGTATTGTTTATGTCCAGATAACCGTTGACACATAATGTTTTTTTAGATAATGGGAAAAGGTCCCGACCTTTAACCTTACGGGCTACAGCCGTTCAAACAAATATTAAGAAAATTGATATGCCACACATGGCCATCAACCCCAAACGCAGTTGGGAGCACACACAAAACAAAAGTTTCATTAAAGAGATAATCTGTTTCTGAAACTCCATCCATGATTGATGAAAATTTGCATCACCGTCGTCTCCAATGTGCGGCAAGCAGTCTTCATCCAATTCGCGTCCTCCTCATGCCTTTGAAGTAGCGCCCAGAAACGGCACCAATAGGTTCCTCTAAAAAGTACCTGCATGTAAGTTTTCATTGGACACTTATCAAACATCATATCATTTCAACTTAACCATATTGACCAACACATGGCTACAGCACCAACTAAATTTTTTTATTTTATTTTGGATCCTATCCCTTGGAGCCACCCATAGCACATATGTTGTACACTCCTCGGCATATCTAAACCAAAACTAAAGTTGAATGCTCGCCACATAAACTTTGCATAATGGCAGTCAAAAAATAAGTGTTGAATTGTTTCATCCTGCATACAAAACACACATTTTTTACTACCGTTCCAGTTCCTCTTTGCTAAATTGTCCTTTGTTAATACGACTCCACGCTTTAGGTACCAAAAGAAATTTTTTATCTTCAAAGGCACCTTTAATTTCCAGATTAACCGATCCTGTCTGACATGCCCGTCACAAACTAAAGCCTCATACATTGAGTGGACAGAAAAGGACTTGTTTTGATGCAAGTTCCACCAAAATGTGTCATCCGTGTCCAGTAAAATTGTATTGGCAACTAAAGCAACTAAAGCATGCCATTGGGTAAGGTTAGCATCATAAAGTCCCCATCGGAAAGAAATATTGAGAGGTATTGTGCTAAAAACTGATGCAACTGTGGCGTTCTTCCTTTGCACTATATTATACAGTCTTGGGTATTTAAGTTGAAGAGTAAAATTTCCCAACCATTTATCTTCCCAAAACCTCACAGAGCGCCCATTACTCACATGAAAGACTCCTAAGTTCATAAACTGGTCTTTAACCATCATTAGGCCTGACCAAAAGTGAGAGTCTCCTGGTTTTTTAGACACTTGACCTATCGTCTTATTCCGAAGGTATTTCTTTCGTAGCATCTGTTGCCACATGCCATCCTCATTTATCAGTTTAAATAGCCATTTACTCAACAAACACTTGTTCGGAATATCTATGTTTTTAATACCAAGACCCCCAATATCTTTAGGTTGGCATATAATACTCCATTTCGCCAATCTATATTTCTTCTTTTGACCATATGACTGCCAAAAGAACCTGGACCTCAAGTTTTCTAATTTTTCAAGGACTTCCCTCGGCACCTCGAAAAAGGATAGCATATACATTACAAGGCTTGTCAGTATTGAATTTATTAGGACAAGACGTCCGCCTACTGATAAATGCTTTCCTTTCCAACTACTAAATTTTTTCTCAAACCTCTCTACTATAACATGCCAGTCTGAATTACTTAATTTCCTAAAATGCATCGGTATGCCCAAGTATCTAAAAGGATAGTTGCCTGATTGACACCCGAAAAGTTGTTAGTATTGCTGCTCATACTCCTTCGCTTTACCATAGCAGAAAATCTCACTCTTATGGAAGTTTATCTTTAGGCCAGACAATTGCTCAAAAGCACATAGAATGAGCTTCAAGTTCCTTGCCTTATCCATATCGTGTTCCATAAAGAGAATTGTATCATCCGCGTATTATAGAATTGACAATCCATCATCAATCAGATGAGGTACTACCCCTTTAATTTGTCCATCCCCTTTTGCTCGGTTAATTAGAATTGCCAGCATATCCACCACGATATTAAAAAGGATCGGTGACAAGGGGTCACCCTGTCGTAGACCCTTTTTGGTTTGGAAATTCTCAATGAGCTGATCATTAATCTTGATATTCACATGACCCCCTTGAGTAAAAGCCTCAATCCATTGACACCATTTTGATGAAAAAACTTTCATTTGCAACGTTTGTTTCACAAACGACCATCGTATTTTGTCATAGGCTTTTTCGAAGTCAATTTTGAATATTACCCCATCTTGCTTCTTCCGATGCATTTCATGAATTGTTTCATGTAAGATAACAACCCCTTCCATAATGTTTTGTCCTGGCAAAAAAGTCGTTTGGGTAGGGCTTATCACTTTGTGGGCCACCTGAACAAGTCTATTGGTTGCCACTTTAGTGAAAATCTTAAAACTGACATTTAGTAAGCATATCGGTCTATATTGTTGTATTTCGATTGCCTCACTTAACTTTGGTAGCAGTATAATTGTGCCAAAGTTGCACCAAATTCAGTAAAAAGAGCCATTAAATCGTCTTTGATTATATCCCAAAAGGCTTGATAGAACTCGGCTGGAAATCCATCCGGACCCGAAGCCTTATTGTGTTCCATTTGAAAGATCGCCTGCTTAACTTCTTCCAAAGTAAACTCGTTTGTTAATCTACTATTTTCCTCAGATGTAATCTGTTGTATATCATCTATACGTGAAGCATCCAATTGGATAGTCGATTCATTTGACGGGCCAAAAAGGTTCTTATAATAAGAGGTAATATGTTGTTTCAACTCAGCATCTCCGCTTATTATCCTGTCCCCATCCTGTAGTTTATAAATCCGAGTTTTCCTGTGTTTTCCATTTGCTATGAGCTGAAAATATTTTGTGTTGGCGGTTGACGCATAATGTTGTTTGTGCGCATGCTAGCTCTGTCCGTTTTGAATGCACAACCCCACACATATTTTAGGAGATGTTGTCGCCATGCATCATCTGCAATCTCTGGTCATCACCATTAATGAGCTAGTGTCCTGGCACCAATGAGACATGTTTAACAGTGCACACATTGAACACATTGATGCCAATCTGCAAACATGATGGACCCTACAATTATTTGTAATCTGATGAGTTAATCTACCTCACTTTAGTTGTCCTAAAGCTCATCATCAAAGCATCGATTTTGTGGAGTATTATTGCATTGTGGACCCGTTGTAATTATGCTGTTTCTGTTTCATGGAAAGTGATATGGTTCTTGTAAGTTGTAACCGTTGTGAGATGTCATTGTGAGCACGCTATTGGGCATCTTTGTTTACCAGCGAAAAGAAAGAAAGGTAATGCATGGCATCTGTGGTAGGGTTCTTGACAGAGACTTCCCCATCCCTACTAGTTAGTAATATAAAACATATACAAAATATAGCAGATTCATAATATTACAAAACCAATTATATAGCCATACATACTGTTTCTAACCATGGTAAAATGAACTACTACACCATCTGTCTTCAATTATATGACGTTTTTTAACTAAGTTAGTTTAAACATGTCATGTAAATAAAACGGAGGGAGTATCTATTTATATTAATTTTAAAACACTCATGCATTTTTTTTTCAATCTCTAACTTGACGGTGAGAGCACCAAAGCACCTAAAGGTGCGGGAGCTTCTCATATGTTCTCCAATGTAAGAGCATATCTAATACTCCCTCCGTTCACAAATAAACGTCGCCGATTAGTTCAAAATTGAACTAGGTAGCGATGTTTATTTGTGAACGGAGGGAGTAACTTTCTACAAGTATTCTCTGAATCTTAATTTAGGGTACTAGAGCATCTCCAGCAATTCTCAATGAAATGACTACCAAAACAATGATTTTGGGAAAACTCCCAAAATACCATTGTGAGTAAATAACTCAAATCTTCCGACGATTCCCGATATAGATTGCTTCCTAAAAAATCAAGTCTGGTCATGTCATCAAATTTGATAGGTCCCCTAGGAAGTTTTCATATCCCTAGGGTTCATGGTGTATATACCCTAGCGAAAGAAAATTTTCCCTACAACAACACTAGTGTTTCTAGGGAAAGCTTGACGAGATCCGCAAACACCCCGCTGGGGACCAAAATATTTCTATCTCCCTCCTGAGTGAGTGAGATGGTCCTGCAAACACCCGGCCCGCATGACCGAAATTTTTGCACTCCCTATATTCTCAACCACACTCCACATATTTATTACCAACCATATAGAGACTCCCTAAATGATATGACTCACCGAACACACACACACAAAAAGGATGACGTGACCATATTAGCTATTTAGGAACCTGAAATTTTACATTGTTGGAGGAGACAAAAATTCTCCGAGTATTTATTTAAAAACTTTCTAAATTAGTTTTTGAGAAGAATTTTCTTTTTATATAACTATTGAAGATGTAGCACAAGATGACGACACTTTTTCTGGACTCTACAAGGAGGACGTTTCACCAAAAAAATGCCAATCGCAAATATCGGCCCCTCAGAATAGTACAAAACCTGAGTGGGGCATCGAATACAATTCCGAAAATCGTGGACAACACTTGGTGTCCATTAATTCACAGCAGAGTTTGTCCTCACGACTTGAACACCCACGCATTAGTACAGCTAACGACACAATTAATTGGAGCATCTAGAATCCTGAACATATGCGGCGGAATATGGACTGATGCAAGTGCTGTTAATTCAGGTAGGCACGAATATTTTTGTCTGCACGCAGCAAGCGTCCATTCATCAAAATGTAGCCACCGAACTGTCCATTGCAAACAAAAACAAATCCAATAGTAAAGGAAAACAAATCCGAACTGTTCAATGATTTTCGACCCATGCATGATCATTATGCAATCGGTCTAAACATGTCCTTAATCATCCTCACGTACATTCTTGCTGATATTTTATTTATGAGATCATTCAATGCCTAGAACAAGCAACCTATAATCATAATGCTTACTGGTCCCTAAGATGATCATGCAAAACCTCAAACCAAAAATAGCATGACGAAGCCAACAGTTTATCTAACACAACTAGTGTTGGGCAACAATAAAATTATTGTCTGACTTGTTTCTTTTTCCTTCTTTGGCAGATTAAGTTGAAGTGGGAACATATCCTGTGTACAAATCACTTTTGTGCACAAATGGTGCACAACATATATTAAAAGTCACCAACAATTCTGAAAACATTCATGCATATTCTTTCAATTCTATTACAATTATGTATAAAATTTCATTTTAAAATTCATTATATTTTTGCAGAAACAAAAAAGAGAAATTTCTGACAGATTTGTGAGCGTAAATCTGTCAGAAATTTCTCTTTTTTGTTACTCTTTATTTACAATGAACTTGAATATGAAATTTTATACATAGCTGAAGTAGAATTGAAAGAACATGTATAAATGTTTTCAGAATTTTTTGTGACTTTCGTTATATGTTGTGCACCATCTGTGCACGGAAGTCATCTGTACATAGGATATTTTCCCGAAGTTGAACGTAGCTCCTTAGTACCGCCGTGCGCCGTATGACTGCATCTGCCAGGTCATCGTGGCTAACGTGGACAATCTGTTAATTAAAAGTAACGTTGATCATGAATATGGGTATCTTGCAGGAGATTAATTAATTAGTTATTCTCAGGAAAATTGTAAAAAATCCATCCACTGTGTATTAAGGGCTTTAATTTCATATACATACCTACTACCGGTAACACCATTTGCTACGGTCTATCACCTGCATGCTTTACTTTGTTTTAATATACCCCTATCAGCTTTGACTGGCCACGCACCACTGCACGCTGGCATGGCTCTTGTCTTGGCTCCAAAGTACACTGTTCCTGTTCGTATGTTGCATCACCTAATTTTGCCTTGTTAATAGCAATGACACACCAGAACCTAGCCACGGTGCACTGAGCTAAAGCTAAGTGGGAGAAAAAACTTGGAGCTGCTTTGGAGGCTCGCCAAGATGCATGTTGAAGTGAAACTTGCAGATATTAGATTACAATAAATATTCTTGCAGGTGGCTATGAGATGTAAGCAGGAGTTTTTCAAATTTTTCTTTGGGCACACTCTCCAATGGAGGTCTTTATTTAAGCTTATCAATTAATGGCGTTCTTGATGGTAAAGTGGATCAAGTCTAAGGATATATGATAAAACTAAATGGAACTATTGTTTTGGCAGAAATTTGGTGGACATATAAAGTAGTACGTCTTAATAAGTACATAGGCATTAAAGCTGGACCATCACGCTGCGTTTGGTTATTCCCCAAAATCAAGGGATTGAAGGGGAATGGAGAGGATTGGAGGGGATTAAATCCTCTAGTGACTTGGTAGGGATTTAATCCAACTCAATCCCTGCTCTTTGAAGAGAGGATTAACCAAACATGGCCTCACGCGTGGACTAATTAGGTATCTGTCGCTTCACGGTGACAGAGGTGGTGTTTGCATGGATGTCTGCGTGACACTCTCTTACGCTAAGGTAACAATGGAGGAGCCCATTGATCCATAGATCATGAAGGAGTCATCAAGATTTGGAAGAAATTAAATGAAAGTTTCTTATTTAGAGTAGTCCTCATATGATGATTACGACCTTCACTGTAGGCCATGCATTCTACTTATTCTTTCTACTTATAAAAGATGAAGGGAGTCCCCCAACTAGCCGGCCTGGCCACGTCACCTCTATTTGCTGATTCGCTGCTATAAACAGTGCTTCTTCGTGGCTGGTCCCGCGATAGAAAACGCCCTGTGCGTGGCCGCCTCCTCTCCTATCCCAATCCCCTCTCCTCCTCCTACCTCAACCCTAGCCGCCCCACCGAGGACGCCGGCGCCGGCCTTAGCGGGAGAGAGAACCCAAGATCCTCCCTGCGCCTCCTAACCCTAGCCGCCCACCCCACCCTCCCGAGCCGCACCCACTCCGGCTGTCTCCTCTCCCACGCCGCTGGGCCCCTCCTCTCCCATCCCTATCCCCTGGTCCCGCCGGATCCGCCGACAACCTGCAGAGGGAGAGAGAGAGAGCGCGGGTGGGAGAGAGAAGGGCGGAGGGCGGGCAGGAGGCCTGAAGGCACGCGGGCGCGAAGGGACGTCTCCGGTGGCGGCGATGACTCGAGGGCGGAAGGATGCTCGTCTTTGGTAAGCCCTCCTCCTTCCTTTTTCCTCCTCCCCCAACCCTCTTCTCTTCCTCGCTGCTGCTCCTCTGATCTCTCCCAAGTGCACATGGAAGACGTTGATATGGGGGTACTCGGGGGAGCGCGTGGCGTTCGTCGAGACAAGCCGTCTCCCAAGCAGGGGATGCATCGGCGCTGGCTTCTCTTCTTGCGCCGCCGTCTGCTCGTCCTCCAGTGAGCTCTCCTACTCTCGATTTCCCTCTTCCCCTAACCCTTTTCTCTTCCTCCTCCTCCTCCTCCTCTGATCTCTCCCACCAAGACTCAATATGCGACAAATGCCATGGCAGAGCAGGAAAGGTGATGCCGGCGAGGAGGGAAGGGTGGGAGGGGGGGAGTAGCAGGGTGGACCAGTCCTCCCCATCTAGCTCGCTGGAATGTCGAGCATCCACCCAGATTCGTGTTTCCATTTTTTTGACAGTTCTCTGATTTTTTTTTTTGACAGTTCTCTGAATTTTCTTGCACAAGTCTGGTTGTAGGTTTGCGCATTCAGATTTAGTTTTGCCTCATTGCATTGCATTTTCCTTTTACTGTAAGAGCATCAGCCAGCAGCTAGGCCTACATCTGTCGTTTATGTTCAATGCATATAAATGCCCATTTCTTTCCTTTTTATGCATCTGTACAAGGTCTATAATGAAATATTTTCCATTTTTGTGTTGATTAGGACTTTTGTAGTCATGATGGTTTTACAGTAGGGTGAAGTATATGAACTCTGCAGGTTTAGAGTTACTGCTCCTCAACTGATTTTATGCCTCTTGAAGCAGCTTATATTATTAAATTAACAAAAAAATGTGATGCACCATTTTTTGCTAATAATTGATCCCATCCTTTTAACTGATAGTTGCATGTTACTGTTGTCCTCTGCAGAATTAGCATGACTGATCGATGTTAGCTCCATTAGCTGATGAGGCGAAGCTCCTGCTGCTGCTGAAAAATGGTGCTGCTACCGTAAGAAGCCAATGGAGAGGCATGCCATGGACCAACTGTGGTGTGGTTCAGATGTAGGTTTTAGTATATCTGATGTTTGAATCTTCTTTAGAATTTAACATATCGTTCTTTGGCTTTGAATATGGATCTTCTGTACACATGAATATGGTGTGCTTTGTGTTCTTTGTTTTCCATTCCAATTTACGCAATGGAGTCTCATGTTATTTTTCATTCAAGTTCACATATTTAGAAATATTGTATCTTTCTATCTTCCCTGATGCGCTGTGATGAGCTCTGAAAAAATGTTTTGTTTTTGTTGATTAGTGGTGGTTTCATTTGAGATAGATGGCTCCACAGAGGTCTTATTCAAACCAACTTTGTGTTAGCATTGCAGATTTTTTTTGGTGAAGGTTGTGTTTGGATTAGCTTTCCTAATTGTATATATATTTTGTTTTACTGACGTATTCAGTGATTCCATTACATAGACAATTGAAAACCCATTTGGACTTGGGGAAAAATGGTTGTTACACTGGTGCTAATATATGCCAGCCAAATGCACAATAAGCTCTTGTTGGCCATTAATTACTGGTCAAGCCCAATCATAGAGCAATTTCATTTACTTGTCACTCTCATTGATTATGTACCATGTTCAGATCTGAAAATAGGAAATATGTGAAACAGATCTGAAAAATGGCCTCAACTTACGCCATTTTTCAGATCTGTTTCACATATTTCCTATTTTCAGATTTGGTTGTGATGCTTTCTAATTATTGTGTTTATAAAATAATGATGTCCAATGTACATGGAAATCACATAAGAATCAGTGATAAGTTTCCTCTTGCATCTTTTGGTTCATAACTATCTAAATTTTTAATGACAATCCTATCTATACTCGCAGGATGTCTACCTTCATACCAACTGTCGCAATTCTGTAAACATGGTCCCTCATGTTCATAGGGTGAGTGCATATGCATCCCAAAGGCAGGTTAGTCTCTTCGACATGCTTTCTTGCAATTTTCTTTCTTTCTATACAAACTGTAATGGTATCCTGATGATGTTGTTGTGTACACTTTGCTATTTTCTTTCTTTTGTTCTCAGTAATTGAATACAGTCTATGATTCAGTTTTCAGTGTTGCTTGGAATACAACTCATCACATTCCATCACATTGCTGTTCTCAGTAATTGATATATTACTTGGACAGTAATGTATTGCTTGGATTATTCATTATTACTCCTTCATGAGTATATTTTAGTGAGTGTATTGTTTGTTTGCTTAATATGGGATGCTTACATCATGCCATTTCCATTGTTTATAAGGCGTCCCGCCTTGGATGCTTAGGCGATGCTCAGGCGGCAAGGCACCCTGGCAGCGCCTTGCATTTATGCCCTCTTTAGGCGCGTAGGCGGTTGGTGCTCGCCTTATAAACAATGGTCATTTCTTAAGAGTCGCATTTGCTGAGCTTTTGTTTTACACTTTATATTTGGATCGTTACTTCATGTTGTCGAGGGAAGTTCTATCTATAGTTGGACCTGAAGCGGCGCATCATCTTCTGCCATTGTTTGCCATTAGCTACTGCGTACTGTTGATCTGAATTGATTTTTTTCTTATCAACTGTTCTTCGCTTAATTTGTGTGCCACCACAGAGATCCAACAAAAGCGAGGAGATCTAAGTGGATTAAGTGATTCTCCTTATCTAATTTCTAATATCCTTTCAACATTTTTTTTCCTTGGCCCAATAGAGAACTTGCAATGAGATGGGTAGATCAGTGTATTTACAGGAAAAATAAACGGCCGTATATACATGTTGAGAAGAACATTCTTTTACATTTCTTGATGTATGCTATGCTTTCATATATTGCCTCTCTACTTGTTCCTTCAAAATCAAGTGTGCATCTACAAAATGATAATAAATTAAGGTTGCTATCTAGATTGTGTCAAGATGGTCAAAAAATGCAAGGAAGCTATCTTTTATGAAAAAATGACCGATTCTTTTATGAAATGAATATATTTCTTGGAAAACTTGCAAGGCACAAAAGGAAGATCAATCAGCTATGTAGTTCAACATGCAGAATCATTTCACACTGATCAGGACTCTATTTCCCCTTCGTCAAAGTTTTGAATTTGCTTCTCATATTTATCTCATATTGCATTTCTTTGTGATTTACTTTTATCCTCTCTATTCTAATTCAGTAGCTTGCTAATTTTTTTTTGTTCATGTATGTTTGTGATGGAAATATGCCCTAGAGGCAATAATAAAGTTGTTATTATTTTATATTTCCTTGTTCATGATAAAGGTTTCTTATTCATGCTAGAATTGTATTGACCGGAAACTTAAATACATGTGTGAATACATAAACAAATACCGTGTCCCTAGTGAGCCTCTACTAGACTAGCTCGTTGATCAAAGATGGTTAATGTTTCCTAACCATAGACATGAGTTGTCATTTGATAACGAGATCACATCATTAGGAGAATGATGTGATGGACAAGACCCATCCGTTAGCTTAGCATATGATCGTTTTGTTTATTGCTACTGCTTTCTTGAATGTCAAATACATGTTCCTCAGACCATGAGATCATGCAACTCCCGAATACCGGAGGAATACCTTGTGTGCTATCAAACGTCACAACGTAACTGGGTGATCATAAAGATGCTCTACAGGTATCTGCAAAGATGTCCGTTGAGTTAGCATGGATCGAGACTGGGATTTGTCACTCCGTGTTTCGGAGAGGTATCTCTGGGCCCTCTCGGTAATGCACATCATAAGAAGCTTGCAAGCAAAGTGACTAAGGAGTTAGTTACGGGATGATGTATTACGGAACGAGTAAAGAGACTTGCCGGTAACGAGATTGAACTAGGTATGGAGATACCGACGATCGAATCTCGGGCAAGTAACATACCGATGGACAAAGGGAATTACGTATGTTGTCATTGCGGTTCGACCGATAAGATCTTCGTGGAATATGTAGGAACCAATATGAGCATTCAGGTTCCGCTATTGGTTATTGACCGGAGAGGCGTCTCAGTCATGTCTACATCATTCCCGAACCCGTAGGGTCCGCACGCTTAACGTTCGTTGACGATATAGTGTTATATGAGTTATGTGAATTGGTAACCGAATGTTGTTCGGAGTCCCGGATGAGACCCCGGACGTCACGAGGAGTCTCGGAATGGTCGAGAGGTAAAGATTTATATATGGGAAGTCATATTTTGGGTTTCGGAAAAAGGTGCAGTTTTTTCGGTATTGTACCGGGAAGCTTCCAGAAGGTTCCGGAGGATTCCGGAGGAGTCCAGAAGTCCACAAGTGGGTCCACCACGTCCCAAGGGCTGACATGGGCTAAGGGGAGGCGCCCTGGCCTTATTGGGCCAGGCGCACCAAGTCCTCAAAAGCCCACGCAGCTAGGGAAGGAAAAAAGGGAGAGTCCTAGTAGGAATAGGATTGGACTTTGGAGTCCAAGTCCACGTGTTTACTATTCACGGTTACTGTTCACATGGCACTATTCCTTCTGCTCTAAGCCCCTACACATATATAAATAGAGGAGAGGGGGCGCCCCAAAGGAGACACAACATTGTCTTAGTCGTGTGCGGCGCCCCCCTCCACAGTTCCGTCCATCGGTCATATTTTCGCAGTGCTTGGGCGAAGCCCTGCAGAGATAGCATCACCATCACCGTCACTACGTCATCGTGCTGCCGGAACTCATCCACTACCTCGCCGTCTTGCTGGATCAAGAAGTCGAGGACGTCACCGAGCTGAACGTGTGCTGAACGCGGAGGTGTCGTACGTTCGGTGCTCGGTCGGTTGGATCGTGAAGTTGTTCGACGACATCAACCGCGTTGTTCTAACGCTTCCGCTTATGGTCTACGAGGGTACGTAGACACACTCCCCCTCTCGTAGCTATGCATCTCCATGGATAGATCTTGCGTGTGCGTAGAAATTTTTTGTTTTCCATGCAACGTTCCCTAACAGTTTGTTGCAAGTATGAGCCAAGCCTACTGCTCACCGGAACCGCCTGCCCTGTCGTCCCGTCACATCTCGCGGGTACCGACAAGGTGACCCGTCTCCTTACCTTATCTCGCGGGCGCCCTTGGAGACGCACGACTTTCATAGTTAACAGGGTATCTCATGGCCAACGAGCAGGAGCCAGGCCTACCTCCCATTACGAGAGAGAGTAGTATCCGCCTGCCCTGACGTCCCGTTACAATACCTCTCGCGGGCACCGTTGGGTCGCCCGACTCCTTACCTTTTGGACACCCGTGGTTCAGGTCCCTACCATCGAGTGAAACCTGAGGAATCACCCTCGGTGGTTCACACTTGATGAATGGTTCGACTGAGACATCACCGGGAGTGAGCAAAGAGGAATCACCCTCGATATGTTCACACCGGTGATGCTGCACTACAGGGTCGTCAACGAGAGTGATATACGAGGCCATCCCCTACGTATACGAGGAATCACCCTCAAGTCACGCTCGGCGCGACTCGATAGAGTCTAGCCATTGTAAGGTCCTTTAGCGGTGTCTTAGCTCGATATCGTTCAAGTTGCAGTAATATAAAGTTTTCCGCGTTCACTCCCCAGAGTGATCACGGCCCGATAACTAAACATAGGACAAGGGGTAGGGCCAACAGATGTATATAGTACAACTACTAATCGGCATAGGAAGGTAGGGTACAATAGCAGGCGACAAAAATAGGCTATGCAGCAGAATAGGAAACTATCGTAGCAACAGCAGCAATGCCTAGTGCATGAATAATATAGACAGATAGGCGATATCTGGAAGAGGGGAAGGGGTTCTGCTTGCCTGGGGTAGAAGCGGGGTCTTACTCAGCAACGTCGTCGGCGGTAGAAGCGGGGTCTACCGGGGAAGAAGGGGGGAAGAAACAGTAAATATAAAGCATACAATATACAAACACAGATGCATGCATGGCAATGCATTGTTGGCGGTGTTCTAACGCAGTGCTAAGTGTATTGCTCAGAGCGGGAAATCATCTGGGGATGATTTACCAACTCCGGGTGATTACCGGACAGGCATTCCGGAGGGGAATGTCACGTGTTTGGTATGTTAGAGGGGGTGGTGGGTATGTGGGTAGCGTATTCGTATTCGTTGTATTTTTCTGAGCAACTTTCATGTATAAATTATTTTCATCGGAGTTACGGTTTAAAAGATATTGATTTTCTAAGTTTTATTCATTTTCTAGCAATTTCTGGATTTATTTTAATCATTTAACCACATTATCCAAAACAGTGTCAGTTGACTGGGTCAAACTGACAGGTGGGGCCCCACTGTCATAGACTAGATATTTTAACCAGTGGATTAAATTTATTTAATTAACTAATTATCCAGTGGGTCCCACATGTCATAGTCAGAGAGTTAATTAAATCATTTTAATTTAGTTAGCTAACAAGGAGGGCCCACCAGTCAGTCACAGGGGTTAATCCCCATTTTAATTAAGCTGCTATTTAGTTAAAGGGGTATGGGGGCCCACATGTCATACACACCAAGGGGGTTTTGGCCAAACAGGGGATTAGGGGCTAATCACCCCGGGCTGGCCCACAGGTCAGTGGGTCAACCCACTGGTGGTTAACCACCGATAATGCCGGCGCGAGGCCGAGCTCGCCGGGGGTGGCCGTCCGGCCGATTCCGGCCACGGGAGCCGGCGTGCTTGGGCCCGTTCGAACGGCCGTTTCGCCGCGCGTCGAATGGTAGCCGCGGGGTGACCGGAGATGCACCGTAGCGGTGTCAGCGGCGAGCGGAGCGGCGGCGCGGCCACGGCTTGATCGGCAAGGTGGCTAGAGCACGCAAACGAGGGGGGTTTTGGGTGCAAAAGGCTCAGTGGGTAAAGATTAGAAGGATGGGCGCATCCGCGTGACCATTTGGTCACCGGAGCGTTGCCGGCGACGACACGCACGGCGGCCGGAGCACGGATCAATGGGGGGTCAGTGACCTGTGCTTAAGGGACGGCTGAGGTTAATTGGGGAAGAACTAGGAGCTCACCAGGAACTCAGTGGAGGCGACGGTGAGGTTGGGGAGGAAGCGACGGCGATGAATTTGACGGCGAGGTCTCGCGGCTCCGGCGAGGTGTCGGGGTCGATTGCGTCGGCTACGGGGGCAGCTAGCTCGCGTTCTCCTGCAGGTTGATGAAGACGACGACGACGCAGCTCCTGGACATCTTGGCTGGGCTTGAGGTGGTCAGTGGCCGCGTCTGCGCACGACGACGGCGACGGTGGGCTTCCGGTCGTGGGGGAATCAACGAGGGAGAGAGCGAGGGAGGGGGAAATGGCGGGCTAGGGTTCGTCTGGGGCAGAGGAGGGAGTCCTTATCCTCCACGTTGTTGAGCAGGGGCGAAGGCATGGAGGGGGGGGGGGGGGGGGGCGGCTGCGCGCGTTCTGCGGGGGCTCGTCGACATGGCGACGTGGGTGGGGAGGGAGCAGGTGGAGGCTGTCGAGGGGAGAGATGGGCTGGGGTGGCTGGGCCGGCTGGATAGTTGCACTGCGCGAGAGATAGTCACAGGCTTTGTTTTCCTCCTATTTCTCTACTGCCATTTTAGGTTACACTTATTTCTGCTAGCAATTTACTTTTGAAAAATGTGCAACTTGACCCATTAATCATGTTTCAATTTATACCACTACCACATAAAGTTTGGGGCATAGATAAATTCTTTTGAATTTTTGATTTAATTGAAAAAGGAACAATTATTACTGTTTTATCACCGTTTTAATTTATTTAGGTTATTTATTTATTTTATTAAATGTTGATTCCTAATGTCCCATTACTTAAAGATTATTTGCCACTTTATGAATATTTTTCCATAATTTTTGGTGCAACTTTATTTTCCACTTTCATTTAATTTTCCAGGGGCAATTTAATACTCTAAAAATATTGGTTCCAATTTCTAATGGCCTATGGATTACTTGCCAAATTAAGAACATTTTTATTTAACCTATTGAAGGATCTTTATCTTTGACTTGCATTTGATTTGAATTTGAAGTTGGATTTTTCTTAATTGTTTTTCCCAGGGCATAATGATGATGACTTGGCACTTTAATTAGACAAATAAAATGCTTAGGGTTTGGGGACGTCACAATAGAGCAATTATGCACTGAGAAGTGAGAATTGGATCTCTTTATCCTTGTTATATAGAGCAATTATGCAACTGGATGTGGATTCTATATCCTTGTTATACTAGGTGCAGATGGTAAGTATGAATTGCATTCAGTGATACCAAAACACCAAAATTATGTATTGCAAGCTCGCCCTTCGATGCTTACTGAGTTTTGTTTCTATATCATCTTTATCTGAAATATAATTTGATTATGTGGGGCAAAAGCTTCATGTCGTCATTGGTACACATACCGAGTAATGATGAATGGTATGTTTATGAGTCTGCGACTCTTGTATTTATTACAGATGCATAGAAGCCTGTTGGAGCAGCTAAGTCAATTTCCCGCAGATCGAGAGAAGGAGACACCAAGCATGGCATCGGAAGTTTTTCTACAGATAATAAGGTCATTAATCAACATGGGAATAGCTCATTTGGATAATCCATGTACCCTCTTTGTTTATCATCAAGTTTATTACTTTTATGGAGTCAAAAGGGAATAGCTCAGTTGGCTGCATGTGCATGAATTACAGAATTAGAGCTTTCATGCTATTAACTTGAATTAGAAACACAGAAGGTTTGGGATTATGCTGGTGACAACTACTCATATTGTTCAATATGTCACACGTGATCAATTTCCTGGTTGTTGTGTGGTCTAATTAGAATTAACACAGCAGCCTACTTTTGTTGAAAAAACAATTAGATGATACAATGGATACTTGTTGCTATTCTTACCATGGTTTCAGATCTGTACTATTGCATGAACAAAATTTCAATTGTTCCCTTCACATCTCAAGTATGCCTTTTTTAATTGTTCATGGAACTCAGCTGGATTGTCTAGACCACAATTGGATGAGGAGCAGTTACTTTCTTTCACGAACTAAGTTTGTTCTAAACCTCAACCTTTTCTTAAGCCCCATGAATATCTGAAGAAATATTAAGTTGTTTAGTTCTAGCTAAAAGGAATAACATGATCACAGTTTGAATTTGTCTGGACCTGGAAAATAAATATACTTTGAAACCTTGATATGTGAGTACATACTACATAGTTGAAGGAGTGGCCATCTCGGCATTTTTATTTTATCCTGTAGCCGCCACTTTGCGCCGCTATGTACGAGGAGTCCAAGCCGTCGCCACACCGCGTGAGATGGTGAGGAAGACGACGCTCAGATTCACCGTGTGAGACGCCCATCGGCTGCTTCCTCCTCCGCATCACGGTCACGCGTCGCCGCCACTCAACGTCTTCGGGATGTGATGACCTCCGTTGTGATTGAAGTCGGTTGAGGTCATGTCGGTGTTCGGTGTTCGATCTGTAGTGTCTATTAAGTTGGTATAAGTGTCTATTAAGTTGGTTCTAAATCAATCACATATGTATGGTTTGAATACTCGGCTCGCTCTCGCTTTTTGCGCCATGGGCGCAACCGGGTCATCTAGTAGTAGTAACAATGAAGCGTAGACTGCAGGTGTTCTCATGTACTACCAGAGCGCCATATGTGGCGTTTCATCATAGGATATGTTGAGAGTAGCTAGAGTGGCATGAAGATGGTTCCTGCAGATGCATCTATGTACGTTGATGCCATATCCTTCCGTTTTACTTAGAGTGCAAAAGATTAAACAAATAATGCTGAGTATATGTGTGCTGCAAAATACTTAATTGGTATGTAAATGGGAATCATAACTTATGAGCTATAGGCAGCATATGTACGTAGCGATGATGTGAAGCTGTCATGCATGCATGGGGCTACTAGAGCACCCGGTTCGCGCGCCCTTGATGGATGATGGTACGAATTGAAATTGACGCGCATATATGCGCGGCGCATCATCATCGTATGGTCCAAAACAAATTAAGCCTCCGATGATGGTGGTGCCCTAGCTATTAGCTCCTCCTATAAATAGGCTCCCCTGATGATCTCGATTTGAAAACCAGGCCAGTGATTCAAGCCAAGCTCGATCAATACTCACACAAATTATATCAAACAAAACACACACTACGCCACCGCATATGGAAGCAATACGCATCATCCTTGCTGCTGCTTCCAGCATGCTCCTCGTGATGATGATGATCATCAGCTCGGCCTCGGCCTCGGCGGAATTAACGGATGAAGCAACATCTCTTAGTAGTAGTGCCACTACTGATGCTGCTTCCGTTACCCTGCATCGTTCCGGCTATCTATTCACGATGCAGTTTAGCATCGGCGATACAAAAGTGTCCGGCATCGCTGACACCGGCAGCGATCTCATCTGGACGAATAATAACCAGTGGTTATTGGACGATCCCCCCCTGATGAGCTGCCCTGCTTCCGATAACGACGGCGGCATTACCTATCCCCGCTGCGACGGGCGCCTCTGCACCTTCGAAAAGGAGTACGGCGGCGGTGCAGTCGTAGTGAGAGGCGTCGAGGGAGAGGCCAAACTAAAATTTGGCGGCGGTGGGTCTGCTGCAAGCGACGGCTACACCACCCCATACCCCATCAACTTCGGCGGCGCCCTCATAATCTCCGAGAACGCAAGGAGTGCGGTAGTTGGCCTCAACCGTGGCGAAAAGTCACTGGTGAAACAGCTAAAGCTCGACAGCTTCTCCTACTACCTCCCCCACCACGACCACACTAGTTGTGCTGATGCCAAGACGATGACGACGATCGCCGGCCAAATAAAGTTCAACGACAATGCAGCAATTTCTGGTACGATGATGAAGATCAAGCTGGCGGGCCGCGACACGTATCCGAACTGGAGCAATCACTATGCAGTGGTACTGAAGAAGATACGGGTGGGCGAAAGCAAAAACAGAGTAGTACAAGTACTGAAGAATCACGACTGCCCCTCCCTGAACAACAAGGGCGACGGCTTCGATGACGACGATGGTGCCATGATCATTGATTCAGGCACCGATTTGACTTACCTGCCCGTGAAAGTTTTCGAAGACGTCAAGAAGTATGTGGAAGAACTCCTCAAGGAGAAGAAGGAGAAAAAGGGCGAGCAATTCATAAAGGTAGTAGGTACTAACAGTAGTAGTAACAAACTACATGTGGAGAACAAGTGCTACCAAGGAAAGAAGTACCCTGAGGGAATGGACAGCATAGTACTGGACTTCTGCAGCGGAGACGTCCCAATGGAAATGGAAATACCGCCCAACAACTACTTTCTACAGGATCAGAAGATAAAGACCGCCGGCGGGGAAGTTGAAGATTCATTCTGCTTGACCTTTAAGCCTATTGAGGCGGAGTACTCTATCCTGGGTGCTTACCAGCAGCAGGACGTGGACATGCTATTCGACATTCAACAAAACACCCTGTCATTCGCGAAGCGCACCGCATGTGGTGGTGGCCAACAATCTCATGCAACCATGTAACCATGTCTGTAGCTCCGATATGATCCATCACTACTACTACTATCTAAAATCAGCATGTGTGCGTCGTCTGTCTGTAGTACTGCAGCTGATTGATGCAGCAGCTCACTCTAAATAATGTCGAATAGCTCCGATCCATCACCATCTATAAATAAAGTTGCCAAGATAGTATATATATAGTCTAAATGTGTGTGTGTCTGGGTTTGTATACCGTACCGCGCCTGCAGGTACAGTTCCAGCTCACTGCTTAAATATAAAATACGGAGTATTTTTGAGTACTACTCACTCTGGTTCAAAATAATTGACGTTGGCTAGTTTAAAATGTTTGGCAAAAGCTGCAGATCAGCTCAGCAAACTTGAAGGCGCCAAACATTAATTGTCTATTAAAGCATAGAAGGATCATCTATCGTTCTTCTAATTAAGTTAGTTGCTTACTGTACAATATGTCTATACTCCGATCCCTCTGTTCCTAATTTTGTTGTAGTTGGTTAGCTCAAATATATGTGAGTTAACCATCGACAACAAGTTAAGAACCGAGAGGGAATATATGACAGCAAGAATGATGTCGTAAAGGTACGGTCTAGCTAGGAATTAATAACAGATTTCCTTGCCGTCAGCTGACTGAGAATCGGGATCGATCTCAGTCAGCTACAGCAGCCGTCAGATGGAGATCCGACCGTCGCACATGTTCTTCTTCCTCTACTCGTCTTCTCCGGCGACGGCGACGGCGACGGCGATGGCGAGGCGGTGGCGGAGCGCGGCGGTGGGGCGGGCGGTGCGACGCGGCGGCGAGGGCGCCGCCACGTCGCAGGAGGAGGTTCTGCCGGCGGTTAGGGTTTGGGGATTGTCGGGCTTACCTCACCGTCGACTATAGAAGAAGGTGGGCGCCAGTGATCTGCGGGGCGGCGAGGGTGCGGCGGCCTTCGGGTCCTGGCGGCAGTGGTGGGCGGCGGCGTGGCCAGTCGATCGGACGCTCGTTTTGCTCTGAGGAATGAGAAAGAGCGTCGGTTTGCTCAAGGAAGAAGAAAGAGTTGCAGCCGTTGGATTTCAATCCAACGGCTGTCGTTGGTGACTGATGGAAAAACAAGATATCAGCTGACTGAGGAATAGACAGATCCATTAATAATTACATGCAATGGGCTTCTCATATCTACCTTGTGATGGAAGTGGCAACTCATGATATACCATAACAGCTAGCCATGTCGACAAAGACCAGTGCGGGATCTCGATCACTCAACAAAAAGTAAGCAAATATAGTCTAGGCAGCTCTGGTTGGAATAACCTACCGTGCCATTAGCAAATGATGAAGTCCAACGTATTGATCAGTTTAATTTATGCATAAACCAAACCATCGTACGAATCTGTAATAAAATACTACCTCCGTCTTTTTTTTGTTGACATCCTGTAGCACAAATTTGTGCTAGCTAGTATCAACATTTCAAAGATGGAGGGAGTAGTTGAGAAATAGACCATGCAAACAATGCATGCATGCATCAATCAATGTGTTGGGCTTTCTAAAAAAAAGTGCCTGTTGCTTGTTCACTCAAGAGATAGTTTTGGTCGTCGACGCAGACACAGTGCAACCCGTTTGATACTCCGGTCGGCCTATAACTGCAATATTTAGAGCTTCAATTCTCTGTCCAAGAGACACTTTGCAAAATGTTTTTTCTTTCAGCCTAGCTATAGCGAGCTACCCAGAGCCTATAATCATGACAAACTTTCTTATTAATTGGAAAAGCCCACATGATAGAGTGTTAATTATCATAGGAATTCTTGATTAAAAGATAATGCAACCCATGGACAAAACTGAACACCAGAGAAGAAGAGGAAGGTGCGCAACAAGCAGTGCCCAGCCACGGCTCTCTCTCGTACAACCGCTTCAGAACAATCAACAGCCAATGTACAACAATCAAGCAGGCCGGCCGGTACTACACTTCACGTACGCACACTAGCTAGTAGTTCAAAAAGAAACAAAGAGAAATCAAAAGTACAGAACAGTACACCTCACACACTGCCCTCATATATATATATATATATATATATATACACACATATGAGCTCAAAAAAAGAAAATAGTGTTGGCGAAGAAACCTTTGCCTCAATCGCTCACACTGGAACGCAAGGTAGAAGATGAACAATGGTTTTGCGATGAACGCCGCGCCGGTGACGTACGCCGGCTGTATCTTGGCAACTTTATTCACTGGACTGGGCAAGGAAAAAGGAGAGAGTCTGGGGCTACAAATAGGCCAGGCCTCCCTCTGCTGGCCGGCGGCACGGCCTCGCCCTCCCCTGGCCCGCGACATGGCACAGCACGGCCGCTCCCTCCCCTGGCCGGCGATATGGCCAGGCGTGGCCCTCCCCTAGCCGGTACCGTGGTGCGGCCCCTCCCTCCCCAGGCCGGCGGCGCTGCCCTGTCCTGACCGGCGGCGTGACACGACGCGGCCCTCATGATCTACTCGCCGGCAGCGTGGCGCAGCCCTCTCCTGGCCGGCGGCGCATCCCCATCCTCCCCAGGCCGGCTGCGTGGCGCGGTTCTCTCCTGGCGAGCACACCGGACTCTAGGAGGTAAATCCATCTCATACTTAGAACTTTTTTTTTGTTGTGGTTTACCTAAGGTTTGCATTATATTTGATAAAGTGTCATGCTTTTGATGGATCTAGTTATTCTAGGGATATGATCTAGTAGCCATTACCTTTTTTTTTTTTTGTTAACTTTCATAGCTTATAAGGGTTTTTAATGAAAATATGTAGATCTAGCTATAGATCTAAAAATTAGGAGAGAGAAAATAAAGAAGGTAACATGGAAAAAAAATACAAATATAGTGTTAGTTTTTTCTAATAATATTTTTGTTAATGTTACTAACTATACGGTAAAATATTATCTAATCATTTGTTACTTTACCATAAACAAATATTTTTTATTTAGTATTTTTTGTTCAAGTGATATATTTATTTGTGGTGTTATTTTTCTTATTTGAAGATGGCGGACCCATCCTGGATGTACAATTCTGATAAAGGAGATGGAGTGACCTACTTCAAACGAGTCTCCCAATTCATTGAAGCTGTCACGCGACACGCTTTACTTCATAATGAAAGGGCAATATATTGACATTGTAATTAAAGGCCTCAGGAATAACATAATGTATGAAGACCGTGAAACTATCCGCTTGCACTTGTTGAAGAGTGATTTTGTTCATAACTACTCAATCTGGACAAAACACGGCGAAACAAAGCTGAGGACAAAAGGCGACGCCAAAGCAATGGCACAAGACGATGTCAATGGTGCTGATATGGTCGATGATGAGCACTGTGATGACTGCACAGATCTGGTGGATGAAAGTCACATTGACCATCATCTTGATGTGGAAGAATTGACGCGCAACGTTGCACTTGAAGTGTTGATGAAAAGAACAAAGAAAGATTTCGATAACATTGAGACACCTGACAAGGCATCGTGGGACCTTCTTTTCGAGGAATGTAACGAAGAAGTACACTGTGTTGTTGCATATGACACTTGAGCTTTTTAAACTGAAGGCTAGTAAAGTGTGGTCAGACACTAGCTTTAACTTTAGGATCTGCAGCTTGCTGCTCGCCGAGGTGTTGCCAAAACTGAACGGTTTCCAACACCTACCGAGCAAAGAAGCTCATGTGATTGTTGGCATCAGCCGAACGCGGCGTTAACATAGTGGGGGCCTGTGTGTCCTCCACTACATATCCTTATGGGCTGCCACTACAGTGCGTCGTTCTACTAGTGGGAAAATGTCGATGGTGCACGGCGATTGGATCTGAGAGGTGGTGGGGAGTTCCGATGTGCGCGGTGCCAAGACGTACTATGGGAGGACGAAGACTCTGGCAATGTAAAAAAATTATGATCTGAGAGGTGGCAGAGTTCGTGCGTGCTCGGGAGGGTTTAGTCATTTCCATGGATGTTTAGACAGTGAGACCAGACGATGCATATATATCGTTCGTGTTGGCCGGCGAAATTAATCGTGGGTAGGTGCATGCTGAGGCAACGTACCGCGCGTGAAGATCTTGGGTCCTTATTTTCATTATTGCTGAATTGGCCAAATGCCTTTTAACCCATTGGAATTTTTGTAAGGCTAACTCCAGCAGCCCCCCTATCTGGCCTCCCATACCTATTTTGCACGGTGGGGGCTACTGTTCATCAGTACAGCAGGCCTTCTACCTGGACTTGCAAAATCGGAGGAGTCCCCGTCGCCCCCCAAAGTCGCACGCCCTGCTCCACGCCTCCCATCCGTCGGAGCCGTTCGCGAGTCGACGCGTGGCAGCAGGTCCCACGTCGTGGAAGAGCTCGTAGGGCAGGATGAGCACTTGCAGCCATGGCCACAGGAGGCCGAGCTCGAGGCGACGAGGACAGCAGCGGCGCCATGGCTTTTTGGGGAGGGAGGAGGGGGAGGCCGACGAGCTCCGGGTGCTGATCTGCACGGGCGCCGGCGTTGAGGAGGAGACCGAGCTCCGGCTGCCAATCTACACGAGCACCGGCGTTGAGGAAGAGAAGGAGGTCGAGCTCTGACGGCGGATCTGCACGGGGGCCGGATCCCCGTCGCCCCGCAGACCGGAAGTAAATCAGGCACGACGGCAGACCGCAGCGAACAAGAAGTCGCCTGCAGCTACTTCTGGCCCTGCAGCCGAGAAACAGCATGGTAAGTCTTATTTTTTTCTCCTAGATACTATATAGATGCATAATTAATTGTTAGTATTTCTGAGTTTGATTGAAACCAAAGTTTTTCATGGTTGACTATAGGACGCTTAACTTGTATTACTATTAATTCTGGTGGGAGTCGTCTTGAACTTGAAAATTGCGGGCACAAATATAGGTTCGAAACAAAGTATATAAAGTTGTGGAACAGGGATATGATGCTTGTTTGAAAAATATTTTAATCCAATTGGAGATGGTGCATACCCAAAACAACTGGAATTAATACTCAAATAAATTGGAATCCAGTTTCTGCTCTTTCGATTCATCTAGAAATAGAAACGGTGCCTAGGTTGCTAACTGATGAAAACAATGGAATTTGGTGAACTAAATTGGTACGTATTCATAGTGTTATGCAAATGCAGGTGCCGGAGAAGAATTGGATGCGCCACAACAGCAAACCAAAGCGAATAAGTCGCTTGCTACTTCTGGACCTGAAGCCGAGAAACAGCATGGTAATTTTTCTCCTAGATATATAGATGACTAATTGTCATGTTCAGTTATACTAGCTATAGCAGCACATTGATTGATGAGAGTAAACTATCCCTTCTTTGTTGTCTAAAACAATAATATTAAAGCATGCAACTACTCCATTTTAGAAATGGTAGTATTTCTGAGTTTTACCGAAACCAAATAAATTAAGTTTTTCATTGTTCGACTATAGGAGGCTTAACTTGTACAAGTATTAATTCTGGTGGGTGGTGGGAGTCGTCTTGAACTTGAAATTTGCGGACACAAATATAGCTTCACAACACAGTATATAAAATTCCGAAACAGGCCGGGATATGATGCTTGTTTGAAAAAATATTTTAATCCAGTTAGAGATGGTACGTACCCAAAACAGCTGGAATTAATACTCAAATTGGAATCCAGTTTCTGCTCTTTCAATTCATCTAGAAATAGAAACGGTGCCTAGGTAGCTAAGTGATGAAAACAATGGAATTTGGTGAACTAAATTGGTACGTATTCAGAGTGTTATGCAAATGCAGGTGCCGGAGAAAAATTAGATGCGCCACAACAGCAAACCAAAGCGAATAAGTCGCCTGCTACTTCTGGACTTGGAGCCGAGAAACAATGTGGTAATTTTTCTCCTAGTTATATATATAGATGACTAATTGTCATGTTCAGTTATACTAGCTAGTTGCACGCATTTGCGCGGCTAGTTTTCTATCTTTAGTGGATAATGCAAATTTCATTAATATATTTTTAGAGCAAATGAATATTAATATTGTTTTTATTTGCATTTATAATATACTTTTTATATTTAATTTTTTTTAATATATATTACTTAGTTTTTCATTACTTTTTACTCCCTCCGTTCCAATTTATAAGGCATATAGATTTCTAAAATCTGTCCAAAATTATAAGGCGTATTAGAGTTTTTGGGCTACTTTGAACGCATGTGCCCTTATCAGATTTAGAAACATATTTAGTGTTATAAAAGTTTCCATGTTTTCATTCGTGAATTTGGAAAGCCTTCTTCGATTGTGCATGCATGCAATCCGACATTCCTTTTTTTAGAAATACACGTTAATGCACTTTCCATTTTTACACATACATAAATGTATGCATGCAACCTTCCATACACTGCATGCATCTCATTAAAAGGAACTGATGGACATTCTATCCAAGTAAGGGGTAGTGTTGGAAGATAAAAGTTTGCGTTAATAATCATGCAAAAATCTATGTCTTATAAATTGGGACGGAGGTAGTAAATAAATTGTATAGTTTTCATTAAAAACATATAATAGACATTGGAGCTATAGTTATCTTTGTTTATTGGGTCTAAAGAACCCATTAAATAGATTAGATTTAAGCCATATACATTAGATTGTGATTAGATTTAAGTCCTATAGATTAAATTAATTACGATTAGATTTAAGCCATGCAGTCCAATTAGCTTTAAAAATTTCTGATTTATGTGAGATTTTCTTAAGAGAATTGCTATTTAACTGGTGACAGTTTTACTGACCTTTTTCTGTCATCTTCAACCTCCGCTGTCGCCCCCTTGCCGGCGAGCTCCTCCTCCTCCTTCCTCTTCTCTCCGATCTTTTGCCAGTTTTTTGCCATGCCAGTTAAATAGTTGATCCCTTTTCTTAATTTTCAGATTAACGTAGAGGTTCAAAATTATGATCAATTAATAATATAATAATAGACTTATTTGCATGTACTTTAATGTAGAGGTCGACCATGAGGAAGATTACAGCGAGATGGCCAAGAATTTCAGCAAGATTGCCGAGAAGGTGAAGAAAGCGATTCCTCGACGCTACAGTTACGACACTCTGCCGACCATTTATGTGGTACCAAGGGACCTGGCGGAGGGCACCAAGGACCCGTACGAACCCGAAGTGGTGTGCATCGGCCCCCTGTTCAACCAAAAGGAGCGTAGGAAGACGAAGCCCCGCCACAAGCTCGAGAGCTACAAATGGTGCTGCCTCCGCAAGCTCCTTGTCAATGCGGGAGTGGGGGGCGGCGATGGCTGCTGGATCCCAGAAGTGCACGGAGGGCTGCTTCGCAAGTGCTTGGACACGATGAGGGACCTCGAGCCGCAAATCCACGTCTCCTACGGCGACGACGACATCTCCTCCCTCGTCGGCCGGAGCGACACGCTGGCGCTCATGATGCTGCTTGACGGAAGCTTCCTTCTCCACTGCCTGATGGTGGAGTACGCAAGGACGAAGCGGCAGGCCGGCAACAGCGACGACGACGACGGAAAGAAGGAGGATGTGGACGACGACGACGACAACGACGACTGGACCCAGGTGGTCGGCCGGTGCGGGACCTGGGAAATCGTCACGCGCGATCTCCTGCTGCTCAAAAACCAGATCCCCTTCTTCGTCCTCCAGAAGTTGTTCGAGCACCTCATCAGCAGGAGCCGTGCCAGCGACGACAGCGAGGACTACATCCTCGTCAAGGGTGGCCTGTCCCTCTTCGCATCTCTCCATCCAGGGCCAGCCGCTGGTATCTCCTCCACCATCACCTGCCGCAAAGTTCACCACCTCCTGCACCTCTTCTACTTGTCAGCCATAGCTCCCACTCCCACCAACAAGTCCAGCATGCCTCGTCGTCGTCGTCGTCCGAGGAGGAGTCAGGACGACGACGACGACGACGCGGTACCCTGGGTGCGGTGCGCCAAAGAGCTGGAGCATGTCGGCGTGAGCTTCAAGGCCAAGACACAAGCAGCAGAAGTGGAACATATTCAAGACGACGACGACGACGACGCCTTTCTTCTTCCACGACGTCAGCTTCAGACACTGTTGCGGCGGAGTCCTGGAGATACCACCGCTGGAGCTGTACGATTACAGCGAGGCGCTGTTCAGGAACCTCATCGCGTTCGAGCAGACCTACCTGCACACGCGGGGCGTCGTCACCGCCTACGCCCTCTTCATGGACTGCCTCATCAAGACGCCGGAGGACGTGCAGCTCCTCCACAGCAGCGGGGTGCTGGTGAGCCGCATGAACGGCGACAGGGACGCCGCCGTCACGGGCTTCTTCAGCCGCGTCTGCGCGCAGGCGCACATCTTCCCGGACCAGAACTACCTCGACGACGTGATGAGGGACGTCGCCGTGTACCAGAGCACGAAGCGGCGGGAATGGCGAGCCGTGCTGGTTCGCGATTACTTCGTCAACCCCTGGGTCACCACGTCGCTCATCGCCGCATTCCTCGTGCTCCTCATGACCTTTCTGCAGACTTTCTTCACTGTCTACCCCTACTACAAGCCACATGAAAGCAATTAAATTGATTTCACGTGTGCGTCAAAATTATTAATTAATAATGTGCTGTAAGTAGTAACTTGTGCTACTGCGTGCATGGAGAAAAATTTATTTGATGTAACTATCAGCGTGAAGATATATATATTTGTTGACGCAAAAGCACGCCAAATACTTGAACACGCCCTTCATGTGCTTTGAGCAGAGCCGCCCCCGTGCTCTGCCCACGAAACCGGTCAGAACGGTTTTAGAAACCAGCTAGGCCGGTTTTCACGGGCCCTTCGGCACCTGGTCGGAATCCTCCGGAAGGGACCCCGTCGGAAAGATCTCGACCTAGGGTTGTCCTGGGCTCGGTCAGGCCGGCCAGAACACCTTCAACTCGCCGTAGAGACGCGAAGAAGAGAGAATTAGGGTTAGGGTAAAAAGTAGACAAAGAAAAGTAATTTTGGTGTTTATTCGATTGGGGGTGCTTCAATCGGCCTTGAGGCTCTATATTTCTAGGCTTGAGGTGGTCTTATCCCGAGGAAACATGATTTTGGAACTCAAAACGGACTCTACAAACGTTTCCCCCTCGGACTCTGCTGAAACCGGCCTGACCGGTTTCCAAAACCAGCCTGACCGGTTTTGGTAACTTGGCACACGTCGGTTAATCCGATGTGTTTTTCATATAACGCGTCGGTGTATCTCTTTTCTACCTATTTTCTTGACCTATACAGCGGTTAAACCGATGTACCACCTCCTTCAACGTCGGTTAAGTTTTCCAAAGACATAAACTCCAAAAACTCGACTCAACACTGGTTAAACCGACGGGATTTAAAAAACATTTGTCGGTTGATTCCATAAACCGGTCTGGCTGGTTTGAAAACCGGTCTGGCCAGTTTTAGCAGATGTTGAATCTTCTGATTGCCATATCTTCCACATTCGGACTCCAAATTAGACGATCCAGGTATCCAAATTGATCGTCTCGACGAGGGCTTCAATTTGGTAAGCTCAAAGTCACATTATAATCTCACCTTGACGCTTCTTTAGGCCTTTCTTTGTTCCTCTTATCAAATCATGCCCAAAGTGTCCGAACGTGATCCTAAGTCTTGTACCATGCAATCATATGTAGATCCTTGCAGAATAATGAGAATTGGCACAGAAGTGACTCGTTCGGCCTTATTCCCATTTATTCCAAAACATGTCAATTTTTGTCGTCAACATATGCCCCCTGTTTTTTGGTGAAGTTCCTGATCTAAAAACATACTCAGACCAAAATAGCGAGTAAGATTGACGGATTCGTCTACAACCTAGCCTATAAGCCGGAACCTCGGGTTCGGCTATGACTTGGAGTATACTTGGTGTTACTCCATTAACCAGGAAACGAAGTTACTACATCGGCTATGTGTCTTTTGAAGTCTGATGTTTGCCAACTTCATCATTGTCATGCAGAGAGCAACTAGCAAGAGGAAAATAGAAGATGTTATTGCTCGTACTCTCTGACTTGGGACAACTCCTTGTTTGTATCTTCTGCAATGTGAGTGGAAGGATAATTTTTGGAAGCCTCAACCATCTCTGTACTACCAAAATTAGTTAAACCAGATGTCGAGATCGGTTCAACCAAAATTGGTACCTGAACCTTGGGTTCGTCTATGACCTTTAGTTTCCACTCTTTTCTTGGAGAAATCATGGGCTTCGCCTGATCGAGTGTCCCGTCGTTTTTCTTTCTTGATTCCTGCTCACATCTTTTCTTGGATAGTAGCCTTTGAAGCCTTCTCTTCTGAGTACGAGTCAAACCAGAGGGACACCACCTCGGTTGTTTGTATTTGCAATCTTCATGGCTAGGATCACCACCTTTTGCTGCAGGAACATATTGGGATGATAAAGAACCAATTTTCTCCTTGTTTTTGACGCGCCATACTTGTTTCGGAGAATAACTGGCTTTCTGGTGCAAAACCGGTTTGACCGGTTTGAGGTTTGTCTCAAACCTGGTGTCGCTCCACTTTGACCAGATGAGATTGAATCTCCTCGGTCATTAGGTGCATATGATGATGCTAAATTTTGATATGCCCCCCAGTCTGAGTGGAATGCAGAAAAATACATAAAAGGATATTACACCCACATCCCATAGTAAGGATCCCAAACTGAGTATACAGAATATGTCGGAGCATGACACCAGTGCATCGAAACATCGGAAGAAGTAGGAAAACCAGAAGTATTAGAATTACCTTGATATCTCGGATGATGAGCATAACATACACTGGTAGAAAAAGGGGCTTTTGTCCCGGTTGGGGAGAGCCTTTAGTGCCGGTTGTCCAACCGGGACTACACAATCGAGACTAAAGGTCCCCACCCTTTAGACCCGGTTGGCCACAACCCGGGACTAACACTAGTACAAAACAGGGCTTTGGTCCAGGCCAGATCAGAGCATTAGTCCCGGTTTTGTTACGAACCGGGACTAATGGGTGCATTAGTCCCGGTTCGAGCGGCGCAGGCATCAGTCCCGCTTCGAACGGGACCAACCGGGACTAAAGGGTTTGTGACCGGCTTCGAACGGTGCCAGCCCCTTTAGTCCCGGTTGGTATCTCCAACCGGTACTAAAGGCCCCCCCTTTAGTCCCGGTTGGAGATACCAACCGGGACTGGAAAAAAAAATTAATTTTTTTTTTCAATTTTTTTTTTGAAAACTTTTTTTTTTTCAAATTTTTTCCCAGCCCTTTAGTCCCGGTTGGTGTCCTCAACCGGGACTAAAGGTCTATCTTTAGTCCCGGTTGGAGATACCAACCGGGACTAAAGGGGGGGGCCCCTGTGAGCCCCTAAATCTTAGAAAAATCATAACTAAATCATTCTAATTCAGAAAAATACAAATAATATATCAAAATTTGTAGAAAAAAAAGATCTATCCGAAAAAACTACGTGTTTTCCATTTCGTGAATTTTTAAAATCACAAAATTCCAAAAGGAAAATAGAGTTTTTGGACGTTTTAGACGTTTTAGGGTTTAGGCTAGGGTTTAGATTTCCAAGTTTAGGGTTAGGTTTTAGGGTTTGAACCTTTAGTTTTACTGTTTATAATAAAGTTTCGGACGTTTTAAGTCCCGGGTTTAGGGTTTTCGGTCGTTTTAAGTCCCGGGTTTAGTGCTTTTCAATTTCAGGCTAATTTAGCTCAAAAAATCATTAAATCCATGAAAAAATAGCAAATGAAATCAAAAAGGGTTGAAATTTAAGGATGTGGCTTTGAACGGTTCATATTGAACACACAAAAATTCTAGAGCTGAAATAAGTTTAAAAAAATGAAATGCCTTTGTAACAGACGAGTTTTCGTCTGAAACCCTGATACTTCGAAAGAGATTGTCCATTTTGTACACGAAGTGCATCCAGTTTTTGCCATAACCCTCTCAACTTTTTAGCACATGCTATGTGGGTGAAATGATGATACCATGCCAACTTTCAACCTTTTTAGAGTTCATTTGTAGTGATTTTCAATTTCAGGGTCATTTAGCTCAAAAAAAATCAGTAAATGCATGAAAAATAGCAAATGAAGTCAGAAAGGGTTGAAAATTGATGGCGTGACTTCGAATGGTGCATAATGAACACACAAAAAGTCTGGAGTTGAAATAAGTTTAAAAAAATGAAATGCCTTTGTAACAGACGAGTTTTCGTTTGAAACCCTGATACTTCGAAGCCGACGGCCGCATACCTTTCTGACTTGGTTAACCTTAGTTGTGACTCTGGCTGGGACGGTGCTAGCAGATGTGTAGTCGACGGTATGATTGGATGGACACCAACCCGGACTAAAGGGGTTCTGAAATTTTCAAACTCTACCCCCCCCCTTGGACCGCCTTTTTTGTTTTGTAGAAAATAAACAAAAATGATAAAATCTTCAAAAAATAAAATCCTTTGAGATGTAGTTAGGTTTTAGTGTCTAGTTGGTATAGAAATTTTGAAATATGAATTTTGACCTTTTTTGCAAAAAAACGAAAAAAAAATGTTAAACGACCATAGCTTTTGCATACGACGTCGATAAAAAAAGTTTAGTATATCAAACAAAACTAGAGAAAAATTGGGACTCGATTTCACCAGGGTTTACCCGGTAAAGTTTTCTCAGATTCTCAAAATAAAAAAAAATAAAAATTTTTAAAAATTAATTTTATTTAAAAATAAATAAATGATGTCATATTTGGATTCCTCACATTTTTCTGATAATAATGGATATATTATTTGTCAAATTTCGATTTACAGATTTAAAGATATTAATTATGTCATATTAAATGAATAAATGGCAAAAAAAATGAATAAAATAATATTATTACTTATTTTATTTTCATTGAAATTCAATATTATTAGTACTTATTTTTTTTATTTTAATAATTGTTTAGAATTCAAAAAATTAAATCATGTGACATCAAGACCTAAGGGTTAACAGGATTGATAGCTTAAAATTGTCAGGAAAACAACAAGTGCAGACTTGGAAACTAGGGGAGATAGAACCTGAAAGTTAAGCGTGCTGGGGCTGGAGTAGTGAGAGGATGGGTGACCGGCCGGGGCTGGAGTAGTGAGAGGATGGGTGACCGGTCGGGAAGTTAGACGATTTGGAATGAGTGCTGATTAAAGACTAGAGATTAAATTCTAAAGCAGTGAGGAGGGGTGATTAGAGATTAAATTGTCAAATAATTCAAAATTTTGAAAATCAGAATTTTTTTTAAAACAAATTAAAAAAAAAATTAAAAAAAATTTGAAAATTTTTTTTTGAAAAAAAAATTCCTTTAGTCCCGGTTGGTGTTACCAACCGGGACTAAAGGCGGGAGAGCGGCCACGTGGAGGGCCTTTAGTCCCGGTTCGTAAGCCAACCGGGACTAAAGGTTTTGGGCATTAGTCCCGACCCTTTAGTCCCGGTTCCAGAACCGGGACTAAAGGCCCTCTAGAACCGGGACTGATGGGCCGTTTTCTACTAGTGTAAAGTCCCTCCACGTGGCCGCGAGCGCGCGCTGGGGGCTGGAGGACCTTTAGTCCCGGTTGGTGAGACCAACCGTGACTAAAGGTTGTGTTGGGGTTTAATGAGCTAGTGTCCTGGCACCATGCATGAGCTAGTGTCCTGGCACTCATCTGCAATCTCTGGTCATCACCATGCATGAGCTAGTGTCCTGGCACCAATGAGACATGTTTAACAGTGCACACATTGAACACATTGATGCCAATCTGCAAACATGATGGACCCTACAATTATTTGTAATCTGATGAGTTAATCTACCTCACTTTAGTTGTCCTAAAGCTCATCATCAAAGCATCGATTTTGTGGAGTATTATTGCATTGTGGACCCGTTGTAATTATGCTGTTTCTGTTTCATGGAAAGTAATATGGTCCTTGTAAGTTGTAACCGTTGTGAGATGTCATTGTGAGCACGCTATTGGGCATCTTTGTTTACCAGCGAAAAGAAAGAAAGGTAATGCATGGCATCTATGGTAGGGTTCTTGACAGAGACTTCCCCATCCCTACTAGTTAGTAATATAAAACATATACAAAATATAGCAGATTCATAATATTACAAAACCAATTATATAGCCATACATACTGTTTCTAACCATGGTAAAATGAACTACTACTCCATCTGTCTTCAATTATATGACGTTTTTTAACTAAGATAGTTTAAACATGTCATGTAAATAAAACCGAGAGAGTATCTATTTATATTAATTTTAAAACACTCATGCATTTTTTTTCAATCTCTAACTTGACGGTGAGAGCACCAAAGCACCTAAAGGTGCGGGAGCTTCTCATATGTTCTCCAATGTAAGAGCATATCTAATACTCCCTCTGTTCACAAATAAACGTCGCCGATTAGTTCAAAATTGAACTAGGTAGCGATGTTTATTTGTGAACGGAGGGAGTAACTTTCTACAAGTATTCTCTGAATCTTAATTTAGGGTACTAGAGCATCTCCAGCAATTCTCAATGAAATGACTACCAAAACAATGATTTTGGGAAAACTCCCAAAATACCATTGTGAGTAAATAACTCAAATCTTCCGACGATTCCCGATATAGATTGCTTCCTAAAAAATCAAGTCTGGTCATGTCATCAAATTTGATAGGTCCCCTAGGAAGTTTTCATATCCCTAGGGTTCATGGTGTATATACCCTAGCGAAAGAAAATTTTCCCTACAACAACACTAGTGTTTCTAGGGAAAGCTTGACGAGATCCGCAAACACCCCGCTGGGGACCAAAATTTTTCTATCTCCCTCCTGAGTGAGTGAGATGGTCCTGCAAACACCCGGCCCGCATGACCGAAATTTTTGCACTCCCTATATTCTCAACCACACTCCACATATTTATTACCAACCATATAGAGACTCCCTAAATGATACGACTCACCGAACACACACACACACAAAAAGGATGACGTGACCATATTAGCTATTTAGGAACCTGAAATTTTAAATTGTTGGAGGAGACAAAAATTCTCCGAGTATTTATTTAAAAACTTTCTAAATTAGTTTTTGAGAAGAATTTTCTTTTTATATAACTATTGAAGATGTAGCACAAGATGACGACACTTTTTCTGGACTCTACAAGGGAGGACGTTTCACCAAAAAAATGCCAATCGCAAATATCGGCCCCTCAGAATAGTACAAAACCTGAGTGGGGCATCGAATACAATTCCGAAAATTGTGGACAACAGTTGGTGTCCATTAATTCACAGCAGAGTTTGTCCTCACGACTTGAACACCCACGCATTAGTACAGCTAACGACACAATTAATTGGAGCATCTAGAATCCTGAACATATGCGGCGGAATATGGACTGATGCAAGTGCTGTTAATTCAGGTAGGCACGAATATTTTTGTCTGCACGCAGCAAGCGTCCATTCATCAAAATGTAGCCACCGAACTGTCCATTGCAAACAAAAACAAATCCAATAGTAAAGGAAAACAAATCCGAACTGTTCAATGATTTTCGACCCATGCATGATCGTTATGCAATCGGTCTAAACATGTCCTTAATCATCCTCACGTACATTCTTGCTGATATTTTATTTATGAGATCATCCAATGCCTAGAACAAGCAACCTATAATCATAATGCTTACTGGTCCCTAAGATGATCATGCAAAACCTCAAACCAAAAATAGCAAGACGAAGCCAACAGTTTATCTAACACAACTAGTGTTGGGCAACAATAAAATTATTGTCTGACTTGTTTCTTTTTCCTTCTTTGGCAGATTAAGTTGAAGTGGGAACATATCCTGTGTACAAATCACTTTTGTGCACAAATGGTGCACAACATATATTAAAAGTCACCAACAATTCTGAAAACATTCATGCATATTCTTTCAATTCTATTACAATTATGTATAAAATTTCATTTTAAAATTCATTATATTTTTGCAAAAACAAAAAAGAGAAATTTCTGACAGATTTGTGAGCGTAAATCTGTCAGAAATTTCTCTTTTTTGTTACTCTTTATTTACAATGAACTTGAATATGAAATTTTATACATAGCTGAAGTAGAATTGAAAGAACATGTATAAATGTTTTCAGAATTTTTTGTGACTTTCGTTATATGTTGTGCACCATCTGTGCACGGAAGTCATCTGTACATAGGATATTTTCCCGAAGTTGAACGTAGCTCCTTAGTACCGCCGTGCGCCGTATGACTGCATCTGCCAGGTCATCGTGGCTAACGTGGACAATCTGTTAATTAAAAGTAACGTTGATCATGAATATGGGTATCTTGCAGGAGATTAATTAATTAGTTATTCTCAGGAAAATTGTAAAAAATCCATCCACTGTGTATTAAGGGCTTTAATTTCATATACATACCTACTACCGGTAACACCATTTGCTACGGTCAATCACCTGAAGGCACGCGGGCGCGAAGGGACGTCTCCGGTGGCGGCGATGACTCGAGGGCGGAAGGATGCTCGTCTTTGGTAAGCCCTCCTCCTTCCTTTTTCCTCC
The DNA here is from genome assembly GCA_039707655.1 of Elymus sibiricus. Lineage (NCBI taxonomy): Eukaryota > Viridiplantae > Streptophyta > Magnoliopsida > Poales > Poaceae > Elymus > Elymus sibiricus. The sequence continues at coordinate 514,386,819 of CM077666.1, forward strand.
TCCCCCAACCCTCTTCTCTTCCTCGCTGCTGCTCCTCTGATCTCTCCCAAGTGCACATGGAAGACGTTGATATGGGGGTAGTCGGGGGAGCGCGTGGCGTTCGTCGAGACAAGCCGTCTCCCAAGCAGGGGATGCATCGGCGCTGGCTTCTCTTCTTGCGCCGCCGTCTGCTCGTCCTCCAGTGAGCTCTCCTACTCTCTCTTTCCCTCTTCCCCTAACCCTTTTCTCTTCCTCCTCCTCCTCCTCTGATCTCTCCCACCAAGACTCAATATGCGACAAATGCCATGGCAGAGCAGGAAAGGTGATGCCGGCGAGGAGGGAAGGGTGGGAGGGGGGAGTAGCAGGGCGGACCAGTCCTCCCCATCTAGCTCGCTGGAATGTCGAGCATCCACCCAGATTCGTGTTTCCATTTTTTTGACAGTTCTCTGAATTTTCTTATTTTTTTGACAGTTCTCTGAATTTTCTTGCACAAGTCTGATTGTAGGTTTGCGCATTCAGATTTAGTTTTGCCTCATTGCATTGCATTTTCCTTTTACTGTAAGAGCATCAGCCAGCAGCTAGGCCTACATCTGTCGTTTATGTTCTATGCATATAAATGCCCATTTGTTTCCTTTTTATGCATCTGTACAAGGTCTATAATGAAATATTTTCCATTTTTGTGTTGATTAGGACTTTTGTAGTCATGATGGTTTTACAGTAGGGTGGAGTATATGAACTCTGCAGGTTTAGAGTTACTGCTCCTCAACTGATTTTATGCCTCTTGAAGCAGCTTATATTATTAAATTAACAAAAAAAATGTGATGCACCATTTTTTGCTAATAATTGATCCCATCCTTTTAACTGATAGTTGCATGTTACTGTTGTCCTCTGCAGAATTAGCATGACTGATCGATGTTAGCTCCATTAGCTGATGAGGCGAAGCTCCTGCTGCTGCTGAAAAATGGTGCTGCTACCGTAAGAAGCCAATGGAGAGGCATGCCATGGACCAACTGTGGTGTGGTTCAGATGTAGGTTTCAGTATATCTGATGTTTGAATCTTCTTTAGAATTTAACATATCGTTCTTTGGCTTTGAATATGGATCTTCTGTACACATGAATATGGTGTGCTTTGTGTTCTTTGTTTTCCATTCCAATTTACGCAATGGAGTCTCATGTTATTTTTCATTCAAGTTCACATATTTAGAAATATTGTATCTTTCTATCTTCCCTGATGCGCTGTGATGAGCTCTGAAAAAATGTTTTGTTTTTGTTGATTAGTGGTGGTTTCATTTGAGATAGATGGCTCCACAAAGGTCTTATTCAAACCAACTTTGTGTTAGCATTGCAGATTTTTTTTGGTGAAGGTTGTGTTTGGATTAGCTTTCCTAATTGTATATATATTTTGTTTTACTGACGTATTCGGTGATTCCATTACATAGACAATTGAAAACCAATTTGGACTTGGGGAAAAATGGTTGTTACACTGGTGCTAATATATGCCAGCCAAATGCACAATAAGCTCTTGTTGGCCATTAATTACTGGTCAAGCCCAATCATAGAGCAATTTCATTTACTTGTCACTCTCATTGATTATGTACCATGTTCAGATCTGAAAATAGGAAATATGTGAAACAGATCTGAAAAATGGCCTCAACTTACGCCATTTTTCAGATCTGTTTCACATATTTCCTATTTTCAGATTTGGTTGTGATGCTTTCTAATTATTGTGTTTATAAAATAATGATGTCCAATGTACATGGAAATCACATAAGAATCAGTGATAAGTTTCCTCTTGCATCTTTTGGTTCATAACTATCTAAATTTTTAATGACAATCCTATCTATACTCGCAGGATGTCTACCTTCATACCAACTGTCGCAATTCTGTAAACATGGTCCCTCATGTTCATAGGGTGAGTGCATATGCATCCCAAAGGCAGGTTAGTCTCTTCGACATGCTTTCTTGCAATTTTCTTTCTTTCTATACAAACTGTAATGGTATCCTGATGATGTTGTTGTGTACACTTTGCTATTTTCTTTCTTTTGTTCTCAGTAATTGAATACAGTCTATGATTCAGTTTTCAGTGTTGCTTGGAATACAACTCATCACATTCCATCACATTGCTGTTCTCAGTAATTGATATATTACTTGGACAGTAATGTATTGCTTGGATTATTCATTATTACTCCTTCATGAGTATATTTTAGTGAGTGTATTGTTTGTTTGCTTAATATGGGATGCTTACATCATGCCATTTCCATTGTTTATAAGGCGTCCCGCCTTGGATGCTTAGGCGACGCTTAGGCGGCAAGGCACCCTGGCAGCGCCTTGCATTTATGCCCTCTTTAGGCGCGTAGGTGGTTGGTGCTCGCCTTATAAACAATGGTCATTTCTTAAGAGTCGCATTTGCTGAGCTTTTGTTTTACACTTTATATTTGGATCGTTACTTCATGTTGTCGAGGGAAGTTCTATCTATAGTTGGACCTGAAGCGGCGCATCATCTTCTGCCATTGTTTGCCATTAGCTACTGCGTACTGTTGATCTGAATTGATTTTTTTCTTATCAACTGTTCTTCGCTTAATTTGTGTGCCACCACAGAGATCCAACAAAAGCGAGGAGATCTAAGTGGATTAAGTGATTCTCCTTATCTAATTTCTAATATCCTTTCAACATTTTTTTCCTTGGCCCAATAGAGAACTTGCAATGAGATGGGTAGATCAGTGTATTTACAGGAAAAATAAACGGCCGTATATACATGTTGAGAAGAACATTCTTTTACATTTCTTGATGTATGCTATGCTTTCATATATTGCCTCTCTACTTGCTCCTTCAAAATCAAGTGTGCATCTACAAAATGATAATAAATTAAGGTTGCTATCTAGATTGTGTCAAGATAGTCAAAAAAATGCAAGGAAGCTATCTTTTATGAAAAAATGACCGATTCTTTTATGAAATGAATATATTTCTTGGAAAACTTGCAAGGCACAAAAGGAAGATCAATCAGCTATGTAGTTCAACATGCAGATTCATTTCACACTGATCAGGACTCTATTTCCCCTTCGTCAAAGTTTTGAATTTGCTACTCATATTTATCTCATATTGCATTTCTTTGTGATTTACTTTTATCCTCTCTATTCTAATTCAGTAGCTTGCTATTTTATTTTTGTTCATGTATGTTTGTTGCAAGTATGAGCCAAGCCTACCGCTCACCGGTACCGCCTGCCCTGTCGTCCCGTCACATATCGCGGGTACCGACAAGGTGGCCCGTCTCCTTACCTTATCTCGCGGGCGCCCTTGGAGACGCACGACTTTCGTAGTTAACAGGGTATCTCATGGCCAACGAGCAGGAGCCAGGCCTACCTCCCATTACGAGAGAGAGTAGTATCCGCCTGCCCTGACGTCCCGTTACAATACCTCTAGCGGGCACCGTTGGGTCGCCCGACTCCTTACCTTTTGGACACCCGTGGTTCGGGTCCCAACCATCGAGTGAAACCGGAGGAATCACCCTCGGTGGTTCACACTTGATGAATGGTTCGACTGAGACATCACCGGGAGTGAGCAAAGAGGAATCACCCTCGATATGTTCACACCGGTGATGCTGCACTACAGAGTCGTCAACGAGAGTGATATACGAGGCCATCCCCTACGTATACGAGGAATCACCCTCAAGTCACTTTCGGCGCGACTCGATAGAGTCTAGCCGTTGTAAGGTCCTTTAGCGGTGTCTTAGCTCGATATCGTTGAAGTTGCAGTAATATAAAGTTTTCCGCGTTCACTCCCCAGAGTGATCACGACCCGATAACTAAACATAGGACAAGGGGTAGGGCCAACAGATGTATATAGTACAACTACTAATCGGCATAGGAAGGTAGGGTACAATAGCAGGCGACAAAATTAGGCTATGCAGCAGTATAGGAAACTATTGTAGCAACAGCAACAATGCCTAGTGCAAGAATAATATAGACAGATAGGCGATATCTGGAAGAGGGGAAGGGGTTCTGCTTGCCTGGAAGCTCAACAGCAAGGGACTGGACGTCGACGTAGTAGTCGTACTCAGCAACGTCGTCGGCGGTAGAAGCGGGGTCTACCGGGGAAGAAGGGGGGAAGAAACAGTAAATATAAAGCATACAATATACAAACACAGATGCATGCATGGCAATGCATTGTTGGCGGTGTTCTAACGCAGTGCTAAGTATATTGCTCAGAGCGGGAAATCATCTGGGGATGATTTAACAGCTCCGGGTGATTACCGGACAGGCATTCCGGAGGGGAATGTCACGTGTTCGGTATGTTAGAGGGGGGTGGTGGGTATGTGGGTAGCGTATTCGTATTTGTTGTATTTTTCTGAGCAACTTTCATGTATAAATTATTTTCATCGGAGTTACGGTTTAAAAGATATTGATTTTCTAAGTTTTATTCATTTTCTAGCAATTTCTGGATTTATTTTAATCATTTAACCACATTATCCAAAACATTGTCAGTTGACTGGGTCAAACTGATAGGTGGGGCCCCACTGTCATAGACTAGATATTTTAACCAGTGGATTAAGTTTATTTAATTAACTAATTATCCAGTGGGTCCCACATGTCATAGTCAGAGAGTTAATTAAATCATTTTAATTTAGTTAGCTAACAAGGAGGGCCCACCAGTCAGTCATAGGGGTTAATCCCCATTTTAATTAAGCTGCTATTTAGTTAAAGGGGTATGGGGGCCCACATGTCATACACACCAAGGGGGTTTTGGCCTAACAGGGGATTAGGGGCTAATCACCCCGGGCTGGCCCACAGGTCAGTGGGTCAACCCACTGGTGGTTAACCACCGATAACGCCGGCACGAGGCCGAGCTCGCCGGAGGTGGCCGTCCGGCCGATTCCGGCCACGGGAGCCGGCGTGCTTGGGCCCGTTCGAACGGCCGTTTTGCCGCGCGTCGAATGGTAGGCGCGGGGTGACCGGAGATGCACCGTAGCGGCGTCAGCGGCGAGCGGAGCGGCGGCGCGACCACAGCTTGATCGGCGAGGTGGCTAGAGCACGCAAACGAGGGGGGTTTTGGGTGCAAAAGGCTCAGTGGGTAAATATTAGAAGGATGGGCGCATCCGCGTGACCAATTGGTCACCAGAGCGTTGCCGGCGACGACACGCACGGCGGCCGGAGCACGGATCAATGGGGGGTCAGTGACCTGTGCTTAAGGGACGGCTGAGGTTAATTGGGGAAGAACTAGGAGCTCACCAGGAACTCAGTGGAGGCGACGGTGAGGTTGGGGAGGAAGCGACGGCGATAAATTTGACGGCGAAGTCTCGCGGCTCCGGCGAGGTGTCGGGGTCGATTGCGTCGGCTACGGGGGCAGCTAGCTCGCGTTCTCCTGCAGGTTGATGAAGACGACGATGATGCAGCTCCTGGACATCTTGGCCGGGCTTGAGGTGGTCAGTGGCCGCGTCTGCGCACGACGACGGCGACGGTGGGCTTCTGGTCGTGGGGGAATCGACGAGGGAGAGAGCGAGGGAGGGGGAAATGGCGGGCTAGGGTTCGTCTGGGGCAGAGGAGGGAGTCCTTATCCTCCACGTTGTTGAGCAGGGGCGAAGGCATGGAGGGGGGGGGCGGCTGCGCACGTTCTGCGGGGGCTTGTCGACATGGCGACGTGGGTGGGGAGGGAGAAGGTGGAGGCTGTCGAGGGGAGAGATGGGCTGGGGTGGCTGGGCCGGCTGGATAGTTGCACTACGCGAGAGATAGTCACAAGCTTTGTTTTCCTCCTATTTCTCTTCTGCCATTTTAGGTTACACTTATTTCTGCTAGCAATTTACTTTTGAAAAATGTGCAACTTGACCCATTAATCATGTTTCAATTTATACCACTGCCACATAAAGTTTGGGGCATAGATAAATTCTTTTGAATTTTTGATTTAATTGAAAAAGGAACAATTATTACTGTTTTATCACCGTTTTAATTTATTTAGATTATTTATTTATTTTATTAAATGTTGATTCCTAATGTCCCATTACTTAAAGATTATTTGCCACTTTATGAATATTTGTCCATAATTTTTGGTGCAACTTTATTTTCCACTTTCATTTAATTTTCCAGGGGCAATTTAATACTCTAAAAATATTGGTTCCAATTTCTAATGGCCTATGGATTACTTGCCAAATTAAGAACATTTTTATTTAACCTATTGAAGGATCTTTATCTTTGATTTGAATTTGAAGTTGGATTTTTCTTAATTGTTTTTCCCAGGGCATAATGATTATGACTTGGCACTTTAATTAGACAAATAAAATGCTTAGGGTTTGGGGACGTCACAATAGAGCAATTATGCACTGAGAAGTGAGAATTGGATCTCTTTATCCTTGTTATATAGAGCAATTATGCAACTGGATGTGGATTCTATATCCTTGTTATACTAGGTGCAGATGGTAAGTATGAATTGCATTCAGTGATACCAAAACACCAAAATTATGTATTGCAAGCTCGCCCTTCGATGCTTACTGAGTTTTGTTTCTATATCATCTTTATCTGAAATGTAATTTGATTATGTGGGGCAAAAGCTTCATGTCGTCATTGGTACGCATACCGAGTAATGATGAATGGTATGTTTATGAGGCTGCGACTCTTGTATTTATTACAGATGCATAGAAGCCTGTTGGAGCAGCTAAGTCAATTTCCCGCAGATCGAGAGAAGGAGACACCAAGCATGGCATCCACTAGTAGAAAAAGGCCCATTTGTCCCGGTTCCAGAGGCCCATTTGTCCCGGTTCTGGAACCGGGACTAAAGGGTCGGGACTAATGCCTAAAACCTTTAGTCCCGGTTCGCTTACGAACCGGGACCAAAGGGGCTCCACGTGGCCGCTGTGGGGAGCCCAGGCAGGAGGACCTTTAGTCCCGGTTTGTAACACCAACCGGGACTAAAGGGTCTCCACGTGGCCGCTGCGCAGCACTCAGGCAGGAGGACCTTTAGTCCTGGTTGGTAACACCAACTGGGACCAAAAGGCAGCCACGCGTCAGCAACTCGCAGGCGCTGGGTTTTTTTTTTGAAAGGGGGTGTTTAGGGGTTTTGGAGGGTTTAGGGGTTTCATATTGTGCTTGGTCGACGCTAGCTAATAGAGAGAAGTGACCTCTCTTTCTCCGTGCTTGGTCGACGCTAGCTACTACATATAGAGAGAACTCGACGCTAGCTAGTAAGCAAATGAAGGAAACCATTAATTACACAACATCGTCATGCATGATCAATATATAGAGAGAAGTGACCTCTCTTTCTCCGTGCTTGTTGGTCGAACAACAAGTTTTCGTATATCTATTCGACGCTACTACAGATAGTACACGTTGATGCATATATGTATTCAACAGGTTTGCAATTCCAGATGGCATTTTCCGTCTTTAGGAATGACATGGTTAACAAAGAATCCCGCCAACTCCTCTTGAATTGCGCGTAGGCGATCAGTTGGTAGGAGTACTTCCCACTTCTGCAGGTCTAATTTAAAGAAGGGGGGTCAATATATATATATATATATATATATATATATATATATATATATATATATATATATATATATATATATATGAATGAAATCAACACAATTGATGGTGATAAAATAAAATTATGAATATTGTTTACGTACTTCAAATTGTTGTTTAGTGAAGCCCCTCTCGGTGGTCTTTTGGTGAATGAACTCGCAAACGTAGTATCCACATAACTCATTTCCGGGTTGCTGCCACATGCACTTTATGAGAATAGAGTTCAATCAAAATGATAATCAACCATGATAATGGTATTGAAACTAGAATGAATGAGAGATGCGCGGAACTAGCTAGTACTACTTACTCTGGGTTGTTTAAATCGCAGCTCCGGTCTCCATTCACCCTTAACCCACGTGATGAACTTTTTCCAAACCCTGCCCGGCAAAGAAAATGATTATTTGATATCAGGAAATGAACGAAAGTTGCCGATATAGTGCGATAATGATTGAACTTACTTCTGGAGCATTTCAATCATGTCCGCATACTCCGTAGCCTCTTTACGTCTCGAGTCCAAGACAGTTACTGCTCCCTCGTCAAGCTGAATGGCTAGCAGAATAAAGTGGAAACTGCATGCGCATAACTTATCAATTACACTTAACCTCGAGTCAGCGAAACAGAATATGCAGAAGACAGTAACACTCACTTGAAGTTGTAAGGAAAGAGTATTTCCCTTTTGTTTTGGTGTCGAAGGAACGAGCTGAGCAAGATTTTCTCAGTCTCCTCGGGGATCTTCTGTACCGACCATTCATTTACGATATTTGGGTTAATGAACCCAATGTCATAGATTTGTCCTTTTTTAAATTCGACGATCTTCAATCTGCATAATATAGCGAGGATAATTATATACATGCAATGAATGAGCTGAGCTAGAGACTTAATTACAGAAATAATACTTACAGACAATAACAAGCCACGAGACTTTTGTCGAGGGCGGCTTGATTGTATAACTGAAAGAGTTCGTCAAATTCAACGAAGATCGAGTCGACTCCAACGAAGTCGTGCTCATCCTTAATTCCCACCAAGATACTGCCCGTCCCATCCTTGCAGGTTTCCATGTACCATTTATGTAATGTTCGCGTCATCGTTGGTAGATCTCGTTCCAGATCATCACTTCTGACGAGACGCTTCCCGTGCTGGTATTCAAAGGTGTCTACCGGCTTAGCGATTTCAAAATGTACATCATCGCCTAGGTAATCACTAGGATTGAAACCAGGAGCAACGGCCGCTACCCCCGGGGTATCGGTAAACACCTTGAGCGGGGGGCACGATTTCTTCTCCTATTCGCCGAGCTGGGGAATTGTTTTCCCACTTCTTCGTCTTGAAGCACTGGCAGTACTTCCCGACCAACACGCTTCATCATATGTCTTTTCAATACAGCGGTCATAGTTGGATTGCGGCGGAGGCGGTGGTGGTCGCTTAAGGGCATCCAGAGTGCGCTTCGCTTTCACCGGATCTATTGTTTCCTTCGGAGGTGGACGTTTCCGTTCAAAATGGGCCTTCACGTCGGCAGCAATGATGTCCTTGTTTTCCTCGTCAGTCCTCTCATATGGTAACTTTTCCAGAGGCTTGAGAGATGGACTGTATCTAAATTTCCTCCCGCCTCTGCTCGTACTGCTAGCCGCCGGAGCGGCGGCGTCTCTGTTCCATCGTTGCTGACGAGGCTGAGAAGGAGGCGGAGTGCTCCGACGCGCCGGAGGAGCCGGAGCGGCGGCGTCTGTCTTCCGCCGTTGCCAACGAGGCGGAGGAGGAGGCGGACTGCTCCAACGCGCCAGAGTAGGCGAAGGAGGAGGCGGAGTGCCCTCATGCGTTGGAGGAGCTGGAGAAGGAGGCGGAGTGCCCTGATCACTCGCCGGAGGAGGAGGAGGAGGAGGAGGCGGAGTGCCCTGACTCGCCGGAGGAGGAGGAGGAGGCGGAGGCGTCTAGTTTGGAAGCTTGATGTACTCCTTCTGCCATAGACATGTACTCCTCAGAGCACGAACCAGCTGATTCTCCCCTTCACCTGTAGAGTGGTCAAGCTCGAGCTCCTCAAATCCCTCAATTACTTCACCCACCATCACAACAGCATAGCCATGTGGAATTGGAAGGCAGTGAAAAGTTCCGTTGGGTTGAGGAGGTGCAACAGAGCCGACAGCCGCCTTGAAAGTGAGGTTCCGGCATTTCGTCATAAGCTCACAATTTTGAGCCTCCGTGATAGTATCCACGGGGTAGATAGGAGCCGTGAAGTCAGTCTGAACGGGCTCCGTGGAAGCCACGCTGCTTCTCCGCTGAGATGGCGGGGTAGCTTCTGGGGTAGCTTCATGCCGCTGAGATGGTTGGCCGGCAGCTCGCTGGCTCTCAAGTTCCTCTAGCTTTTGTAGTCTTGCACTGATCTTCTGCATGTCGCTCAGCTCCGCTTTCCTCTTTCTCTCCCGGCTTCTGTAACCGCTTGCGCCGGGAAACCCAACCTTCCACGGAACGGAGCCTGGTGTGCCTCGTGTTCGTCCAGGGTGCTCAGCATTCCCTAGGGCCTCAGTCAGCTCGTCCTTCTCTTTGTCGGGAATGAACGTCCCTTCCTGCGCTGCGGTGATATACTTATGAAGCTTCGTGATGGGTATTGCAAGTTGCTCGTCCGTCCAACGGCACTTCCCTGTTTCAGGGTCCAAAGTTCCCCCAACCCCGAAGAACCAAGTCCTTGAACGGTCTGGCCAGTTCAATGTCTCTGGTTCGACCCCTTTAGCAATCAGGTCATTCTCAGCTTTGTCCCACAACGGCCGGGCTTTGAGGTAGCCACCTGACCCCGTGTGATGGTGATACTTCTTCTTTGCAGCGTTGTTCTTGTTTGTCTCTGACATTTTCTTACTCTTGTCCGATGTCTTGTAGGCCACAAATGCGGGCCAGTGATCTCTTATCTTCTCAAATCGGCCGGTGAATTCTGGAGTCTCACCTTTGTCGACAAACTTTGATTTCAACTCATTCTTCCACCTCCTGAATAGATCTGCCATCTTCTTAAGAGCACACGCCTTGACCAGTGGCTCTATAACTGGCTTATTCGGATCCTCCTCTGGCGGTAGGGCGAAATTTGCCTTCAGCGCGGTCCAAAGATCATCTTTCTGTCTATCGGTGACATAATCACCTTCAGGGGCGTCGTCCTTAGGCTTATTCCATTGCTTGATGCTGATCGGGATGTTGTCCCTAACAATAGCTCCGCACTGAGCAGCAAATGCGTCCTTGGTCCGCTTGGGTTCAATCGGTAGGCCATCGTCCGCGAGTGCTGTGATCGTGAACCTTTCATCCTTGCGCAACCTCTTCTTCGGGCCTCGTCTCGTTACCGAAGTTTGGCTCGATCCGGAGGGCTATAAAAGAAGAAAAAAGAGTTAATATATGTACATACCAAAACAATTAATGCATCAATTAGCTAGTCAGCACAGGCTTAATTAATATATATACCTCGCCGGACTTTGCAACAGCTCCCTCCTCCGTTCGGTCACCGGAGCCGTCATCATGGTCTCCTTCTTCCTCCGGCATTCGGTCACAGGAGCCATCATGATCATGTCCTTCCTCCTCCATTGTTCCATCGGTGTCATTGAGAAACGACAAGACATCACCTCCGGCGAGGATTATCTCCCCCAACAACTGTTCTTATTCCAAGTCTCTTTGATCCATAGTTTCTGCAAATATTACAACATGGCAATTAATATACAAACATGAATGTCCGACGTCCGGACCGCCTCTCTCATGAATGTCCGACGTCCGGACCGCCTCTCTCATGAATGTCAAACAAGGGATTCTCTTAACCTTTAAGGGATTTAACAAAATGGCGCCATTCTGAATGTGCAGAAAATGGTCCATATTTTTCCTGATCTCATCTACCCTTCTATATGTCACGTTGTCTGGTGTCAAAGGATTCAAGAAAACCAAGGCTTCATCATTAGCCGGAAGTAACAGGCGCATAATGGTACGAAGCTCTCAAAAATTGTTTTGGAACGGAGTCCCGGATAGGATAATTAATTAGCTTTTTGGTACGAAGTTCAGCAAGAGCCTTCCGAATATCGCTATTTGGAAGGCCTTTGCTGAAATTCGTACCAAAAAGCGAATTATTCTATCCGGAACTCCGTTCCAAAACAACTTTGAAGAGCTTCGTAGCATCATACGCATGTTACTTCCGGCTAATGATGAAGCCATGGATTTCTTCAATACTTTAACAGACAACGTGACATATAGAAGAATATATATATAGATGAGATCAGAAAAAAATTGGATCAACTTGTGCACATCCATAATGGGGGCATTCTTGATAAATCTATGTTACCGGAGTTATCTATGTTACCAGAGGGGGTAGACGACAACGACGCTCCCCCCTCATATCATGTCCGACGTCCCCCCTCATGTCGAAGTTATCGGGGAGGTGGCCTCGACAACGCTCTTTTAACTTGGTAAATTTGGGTGGCCTCGACAACGCTCTTTTAACCCGATATGTCCGACGTCCCCCCTCATGTCGAAGTTACCGCAGTTTTCTTCTAGGGGTTTGGGTGGCCTCGAGAGTTTATCAGGTAGGGGAGGGAGGGGGTAGGAGATCGACAACGCTTTTTTTCTTGGGTTTGCGTGGCCTCGAGAGTTGGTCGCCCGATATGTCCGACGTCCCCCCTCATGTCGAATTTACCGGAGTTTTCTTCTAGGGGTTTGGGTGGCCTCGAGAGTTTGTCGGCTAGGGGCGGGAGGGGGTAGGAGATCGAGGGCGACGGCGACATACATACATAGCCACATACATACATGGAAAAAAATGCTATCCATCCATACATACATAGCCACATACATACATGGAAAAAAAATACATATATGAACAAAAAAATACATATAGCCACATATATGAAAAAAAAATACATATATGAACAAAAAAATGCTATGAACAAAAAACATCATATATACATCCATCCATACATACATATAGCCACATACATATATACATTATATATGAAAAAAACATTCATCATATAAAAAAAATCAACATATATATATAAAAAATTGCACAGAGCCGGGGCGGCGGCGGCTCACAGCGGGGGCGGCCGGTTCGTGGCGACTCCTCGATATCGCGTCACCGATGACCGACGATCGTCGGGGGGTACTCTCCCTCACCGACGATCGTCGGGGGGTACTCTCCCTCACCGACGATCATCGGGGACTCCTCGATATCGCGTCACCGACGACCGACGATAAAACAACTAAACATCTAAACAATAAAAACAATAAAAACAACTAAAAACAACTAAAACAACTAAAACAACTAAATTAACTAAATTAACTAAATTAACTAAATTAACTAAATCAACTAAAACAACTAAAATTAACTAAATTAACTAAACAACTAAATTAACTAAAACAACTAAATCAACTAAAATCGTCGGGCGCGGGCGGCGTTGCGGGCTCGCCGGAGACGCACGCGGGGCCAGCGGTGGGCGGAGGCGGGGCTGGTGGCGGTGCTGCGCGCGGTGGGCGGGGGCGAGCGGCGGAGGCACGCGCGCGGGGCCGACGGGGACAGAGAGGAGGGGGAGCCTTACCAGCGAGGAGCGGCGACGGCGAGGGAGCGACGGAGGAGACCGGCGAGGAGCGGTGACGGCGTCGGGTCGGGGCGGCGACGGCGACGAGCGGCGACGGCGTCGGGTCGGGGTGGCGGCAGCGCAGGGCAGGGGCGGCGTCGAGGGCGTCGGGGCAGGGGCGACGTCGGGGAAGGGGCGGTGTCGAGGGCGTTGACGGCGAGGTGGAGTAGCCTGACGGCGTCGACGGGGCAGAGGGCGGCGAGGGCGTCGACGGCGAGCTCGGGCAGCCTGGCGGCGTCGACGGGGGAACTGCAGATGTCTTTGGCAAATTTTTCCAACTCCCGCTTATATACAAAGACCTTTAGTCCCGGTTGGTGGCTCCAACCGGGACTAATGCCCCCCTATAGTCCCGGTTGGTGGCACCAACCGGGACTAAAGGGTGGCATTGGTCCCGGTTGGTGGCACCAACCGGGACCAAAGGTTCGTATTGGTCCCGGTTAGTGCCACCAACCGGGACTAAAGGGTGGTGCTGCCCGGGGCCAAAAGTTTAGTCCCACCTCGCTAGCTGAGAGGGCTCGAGAGTGGTTTATAAGCGCTGCTGCGCCAGCCCTCTCGAGCTCCTCTCAACTGCAGGCTTACGGGCCTAATCGCACACACCTCTGCCTGTGGGCCTTCTGGGCCTTCTGCGGGCCTGAATCCTGGCCCAACTAGCTGGTTGGGTTTCTAGTCGTATTCAGGCCGTGGTGGCCCAGTAGGCGGCATTTTTTTTAATTTTTTTCTACTTTTTTTTGTTTTGTTTTTTGCTTTATTTATTTTCTTTTGTTTCTACTTACAGTTTTTCAGTGATTCTTTTTGCTTTAAGGTCACAAAAATTATAAACTTTCTGTTAGTGCCATTAGTTTCCAAATTTGAATAGTTTAAATTTGAATTCTTTTAAATTGGTGTGAATCACTAGTTTGTGAATAACTTTACTATAAAAATAGATGTTTGAGTGATTCTTTTTCCTGCTATTTAATATTACTGTGTTTTATCATTATATTCAATTTGGTAATTTTTAGGTTATTTTAAATGTCTGTTTTAACCAAAAACAGATTTTGTTATTTTAGTTTGCTATTAAAGTTTCTAAAAAAAATTCTTTTTGAAAATTCTTTTTGCTATTAATGTTTTGAACAAAAAATACTTTGATAACTTTAGTTGCATAAATTTTATATAATTTTAGTTTCATAAATACTAGAGGTTTATAAAATATTTTTAGTTGATTCCTTTTGCTATTAGAGTTTTATAAAAGCTTTTTAGTTGATTCTTTTTGCTATTGAAGAATATTATAGTTTTATTTTAGTTGATCATAACAAAAATTTTAATTGATTATTTTTAGTTCATTATTTTTGCTATTAGAGTTTCATAAAGGTTTTCTAGTTCATTCTTTTTGCTATTAGTTCATTCTTTGAGCTAAATGACCCTGAAATTGAAAAGCACTTCAAATGAACTCTGAAAAGGTTGAAAGTTGGCATGGTATCATCATTTCACCCACATAGCATGTTCTAAAAAGTTGAGAGGGTTACGGCAAAAACTGGATGCACTTCGTGTACAAAATGGACAATCTCTTTCGAGGTATCAGGGTTTCGGACGAAAACTCATCTGTTAGAAAGGGATTTCATTTTTTTGAACTTATTTGAACTCCAGACTTTTTGTGTGTTCAAAATGCACCATTCAAAGCCACATCATAAATTTTCAACCCTTTCTGACTTCATTTCCTAATTTTCATGCATTTACTGATTTTTTTAAGCTAAATGACCCTGAAATTGAAAAGCACTACAAATGAATTCTGAACAGGTTGAAAGTTGGCATGGTATCATCATTTCACCCACATAGCATGTGCTAAAAAGTTGAGAGGGTTACGGCAAAAACTGGATGCACTTCGTGTACAAAATTGACAATCTCTTTCGAAGTATCAGGGTTTCGGACGAAAACTCATCTGTTACAAAGGGATTTCATTTTTTTGAACTTATTTGAACTCCAGACTTTTTGTGTGTTCAAAATGCACCATTCAAAGCCACATCATCAATTTTCAACCCTTTCCGACTTCATTTCCAATTTTTCATGCATTTACTGATTTTTTAAGCTAAATGACCCTGAAATTGAAAAGCACTACAAATGAACTCTGAAAAGGTTGAAAGTTGGCATGGTATCATCATTTCACCCACATAGCATGTGCTAAAAAGTTGAGAGGGTTACGGCAAAAACTGGATGCACTTCGTGTACAAAATAGACAATCTCTTTCGAAGTATCAGCGTTTCGGACGAAAACTCATCTGTTACAAAGGGATTTCATTTTTTTGAACTTATTTGAACTCCAGACTTTTTGTGTGTTCAAAATGCACCATTTAAAGCCACATCATCAATTTTCAACCCTTTCTGACTTCATTTGGTATTTTTCATGCATTTACTGATTTTTTTGAGCTAAATGACCCTGAAATTGAAAAGCACTACAAATGAACTCTGAAAAGGTTGAAAGTTGGCATGGTATCATCATTTCACCCACATAGCATGTTATAAAAAGTTGAGAGGGTTACGGCAAAAACTGGATGCACTTCGTGTGCAAAACGGACAATCTCTTTCGAAGTATCAGGGTTTCGGACGAAAACTCATCTGTTACAAAAGGCATTTAATTTCTTCACATGCAACTTCAAGGATATAGTTGTGGAGAGAAAGTCTTCACTTTTTCTTCGCTTGTGTCCTTTGCTTATTGCGCCGTAACCATGGATAATCTTCATCGTTTAACAGGGTGCTTGGGTCAGCCTTGACTTTGAAAGGAGGAATTTCATGAAACTTTTCATAATCTTCAGACATGTCTGTCTTGCCCTCCAATCCCACGATGTCTCTTTTTCCTGAAAGAACTATGTGGCGCTTTGGCTCATCGTATGATGTATTCGCTTCCTTATCTTTTCTTTTTCTCGGTTTGGTAGACATGTCCTTCACATAGAAAACCTGCGCCACATCATTGGCTAGGACGAATGGTTCGTCTGTGTACCCAAGATTGTTCAGATCCACTGTTGTCATTCCGTACTGTGGGTCTACCTGTACCCCGCCTCCTGACAGATTGACCCATTTGCACTGAAACAAAGGGACCTTGAAATCATGTCCATAGTCAAGTTCCCATATGTCCACTATGTAACCATAATATGTGTCCTTTCCCCTATTGGTTGCTGCATCAAAGCGGACGCCGCTGTTTTGGTTGGTGCTCTTTTGATCTTGGGCGATCGTGTAAAATGTATTTCCATTTATCTCGTACCCTTTGTAAGTCAATACAGTCGAAGATGGTCCCCTGGCCAACGAGTACAACTCTTCAGAAATAGTGTTGTCACCCATGAGACGTTTTTGCAACCAACTGCCGAAAGTCCTGATGTGTTCATATGTAATCCAGTCGTCACACTGCTCCGGGTGTTTGGAGCGCAGAATATTCTTGTGTTCATCGACATACGGGGTCACCAAGGTAGAATTCTGTAGAACTGTGTAGTGTGCTTGAGACCAAGAATGCCCGTCCCTACATATTATTGAGTCCGCTCCTAGCGTGCCTTTTCTAGTCAGTCTCCCCTCATACCGCGATTGAGGGAGACCAATCTTCTTAAGGTCAGGAATGAAGTCAACACAAAACCCAATGACATCCTCTGTTTGATGGCCCATGGAGATGCTTGCTTCTGGCCTAGCGCGGTTACGAACATATTTCTTTAAGACTCCCATGAACCTCTCAAAGGGGAACATATTGTGTAGAAATACAGGGCCCAGAACGACAATCTCGTCGACTAGATGAACTAGGACGTGCGTCATGATATTGAAGAAGGACGGTGGGAACACCAGCTCGAAACTAACAAGACATTGCACCAAATCACTCCTTAACCTTGGCACGATTTCTAGATCGATCACCTTCTGAGAGATTGCATTGAGGAATGCACATAGCTTCACAATGGCTAATCGAACGTTTTCCGGTAGAAGCCCCCTCAATGCAACCGGAAGCAGTTGCGTCATAATCACGTGGTAGTCATGAGACTTTAGGTTCTGGAACTTTTTCTCTGCCATATTTATTATTCCCTTTATATTCGACGAGAAGCCAGACGGGACCTTCTTACTGAGCAGGCATTCAAAGAAGATTTCCTTCTCTTCTTTGGTAAGAGCGTAGCTGGCAGGACCTTCATACTGCTTTGGATGCATGCCGTCTTTTTCATGCCCACGTTGCTGTTCCTTCCGTGCCTCCGGTGTATCTTTTGTCTTCCCATACACTCCCAAGAAGCCTAGAAGGTTCACGCAAAGATTCTTCGTCACGTGCATCACGTCGATTGCAGAGCGGACCTCTAGGTCTTTCCAATAGGGTAGGTCCCAAAATATAGATTTCTTCTTCCACATGGGTGCGCGTCCCGCATCGTCAGTCGGAACAGATAGTCCGCCAGGACCCTTTCCAAAGATTACTTGTAAATCATTGACCATATCAAGTATGTGATCACCAGTACGGAGGGCGGGCTTCTTCCGGTGATCTGCCTCACCTTTGAAATGCTTTCCTTTCTTTCGACATTGATGGTTGGTCGGAAGAAATCGACGATGCCCCAGATACACATTCTTCCTGCATTTGTCCAAATATATACTGTCGGTGTCATCTAAACAATGTGTGCATGCGTGGTATCCCTTGTTTGTCTGTCCTGAAAGGTTACTGAGAGCAGGCCAATCGTTGATGGTTACAAACAGCAACGCATGTAGGTCAAATTCCTCCTGTTTGTGCTCATCCCACACACGTACACCTTCTCCATTCCACAGCTGTAAAAGTTCTTCAACTAATGGCCTTAGGTACACATCAATGTCGTTGCCGGGTTGCTTAGGGCCTTGGATGAGCACTGGCATCATAATGAACTTCCGCTTCATGCACAACCAAGGAGGAAGGTTATAGATACATAGAGTCACGAGCCAGGTGCTATGATTGCTGCTCTGCTCCCCAAAAGGATTAATGCCATCTGCACTTAAACCAAACCATACGTTCCTTGCGTCACCTGCAAAGTCCCCCCACCTTCTCTCGATTTTTCTCCACTGCGACCCGTCAGCGGGTGCTCTCAACTTCCCGTCTTTCTTACGGTCTTCTTTGTGCCATCGCATCAACTTGGCATGCTCTTTGTTTCTGAACAGACGTTTCAGCCGTTGTATTATAGGAGCATACCACATCACCTTGGCAGGAACCCTCTTCCTGGGGCGCTCGCCCTCAACATCACCAGGGTCATCTCGTCTGATCTTATACCGCAATGCACCGCATACCGGGCATGCGTTCAAATCCTCGTACTCACCGCGGTAGAGGATGCAGTCATTAGGGCATGCATGTATCTTCTGCACCTCCAATCCTAGAGGGCATAGAACCTTCTTTGCTTCGTACGTACTGCCGGGCAATTCGTTATCCTTTGAAAGCTTCTTCTTCATTATTTTCAGTAGCGAACTAAATCCCTTGTCAGATACACCATTGTCTGCCTTCCATTGCAGCAATTCCAGTGTGGTACCGAGCTTTGTGTTGTCATCTTCGTAATTTGGGTACAACCCTTTTTTGTGATCCTCTAACATGCGATCGAACTTCAACTTCTCCCTTTCACTTTCGCATTCTCTCTGTGCATCAACAATGACCCGGCGAAGATCATCATCGGGCACATCGTCTGGTTCCTCTTGATCTTCAGCTTCCCCCACTGCAGCATCACCGTATTCAGGGGGCGGGTAGTTGTCATCATCCTCTTCTTCTTCGTTGTCTTCCATCATAACCCCTCTTTCTCCGTGCTTGGTCCAAACATTATAGTGTGGCATAAAACCCTTCTCAAGCAGGTGGAAGTGAAGGGTTTTAGAGTTGGAGAAAGCCTTCGTATTCTCACAGACAGTACATGGACAATGCATAAAACCATTCTGCTTGTTTGCCTCAGCCGCTTCGAGAAAATTATGCAGGCCCTTAATATACTCGGAGGTGCGTCGGTCACCGTACATCCATTGCCGGTTCATCTGCGTGCGTTATATAGTTCTCATTATTGAACAACATATAACTCTCTAGAGCATCTAATTAAAACATACATTGAAACTATGTAAAAAAAATTAAATGCAACAACAAATGCGATCATAACCGCAACTAAGGTACCAATTGATCCAACGGCATAATGATACCAAGCCTCAGTATGAATGGCATATTTTCTAATCTTTCTAATCTTCAAGCGCATTGCATCCATCTTGATCTTGTGATCGTCGACGACATCGGCAACATGCAACTCCAACTTCATCTTCTCCTCTTCAACTCTTTGTAATTTTTCTTTCAAGTAATTGTTTTCTTTTTCAACCAAATTTAACTTCTCGACAAGAATTTCTATGTCGGTTGGAATTTCCGGTTCACATACCTCCTAGATTAAAAAATCTATGTCACGTTGGTCGGCATAATTGTCATAAACACTAAATAAAACAAATAGTTATAAAAGATAATATATACCACATCCGAATCATAGACAGGACGAGGGCCGACGGAGGCGGATACCAAATCCATCGCACTATATAATAACAAACAATAATAAAAGTAAGAAAATTACACAAGTATCTATCTAAATCATACAAGTAAGAACTTTTTTCTTTTAGAAAGAAGATAAGAAGAAGAGGCTAACCACGGTGGTGACGGCGCCGAGATGGGCGCGGGCGATCGACGGCAGTGAGGACGGGGACGGGACAGGACAGACCGCCAAACCTAGACAAATCTTGAGGAAAATGGAGCTTGGAGAAGGAGCTTCGAGAGGAGAAAGCTTAAGTGTGGCTTGGGCATTTCATCGAACAACTCATGTGCATAGGAGGTGAGCTAGAGCACCACAAAAGTTCTCCCACGGCCGGCCAAAAAAACAGAGCAGTGCACTGCTCTGCTCGCGGGCAGGGGCTATATATAGGCCAACCATTGGTCCCGGTTTGTGGCTGGAACTGGGACTAAAGGACACCATTTGGTCCCGGTTCCATCCACAAACCGGGACCAATGGTTGTGGGCCAGGAGCGAGGCGCATTGGTCCCGGTTCATGTCTGGAACCGGGACCAAAGGGGTCACCATTTGGTCCCGGTTCCAGACACGAACCGGGACCAATGGTTGTGGGCCAGGAGCGAGGCGCATTGGTCCCGGTTCGTGGATGGACCGGGACCAAAGGGGTCAGACGAACCGGGACCAATGGCCCACGAGGCCCGGCCGGCGCCCTGGCCTCACGAACCGGGACCGATGCCCCCATAGGTCCCGGTTCGTGAGTGAACCGGGATTAATGGGATTTCAGGGCTGGACCGAAGCCCTGTTTTCTACTAGTGATCGGAAGTTTTTCTACAGATAATAAGGTCATTAATCAACATGGGAATAGCTCATTTGGATAATCCATGTACCCTCTTTGTTTATCATCAAGTTTATTACTTTTATGGAGTCAAAAGGGAATAGCTCAGTTGGCTGCATGTGCATGAATTACAGAATTAGAGCTTTCATGCTATTAACTTGAATTAGAAACACAGAAGGTTTGGGATTATGCTGGTGACAACTACTCATATTGTTCAATATGTCACACGTGATCAATTTCCTGGTTGTTGTGTGGTCTAATTAGAATTAACACAGCAGCCTACTTTTGTTGAAAAAACAATTAGATGATACAATGGATACTTGTTGCTATTCTTACCATGGTTTCAGATCTGTACTATTGCATGAACAAAATTTCAATTGTTCCCTTCACATCTCAAGTATGCCTTTTTTAATTGTTCAAGGAACTCAGCTGGATTGTCTAGACCACAATTGGATGAGGAGCAGTTACTTTCTTTCACGAACTAAGTTTGTTCTAAACCTCAACCTTTTCTTAAGCCCCATGAATATCTGAAGAAATATTAAGTTGTTTAGTTCTAGCTAAAAGGAATAACATGATCACAGTTTGAATTTGTCTGGACCTGGAAAATAAATATACTTTGAAACCTTGATATGTGAGTACATACTACATAGTTGAAGGAGTGGCCATCTCGGCATTTTTATTTTATCCTGTAGCCGCCACTTTGCGCCGCTATGTACGAGGAGTCCAGGCCGTCGCCACACCTCGTGAGATGGTGAGGAAGACGACGCTCAGATTCACCGTGTGAGACGCCCATCGGCTGCTTCCTCCTCCGCATCACGGTCACGCGTCGCCGCCACTCAACGTCTTCGGGATGTGATGACCTCCGTTGTGATTGAAGTCGGTTGAGGTCTTTTCGGTGTTCGGTGTTCGATCTGTAGTGTCTATTAAGTTGGTATAAGTGTCTATTAAGTTGGTTCTAAATCAATCACATATGTATGGTTTGAATACTCGGCTCGCTCTCGCTTTTTGCGCCATGGGCGCAACCGGGTCATCTAGTAGTAGTAACAATGAAGCGTAGACTGCAGGTGTTCTCATGTACTACCAGAGCGCCATATGTGGCGTTTCATCATAGGATATGTTGAGAGTAGTTAGAGTGGCATGAAGATGGTTCCTGCAGATGCATCTATGTACGTTGATGCCATATCCTTCCGTTTTACTTAGAGTGCAAAAGATTAAACAAATAATGCTGAGTATATGTGTGCTGCAAAATACTTAATTGGTATGTAAATGGGAATCATAACTTATGAGCTATAGGCAGCATATGTACGTAGCGATGATGTGAAGCTGTCATGCATGCATGGGGCTACTAGAGCACCCGGTTCGCGCGCCCTTGATGGATGATGGTACGAATTGAAATTGACGCGCATATATGCGCGGCGCATCATCATCGTATGGTCCAAAACAAATTAAGCCTCCGATGATGGTGGTGCCCTAGCTATTAGCTCCTCCTATAAATAGGCTCCCCCGATGATCTCGATTTGAAAACCAGGCCAGTAGTTCAAGCCAAGCTCGATCAATACTCACACAAATTATATCAAACAAAACACACACTACGCCACCGCATATGGAAGCAATACACATCGTCCTTGCTGCTGCTTCCAGCATGCTCCTCGTGATGATGATGATCATCAGCTCGGCCTCGGCCTCGGCGGAATTAACGGATGAAGCAACATCTCTTAGTAGTAGTGCCACTACTGATGCTGCTTCCGTTACCCTGCATCGTTCCGGCTATCTATTCACGATGCAGTTTAGCATCGGCGATACAAAAGTGTCCGGCATCGCTGACACCGGCAGCGATCTCATCTGGACGAATAATAACCAGTGGTTATTGGACGATCCCCCCCTGATGAGCTGCCCTGCTTCCGACAACGACGGCGGCATTACCTATCCCCGCTGCGACGGGCGCCTCTGCACCTTCGAAAAGGAGTACGGCGGCGGTGCAGTCGTAGTGAGAGGCGTCGAGGGAGAGGCCAAACTAAAATTTGGCGGCGGTGGGTCTGCTGCAAGCGACGGCTACACCACCCCATACCCCATCAACTTCGGCGGCGCCCTCATAATCTCCGAGAACGCAAGGAGCGCGGTAGTTGGCCTCAACCGTGGCGAAAAGTCACTGGTGAAACAGCTAAAGCTCGACAGCTTCTCCTACTACCTCCCCCACCACGACCACACTAGTTGTGCTGATGCCAAGACGATGACGACGATCGCCGGCCAAATAAAGTTCAACGACAATGCAGCAATTTCTGGTACGATGATGAAGATCAAGCTGGCGGGCCGCGACACGTATCCGAACTGGAGCAATCACTATGCAGTGGTACTGAAGAAGATACGGGTGGGCGAAAGCAAAAACAGAGTAGTACAAGTACTGAAGAATCACGACTGCCCCTCCCTGAACAACAAGGGCGACGGCTTCGATGACGACGACGGTGCCATGATCATTGATTCAGGCACTGATTTGACTTACCTGCCCGTGAAAGTTTTCGAAGACGTCAAGAAGTATGTGGAAGAACTCCTCAAGGAGAAGAAGGAAAAAAAGGGCGAGCAACTCATAAAGGTAGTAGGTACTAACAGTAGTAGTAACAAACTACATGTGGAGAACAAGTGCTACCAAGGAAAGAAGTACCCTGAGGGAATGGACAGCATAGTACTGGACTTCTGCAGCGGAGACGTCCCAATGGAAATGGAAATACCGCCCAACAACTACTTTCTACAGGATCAGAAGATAAAGACCGCCGGCAGGGAAGTTGAAGATTCATTCTGCTTGACCTTTAAGCCTATTGAGGCGGAGTACTCTATCCTGAGTGCTTACCAGCAGCAGGACATGGACATGCTATTCGACATTCAACAAAACACCCTGTCATTCGCGAAGCGCACCGCATGTGGTGGTGGCCAACAATCTCATGCAACCATGTAACCATGTCTGTAGCTCCGATATGATCCATCACTACTACTACTATCTAAAATCAGCATGTGTGCGTCGTCTGTCTGTAGTACTGCAGCTGATTGATGCAGCAGCTCACTCTAAATAATGTCGAATAGCTCCGATCCATCACCATCTATAAATAAAGTTGCCAAGATAGTATATATATAGTCTAAATGTGTGTGTGTCTGGGTTTGTATACCGTACCGCGCCTGCAGGTACAGTTCCAGCTCACTGCTTAAATATAAAATACGGAGTATTTTTGAGTACTACTCACTCTGGTTCAAAATAATTGACGTTGGCTAGTTTAAAATGTTTGGCAAAAGCTGCAGATCAGCTCAGCAAACTTGAAGGCGCCAAACATTAATTGTCTATTAAAGCATAGAAGGATCATCTATCGTTCTTCTAATTAAGTTAGTTGCTTACTGTACAATATGTCTATACTCCGATCCCTCTGTTGCTAATTTTGTTGTAGTTGGTTAGCTCAAATATATGTGAGTTAACCATCGACAACAAATTAAGAACCGAGAGGGAATATATGACAGCAAGAATGATGTCGTAAAGGTACGGTCTAGCTAGGAATTAATAACAGATTTCCTTGCCGTCAGCTGACTGAGAATCGGGATCGATCTCAGTCAGCTACAGCAGCCGTCAGATGGAGATCCGACCGTCGCACATGTTCTTCTTCCTCTACTCGTCTTCTCCGGCGATGGCGACGGCGACGGCGACGGCGATGGCGAGGCGGTGGCGGAGCGCGGCGGTGGGGCGGGCGGTGCGACGCGGCGGCGAGGGCGCCGCCACGTCGCAGGAGGAGGTTCTGCCGGCGGTTAGGGTTTGGGGATTGTCGGGCTTACCTCACCGTCGACTATAGAAGAAGGTGGGCGCCAGTGATCTGCGGGGCGGCGAGGGTGCGGCGGCCTTCGGGTCCTGGCGGCGGTGGTGGGCGGCGGCGTGGCCAGTCGATCGGACGCTCGTTTTGCTCTGAGGAATGAGAAAGAGCGTCGGTTTGCTCAAGGAAGAAGAAAGAGTTGCAGCCGTTGGATTTCAATCCAACGGCTGTCGTTGGTGACTGATGGAAAAACAAGATATCAGCTGACTGAGGAATAGACAGATCCATTAATAATTACATGCAATGGGCTTCTCATATCTACCTTGTGATGGAAGTGGCAACTCATGATATACCATAACAGCTAGCCATGTCGACAAAGACCAGTGCGGGATCTCGATCACTCAACAAAAAGTAAGCAAATATAGTCTAGGCAGCTCTGGTTGGAATAACCTACCGTGCCATTAGCAAATGATGAAGTCCAACGTATTGATCAGTTTAATTAATGCATAAACCAAACCATCGTACGAATCTGTAATAAAATACTACCTCCGTCTTTTTTTTGTTGACATCCTGTAGCACAAATTTGTGCTAGCTAGTATCAACATTTCAAAGATGGAGGGAGTAGTTGAGAAATAGACCATGCAAACAATGCATGCATGCATCAATCAATGTGTTGGACTTTCTAAAAAAAAGTGCCTGTTGCTTGTTCACTCAAGAGATAGTTTTGGTCGTCGACGCAGACACAGTGCAACCCGTTTGATACTCCGGTCGGCCTATAACTGCAATATTTAGAGCTTCAATTCTCTGTCCAAGAGACACTTTGCAAAATGTTTTTTCTTTCAGCCTAGCTATAGCGAGCTACCCAGAGCCTATAATCATGACAAACTTTCTTATTAATTGGAAAAGCCCACATGATAGAGTGTTAATTATCATAGGAATTCTTGATTAAAAGATAATGCAACCCATGGACAAAACTGAACACCAGAGAAGAAGAGGAAGGTGCGCAACAAGCAGTGCCCAGCCACGGCTCTCTCTCGTACAACCGCTTCAGAACAATCAACAGCCAATGTACAACAATCAAGCAGGCCGGCCGGTACTACACTTCACGTACGCACACTAGCTAGTAGTTCAAAAAGAAACAAAGAGAAATCAAAAGTACAGAACAGTACACCTCACACACTGCCCTCAGCAATAAAATCAGCATGCAACTAACTCGGAGTACATATATATATATATATATATATATATATATATATATATATATATATATATACACATATGAGCTCAAAAAAAGAAAATAGTGTTGGCGAAGAAACCTTTGCCTCAATCGCTCACACTGGAACGCAAGGTAGAAGATGAACAATGGTTTTGCGATGAACGCCGCGCCGGTGACGTACGCCGGCTGTATCTTGGCAACTTTATTCACTGGACTGGGCAAGGAAAAAGGAGAGAGTCTGGGGCTACAAATAGGCCAGGCCTCCCTCTGCTGGCCGGCGGCACGGCCTCGCCCTCCCCTGGCCCGCGACATGGCACAGCACGGCCGCTCCCTCCCCTGGCCGGCGATATGGCCAGGCGTGGCCCTCCCCTAGCCGGTACCGTGGTGCGGCCCCTCCCTCCCCAGGCCGGCGGCGCTGCCCTGTCCTGACCGGCGGCGTGACACGACGCGGCCCTCATGATCTACTCGCCGGCAGCGTGGCGCAGCCCTCTCCTGGCCGGCGGCGCATCCCCATCCTCCCCAGGCCGGCTGCGTGGCGCGGTTCTCTCCTGGCGAGCACACCGGACTCTAGGAGGTAAATCCATCTCATACTTAGAACTTTTTTTTTGTTGTGGTTTACCTAAGGTTTGCATTATATTTGATAAAGTGTCATGCTTTTGATGGATCTAGTTATTCTAGGGATATGATCTAGTAGCCATTACCTTTTTTTTTTTTTGTTAACTTTCATAGCTTATAAGGGTTTTTAATGAAAATATGTAGATCTAGCTATAGATCTAAAAATTAGGAGAGAGAAAATAAAGAAGGTAACATGGAAAAAAAATACAAATATAGTGTTAGTTTTTTCTAATAATATTTTTGTTAATGTTACTAACTATACGGTAAAATATTATCTAATCGTTTGTTACTTTACCATAAACAAATATTTTTTATTTAGTATTTTTTGTTCAAGTGATATATTTATTTGTGGTGTTATTTTTCTTATTTGAAGATGGCGGACCCATCCTGGATGTACAATTCTGATAAAGGAGATGGAGTGACCTACTTCAAACGAGTCTCCCAATTCATTGAAGCTGTCACGCAACACGCTTTACTTCATAATGAAAGGGCAATATATTGACATTGTAATTAAAGGCCTCAGGAATAACATAATGTATGAAGACCGTGAAACTATCCGCTTGCACTTGTTGAAGAGTGATTTTGTTCATAACTACTCAATCTGGACAAAACACGGCGAAACAAAGCTGAGGACAAAAGGCGACGCCAAAGCAATGGCACAAGACGATGTCAATGGTGCTGATATGGTCGATGATGAGCACTGTGATGACTGCACAGATCTGGTGGATGAAAGTCACATTGACCATCATCTTGATGTGGAAGAATTGACGCGCAACGTTGCACTTGAAGTGTTGATGAAAAGAACAAAGAAAGATTTCGATAACATTGAGACACCTGACAAGGCATCGTGGGACCTTCTTTTCGAGGAATGTAACGAAGAAGTACACTGTGTTGTTGCATATGACACTTGAGCTTTTTAAACTGAAGGCTACACTAGTAGAAAACGGACCTTTTGTCCGCAGCTTTAGTCCCGGTCGGGTTTTGAACCGGCACTAATGTGACCATTAGTCCCGGTTCGGGACGGGCATCATTAGTCACGGTTCGTTCCAGACCTTTAGTCCCGGTTCGTAACACGAACCGGGACTAAAGGGGTGGTGGCAGGCTGGTGTCAGTTGGGGCCCCCACGAGCCCCTTTAGTCCCGGTTGGTATCATCAACCGGGACTAAAGGCCCCCCTTTAGTCCCGGTTCGTAACACGAACCGGGACTAAAGGGGTGGTGGCAGGCTGGTGTCAGGTGGGCCCCCCACGAGCCCCTTTAGTCCCGGTTGGTATCACCAACCGGGACTAAAGGCCCCCCCTTTAGTCCTGGTTGGAGATACCAACCGGGACTAAAGATCCCCTATATGAATTCGGCCAGCCCGATCACAGTTCTCCTCCCTGTTTTTCCCCCTTCTTCCCCTCCTTTGTTCTTCCTCTTCCTCGAGCTCATCCTCCATTTTTGCCAAAATTTGTCAAGATTTGGAGGCACCCCATCCATCCAAGTGTTCACAAAGGTTAGCAACTTTGTCCTTTCATCTCTCATTGCTAGATTAGCTCTTGCAATGCTCTATAAGTATAGTGATTTGTGGGTTTTAGTTTGGGAGTATTTATATGTGGTAGTTCATTTGATTTATATGCAATTTGAGCTCAAATTAACTTCTTACTTTGCATGTGTAGGTGTGGTTTACTTAGTGCCTTCCCGTCCCCGTCCTAACCACCGTCGATCGCCCGCACCGTCCCGTCGCCGTCACCACACCTTGGTGAGCCTCTTGTTCGTTCTTATCCTTTTTATAAAAAAAAAATCTTATTTGTATGATTTAGATAGTTAATTGTATAATTTTCTTACATGTATGATTGTTTGTTATACATAGTGCCATGACTTTGATATCCGTTCCCGTCGGCCCTCGTCCGGTTTATGATTCGGATGTGGTATATATATTCTCTTTTATAACTATTTGTTGCATTTCGCGTTTATGACAATTATGCCCATCAAGTTGACATAGATATTTTTATCTAGGAGGTATGTGAACCGGAAATTGCAACCGACATAGATATTCTTGTCAAGAAGTTAAATTTAGTTGAAAAAGAAAACGAGTATTTGAAAGAAAAATTGAAAAGAGTTGAAGAAGAGAAGATGAAACTGGAGTTGTATGTTGCCGATGTCGTCGATGATCACATGATCAAGATGGATGCAATGTGCTTGAAGATTAGAAAATTTAAAAAATATGCCATTGATAGTAAGGCTTGGTATCACTATGCTGTTGGATCAATTGTTACCTTAGTTGCGATCTTGATCGCATTTGTTGTTGCATTTAAATGCTTTAGCTAGAGAGTTTGTATGTTGCTTTATGAGAACAAGTGTGTATGAACTTGTATTAATTTGGTCTTTTCGGTGTTGTGTAATGAAGATGAGCCGGCAATGGATGTACGATGACCGATGCTCTCCCTAGTTCATTAATGGCGTGCATACTTTTCTGGTTGCGGCTGAGGCAAACAAGCGAGCGGATGGTTTTATGTATTGTCCATGTGCTGGCTATAAGAATGATCGAAATTACTCTAACTCAAGAACCATTCACGTCCACCTGTTTGAGTCCGGTTTCATGTCCGGCTATAACTGTTGGACCAAGCACGGAGAAAGAGGGGTCCTAATGGAAGAGAATGAAGAAGAAGAGGATGACGACAGCTATCCTGGCCATGGGTTCCATGAATACGATGGTACAACAATGGGGGAAGAAGCTGAGCCGGCAATGCAGGAAGGAGCTGAAGAAGAGGCATCAGATGAGCCCGCTGATGATCTT
This sequence comes from Elymus sibiricus, assembly GCA_039707655.1. Classification (NCBI taxonomy): domain Eukaryota; kingdom Viridiplantae; phylum Streptophyta; class Magnoliopsida; order Poales; family Poaceae; genus Elymus; species Elymus sibiricus. The sequence goes on from CM077666.1 coordinate 514,415,563, forward strand.
GGTCGGGCCATTGCCGATGCAAATAGAAACTGTGCAAGTAAAAAGGAGAAGTTGAAGTTGCAGCGCATGTTAGAGGATCACAAGAAATTGTTGTACCCAAATTGCGAAGATGACAAGAAAAAGCTGGGTACCACACTGGAATTGCTGCAATGGAAGGCAGAGAATGGTGTACCTGACAAGGCATTTGAAAAGTTGCTGAAAATAATGAAGAATAAGCTACCAAAGGACAACGAATTGCCCGACAGTACGTACGAAGCAAAGAAGGCCGTCCGCCCTCTAGGATTAGAGGTGCAGAAGATACATGCATGCCCTAATGACTGCATCCTCTACCGCGGTGAGTACGAGGATTTGAATGCATGCCCGGTATGCTGTGCATTGCGCTATAAGATCGGCCACGATGACCCTGGTGATGTTGCGGGCGAGCGCCCCAGGAAGAAGATTCCTGCCAAGGTGATGTGGTATGCTCCTATAATACCACGGTTGAAACGTTTGTTCCAAAACAAAGAGCATGCCAAGTTGATGCGATGGCACAAAGATGACCGTAAGAAAGACGGGAAGTTGAGAGTACCCGCTGAGGGATCACAGTGGAGAAAAATCGAGAGAAAGTGGAAGGACTTTGCAGATGACGCAAGGAACGTATGGTTTGGTTTAAGTGCAGATGGCATCAATCCTTTTGGGGAGCAGAGCAGCAATCATAGCACCTGGCCTGTGACTATGTATCTATAACCTTCCTCCTTGGTTGTGCATGAAGCGGAAGTTCATTATGATGCCAGTGCTCATCCAAGGCCCCAAGCAACCCGGCAACGACATTGATGTGTACCTAAGGCCATTAGTCGAAGAACTTTTAGAGCTGTGGAATGGAAAAGGTGTACGTGCGTGGGATGAATACAAACAGCAGGAATTTGACCTGCGAGCGTTGTTGTTTGTAACCATCAATGATTGGCCTGCTCTCAGTAACCTTTCAGGACAGACAAACAAGGGATACTACGCATGCACGCACTGTTTAGATGATACCGACAGTATATATTTGGATAAATGTAAGAAGAATGTGTACCTGGGGCATCGTCGATTTCTTCAGAGCAGGCATCCCGTAAGAAAGAAAGGCAAGCATTTCAAAGGTGAGGCAGATCACCGGAAGAAGCCTCGCCACCGTACTTGATATGGTCAAGGATTTAAAAGTAATCTTTGGAAAGGGTCCTAGCGGACAATCTGTTCCGAATGACGCTGACGGACGCGCACCCATGTGGAAGAAGAAATCTATATTTTGGGACCTACCCTATTGAAAAGACCTAGAGGTCCGCTCTGCAATCGACGTGATGCACGTGACGAAGAATCTTTGCGTGAACCTGCTAGGCTTCTTGGGCATGTATGGGAAGACAAAAGATACACCGGAGGCACGGGAGGACCAGCAACGTATGCACGGAGAAGACGGCATGGATCCAAAGCAGTTTCAGGGTCATGCCAGCTACGCTCTTACCAAAGAAGAGAAGGAAATCATCTTCGAATGCCTGCTCAGTATGAAGGTCCCGTTTGGCTTCTCATCGAATATAAAGGGAATAATAAATATGGCAGAGAAAAAGTTCTAGAACCTAAAGTCTCATGACTGCCACGTGATTATGACGCAACTACTTCCGGTTGCATTGAGGGGGCTTCTACCGGAAAACGTTCGATTAGCCATTGTGAAGCTATGTGCATTCCTCAATGCAATCTCTCAGAAGGTAATCGATCCAGAAATCCTACCAAGGTTAGAGAATGATTTGGTGCAATGTCTTGTCAGTTTCGAGTTGGTGTTCCCACCATCCTTCTTCAATATCATGACGCACGTCCTAGTTCACCTAGTCGAGGAGATTGCCATTCTGGGTCCTGTATTTCTACACAATATGTTCCCCTTTGAGAGGTTCATGGGAGTCTTAAAGAAATATGTTCGTAATCGTGCTAGGCCAGAAGGAAGCATCTCCAAGGGCCATGAAACAGAGGAGGTCATTGAGTTTTGTGTTGACTTTATTCCTGACATTAAGCCGATTGCTGTTCCTGAATCGCGGCATGAGGGCAGACTGGGTGGAAAAGGCACGCTAGGAAAGAATTCAGTAATATGCCGGGACGGGCATTCTTTGGCGCAAGCACACTACACAGTTCTACAAAGTTCCGCCTTGGTGGCTCCGTATATCGAGCAACACAAGATTATTCTACGCTCCAAACACCCGGAGCAGTCTGACGACTGGATTACACATGAACAAACTGTGACTTTCGCCGGTTGGTTGCAGACACGTCTCATGCATGACGACACTGTTGCAGATGACCTGTACTTGCTGTCCAAGTTACCATCTTCGACTATATTGACTTTCAAAGGGTACGAGATAAATGGGAATACATTTTACACGATCGCCCAAGATAAAAAGAGCGCCAACCAAAACAGTGGTGTCCGCTTTGATGCAGCAAACACCAATAGGCCAAAGGACACATATTATGGTTACATAGAGGAGATATGGGAACTTGACTATGGACTTGGTTTGAAGGTCCCTTTGTTTCGGTGCAAATGGGTCAATCTGAGAGGAGGCGGGGTAAAGGAAGACCCGCAGTACGGAATGACAACAGTGGATCTCAACAATCTTGGGTACGCAGACGAACCATTCGTCCTAGCCAACGATGTGGCGCAGGTTTTCTATGTGAAGGACATGTCTACCAAGCCGAGAAAAAGAAAAGATAAGGAAGCGAATACATCATACGATGAGCCAAAGCGCCACATAGTTCTTTCAGGGAAAAGAAACATCGTGGGAGTGGAGGACAAGACAGACATGTCAGAAGATTATGAAAAGTTTCATGAAATTGCTCCCTTCACAGTGAATGTTGACCCGAGCATCAAGTTAAACGATGAAGATTGTCCATGGTTACGGCGCAAAGAGACACACGCGAAGAAAAAGTTTTATACCCAAAGATACCACTCTGGGATGTGACCGGCTTCTCTAGTTAGTTTCCGGACTTATATATCTGGAAAGTCCCACTTCGGACAAACCGGAGGGAATCTTTGTAATAGAACTCCGACTTATGTGTTTTGGCATTTGAAACGCGAAGAAATATTATGTCCAAAGCCACGTCATCAATTTTCAACCCTTTCTGACTTTATTTGCTATTTTTCATGCATTTACTGATTTTTTTAGCTTAATGACCCTGAAATTGAAAAGCACTACAAATTAACTCTGAAAAGGTTCAAAGTTGGCATGGTATGATCATTTCACCCACATAGCATGTGCTAAAAAGTTGAGAGGGTTACGGCAAAAACTGGATCCACTTCGTGTACAAAATGGACAATCTCTTTCGAAGTATCAGGGTTTCAGACGAAAACTCGTCTGTTACAAAGGCATTTCATTTTTTTAAACTTATTTCAACTCCAGACTTTTTGTGTGTTCAGTATGCACCATTCGAAGCCACGTCATCAATTTTCAACCCTTTCTAACTTCATTTGCTATTTTTCATGCATTTATTGATTTTTTTTAGCTTAATGACCCTGAAATTGAAAAGCACTACAAATGAACTCTGAAAAGTTTCAAAGTTGGCATGGTATGATCATTTCACCCACATAGCATGTGCTAAAAAGTTGAGAGGGTTACGGCAAAAACTGGATCCACTTCGTGTACAAAATGGACAATCTCTTTCGAAGTATCAGGGTTTCAGACGAAAACTCGTCTGTTACAAAGGCATTTCATTTTTTTAAACTTATTTCAACTCCAGACTTTTTGTGTGTTCAGTATGCACCATTCGAAGCCACGTCATCAATTTTGAACCCTTTCTGACTTCATTTGCTATTTTTCATGCATTTACTGATTTTTTTGAGCTAAATGACCCTGAAATTGAAAAGCACTACAAATGAACTCTGAAAAGGTTGAAAGTTGGCATGGTATAATCATTTCACCCACATAGCATGTGCTAAAAAGGTGAGAGGGTTACGGCAAGAACTGGATCCACTTCGTGTACAAAATGGACAATCTCTTTCGATGTATCAAGGTTTCAGACGAAAACTCGTCTGTTACAAAGGCATTTCATTTTTTAAATAACCTAAGAATTACCAAATTGAATATAATTATAAAACACGCTAATATTAAACAGCAAAAAAAAGAATCACTGCAAAATCTATTTTTAAAGTAAAGTTATTCACAAACTAGTGATTCACACAAATTTCAAATAATTCGAATTTAAACTATTCAAATTTGAAAACTACTGCCACTAACAGAAAGTTTATAATTTTTTTGACCTAACGCAAAAAGATTCACTCATTAATTCTAAATAAAGAAAAAAAAACTCAGAAACAAAAGAAAATAAATAAAACAGAAATTAAAAAAAACTGAAAAGTAAATAAAAAAATGCCCGCCTACTGGGCCAGAACGCCTGCATTAGACAGCGGAAAAAAGAATCACTGAAAAATCTATTTTTAAAGTAAAGTTATTCACAAACTAGTGATTCACACAAAATTCAAATAATTCAAATTTAAACTATTCAAATTTGAAAACTACTGGCACTAATAGAAAGTTTATAATTTTTTTTACCTAAAGCAAAAAGATTCACAAAGAAACTCTAAATAAAGCAAAAAACAACTCAGAAAAAAAAAGAAAAGAAATAAAGCAGAAAACAAACAAAAATGAAAAATAAATAAATTAAAAAAATGCCCGCCTACTGGGTCACCACGGCCTGCATACGACTAGAAACCCAACCTTTAATTGGGCCAGGATGCAGGCCCGCAAGGCCCAGTAGGCCCAACAGTGCAGCGATTGTGCGGTAGGCCCGGAAGGCCTGCTTTAGAGAGGAGCTCGAAGGAGCAGCCGCGGCGGGGCTTATAAACCAGTGCGGCTGCCCTTCGCTGGGCGAGGTGGGACTAAACTTCCTGCACCGCGGCTGTGGCAGCACGAGACTTTTAGTCGCGGTTGGTGGCTCCAACCGCGACTAAAGGGGGGTCTTTAGTCCCGGTTGGATCCACCAACCGCGACTAAAGGTCTGCGCTTCCCGCCGCTTCGCCTGGCGAAAAATACCTTTAGTCGCGGTTGGTGGCTCCAACCGCGACTAAAGGCTACCTTTAGTCGCGGTTGGAGCCACCAACCGGGACTAAAGGTCTTCGTATATAAGCAGCACTTACGAATTTTCCCCTCCACCCTCGTCATTCCCATCGTCCACGCCGAACTTGACGCCGCCAGGCTGCCGCGCGCCGCCGTCTCGCCTCTCTCCCGACGCCGTCTCGCCTCTCCCCCGACGCCGGCGCCTCCTCCCCGATCCCCGACGCCGAACGCGCCCTCCTCCCCGAGCCCCGACGCCACCCGCGCGCCGTCCCCGAGCTCCTCGCCGCGCCGCGCGCCTGCCCTGACGCGCGCCGTCGCCGCCCCCGACACGCCGCCCACGCCGCCCGCGCCCGCCGCCCTCGACCTCGCCCGCCGCCCGCTGTGAGCTCGCGCCCCCCCTCCGTGGCGATTTTTTTTCTCACTAGTTTTTTATACAATGTATGCATATGAATGTTAATTTTAGATGTATATTTAGATGTTTTAGATGTTTTAGATATTTTAGTTTTTTTCACTAGTTTTTTTTATACAATGTATGTATATAGATGAACGGTGGAATTTACAATGTATGCATGAATGTTTTTTTTATACAATGTATGTATATATATGTATTTTAGTTTTTTTTATACAATGTATGTATATATATGAATTTTAATGTTAATATATAGCTTAATGTTGTATTTGCAAAAGTTTGTCATTTATTTGCAGAATCAAGTGAAAAATAATTACAAAAATCACAATTAAGCATTAAAAAAAATGTTAAATTTGCATAGATCGAATTTGTTCTCGGCGTACGATGCCCGGCCCGCATCCTAGTCGTCGACCCGTTCTAGATGACGTCCTGCTTCAGAGGCGCCATGTCCGGGACTGGGCTCCGCCGGGCTGGCACTGGGAGGTGCTACCTTCCGGGGCGCGCAGCTTGGTGAGGAACCGGGCTCCCGTCGTCGACCCGGAGCTTCTTTGGTGGCGGGCGCGTGGGCCACTTTCAGTGCGGAGGCAGCCGGCCCCGCCGGAGGTGGTACGTCGCCGTGTCAGGGAGGAGGACGAGCACGTCCGTCGCTACATGGATGCGTTGCACGTCAGGTTCTTTAATACCTGGCAGGTTCTTCAGAGATCTCACCCGAGTTATGATCCTGTGATGGTTCCTTCTCTTTGGGTGTCCACCGCCCGCGCCTCAGGAACCGCGAGTGAACTAGATTCTTCGATAATATTCGATCTGTATTAGCTAGTGATGTTATATATATATGATAATATTCGAGATGTATTAGTGATAATACTCGAGATGTATTCGAGATTATTTTCGAGACGATGTATTCGAGATTATATTATTCGATAATATTCGAGACGATGTATTCGAGATTATATTCGATGATGCATATTATCTGGATTATTCGAGATGCGCATATTATCTACTATGATTCAGTTTTTCCTTATTGATTGCATGCATTCTAATTTGAATACTAAATTGTTTTATCTTTCTTCTGGATTAGTTAAATAAAAGCTATGGACAATACCGGCAGAGAAGGAGAAGAGGCGGTGTTCGACATCATACGCTGCCCGAGCCCAGATGATCATGATGACGGCTCGCAATATCTGAACCCTTCGGGTGAGGGTATGATGTTTGATGAAGACGAACGAATAGATGAAGGTGACGACAACGATGTTGACGAAGAAAATGTTCTTCAAATAACAAAGACCGGCGAGGTATATTTAATATATAAGCCATCCGGTGATCATTACATGTCTTAATTGATTTGTATGTATTAACGAATCGATCTTTCTTCTTTTAGGCCTCCGGATCGAGCAAATCTTCTACAAGCGACAGGGTAGTTCGAGGCCCGGCCAAAAAGTTGGACAAAGGCGTAAAGTTCAACATCGATTCCATCAAAACATCAACTGGCGAACCGCTTGAACCTAGGAAAAATGCGACCAAGTTCAAGAATCAATGCGGAGTTATTGTCAGGGACCAAATCCCGATCTCCGTTCAAGAATGGAAAAAGCCAGCAAAGGGAGATCGAGCAGGAGTTACTTTTGTCGACGAAAGAGCAAAAGATGTGCTTTGGACTACGCTCATGGAACATTTCACCCTACCAGATAATTTGACAGATGCAGATCTAAAGAAAGTCAGAAACTATGCTCTTAAAAAGATGGCGATCGCATTCAACACCTTCAAGAAAAATGCATGGACTAAGTACGTCAAATCAAAAAAGAAGACTCCAGAATTCACGGGAGCACTGGTGAAGGCAAAATATCACTGGGATGCTTTCGTGAAGTTCAAGGAATCGGAAGAAGCTAAGAAACGGTCGAGAATAAACAAGATTAATGCTGCGAAAAAGAAGTGGCACCATACTCTGAGGCCAGGTGGCTACCAGGTGGCCCTGCCTAAGTGGGATCAATCTGAGCAAAAGATGATTAGTGCATGGGTCAATCCAGTTACATTGACATGGCCCTCCAGGTGCAGGACATGGTTTTATGCGCATGGGGGGAAGTTGGACCCAGAGACAGGGCTGGTTATGGTGAAGGCAAGTCTTAAAGAAGCGACAGACGAAATACTTATTGCAATAGAAGAAGCTCGAACGGGGGTGTTCACGCCCAACAGAGAGAACGACGAGCTTACGCGCGCCCTGAAGAATCGTGAACACCCGGGAAGAACACGAGGCAAAGGCGTTGTTCCGTGGTTTGAGGGGTTTGCGGATTGGAACGACGACTATAGAAGCCGTGCGAGAAAGAAGATGCAGGAGGAGAAGAAGAAGAAGGAGGAAGCACTCCGCCTTGAAGGCCTAGAATCAAAGCACCTGGAGTTGGAACGATTTGTCAGGCGGCAGCAGGAGCAGATCGACTCACTCAGCCAGGAAAGGGCGTCCCAGCGGCAGCATGAGCAGATCGATCCAGCATTGGATAGCACCGTCCCATCTATGCCGAGAAGCAGCGTGGGTTCCGCCCCGGCCGATATCGATAATGCACTGCTAGCTAGCTACCCTGTGGATGATATCAAAGACAGGACTAACTGTGAGCTACACATGAAAGTGAAGAACTTATCCATGAAGGTGGCCGACGGCTATGCTTTAGCAAATCCCCCTGAAGCAACCTTCCATTGCAATCCCATTCCAGCTGGCTATGCTCGTGTCGGGGTTGATGAAGTGATGTCAGGATATCACGAGCTACAACTTGACATTCTTGGAGGTGACGAGGAGAGAACACTGGGAGAGGCCATACATCGTATCATTCTATGGAAAAAGGATTGCATCGTCTTTCCAAGGCCACCGACTCCTCCTTTTCCAAGTCCGCCGCCACGTCAGTCGACTCCTCCTCCTCCAAGTCCGGCACCGCGTCAGCCGACTCCTCCTCCAAGTCCGGCACGGCGTCAGCCAACTCCTCCTCCTCCAAGTCAGCCGACTCAGCGTGCTCTGCCTAAGCAACAACGGAAGAGAGAGGCCGCAGCTACGACGGCTAGCGGTACAACAGGCAAGAAATTCAAATATGGTCCAAGCAGCCTCAAGCCTCTTCCGAAGTTGTCTTACCACCTGACTCAGGAGGAACTCGACGACGCATGCGATGCCCAATTGAAGGCCCATTTTGCACCGAAACCGCCCGCGCCGCCAAAGGAGAAAGTACCTGAGCATGTATCACAACACTTTATTGATATGGCTCGACCGGCTGACAATCAGAAGGACTCCGACTATGTGCAGTCTATCAAGAAGTCATATTCTGCAGGGCAAAAGGAGTCGAGCTCGAGCTCGAGCCAAGCAGTTGGCAAAAAAAGCGGGAAAACTGTTCCCCAGCTGGGAGAACAGGCAGTGCAATCGATCCCCCCGCTCATTGTACAAACACATGTGAGTACCGCCGATCGGCCGGCAATAACCGACGATCTTAGAAGGCAGGCTAAAGAGGCCGGTGTCACTGTTGAACAACTCCTAGGCCTTGAGGAAATCCCCGGGATTACAGAGGAGGAAGTAAAATACCAATATGTCCGCGGCAAACCTCTGGTCAAGCCTGACGATGTCAAGCTTCTACCAACGAGAATGTACAATTTGCATACGTGGTACATGCAAAAAACAGCAAATACCAATGAAGAGTCCCTCATGGTGAAAGTCAAGCCAGAGCATTACTTCCATGGAAAAGATGTGTGGATTGAATTTTCAGAGTTGTTTCAGTTATTCCAACAAGACGCACTAGACAAATCTATCGTCAGTTGCTATTGTCTGTAAGTGATTTCTTTCTGTAATTTAAGTCTCTAGCTAGCTAGCTAGATGTGCTCTCGTTCATTACCTGTAATTATCCTCACTATATTCTTTTCTGTGGTATTATGCAGAATGAAGATGTATAAAATGAAAAAAACTAGACGCTATGGAGTTGGGTTCATTGACCCAAATACGATTAATCAGGCGATATGGGAAGATCAATATTCGAGAGAAGACACAGAGAGATTCCTGCTAGAGTTTTTGAAGCAACTAAACACCAAACAAAAATACTACTTCCTTACAACTTCGGGTGAGTGTTACTATATCTTGTACTACAAATTCTATTTTTTGCTTATTAGATGTTAATAAGTGTAGTTGATGAGTTATGCACATGCCCGCTTATTTATAAAAAACGTGTGCGCATGCAGTTACCACTGGATCTAGTTAATCATTGAAGTTGACCCGGGAAAAGTTGAAGTACTGGACTCACTATATAAGGATCCATCCGAATACGCAACCGTGAGGGGATGGTCGACAGGTAATTTCAATCATTATCGCACTATGTCGGCCTCTTTACTTCATTTCCTGATATCAACTAGTTAATAACTCCTTTATTCATTTTCTTTGCCGGCGGGCAGGGCTTGGCAAAAGTTCATTAAAGAGGTCCCCGGCCAATGAAAACAACAGCTGAAATGGGTGCGACCCAAGGTAATTAAGTAGTACTAGCTAGCTACGTCCGTGCATCTCTTTAATTCTAAATGGAAAACACAAAATTAAAAGGAAAAATAAACCAAAATTAAAAGAGTTAAATACTTTTAGTCCCGGTTGGTGTTCCTAGTCCCGGTTGGTAACACCAACCGGGACTAAAGGTCCCCCAGCCCACGGCGCCGGCAGGTGCCACGTGGTGGGCCTTTAGTGCCGGGCCGTGACGAACCGGGACTAAAGGGGGGGGGCTTTAGTCCCCACCTGGAGAACCGGCACTAAAGGGCCTTACAAACCGGGATTAAAGGCCCGTTTTCTACTAGTGCTAGTAAAGTGTGGTCAGACACTAGCTTTAACTTTAGGATCTGCAGCTTGCTGCTCGCCGAGGTGTTGCCAAAACTGAACGGTTTCAAACACCTACCGAGCAAGGAAGCTCATGTGATTGTTGGCATCAGCCGAACGCGGCGTTAACATAGTGGGGGCCTGTGTGTCCTCCACTACATATCCTTATGGGCTGCCACTACAGTGCGTCGTTCTACTAGTGGGAAAATGTCGATGGTGCACGGCGATTGGATCTGAGAGGTGGTGGGGAGTTCCGATGTGCGCGGTGCCAAGACGTACTATGGGAGGACGAAGACTCTGGCAATGTAAAAAAATTATGATCTGAGAGGTGGCAGAGTTCGTGCGTGCTCGGGAGGGTTTAGTCATTTCCATGGATGTTTAGACAGTGAGACCAGACGATGCATATATATCGTTCGTGTTGGCCGGCGAAATTAATCGTGGGTAGGTGCATGCTGAGGCAACGTACCGCGCGCGAAGATCTTGGGTCCTTATTCTCATTATTGCTGAATTGGCCAAAAGCCTTTTAACCCATTGGAATTTTTGTAAGGCTAACTCCAGCAGCCCCCTTATCTGGCCTCCCATACCTATTTTGCACGGTGGGGGCTACTGTTCATCAGTACAGCAGGCCTTCTACCTGGACTTGCAAAATCGGAGGAGTCCCCGTCGCCCCCCAAAGTCGCACGCCCTGCTCCACGCCTCCCATCCGTCGGAGCCGTTCGCGAGTCGACGCGTGGCAGCAGGTCCCACGTCGTGGAAGAGCTCGTAGGGCAGGATGAGCACTTGCAGCCATGGCCACAGGAGGCCGAGCTCGAGGAGACGAGGACAGCAGCGGCGCCATGGCTTTTTGGGGAGGGAGGAGGGGGAGGCCGACGAGCTCCGGGTGCCGATCTGCACGGGCGCCGGCGTTGAGGAGGAGACCGAGCTCCGGCTGCCAATCTACACGGGCGCCGGCGTTGAGGAAGAGAAGGAGGTCGAGCTCCGACGGCGGATCTGCACGGGGGCCGGCGTTGAGGAGGAGAAGGAGGCCGAATTCCGGCGGCAGATCTGCACGGGGGCCGGCCAGCCGGCGAGTGGAAGAGGTGGCGTGAGCGAGAGGCGGCGCGAGTGAGAGTGGATATGCACCCGGGACCCTGCGGGCTGCTGGAAACCCTCACCCCTCATCGTGTGGGACCCACGCCTGGGGCCATGTAAATTGGGTATGGGAGCCCGCGGGCTGCTGGAGTTAGCTTTGCACTCGATGAATTTAATTTGTCAGGAATGCACGTGAGACATTGTATTTTAGCCCATTGGAATTTTCGTAACACTCGATCAATAATGGCCAAAAGCCTTTTAGCCCATTGAGACATTGTCTCTTTTAAAGAGGAGAGTACGTAGAGATACTAGCCGTGCATGAGTCTCTCTCTTCTTCGTCACGACGCATGAAAGCATGCATGTACGCACGTCGTAGCGGGGACGGCTTTTTACCTTTTTTTTCCCTTTTTCTTTTCACGCTTCCTCGAAGAATTAAAGACCTTTCGTGTTAACCGGGTTAACAATGTATTCCTTTTTAAAGGCCGTCTAGTAATTTATTCTTTGGCCGTCTCCAGGTACATACATACTTTTTTGCCGGCAAGGAAAGAATAATTTGTTTCACCCACAAGCTGATGATCGGATATATATATATAGACATGCATGCACCACAACAGAGTATTCGTACTGACCCTTGGCCGTGTTCTAGTTTATAGATCATCGGTTGCTAGATGACGGGACTGTCAATTGAGGACGCCGGCAAGGGTAAACTCTCTAATATCTCAATTTGATCTTCAAATTAAACTGGTTTCAATTTGGTTAGAGACATGTGTAGAAATGAATGCGATGACATTTGTGTATCCTCGATATCCTTGTGTGTTCTCCAAAATAATACTCCCTCCGTTTCACAAATGTATAACGATGTTGGTTAGTTTAAAATTGAACTAATCAACGTCATACATTATATTTGTGAACAGATGGTGGAGTAGTATTAAAGCAACTATACTCCATTTAGAAAATGTTAGTATCCCTGAGTTTGATTGAAACCAAAGTTTTTCATTGTTCCACTATATATAGAATCGAAAGCTTAACTTGTACTCCCTCCATTCACTTTTTGATATTGTTGCTTAGCTTAAATATGAACTAATAATCAACAACATCAAAAATGGAATAGAGAAGTATTCTGGTACGGTGGGAGTCATCTTGACTTGAAAACTGCCGGCATGCACAAATATTGGGTTCACAACAGAGCATAAAATTGCGGAATGGATGAAATATATAGCAACAGGCATAATATTGGTCCATTGGCACTGGAAGTGCTTCCGCTCCACGCACGTCATCCCTATAAATCTTCTTCCTCCTTTGCCATGAATTGAATAATTGAAATAGGTAGCAACGGGATATGATGCTTGTTTGAAAGATTTTTTTAATCCAGCTGATGGAGATGCTCTTTTGATTCATCTATCTAGAAATAGAAACGGTGCCTAGCTAGCTCTAACTGATGAAAACAATGGGACTCTGGTGAACTAACTTGCATTGGTACGTATGTATTCTGAGAGTTATATAGATAAAGCTCCCCGCAGACCGGAAGTAAATCAGGCACGACGGCAGACCGCAGCGAACAAGAAGTCGCCTGCAGCTACTTCTGGCCCTGCAGCCGAGAAACAGCATGGTAAGTCTTATTTTTTTCTCCTAGATACTATATAGATGCATAATTAATTGTTAGTATTTCTGAGTTTGATCGAAACCAAAGTTTTTCATGGTTGACTATAGGAGGCTTAACTTGTATTACTATTAATTCTGGTGGGAGTCGTCTTGAACTTGAAAATTGCGGGCACAAATATAGGTTCGAAACAAAGTATATAAAGTTGTGGAACAGGGATATGATGCTTGTTTGAAAAATATTTTAATCCAATTGGAGATGGTGCATACCCAAAACAACTGGAATTAATACTCAAATAAATTGGAATCCAGTTTCTGCTCTTTCGATTCATCTAGAAATAGAAACGGTGCCTAGGTAGCTAACTGATGAAAACAATGGAATTTGGTGAACTAAATTGGTACGTATTCAGAGTGTTATGCAAATGCAGGTGCCGGAGAAGAATTGGATGCGCCACAACAGCAAGCCAAAGCGAATAACTCGCTTGCTACTTCTGGACCTGAAGCCGAGAAACAGCATGGTAATTTTTCTCCTAGATATATAGATGACTAATTGTCATGTTCAGTTATACTAGCTATAGCAGCACATTGATTGATGAGAGTAAACTATCCCTTCTTTGTTGTCTAAAACAATAATATTAAAGCATGCAACTACTCCATTTAGAAATGGTAGTATTTCTGAGTTTTATCGAAACCAAATAAATTATGTTTTTCATTGTTCCACTATAGGAGGCTTAACTTGTACAAGTATTAATTCTCGTGGGTGGTGGCAGTCGTCTTGAACTTGAAATTTGCGGACACAAATATAGGTTCACAACACCGTATATAAAATTCCGAAACAGGCCGGGATATGATGCTTGTTTGAAAAAATATTTTAATCCAGTTAGAGATGGTACGTACCCAAAACAGCTGGAATTAATACTCAAATTGGAATCCAGTTTCTGCTCTTTCAATTCATCTAGAAATAGAAACGGTGCCTAGGAAGCTAAGTGATGAAAACAATGGAATTTGGTGAACTAAATTGGTACGTATTCAGAGTGTTATGCAAATGCAGGTGCCGGAGAAAAATTAGATGCGCCACAACAGCAAACCAAAGCGAATAAGTCGCCTGCTACTTCTGGACTTGGAGCCGAGAAACAATGTGGTAATTTTTCTCCTAGTTATATATATAGATGACTAATTGTCATGTTCAGTTATACTAGCTAGTTGCACGCATTTGGGCGGCTAGTTTTCTGTCTTTAGTGGATTATGCAAATTTCATTAATATATTTTTAGAGCAAATGAATATTAATATTGTTTTTATTTGCATTTATAATATACTTTTTATATTTAATTTTTTTAATATATATTACTTAGTTTTTCATTACTTTTTACTCCCTCCGTTCCAATTTATAAGGCATATAGATTTCTAAAATCTGTCCAAAATTATAAGGCGTATTAGAGTTTTTCGGTCACTTTGAACGCATGTGCCCTTATCAGATTTAGAAACATATTTAGCGTTATAAAAGTTTCCATGTTTTCATTCGTGAATTTGGAAAGCCTTCTTCGATTGTGCATGCATGCAATCCGACATTCCTTTTTTTAGAAATACACGTTAATGCACTTTCCATTTTTACACATACATAAATGTATGCATGCAACCTTCCATACACTGCATGCATCTCATTAAAAGGAACTGATGGACATTCTATCCAAGTAAGGGGTAGTGTTGGAAGATAAAAGTTAGCGTTAATAATCATGCAAAAATCTATGTCTTATAAATTGGGACGGAGGTAGTAAATAAATTGTATATGATTTTGTTTTCATTAAAAACATATAATAGACATTGGAGCTATAGTTATCTTTGTTTATTGGGTCTAAAGCAACCCATTAAATAGATTAGATTTAAGCCATATACATTAGATTGTGATTAGATTTAAGTCCTATAGATTAAATTAATTACGATTAGATTTAAGCCATGCAGTCCAATTAGCTTTAAAAATTTCTGATTTATGTGAGATTTTCTTAAGAGAATTGCTATTTAACTGGTGACAGTTTTACTGACCTTTTTCTGTCATCTTCAACCTCCGCTGTCGCCCCCTTGCCGGCGAGCTCCTCCTCCTCCCTCCTCTTCTCTCCGATCTTTTGCCAGTTTTTTGCCATGCCAGTTAAATAGTTGATCCCTTTTCTTAATTTTCAGATTAACGTAGAGGTTCAAAATTATGATCAATTAATAATATAATAATAGACTTATTTGCATGTACTTTAATGTAGAGGTCGACCATGAGGAAGATTACAGCGAGATGGCCAAGAATTTCAGCAAGATTGCCGAGAAGGTGAAGAAAGCGATTCCTCGACGCTACAGTTACGACACTCTGCCGACCATTTATGTGGTACCAAGGGACCTGGCGGAGGGCACCAAGGACCCGTACGAACCCGAAGTGGTGTGCATCGGCCCCCTGTTCAACTAAAAGGAGCGTAGGAAGACGAAGCCCCGCCACAAGGTCGAGAGCTACAAATGGTGCTGCCTCCGCAAGCTCCTTGTCAATGCGGGAGTGGGGGGCGGCGATGGCTGCTGGATCCCAGAAGTGCACGGAGGGCTGCTTCGCAAGTGCTTGGACACGATGAGGGACCTCGAGCCGCAAATCCACGTCTCCTACGGCGACGACGACATCTCCTCCCTCGTCGGCCGGAGCGACACGCTGGCGCTCATGATGCTGCTTGACGGAAGCTTCCTTCTCCACTGCCTGATGGTGGAGTACGCAAGGACGAAGCGGCAGGCCGGCAACAGCGACGACGACGACGGAAAGAAGGAGGATGTGGACGACGACGACGACAACGACGACTGGACCCAGGTGGTCGGCCGGTGCGGGACCTGGGAAATCGTCACGCGCGATCTCCTGCTGCTCAAAAACCAGATCCCCTTCTTCGTCCTCCAGAAGTTGTTCGAGCACCTCATCAGCAGGAGCCGTGCCAGCGACGACAGCGAGGACTACATCCTCGTCAAGGGTGGCCTGTCCCTCTTCGCATCTCTCCATCCAGGGCCAGCCGCTGGTATCTCCTCCACCATCACCTGCCGCAAAGTTCACCACCTCCTGCACCTCTTCTACTTGTCAGCCATAGCTCCCACTCCCACCAACAAGTCCAGCATGCCTCGTCGTCGTCGTCGTCCGAGGAGGAGTCAGGACGACGACGACGACGACGCGGTACCCTGGGTGCGGTGCGCCAAAGAGCTGGAGCATGTCGGCGTGAGCTTCAAGGCCAAGAAACACAAGCAGCAGAAGTGGAACATATTCAAGACGACGACGACGACGACGCCTTTCTTCTTCCACGACGTCAGCTTCAGACACTGTTGCGGCGGAGTCCTGGAGATACCACCGCTGGAGCTGTACGATTACAGCGAGGCGCTGTTCAGGAACCTCATCGCGTTCGAGCAGACCTACCTGCACACGCGGGGCGTCGTCACCGCCTACGCCCTCTTCATGGACTGCCTCATCAAGACGCCGGAGGACGTGCGGCTCCTCCACAGCAGCGGGGTGCTGGTGAGCCGCATGAACGGCGACAGGGACGCCGCCGTCACGGGCTTCTTCAGCCGCGTCTGTGCGCAGGCGCACATCTTCCCGGACCAGAACTACCTCGACGACGTGATGAGGGACGTCGCCGTGTACCAGAGCACGAAGCGGCGGGAATGGCGGGCCGTGCTGGTTCGCGATTACTTCGTCAACCCCTGGGTCACCACGTCGCTCATCGCCGCATTCCTCGTGCTCCTCATGACCTTTCTGCAGACTTTCTTCACTGTCTACCCCTACTACAAGCCACATGAAAGCAATTAAATTGATTTCACGTGTGCGTCAAAATTATTAATTAATAATGTGCTGTAAGTAGTAACTTGTGCTACTGCATGCATGGAGAAAAATTTATTTGATGTAACTATCAGCGTGAAGATATATATATTTCTTGACGCAAAAGCACACCAAATACTTGAACACGCCCTTCATGTGCCGTGAGCAGAGCCGACCCCGTGCTCTGCCCACGAAACCGGTCAGGCCGGTTTTAGAAACCAGCTAGGCAGGTTTTCATGGGCCCTTCGGCACCTGGTCGGAATCCTCCGGAAGGGACCCCGTCGGAAAGATCTCGACCTAGGGTTGTCCTGGGCTCGGTCAGGCCGGCCAGAACACCTTCAACTCGCCGTAGAGACGCGAAGAAGAGAGAATTAGGGTTAGGGTAATAAGTAGACAAAGAAAAGTAATTTTGTTGTTTATTCGATTGGGGGTGCTTCAATCGGCCTTGAGGCTCTATATTTATAGGCCTGAGGTGGTCTTATCCCGAGGAAACGTGATTTTGGAACTCAAAACGGACTCTACAAACGTTTCCCCCTCGGACTCTGCTGAAACCGGCCTGACCGGTTTCCAAAACCAGCCTGACCGGTTTTGGTAACTTGGCACACGTCGGTTAATCCGATGTGTTTTTCATATAACGCGTCGGTGTATCTCTTTTCTACCTATTTTCTTGACCTATACACCGGTTAAACCGATGTACCACCTCCTTCAACGTCGGTTAAGTTTTCCAAAGACATAAACTCCAAAAACTCGACTCAACACCGGTTAAACCGACGGGATTTAAAAAACATTTGTCGGTTGATTCCATAAACCGGTCTGGCTGGTTTGAAAACCGGTCTGGCCAGTTTTAGCAGATGTTGAATCTTCTGATTGCCATATCTTCCACATTCGGACTCCAAATTAGACGATCCAGGTATCCAAATTGATCGTCTCGACGAGGGCTTCAATTTGGTAAGCTCAAAGTCACATTATAATCTCACCTTGACGCTTCTTTAGGCCTTTCTTTGTTCCTCTTATCAAATCATGCCCAAAGTGTCCGAACGTGATCCTAAGTCTTGTACCATGCAATCATATGTAGATCCTTGCAGAATAATGAGAATTGGCACAGAAGTGACTCGTTCGGCCTTATTCCCATTTATTCCAAAACATGTCAATTTTTGTCGTCAACATATGCCCCCTGTTTTTTGGTGAAGTTCCTGATCCAAAAACATACTCAGACCAAAATAGCGAGTAAGATTGACGGATTCGTCTACAACCTAGCCTATAAGCCGGAACCTCGGGTTCGGCTATGACTTGGAGTATACTTGGTGTTACTCCATTAACCAGGAAACGAAGTTACTACATCGGCTATGTGTCTTTTGAAGTCTGATGTTTGCCAACTTCATCATTGTCATGCAGAGAGCAACTAGCAAGAGGAAAATAGAAGATGTTATTGCTCGTACTCTCTGACTTGGGACAACTCCTTGTTTGTATCTTCTGCAATGTGAGTGGAAGGATAATTTTTGGAAGCCTCAACCATCTCTGTACTACCAAAATTAGTTAAACCAGATGTCGAGATCGGTTCAACCAAAATTGGTACCTGAACCTTGGGTTCGGCTATGACCTTTAGTTTCCACTCTTTTCTTGGAGAAATCATGGGCTTCGCCTGATCGACTGTCCCGTCGTTTTTCTTTCTTGATTCCTGCTCACATCTTTTCTTGGATAGTAGCCTTTGAAGCCTTCTCTTCTGAGTACGAGTCAAACCAGAGGGACACCACCTCGGTTGTTTGTATTTGCAATCTTCATGGCTAGGATCACCATCTTTTGCTACAGGAACATATTGGGATGATAAAGAACCAATTTTCTCCTTGTTTTTGACGCGCCATACTTGTTTCGGAGAATAACTGGCTTTCTGGTGCAAAACCGGTTTGACCGGTTTTCGAAACCGGTCTGACCGGTTTGAGGTTTGTCTCAAACCTGGTGTCGCTCCACTTTGACCAGATGAGATTGAATCTCCTCGGTCATTAGGTGCATATGATGATGCTAAATTTTGATATGCCCCCCAGTCTGAGTGGAATGCAGAAAAATACATAAAAGGATATTACACCCACATCCCATTGTAAGGATCCCAAACTGAGTATACAGAATATGTCGGAGCATGACACCAGTGCATCGAAACATCGGAAGAAGTAGGAAAACCAGAAGTATTAGAATTACCTTGATATCTCGGATGATGAGCATAACATACACTGGTAGAAAAAGGGGCTTTTGTCCCGGTTGGGGAGAGCCTTTAGTGCCGGTTGTCCAACCGGGACTACACAATCGAGACTAAAGGTCCCCACCCTTTAGACCCGGGACTAACACTAGTACAAAACAGGGCTTTGGTCCAGGCCAGATCAGAGCATTAGTCCCGGTTCTGTTATGAACCGGGACTAATGGGTGCATTAGTCCCGGTTCGAGCGGCGCAGGCATCAGTGCCGGTTCGAACGGGACCTTTAGTCCCGGTTGGAGAGACCAACCGGGACTAAAGGGTTTGTGACCGGCTTCGAACGGTGCCAGCCCCGTTAGTCCCGGTTGGTATCTCCAACCGGGACTAAAGGCCCCCCCCTTTAGTCCCGGTTGGAGATACCAACCGGGACTGGAAAAAAAAAATCTAAATTTTTTTTCAAATATTTTTCCCAGCCCTTTAGTCCCGGTTGGTGTCCTCAACCGGGACTAAAGGTCTATCTTTAGTCCCGGTTGGAGATACCAACCGGGACTAAAGGGGGGGCCCCTACGAGCCCCTAATCTTAGAAAAATCATAACTAAATCATTCTAATTCAGAAAAATACAAATAATATATCAGAATTTGCAGAAAAAAAAGATCTATCCGAAGAAACTTCCTGTTTTCCGTTTTGTGAATTTTTAAAATCACAAAATTCCAAAGGGAAAATAGAGTTTTTGGACGTTTTAGACGTTTTAGGGTTTAGGCTAGGGTTTAGATTTCCAAGTTTAGGGTTAGGTTTTAGGGTTTGAATCTTTAGTTTTACTGTTTATAATAGAGTTTCAGACGTTTTAAGTCCCGGGTTTAGGGTTTTCGGTCGTTTTAAGTCCCGGGTTTAGTGCTTTTCAATTTCAGGCTAATTTAGCTCAAAAAATCATTAAATCCATGAAAAAATAGCAAATGAAGTCAAAAAGGGTTGAAATTTAAGGATGTGGCTTTGAACGGTTCATATTGAACACACAAAAATTCTGGAGCTGAAATAAGATTAAAAAAATGAAATGTCTATAACAGCTGAGTTTTCGTCTGAAACCCTGTTACTTCGAAAGAGATTGTTCATTTTGTACACGAAGTGCATCCAGTTTTTGCCGTAACCCTCTCAACCTTTTAGCACATGCTATGTGGGTGAAATGATGATACCATGCCAACTTTCAACCTTTTTAGAGTTCATTTGTAGTGCTTTTCAATTTCAGGGTCATTTAGCTCAAAAAATCAGTAAATGCATGAAAAATAGCAAATGAAGTCAGAAAGGGTTGAAAATTAATGGCGTGGCTTCGAATGGTGCATACTGAACACACAAAAAGTCTGGAGTTGAATTAAGTTTAAAAAAATGAAATGCCTTTGTAACAGACGAGTTTTCCTCTGAAACCCTGATACTTCGAAAGAGATTGTCCATTTTGTACACGAAGTGCATCCAGTTTTTGCCGTAACCCTCTCAACTTTTTAGCACATGTTATGTGGGTGCAATGATGATACCATGCCAACTTTTAACCTTTTTAGAGTTCATTTGTAGTGCTTTTCAATTTCAGGGTCATTTAGCTCAAAAAATCAGTAAATGCATGAAAAATAGCAAATGAAGTCAGAAAGGATTGAAAATTGATGGCGTGGCTTCGAATGGTGCATAATGAACACACAAAAAGTCTGGAGTTGAAATAAGTTTAAAAAAATGAAATGCCTTTGTAACAGACGAGTTTTCGTCTGAAACCCTGATACTTCGAAAGAGATTGTCCATTTTGTACACGAAGTGCATCCAGTTTTTGCCGTAACCCTCTCAACTTTTTAGCACATGCTATGTGGGTGAAATGATGATACCAGGCCAACTTTCAACCTTTTTAGAGTTCATTTGTAGTGCTTTTCAATTTCAGGGTCATTTAGCTCAAAAAAATCAGTAAATGTATGAAAAATAGCAAATGAAGTCAGAAAGGGTTGAAAATTGATGGTGTGGCTTCGAATGGTGCATACTGAACAAACAAAAAGTCTGGAGTTGAAATAAGTTTAGAAAAATGAAATGCCTTTGTAACAGACGAGTTTTCGTCTGAAACCCTGATACTTCCAAGCCGACGGCCGCATACCTTTCTGACTTGGTTAACCTTAGTTGTGACTCTGGCTGGGACGGTGCTAGCAGATGTGTAGTCGACGGTATGATTGGATGGACACCAACCCGGACTAAAGGGGTTCTGAAATTTTCAAACTCTACCCCCCCCTCCCCCCGTGGACCGCCTTTTTTAGTTTTGTAGAAAATAAACAAAAATGATATATTCTTCAAAAAATAAAATCCTTTGAGATGTAGTTAGGTTTTAGTGTCTAGTTGGTATAGAAATTTTGAAATATGAATTTTGACCTTTTTTGCAAAAAAACGAAAAAAAATGTAAAACGGCCATAACTTTTGCATACGACGTCGAAAAAAAAGTTTAATATATCAAAAAAAACTAGAGAAAAATTGGGACTCGATTTCACCAGGGTTTACCCGGTGAAGTTTTCTCAGATTCTCAAAATCAAAAAAAAAATTTAAATTTTTTAAAAATTAATTTTATTTAAAAATAAATAAATGATGTCAGCCTTCTACCTGGACTTGCAAAATCGGGGAGTCCCCGTCGCCCCCCAAAGTCGCACGCCCTGCTCCACGCCTCCCATCCGTCGGAGCCGTTCGCGAGTCGACGCGTGGCAGTAGGTCCCACGTCGTGGAAGTGCTCGTAGGGCAGGATGAGCACTTGCAGCCATGGCCATAGGAGGCCGAGCTCGAGGCGACGAGGACAGCAGCGGTGCCATGGCTTTTTGGGGAGGGAGGAGGGGGAGGCCGACGAGCTCCGGGTGCCGATCTGCACGGCCGCCGGCGTTGAGGAGGAGACCGAGCTCCGGCTGCCAATCTACACGGGCGCCGGCGTTGAGGAAGAGAAGGAGGTTGAGCTCCGACGGCGGATCAGCACGGGGGCCGGCGTTGAGGAGGAGAAGGAGGCCGAATTCCGGCGGCAGATCTGCACGGGGGCCGGCCAGCCGGCGAGTGGAAGAGGTGGCGTGAGCGAGAGGCGGCGCGAGCGAGAGTGGATATGCACCCGGTACCCTGCGGGCTGCTGGAAACCCTCACCCCTTATCGTGTGGGACCCACGCCTGGGGCCGTGTAAATTGGGTATGGGAGCCCGCGGGCTGCTGGAGTTAGCTTTGCACTCGATGAATTTAATTTGTCAGGAATGCACGTGAGACATTGTATTTTAGCCCATTGAAATTTTCGTAACACTCGATCAATAATGGCCAAAAGCCTTTTAGCCCATTGAGACATTGTCTCTTTTAAAGAGGAGAGTACGTAGAGATACTAGCCGTGCATGAGTCTCTCTCTTCTTCGTCACGACGCATGAAAGCATGCATGTACGCACGTCGTAGCGGGGACGGCTTTTTACCTTTTTTTTCCCTTTTTCTTTTCACGCTTCCTCGAAGAATTAAAGACCTTTCGTGTTAACCGGGTTAACAATGTATTCCTTTTTAAAGGCCGTCTAGTAATTTATTCTTTGGCAATCTCCAGGTACATACATACTTTTTTGCCGGCAAGGAAAGAATAATTTGTTTCACCCACAAGCTGATGATCGGATATATATATATAGACATGCATGCACCACAACAGAGTATTCGTACTGACCCTTGGCCGTGTTCTAGTTTATAGATCATCGGTTGCTAGATGACGGGACTGTCAATTGAGGACGCCGGCAAGGGTAAACTCTCTAATATCTCAATTTGATCTTCAAATTAAACTGGTTTCAATTTGGTTAGAGACATGTGTAGAAATGAATGCGATGACATTTGTGTATCCTCGATATCCTTGTGTGTTCTCCAAAATAATACTCCCTCCGTTTCACAAATGTATAACGATGTTGGTTAGTTTAAAATTGAACTAATCAACGTCATACATTATATTTGTGAACAGATGGTGGAGTAGTATTAAAGCAACTATACTCCATTTAGAAAATGTTAGTATCCCTGAGTTTGATTGAAACCAAAGTTTTTCATTGTTCCACTATATATAGAATCGAAAGCTTAACTTGTACTCCCTCCATTCACTTTTTGATATTGTTGCTTAGCTTAAATATGAACTAATAATCAACAACATCAAAAATGGAATAGAGAAGTATTCTGGTACGGTGGGAGTCATCTTGACTTGAAAACTGCCGGCATGCACAAATATTGGGTTCACAACAGAGCATAAAATTGCGGAATGGATGAAATATATAGCAACAGGCATAATATTTGTCCATTGGCACTGGAAGTGCTTCCGCTCCACGCACGTCATCCCTATAAATCTTCTTCCTCCTTTGCAATGAATTGAATAATTGAAATAGGTAGCAACGGGATATGATGCTTGTTTGAAAGATTTTTTTAATCCAGCTTATGGAGATGCTCTTTTGATTCATCTATCTAGAAATAGAAACGGTGCCTAGCTAGCTCTAACTGATGAAAACAATGGGACTCTGGTGAACTAACTTGCATTGGTACGTATGTATTCAGAGAGTTATATAGATAAAGCTCCCCGCAGACCGGAAGTAAATCAGGCACGACGGCAGACCGCGGCGAACAAGAAGTCGCCTGCAGCTACTTCTGGCCCTGCAGCCGAGAAACAGCATGGTAAGTCTTATTTTTTTCTCCTAGATACTATATAGATGCATAATTAATTGTTAGTATTTCTGAGTTTGATCGAAACCAAAGTTTTTCATGGTTGACTATAGGAGGCTTAACTTGTATTACTATTAATTCTGGGGGGAGTCGTCTTGAACTTGAAAATTGCGGGCACAAATATAGGTTCGAAACAAAGTATATAAAGTTGTGGAACAGGGATATGATGCTTGTTTGAAAAATATTTTAATCCAATTGGAGATGGTGCATACCCAAAACAACTGGAATTAATACTCAAATAAATTGGAATCCAGTTTCTGCTCTTTCGATTCATCTAGAAATAGAAACGGTGCCTAGGTAGCTAACTGATGAAAACAATGGAATTTGGTGAACTAAATTGGTACGTATTCAGAGTGTTATGCAAATGCAGGTGCCGGAGAAGAATTGGATGCGCCACAACAGCAAGCCAAAGCGAATAACTCGCTTGCTACTTCTGGACCTGAAGCCGAGAAACAGCATGGTAATTTTTCTCCTAGATATATAGATGACTAATTGTCATGTTCAGTTATACTAGCTATAGCAGCACATTGATTGATGAGAGTAAACTATCCCTTCTTTGTTGTCTAAAACAATAATATTAAAGCATGCAACTACTCCATTTAGAAATGGTAGTATTTCTGAGTTTTATCGAAACCAAATAAATTATGTTTTTCATTGTTCCACTATAGGAGGCTTAACTTGTACAAGTATTAATTCTCGTGGGTGGTGGCAGTCGTCTTGAACTTGAAATTTGCGGACACAAATATAGGTTCACAACACCGTATATAAAATTCCGAAACAGGCCGGGATATGATGCTTGTTTGAAAAAATATTTTAATCCAGTTAGAGATGGTACGTACCCAAAACAGCTGGAATTAATACTCAAATTGGAATCCAGTTTCTGCTCTTTCAATTCATCTAGAAATAGAAACGGTGCCTAGGAAGCTAAGTGATGAAAACAATGGAATTTGGTGAACTAAATTGGTACGTATTCAGAGTGTTATGCAAATGCAGGTGCCGGAGAAAAATTAGATGCGCCACAACAGCAAACCAAAGCGAATAAGTCGCCTGCTACTTCTGGACTTGGAGCCGAGAAACAATGTGGTAATTTTTCTCCTAGTTATATATATAGATGACTAATTGTCATGTTCAGTTATACTAGCTAGTTGCACGCATTTGGGCGGCTAGTTTTCTGTCTTTAGTGGATTATGCAAATTTCATTAATATATTTTTAGAGCAAATGAATATTAATATTGTTTTTATTTGCATTTATAATATACTTTTTATATTTAATTTTTTTAATATATATTACTTAGTTTTTCATTACTTTTTACTCCCTCCGTTCCAATTTATAAGGCATATAGATTTCTAAAATCTGTCCAAAATTATAAGGCGTATTAGAGTTTTTCGGTCACTTTGAACGCATGTGCCCTTATCAGATTTAGAAACATATTTAGCGTTATAAAAGTTTCCATGTTTTCATTCGTGAATTTGGAAAGCCTTCTTCGATTGTGCATGCATGCAATCCGACATTCCTTTTTTTAGAAATACACGTTAATGCACTTTCCATTTTTACACATACATAAATGTATGCATGCAACCTTCCATACACTGCATGCATCTCATTAAAAGGAACTGATGGACATTCTATCCAAGTAAGGGGTAGTGTTGGAAGATAAAAGTTAGCGTTAATAATCATGCAAAAATCTATGTCTTATAAATTGGGACGGAGGTAGTAAATAAATTGTATATGATTTTGTTTTCATTAAAAACATATAATAGACATTGGAGCTATAGTTATCTTTGTTTATTGGGTCTAAAGCAACCCATTAAATAGATTAGATTTAAGCCATATACATTAGATTGTGATTAGATTTAAGTCCTATAGATTAAATTAATTACGATTAGATTTAAGCCATGCAGTCCAATTAGCTTTAAAAATTTCTGATTTATGTGAGATTTTCTTAAGAGAATTGCTATTTAACTGGTGACAGTTTTACTGACCTTTTTCTGTCATCTTCAACCTCCGCTGTCGCCCCCTTGCCGGCGAGCTCCTCCTCCTCCCTCCTCTTCTCTCCGATCTTTTGCCAGTTTTTTGCCATGCCAGTTAAATAGTTGATCCCTTTTCTTAATTTTCAGATTAACGTAGAGGTTCAAAATTATGATCAATTAATAATATAATAATAGACTTATTTGCATGTACTTTAATGTAGAGGTCGACCATGAGGAAGATTACAGCGAGATGGCCAAGAATTTCAGCAAGATTGCCGAGAAGGTGAAGAAAGCGATTCCTCGACGCTACAGTTACGACACTCTGCCGACCATTTATGTGGTACCAAGGGACCTGGCGGAGGGCACCAAGGACCCGTACGAACCCGAAGTGGTGTGCATCGGCCCCCTGTTCAACTAAAAGGAGCGTAGGAAGACGAAGCCCCGCCACAAGGTCGAGAGCTACAAATGGTGCTGCCTCCGCAAGCTCCTTGTCAATGCGGGAGTGGGGGGCGGCGATGGCTGCTGGATCCCAGAAGTGCACGGAGGGCTGCTTCGCAAGTGCTTGGACACGATGAGGGACCTCGAGCCGCAAATCCACGTCTCCTACGGCGACGACGACATCTCCTCCCTCGTCGGCCGGAGCGACACGCTGGCGCTCATGATGCTGCTTGACGGAAGCTTCCTTCTCCACTGCCTGATGGTGGAGTACGCAAGGACGAAGCGGCAGGCCGGCAACAGCGACGACGACGACGGAAAGAAGGAGGATGTGGACGACGACGACGACAACGACGACTGGACCCAGGTGGTCGGCCGGTGCGGGACCTGGGAAATCGTCACGCGCGATCTCCTGCTGCTCAAAAACCAGATCCCCTTCTTCGTCCTCCAGAAGTTGTTCGAGCACCTCATCAGCAGGAGCCGTGCCAGCGACGACAGCGAGGACTACATCCTCGTCAAGGGTGGCCTGTCCCTCTTCGCATCTCTCCATCCAGGGCCAGCCGCTGGTATCTCCTCCACCATCACCTGCCGCAAAGTTCACCACCTCCTGCACCTCTTCTACTTGTCAGCCATAGCTCCCACTCCCACCAACAAGTCCAGCATGCCTCGTCGTCGTCGTCGTCCGAGGAGGAGTCAGGACGACGACGACGACGATGCGGTACCCTGGGTGCGGTGCGCCAAAGAGCTGGAGCATGTCGGCGTGAGCTTCAAGGCCAAGAAACACAAGCAGCAGAAGTGGAACATATTCAAGACGACGACGACGACGACGCCTTTCTTCTTCCACGACGTCAGCTTCAGACACTGTTGCGGCGGAGTCCTGGAGATACCACCGCTGGAGCTGTACGATTACAGCGAGGCGCTGTTCAGGAACCTCATCGCGTTCGAGCAGACCTACCTGCACACGCGGGGCGTCGTCACCGCCTACGCCCTCTTCATGGACTGCCTCATCAAGACGCCGGAGGACGTGCGGCTCCTCCACAGCAGCGGGGTGCTGGTGAGCCGCATGAACGGCGACAGGGACGCCGCCGTCACGGGCTTCTTCAGCCGCGTCTGTGCGCAGGCGCACATCTTCCCGGACCAGAACTACCTCGACGACGTGATGAGGGACGTCGCCGTGTACCAGAGCACGAAGCGGCGGGAATGGCGGGCCGTGCTGGTTCGCGATTACTTCGTCAACCCCTGGGTCACCACGTCGCTCATCGCCGCATTCCTCGTGCTCCTCATGACCTTTCTGCAGACTTTCTTCACTGTCTACCCCTACTACAAGCCACATGAAAGCAATTAAATTGATTTCACGTGTGCGTCAAAATTATTAATTAATAATGTGCTGTAAGTAGTAACTTGTGCTACTGCATGCATGGAGAAAAATTTATTTGATGTAACTATCAGCGTGAAGATATATATATTTCTTGACGCAAAAGCACACCAAATACTTGAACACGCCCTTCATGTGCCGTGAGCAGAGCCGACCCCGTGCTCTGCCCACGAAACCGGTCAGGCCGGTTTTAGAAACCAGCTAGGCAGGTTTTCATGGGCCCTTCGGCACCTGGTCGGAATCCTCCGGAAGGGACCCCGTCGGAAAGATCTCGACCTAGGGTTGTCCTGGGCTCGGTCAGGCCGGCCAGAACACCTTCAACTCGCCGTAGAGACGCGAAGAAGAGAGAATTAGGGTTAGGGTAATAAGTAGACAAAGAAAAGTAATTTTGGTGTTTATTCGATTGGGGGTGCTTCAATCGGCCTTGAGGCTCTATATTTATAGGCCTGAGGTGGTCTTATCCCGAGGAAACGTGATTTTGGAACTCAAAACGGACTCTACAAACGTTTCCCCCTCGGACTCTGCTGAAACCGGCCTGACCGGTTTCCAAAACCAGCCTGACCGGTTTTGGTAACTTGGCACACGTCGGTTAATCCGATGTGTTTTTCATATAACGCGTCGGTGTATCTCTTTTCTACCTATTTTCTTGACCTATACACCGGTTAAACCGATGTACCACCTCCTTCAACGTCGGTTAAGTTTTCCAAAGACATAAACTCCAAAAACTCGACTCAACACCGGTTAAACCGACGGGATTTAAAAAACATTTGTCGGTTGATTCCATAAACCGGTCTGGCTGGTTTGAAAACCGGTCTGGCCAGTTTTAGCAGATGTTGAATCTTCTGATTGCCATATCTTCCACATTCGGACTCCAAATTAGACGATCCAGGTATCCAAATTGATCGTCTCGACGAGGGCTTCAATTTGGTAAGCTCAAAGTCACATTATAATCTCACCTTGACGCTTCTTTAGGCCTTTCTTTGTTCCTCTTATCAAATCATGCCCAAAGTGTCCGAACGTGATCCTAAGTCTTGTACCATGCAATCATATGTAGATCCTTGCAGAATAATGAGAATTGGCACAGAAGTGACTCGTTCGGCCTTATTCCCATTTATTCCAAAACATGTCAATTTTTGTCGTCAACATATGCCCCCTGTTTTTTGGTGAAGTTCCTGATCCAAAAACATACTCAGACCAAAATAGCGAGTAAGATTGACGGATTCGTCTACAACCTAGCCTATAAGCCGGAACCTCGGGTTCGGCTATGACTTGGAGTATACTTGGTGTTACTCCATTAACCAGGAAACGAAGTTACTACATCGGCTATGTGTCTTTTGAAGTCTGATGTTTGCCAACTTCATCATTGTCATGCAGAGAGCAACTAGCAAGAGGAAAATAGAAGATGTTATTGCTCGTACTCTCTGACTTGGGACAACTCCTTGTTTGTATCTTCTGCAATGTGAGTGGAAGGATA
Source organism: Elymus sibiricus (assembly GCA_039707655.1). Classification (NCBI taxonomy): domain Eukaryota; kingdom Viridiplantae; phylum Streptophyta; class Magnoliopsida; order Poales; family Poaceae; genus Elymus; species Elymus sibiricus. The sequence goes on from CM077666.1 coordinate 514,444,468, forward strand.
ATTTTTGGAAGCCTCAACCATCTCTGTACTACCAAAATTAGTTAAACCAGATGTCGAGATCGGTTCAACCAAAATTGGTACCTGAACCTTGGGTTCGGCTATGACCTTTAGTTTCCACTCTTTTCTTGGAGAAATCATGGGCTTCGCCTGATCGACTGTCCCGTCGTTTTTCTTTCTTGATTCCTGCTCACATCTTTTCTTGGATAGTAGCCTTTGAAGCCTTCTCTTCTGAGTACGAGTCAAACCAGAGGGACACCACCTCGGTTGTTTGTATTTGCAATCTTCATGGCTAGGATCACCATCTTTTGCTACAGGAACATATTGGGATGATAAAGAACCAATTTTCTCCTTGTTTTTGACGCGCCATACTTGTTTCGGAGAATAACTGGCTTTCTGGTGCAAAACCGGTTTGACCGGTTTTCGAAACCGGTCTGACCGGTTTGAGGTTTGTCTCAAACCTGGTGTCGCTCCACTTTGACCAGATGAGATTGAATCTCCTCGGTCATTAGGTGCATATGATGATGCTAAATTTTGATATGCCCCCCAGTCTGAGTGGAATGCAGAAAAATACATAAAAGGATATTACACCCACATCCCATTGTAAGGATCCCAAACTGAGTATACAGAATATGTCGGAGCATGACACCAGTGCATCGAAACATCGGAAGAAGTAGGAAAACCAGAAGTATTAGAATTACCTTGATATCTCGGATGATGAGCATAACATACACTGGTAGAAAACGGGGCTTTTGTCCCGGTTGGGGAGAGCCTTTAGTGCCGGTTGTCCAACCGGGACTACACAATCGAGACTAAAGGTCCCCACCCTTTAGACCCGGGACTAACACTAGTACAAAACAGGGCTTTGGTCCAGGCCAGATCAGAGCATTAGTCCCGGTTCTGTTACGAACCGGGACTAATGGGTGCAATAGTCCCGGTTCGAGCGGCGCAGGCATCAGTCCCGGTTCGAACGGGACCTTTAGTCCCGGTTGGAGAGACCAACCGGGACTAAAGGGTTTGTGACCGGCTTCGAACGGTGCCAGCCCCTTTATTCCCGGTTGGTATCTCCAACCGGGACTAAAGGCCCCCCCTTTAGTCCCGGTTGGAGATACCAACCGGGACTGGAAAAAAAAATTAATTAGTTTTTTTCAAAAAAAAAAATTCAAAATTTTTTTTTCAAATTTTTTTTTTTCAAAATTTTTTCCCAGCCCTTTAGTCCCGGTTGGTGTCCTCAACCGGGACTAAAGGTCTATCTTTAGTCCCGGTTGGAGATACCAACCGGGACTAAAGGGGGGGGGGGCTGCGAGCCCCTAAATCTTAGAAAAATCATAACTAAATCATTCTAATTCAGAAAAATACAAATAATATATCAAAATTTGCAGAAAAAAAAAGATCTATCCGAAGAAACTTCTTGTTTTCCGTTTCGTGAATTTTTAAAATCACAAAATTCCAAAGGGAAAATAGAGTTTTTGGACGTTTTAGGGTTTAGGCCTGGGATTAGATTTCCAAGTTTAGGGTTAGGTTTTAGGGTTTGAATCTTTAGTTTTACTGTTTATAATAGAGTTTCGGACGTTTTAAGTCCCGGGTTTAGGGTTTTCGGTCGTTTTAAGTCCCGGTTTAGTGCTTTTCAATTTCAGGCTAATTTAGCTCAAAAAATCATTAAATCCATGAAAAAATAGCAAATGAAGTCAAAAAGGGTTGAAATTTAAGGATGTGGCTTTGAACGGTTCATATTGAACACACAAAAATTCTGGAGCTGAAATAAGATTAAAAAAATGAAATGTCTTTATAACAGCTGAGTTTTCGTCTGAAACCCTGTTACTTCGAAAGAGATTGTTCATTTTGTACACGAAGTGCATCCAGTTTTTGCCGTAACCCTCTCAACTTTTTAGCACATGCTATGTGGGTGAAATGATGATACCATGCCAACTTTCAACCTTTTTAGAGTTCATTTGTAGTGCTTTTCAATTTCAGGGTCATTTAGCTCAAAAAATCAGTAAATGCATGAAAAATAGCAAATGAAGTCAGAAAGAGTTGAAAATTGATGGCATGGCTTCGAATGGTGCATCCTGAACACACAAAAAGTCTGGAGTTGAATTAAGTTTAAAAAAATGAAATGCCTTTGTAACAGACGAGTTTTCGTCTGAAACCCTAATACTTCGAAAGAGATTGTCCATTTTGTACACGAAGTGCATCCAGTTTTTGCCGTAACCCTCTCAACTTTTTAGCACATGCTATGTGGGTGCAATGATGATACCATGCCAACTTTCAACCTTTTTAGAGTTCATTTGTAGTGCTTTTCAATTTCAGTGTCATTTAGCTCAAAAAATCAGTAAATGCATGAAAAAGAGCAAATGAAGTCAGAAAGGGTTGAAAATTGATGGCGTGGCTTCAAATGGTGCATAATGAACACACAAAAAGTCTGGAGTTTAAATAAGTTTAAAAAAATATAATGCCTTTGTAACAGATGAGTTTTCGTCTGAAACCCTGATACTTCGAAAGAGATTGTCCATTTTGTACACGAAGTGCATCCAGTTTTTGCCGTAACCCTCTCAACTTTTTAGCACATGCTATGTGGGTGAAATGATGATACCATGCCAACTTTCAACCTTTTTAGAGTTCATTTGTAGTGCTTTTCAATTTCAGGGTCATTTAGCTCAAAAAAATCAGTAAATGTATGAAAAATAGAAAATGAAGTCAGAAAGGGTTGAAAATTGATGGCGTGGCTTCGAATGGTGCATACTGAACACACAAAAAGTCTGGAGTTGAAATAAGTTTAGAAAAATGAAATGCCTTTGTAACAGACGAGTTTTCGTCTGAAACCCTGATACTTCCAAGCTGATGGCCGCATACCTTTCTGACTTGGTTAACCTTAGTTGTGACTCTGGCTGGGACGGTGCTAGCAGATGTGTAGTCGACGGTATGATTGGATGGACACCAACCCGGACTAAAGGGGTTCTGAAATTTTCAAACTTTACCCCCCCCCGTGGACAGCCTTTTTTAGTTTTGTAGAAAATAAACAAAAATGATAAAATCTTCAAAAAATAAAATCCTTTGAGATGTAGTTAGGTTTTAGTGTCTAGTTGGTATAGAAATTTTGAAATATGAATTTTGACCTTTTTTGCAAAAAAACGAAAAAAAATGTAAAACGGGCATAACTTTTGCATACGACGTCGAAAAAAAAGTTTAATATATCAAAAAAAACTAGAGAAAAATTGGGACTCGATTTCACCAGGGTTTACCCGGTGAAGTTTTCTCAGATTCTCAAAATCAAAAAAAAATTAAATTTTTTAAAAATTAATTTTATTTAAAAATAAATAAATGATGTCAGCCTTCTACCTGGACTTGCAAAATCGGAGGAGTCCCCGTCGCCCCCCAAAGTCGCACGCCCTGCTCCAAGCCTCCCATCCGTCGGAGCCGTTCGCGAGTCGACGCGTGGCAATAGGTCCCACGTCGTGGAAGAGCTCGTAGGGCAGGATGAGCACTTGCAGCCATGGCCACAGGAGGCCGAGCTCGAGGCGACGAGGACAGCAGCGGTGCCATGGCTTTTTGGGGAGGGAGGAGAGGGAGGCCGACGAGCTCCGGGTGCCGATCTACACGGGCGCCGGCGTTGAGGAGGAGACCGAGCTCCGGCTGCCAATCTACACGGGCGCCGGCGTTGAGGAAGAGAAGGAGGTCGAGCTCCGACGGCGGATCTGCACGGGGGCCGGTGTTGAGGAGAAGGAGGCCGAATTCCGGCGGCAGATCTGCACGGGGGCCGGCCAGCCGGCGAGTGGAAGAGTGGCGTGAGCGAGAGGCGGCGCGAGCGAGAGTGGATATGCACCCGGTACCCTGCGGGCTACTGGAAACCCTCACCCCTCATCGTGTGGGACCCACGCCTGGGGCCGTGTAAAGTGGGTATGGGAGCCCGCGGGCTGCTGGAGTTAGCTTTGCACTCGATGAATTTAATTTGTCAGGAATGCACGTGAGACATTGTATTTTAGCCCATTGGAATTTTCGTAACACTCGATCAATAATGGCCAAAAGCCTTTTAGCCCATTGAGACATTGTCTCTTTTAAAGAGGAGAGTACGTAGAGATACTAGCCGTGCATGAGTCTCTCTCTTCTTCGTCACGACGCATGAAAGCATGCATGTACGCACGTCGTAGCGGGGACGGCTTTTTACCTTTTTTTTCCCTTTTTCTTTTCACGCTTCCTCGAAGAATTAAAGACCTTTCGTGTTAACCGGGTTAACAATGTATTCCTTTTTAAAGGCCGTCTAGTAATTTATTCTTTGGCAATCTCCAGGTACATACATACTTTTTTGCCGGCAAGGAAAGAATAATTTGTTTCACCCACAAGCTGATGATCGGATATATATATATAGACATGCATGCACCACAACAGAGTATTCGTACTGACCCTTGGCCGTGTTCTAGTTTATAGATCATCGGTTGCTAGATGACGGGACTGTCAATTGAGGACGCCGGCAAGGGTAAACTCTCTAATATCTCAATTTGATCTTCAAATTAAACTGGTTTCAATTTGGTTAGAGACATGTGTAGAAATGAATGCGATGACATTTGTGTATCCTCGATATCCTTGTGTGTTCTCCAAAATAATACTCCCTCCGTTTCACAAATGTATAACGATGTTGGTTAGTTTAAAATTGAACTAATCAACGTCATACATTATATTTGTGAACAGATGGTGGAGTAGTATTAAAGCAACTATACTCCATTTAGAAAATGTTAGTATCCCTGAGTTTGATTGAAACCAAAGTTTTTCATTGTTCCACTATATATAGAATCGAAAGCTTAACTTGTACTCCCTCCATTCACTTTTTGATATTGTTGCTTAGCTTAAATATGAACTAATAATCAACAACATCAAAAATGGAATAGAGAAGTATTCTGGTACGGTGGGAGTCATCTTGACTTGAAAACTGCCGGCATGCACAAATATTGGGTTCACAACAGAGCATAAAATTGCGGAATGGATGAAATATATAGCAACAGGCATAATATTTGTCCATTGGCACTGGAAGTGCTTCCGCTCCACGCACGTCATCCCTATAAATCTTCTTCCTCCTTTGCAATGAATTGAATAATTGAAATAGGTAGCAACGGGATATGATGCTTGTTTGAAAGATTTTTTTAATCCAGCTTATGGAGATGCTCTTTTGATTCATCTATCTAGAAATAGAAACGGTGCCTAGCTAGCTCTAACTGATGAAAACAATGGGACTCTGGTGAACTAACTTGCATTGGTACGTATGTATTCAGAGAGTTATATAGATAAAGCTCCCCGCAGACCGGAAGTAAATCAGGCACGACGGCAGACCGCGGCGAACAAGAAGTCGCCTGCAGCTACTTCTGGCCCTGCAGCCGAGAAACAGCATGGTAAGTCTTATTTTTTTCTCCTAGATACTATATAGATGCATAATTAATTGTTAGTATTTCTGAGTTTGATCGAAACCAAAGTTTTTCATGGTTGACTATAGGAGGCTTAACTTGTATTACTATTAATTCTGGTGGGAGTCGTCTTGAACTTGAAAATTGCGGGCACAAATATAGGTTCGAAACAAAGTATATAAAGTTGTGGAACAGGGATATGATGCTTGTTTGAAAAATATTTTAATCCAATTGGAGATGGTGCATACCCAAAACAACTGGAATTAATACTCAAATAAATTGGAATCCAGTTTCTGCTCTTTCGATTCATCTAGAAATAGAAACGGTGCCTAGGTAGCTAACTGATGAAAACAATGGAATTTGGTGAACTAAATTGGTACGTATTCAGAGTGTTATGCAAATGCAGGTGCCGGAGAAGAATTGGATGCGCCACAACAGCAAACCAAAGCGAATAAGTCGCTTGCTACTTCTGGACCTGAAGCCGAGAAACAGCATGGTAATTTTTCTCCTAGATATATAGATGACTAATTGTCATGTTCAGTTATACTAGCTATAGCAGCACATTGATTGATGAGAGTAAACTATCCCTTCTTTGTTGTCTAAAACAATAATATTAAAGCATGCAACTACTCCATTTAGAAATGGTAGTATTTCTGAGTTTTATCGAAACCAAATAAATTAAGTTTTTCATTGTTCCACTATAGGAGGCTTAACTTGTACAAGTATTAATTCTGGTGGGTGGTGGGAGTCGTCTTGAACTTGAAATTTGCGGACACAAATATAGGTTCACAACACAGTATATAAAATTCCGAAACAGGCCGGGATATGATGCTTGTTTGAAAAAATATTTTAATCCAGTTAGAGATGGTACGTACCCAAAACAGCTGGAATTAATACTCAAATTGGAATCCAGTTTCTGCTCTTTCAATTCATCTAGAAATAGAAACGGTGCCTAGGTAGCTAAGTGATGAAAACAATGGAATTTGGTGAACTAAATTGGTACGTATTCAGAGTGTTATGCAAATGCAGGTGCCGGAGAAAAATTAGATGCGCCACAACAGCAAACCAAAGCGAATAAGTCGCCTGCTACTTCTGGACTTGGAGCCGAGAAACAATGTGGTAATTTTTCTCCTAGTTATATATATAGATGACTAATTGTCATGTTCAGTTATACTAGCTAGTTGCACGCATTTGGGCGGCTAGTTTTCTATCTTTAGTGGATAATGCAAATTTCATTAATATATTTTTAGAGCAAATGAATATTAATATTGTTTTTATTTGCATTTATAATATACTTTTTATATTTAATATTTTTTAATATATATTACTTAGTTTTTCATTACTTTTTACTCCCTCCGTTCCAATTTATAAGGCATATAGATTTCTAAAATCTGTCCAAAATTATAAGGCGTATTAGAGTTTTTCGGTCACTTTGAACGCATGTGCCCTTATCAGATTTAGAAACATATTTAGCGTTATAAAAGTTTCCATGTTTTCATTCGTGAATTTGGAAAGCCTTCTTCGATTGTGCATACATGCAATCCGACATTCCTTTTTTTTAGAAATACACGTTAATGCACTTTCCATTTTTACACATACATAAATGTATGCATGCAACCTTCCATACACTGCATGCATCTCATTAAAAGGAACTGATGGACATTCTATCCAAGTAAGGGGTAGTGTTGGAAGATAAAAGTTTGCGTTAATAATCATGCAAAAATCTATGTCTTATAAATTGGGACGGAGGTAGTAAATAAATTGTATATGATTTTGTTTTCATTAAAAACATATAATAGACATTGGAGCTATAGTTATCTTTGTTTATTGGGTCTAAAGCAACCCATTAAATAGATTAGATTTAAGCCATATACATTAGATTGTGATTAGATTTAAGTCCTATAGATTAAATTAATTACGATTAGATTTAAGCCATGCAGTCCAATTAGCTTTTAAAAATTTCTGATTTATGTGAGATTTTCTTAAGAGAATTGCTATTTAACTGGTGACAGTTTTACTGACCTTTTTCTGTCATCTTCAACCTCCGCTGTCGCCCCCTTGCCGGCGAGCTCCTCCTCCTCCCTCCTCTTCTCTCCGATCTTTTGCCAGTTTTTTGCCATGCCAGTTAAATAGTCGATCCCTTTTCTTAATTTTCAGATTAACGTAGAGGTTCAAAATTATGATCAATTAATAATATAATAATAGACTTATTTGCATGTACTTTAATGTAGAGGTCGACCATGAGGAAGATTACAGCGAGATGGCCAAGAATTTCAGCAAGATTGCCGAGAAGGTGAAGAAAGCGATTCCTCGACGCTACAGTTACGACACTCTGCCGACCATTTATGTGGTACCAAGGGACCTGGCGGAGGGCACCAAGGACCCGTACGAACCCGAAGTGGTGTGCATCGGCCCCCTGTTCAACCAAAAGGAGCGTAGGAAGACGAAGCCCCGCCACAAGGTCGAGAGCTACAAATGGTGCTGCCTCCGCAAGCTCCTTGTCAATGCGGGAGTGGGGGGCGGCGATGGCTGCTGGATCCCAGAAGTGCACGGAGGGCTGCTTCGCAAGTGCTTGGACACGATGAGGGACCTCGAGCCGCAAATCCACGTCTCCTACGGCGACGACGACATCTCCTCCCTCGTCGGCCGGAGCGACACGCTGGCGCTCATGATGCTGCTTGACGGAAGCTTCCTTCTCCACTGCCTGATGGTGGAGTACGCAAGGACGAAGCGGCAGGCCGGCAACAGCGACGACGACGACGGAAAGAAGGAGGATGTGGACGACGACGACGACAACGACGACTGGACCCAGGTGGTCGGCCGGTGCGGGACCTGGGAAATCGTCACGCGCGATCTCCTGCTGCTCAAAAACCAGATCCCCTTCTTCGTCCTCCAGAAGTTGTTCGAGCACCTCATCAGCAGGAGCCGTGCCAGCGACGACAGCGAGGACTACATCCTCGTCAAGGGTGGCCTGTCCCTCTTCGCATCTCTCCATCCAGGGCCAGCCGCTGGTATCTCCTCCACCATCACCTGCCGCAAAGTTCACCACCTCCTGCACCTCTTCTACTTGTCAGCCATAGCTCCCACTCCCACCAACAAGTCCAGCATGCCTCGTCGTCGTCGTCGTCCGAGGAGGAGTCAGGACGACGACGACGACGACGCGGTACCCTGGGTGCGGTGCGCCAAAGAGCTGGAGCATGTCGGCGTGAGCTTCAAGGCCAAGAAACACAAGCAGCAGAAGTGGAACATATTCAAGACGACGACGACGACGACGCCTTTCTTCTTCCACGACGTCAGCTTCAGACACTGTTGCGGCGGAGTCCTGGAGATACCACCGCTGGAGCTGTACGATTACAGCGAGGCGCTGTTCAGGAACCTCATCGCGTTCGAGCAGACCTACCTGCACACGCGGGGCGTCGTCACCGCCTACGCCCTCTTCATGGACTGCCTCATCAAGACGCCGGAGGACGTGCGGCTCCTCCACAGCAGCGGGGTGCTGGTGAGCCGCATGAACGGCGACAGGGATGCCGCCGTCACGGGCTTCTTCAGCCGCGTCTGCGCTCAGGCGCACATCTTCCCGGACCAGAACTACCTCGACGACGTGATGAGGGACGTCGCCGTGTACCAGAGCACGAAGCGGCGGGAATGGCGAGCCGTGCTGGTTCGCGATTACTTCGTCAACCCCTGGGTCACCACGTCGCTCATCGCCGCATTCCTCGTGCTCCTCATGACCTTTCTGCAGACTTTCTTCACTGTCTACCCCTACTACAAGCCACATGAAAGCAATTAAATTGATTTCACGTGTGCGTCAAAATTATTAATTAATAATGTGCTGTAAGTAGTAACTTGTGCTACTGCATGCATGGAGAAAAATTTATTTGATGTAACTATCAGCGTGAAGATATATATATTTCTTGACGCAAAAGCACGCCAAATACTTGAACACGCCCTTCATGTGCCGTGAGCAGAGCCGACCCCGCGCTCTGCCCACGAAACCGGTCAGGCCGGTTTTAGAAACCAGCTAGGTAGGTTTTCACGGGCCCTTCGGCACCTGGTCGGAATCCTCCGGAAGGGACCCCGTCGGAAAGATCTCGACCTAGGGTTGTCCTGGGCTCGGTCAGGCCGGCCAGAACACCTTCAACTCGCCGTAGAGACGCGAAGAAGAGAGAATTAGGGTTAGGGTAAAAAGTAGACAAAGAAAAGTAATTTTGGTGTTTATTCGATTGGGGGTGCTTCAATCGGCCTTGAGGCTCTATATTTATAGGCCTGAGGTGGTCTTATCCCGAGGAAACATGATTTTGGAACTCAAAACGGACTCTACAAACGTTTCCCCCTCGGACTCTGTGAAACCGGCCTGACCGGTTTTGGTAACTTGGCACACGTCGGTTAATCCGATGTGTTTTTCATATAACGCGTCGGTGTATCTCTTTTCTACCTATTTTCTTGACCTATACACCGGTTAAACCGATGTACCACCTCCTTCAACGTCGGTTAAGTTTCCAAAGACATAAACTCCAAACACTCGACTCAATACCGGTTAAACCGACGGGATTTAAAAAACATTTGTCGGTTGATTCCATAAACCGGTCTGGCTGGTTTGAAAACCGGTCTGGCTGGTTTGAAAACCGGTCTGGCCAGTTTTAGCAGATGTTGAATCTTCTGATTGCCATATCTTCCACATTCGGACTCCAAATTAGACGATCCAGGTATCCAAATTGATCGTCTCGACGAGGGCTTCAATTTGGTAAGCTCAAAGTCACATTATAATCTCACCTTGACGCTTCTTTAGGCCTTTCTTTGTTCCTCTTATCAAATCATGCCCAAAGTGTCCGAACGTGATCCTAAGTCTTGTACCATGCAATCATATGTAGATCCTTGCAGAATAATGAGAATTGGCACAGAAGTGACTCGTTCGGCCTTATTCCCATTTATTCCAAAACATGTCAATTTTTGTCGTCAACATATGCCCCCTGTTTTTTGGTGAAGTTCCTGATCCAAAAACATACTCAGACCAAAATAGCGAGTAAGATTGACGGATTCGTCTACAACCTAGCCTATAAGCCGGAACCTCGGGTTCGGCTATGACTTGGAGTATACTTGGTGTTACTCCATTAACCAGGAAACGAAGTTACTACATCGGCTATGTGTCTTTTGAAGTCTGATGTTTGCCAACTTCATCATTGTCATGCAGAGAGCAACTAGCAAGAGGAAAATAGAAGATGTTATTGCTCGTACTCTCTGACTTGGGACAACTCCTTGTTTGTATCTTCTGCAATGTGAGTGGAAGGATAATTTTTGGAAGCCTCAACCATCTCTGTACTACCAAAATTAGTTAAACCAGATGTCGAGATCGGTTCAACCAAAATTGGTACCTGAACCTTGGGTTCGGCTATGACCTTTAGTTTCCACTCTTTTCTTGGAGAAATCATGGGCTTCACCTGATCGAGTGTCCCGTCGTTTTTCTTTCTTGATTCCTGCTCACATCTTTTCTTGGATAGTAGCCTTTGAAGCCTTCTCTTCTGAGTACGAGTCAAACCAGAGGGACACCACCTCGGTTGTTTGTATTTGCAATCTTCATGGCTAGGATCACCACCTTTTGCTGCAGGAACATATTGGGATGATAAAGAACCAATTTTCTCCTTGTTTTTGACGCGCCATACTTGTTTCGGAGAATAACTGGCTTTCTGGTGCAAAACCGGTTTGACCGGTTTTCGAAACCGGTCTGACCGGTTTGAGGTTTGTCTCAAACCTGGTGTCGCTCCACTTTGACCAGATGAGATTGAATCTCCTCGGTCATTAGGTGCATATGATGATGCTAAATTTTGATATGCCCCCCAATCTGAGTGGAATGCAGAAAAATACATAAAAGTATATTACACCCACATCCCATAGTAAGGATCCCAAACTGAGTATACAGAATATGTCGGAGCATGACACCAGTGCATCGAAACCTCGGAAGAAGTAGGAAAACCAGAAGTATTAGAATTACCTTGATATCTCGGATGATGAGCATAACATACACTGGTAGAAAAAGGGGCTTTTGTCCCGGTTGGGGAGAGCCTTTAGTGCCGGTTGTCCAACCGGGACTACACAATCGAGACTAAAGGTCCCCACCCTTTAGACCCGGGACTAACACTAGTACAAAACAGGGCTTTGGTCCAGGCCAGATCAGAGCATTAGTCCCGGTTCTGTTACGAACCGGGACTAATGGGTGCATCAGTCCCGGTTCGAGCGGCGCAGGCATCAGTCCCGGTTCGAACGGGACCTTTAGTCCCGGTTGGAGAGACGAACCGGGACTAAAGGGTTTGTGACCGGCTTCGAACGGTGCCAGCCCCTTTAGTCCCGGTTGGTATCTCCAACCGGGACTAAAGGCCCCCCCTTTAGTCCCGGTTGGAGATACCAAACGGGACTGGAAAAAAAAATTAAATTTTTTTTTCAAAACTTTTTTTTTTCAAATTTTTTCCCCAGCCCTTTAGTCCCAGTTGGTGTCCTCAACCGGGACTAAAGGTCTATCTTTAGTCCCGGTTGGAGATACCAACCGGGACTAAAGGGGGGGCCCCAGTGAGCCCCTAAATCATAGAAAAATCATAACTAAATCATTCTAATTCAGAAAAATACAAATAATATATCAAAATTTGCAGAAAAAAAAAGATCTATCCGAAGAAATGCCTTGTTTTGCGTTTCGTGAATTTTCAAAATCACAAAATTCCAAAGGGAAAATAGAGTTTTTGGACGTTTTAGACGTTTTAGGGTTTAGGCTAGGGTTTAGATTTCCAAGTTTAGGGTTAGGTTTTAGGGTTTGAACCTTTAGTTTTACTGTTTATAATAGAGTTTCGGACGTTTTAAGTCCCGGTTTTAGGGTTTTCGGTCGTTTTAAGTCCCGGGTTTAGTGCTTTTCAATTTCAGGCTAATTTAGCTCAAAAAATCATTAAATCCATGAAAAAATAGCAAATGAAGTCAAAAAGGGTTGAAATTTAAGGATGTGGCTTTGAACGGTTCATATTGAACACACAAAAATTCTGGAGCTGAAATAAGATTAAAAAAATGAAATGTCTTTATAACAGCTGAATTTTCGTCTGAAACCCTGTTACTTCGAAAGAGATTGTTCATTTTGTACACGAAGTGCATCCAGTTTTTGCCGTAACCCTCTCAACTTTTTAGCACATGCTATGTGGGTGAAATGATGATACCATGCCAACTTTCAACCTTTTTAGAGTTCATTTGTAGTGCTTTTCAATTTCAGGGTCATTTAGCTCAAAAAATCAGTAAATGCATGAAAAATAGCAAATGAAGTCAGAAAGGGTTGAAAATTGATGGCGTGGCTTCGAATGGTGCATACTGAACACACAAAAAGTCTGGAGTTGAATTAAGTTTAAAAAAATGAAATGCCTTTGTAACAGACGAGTTTTCGTCTGAAACCCTGATACTTCGAAAGAGATTGTCCATTTTGTACACGAAGTGCATCCAGTTTTTGCCGTAACGCTCTCAACTTTTTAGCACATGCTATGTGGGTGAAATGATGATACCATGCCAACTTTCAACCTTTTTAGAGTTCATTTGTAGTGCTTTTCAATTTCAGGGTCATTTAGCTCAAAAAATCAGTAAATGCATGAAAAATAGCAAATGAAGTCAGAAGGGGTTGAAAATTGATGGCGTTGCTTCGAATGGTGCATACTGAACACACAAAAAGTCTGGAGTTGAATTAAGTTTAAAAAAATGAAATGCCTTTGTAACAGACGAGTTTTCGTCTGAAACCCTGATACTTCGAAAGAGATTGTCCATTTTGTACACGAAGTGCATCCAGTTTTTGCCGTAACCCTCTCAACTTTTTAGCACATGCTATGTGGGTGAAATGATGATACCATGCCAACTTTCAACCTTTTTAGAGTTCATTTGTAGTGCTTTTCAATTTCAGGGTCATTTAGCTCAAAAAATCAGTAAATGCATGAAAAATAGCAAATGAAGTCAGAAAGGGTTGAAAATTGATTGCGTTGCTTCGAATGGTGCATAATGAACACACAAAAAGTCTGGAGTTGAAATAAGTTTAGAAAAATGAAATGCCTTTGTAATAGACGAGTTTTCGTCTGAAACCCTGATACTTCGAAAGAGATTGTCCATTTTGTACACGAAGTGCATCCAGTTTTTGCTGTAACCCTCTCAACTTTTTATCACATGCTATGTGGGTGAAATGATGATACCATGCCAACTTTCAACCTTTTTAGAGTTCATTTGTAGTGCTTTTCAATTTCAGGGTCATTTAGCTCAAAAAAAATCAGTAAATGCATGAAAAATAGAAAATGAAGTCAGAAAGGGTTGAAAATTGATGGCGTGGCTTCGAATGGTGCATACTGAACACACAAAAAGTCTGGAGTTGAAATAAGTTTAGAAAAATGAAATGCCTTTGTAACAGACGAGTTTTTGTCTGAAACCCTGATACTTCGAAGCCGACGGCCGCATACCTTTCTGACATGGTTAACCTTAGTTGTGACTCTGGCTGGGACGGTGCTAGCAGATGTGTAGTCGACGGTATGATTGGATGGACACCAACCCGGACTAAAGGGGTTCTGAAATTTTCAAACTCTACCCCCCCCCCCCCCCCCATGGACCGCCTTTTTTAGTTTTGTAGAAAATAAACAAAAATGATAAAATCTTCAAAAAATAAAATCCTTTGAGATGTAGTTAGGTTTTAGTGTCTAGTTGGTATAGAAATTTTGAAATATGAATTTTGACCTTTTTTGCAAAAAAACGAAAAAAAATGTAAAACGGCCATAACTTTTGCATACGACGTCGAAAAAAAAGTTTAATATATCAAAAAAAACTAGAGAAAAATTGGGACTTGATTTCACCAGGGTTTACCCGGTGAAGTTTTCTCAGATTCTGAAAAGCAATTTTTTTAAAAAAAAATTAATTTTATTTAAAAATAAATAAATGATGTCAGCCTTCTACCTGGACTTGCAAAATCGGAGGAGTCCCCGTCGCCCCCCAAAGTCGCACGCCCTGCTCCACGCCTCCCATCCGTCGGAGCCGTTCGCGAGTCGACGTGTGGCAGCAGGTCCCACGTCGTGGAAGAGCTCGTAGGGCAGGATGAGCACTTGCAGCCATGGCCACAGGAGGCCGAGCTCGAGGCGACGAGGACAGCAGCGGCGCCATGGCTTTTTGGGAAGGGAGGAGGGGGAGGCCGACGAGCTTCGGGTGTCGATCTGCACGGGCACCGGCGTTGAGGAGGAGACCGAGCTCCGGCTGCCAATCTACACGGGCGCGGGCGTTGAGGAAGAGAAGGAGGTCGAGCTCCGACGGCGGATCTGCACGGGGGCCGGCGTTGAGGAGGAGAAGGAGGCCGAATTCCGGCGGCAGATTTACACGGGGGCCGGCCAGCCGGCGAGTGGAAGAGGTGGCGTGAGCGAGAGGCGGCGCGAGCGAGAGTGGATATGCACCCGGTACCCTGCGGGCTGCTGGAAACCCTCACCCCTCATCGTGTGGGACCCACGCCTGGGGCCGTGTAAATTGGGTAAGGGAGCCCGCGGGGTGCTGGAGTTAGCTTTGCACTCGATGAATTTAATTTGTCAGGAATGCACGTGAGACATTGTATTTTAGCCCATTGGAATTTTCGTAACACTCGATCAATAATGGCCAAAAGCCTTTTAGCCCATTGAGACATTGTCTCTTTTAAAGAGGAGAGTACGTAGAGATACTAGCCGTGCATGAGTCTCTCTCTTCTTCGTCACGACGCATGAAAGCATGCATGGGTTTACCCGGTGAAGTTTTCTCAGATTCTCAAAATTCCGAAAGTAAAAAAAGTTATTTCAAATCAATTTTTTTTTTAAATTTTAAAAATTAATTTTATTTAAAAATAAATAAATGATGTCATATTTGGATTCCTCACATTTTTCTGATAATAATGGATATATTATTTGTCAAATTTCGATTTACTGATTTAAAGATATTAATTATGTCATATTAAATGAATAAATGGCAAAAAAATGAATAAAATAATATTATTACTTATTTTATTTTCATTGAAATTCAATATTATAAGTACTTATTTTGTTTATTTTAATAATTGTTTAGAATTCAAAAAATTAAATCATGTGACATCAAGACCTAAGGGTTAATAGGATTGATAGCTTACTATTTTCAGGAAAACAACAAGTGCAGACTTGGAAACTAGGGTCGATAGAACCAGGAAGTTAAGCGTGCTGGGGCTGGAGCAGTGAGAGGATGGGTGACCGGCCGGCAAGTTAAGCGTGCTGGGGCTGGAGCAGTGAGAGGATGGGTGACCAGCCGGGAAGTTAAGCGTGCTGGGGCTGGAGCAGTGAGAGGATGGGTGACCGGCCGGGAAGTTAGACGATTTGAAATGAGTGCTCCACGCTGGGATTGATGCTCTTATCTGGCCTGGACCAAAGCCCTGTTTTCTACTAGTGGGACTAAAGTGAAGACTTTCTCTCCACAACTATTCTGATGATGGCTTTGATCTAGAATATCACTGCAGTTACATGTCAAGAAATGAAATGGCTTTGGAACATATGAGTTTTCGTCTGAAACCGTGATACTTCGAAAGAGATTGTCCATTTTGTACACGAAGTGCATCCAGTTTTTGCCGTAACCCTCTCAACTTTTTAGCACATGCTATGTGGGTGAAATGATGATACCATGCCAACTTTCAACCTTTTCAGAGTTCATTTGTACTGCTTTTCAATTTCAGGGTCATTTAGCTAAAATAAATCAGTAAATGCATGAAAAATAGCAAATTAAGTCAGAAAGGGTTGAAAATTGATGATGTGGCTTCGAATGGAGCATGTTGAACGCACAAAAAGTCTGGAGTTGAAATAGTTGTGCTCACCTTCAGTTTAGTTGTTTTTCTTTTCAGTTATGTGGGTAGTACTATATTCAGTGTTCAGTATTTCCTTAGTCTTTTATGTCAGTCATCTTGTTATGTCATCTTGAAGTTACCCACCCATTACCACTGAAGTTACCCACCCATGTCAGTGAAGTTACCCACCCATTACCACTGAAGTTCAAATCTCATTTGAATTTAATTCAAATGCCTGTCATTTTTCGTTTCTCCCCTAATTCTCAAACTTGGCATGGTGATGTAATGTTCAATTCCATGTGGTGATAAAATATCAAGTCCATTTTTGGACTCCATTTGAATGCAATTTGAATTTCTCCTTTGTGGTTAAAGAAGGCATTCAATGAATTTTCCATGCAAGTGGGGTTGTCCCCTAATTCTAAATCTTGGCACAATGCTTTCTTTTGGCCTTCCCTTGATTTCCATGAATTTACATTTGAACTTCAGTTCCTGGAAAATTCAAGTGTAGTTCAAAT
The DNA here is from genome assembly GCA_039707655.1 of Elymus sibiricus. Lineage (NCBI taxonomy): Eukaryota > Viridiplantae > Streptophyta > Magnoliopsida > Poales > Poaceae > Elymus > Elymus sibiricus. Next base: position 514,461,183 of record CM077666.1, read on the forward strand.
CTCATTTGAATTTAATTCAAATGCCTGTCATTTTTCCTTTCTCCCCTAATTCTCAAACTTGGCATGGTGATGTAATGTTCAATTCCGTGTGGTGATAAAATGTCAAATCCATTTTTGGACTCCATTTGAATGGAATTTGAATTTCTCCTTTGTGGTTAAAGAAGGCATTCAATGAATTTTCCATGCAAGTGGGGTTGTCCCCTAATTCTAAATCTTGGCAACTAAAAAATAAAACTTATGCAACTAAAATTTTATAAAAATTTTGCAACTAAAATTATATAACTAAAAATAACATATGCAAAAAATAACATTAAAAATTTAAAAACATAACATATGCAAAAAATAAAAATAAAATAAAAACATATGCAAAAAAAAAGGCCCACCTACTAGCTACCTTGGCCTGCATACGACTAGAAACCCTACAAATGGGCCAGGATGCAGGCCCGCAGTGCTAGCAGGCCCAGCAGGGCGTGAGATAGGTATGTACTGCCCACATTAGAGAGGAGCTCGAGAGGGTAGTGGCAGCAGCGCTTATAAACCACTCCGAGCCCCTCTCAACTAGCGAGGTGGGACTAAACTTTTGGTCGCGGCAGCACAACGCATTGGTCCCGGTTGGTGGCACGAACCGGGAGGAAAGGCCCCCCTTTCCTCCCGGTTCGTGCCACCAACCGGGACCAATGGTCTGGGCTTCCCGCCCTTTCGCCTGGCGAAATACACCTTTGGTCCCGGTTGGTGGCACGAACCGGGACGAAAGGGGGGCCTTTCCTCCCGGTTCGTGCCACCAACCGGGACCAATGCTCTGTGTATATAAGCAGCACTTACAAAATTTCCATTCAGTTTTCTTTGATCTCCTCCTCTCCCCCGACGGCGCCGATGACCACCTCGACGCCGCCAGGCTGCCGGACCGCGCCGTCGCCTCCCCGAGCCTTGCCCCGACGCCCTCGCCGACCCCTTGCCCCGACGCCCTCGCCGACGCGCCGGACCTCCTCGCGCGCCCTCCTCCCCGTCGCCGCGTGCCCCCTCGAGCCGCCGTCCTCGTCGCCGGCCCCCACCCATCGCCTCTGCCCCACGCCGCTGCCCCTGTTCGCCGCCGCCTCTGCCCCACACTCATCGTAAGATGCTCTCCCTCCCTCCTCTCTCCTTCCTCCTCCTCCCCCACCTCCCTCCTTCCTCCTCCCCGCCACTGTTTTTCCCCTTCTGTGACTAGCTAGGGTTCTTGAACTCACTGTTAATTTTAGTGTAATTTATCCAATTTTAGTGTTGAATGTAGTGTAATGTTAGTGCTGTGTAGTAATTTAGTGTAATAAAATGCATTTTTTACTGTTAATTTTACTGTAATTTGTCCTATTTTAGTGTAATTTGTCCAATTGTAGCTAGGGGTGAGAAAATTGCCTTTTTAAAAGTTGTTGAATGTGCATTTTAGAATGTAATAAAAACCCTAACTTGCATTTTAAAGGGAAGATAACCAATTAATTTTAGTAATTTTAGTGCTGTGTAAATTCTAGTGTTGTGTTTTAACTTCACTAATTTTTGTAATTTATATAGATATAGCAATGCATTTTCATTCATGTTTAATTATTAAAAATATAATTTATATGGATATAGCTACTGTTCTTATACCTAGCTATATTGTGTATAGGTAATTTTACAAGCTCCAAACTGGTATAATTCTTATTATAGCTACTACTTCGAGTTGCATGATATGGTACAATATATAGGATAGAACATTTAAAAACATGCTTCTTTTACTGAACCTGTAGGGAATTCCCGAATTTCATATATTTTTTATGTACAGAAAAAGGCAAAAAAATAACAATAAAGTTAGTAAGGAACATTCTAATTAATCCTTTTTGGTTCAGCTTCACCTAAGAGCTTAAAGTGGCATGACGGGCAGCAAACTAAAACCTAGTTCGCGTACTTTTTCCTCCTGAATAATGCATTGAACCAACTCTGAATATTTATGTGCATATCAAGCACAGAATAACATGTATATTTCTTGTTATATGGAGAAGTATTGGTAGCTTGACATTAAAAAAATTAACACGAAAATGCTAGTAACCAGAAACATCACAATGTAGTAGCTACAGTTACCTGGGTAACTTTCATGTGTTCGGGTGGGTAACTTTCTTGTGTTCGGGTGGGTAACTTTCTTGTGTTCGTGTGGGTAACTTTCAGGTGTTCGGGTGGGTTACTTTCAGGCCTATTGGCTGATTCGGACATGCTTTTCTTCTTGTGCGCTCTCGCCCGTGGGCAGGGACGAACCCTAAACATTCCTCTGCAATAAAGCTTTCAGATCTGAGTGACATATACACACTTTTCATCCTTTTAAACTTTAATGTTCAGTCCCTCAATTGTTTTTTAAAATCAGCAGTAGGTGACCTTATTGGTTGCCACTGCCATCCTATTCTGGATAAGTAATGTGTAGAAATAAGATATATGGTTCATAGATGGACATTTTTATTGTCATAACCATGAGCTGATGGTTTAACTTATTAATCTTTTAGCTAGCTCTTAGTTGCTGTGCTTGTTTATGTGCCCACTGAGATCTATTAACTCTGCTGTGGTTTCTTAGTGATCCAATCCATGATCACTGCTGCTTTTCTCAGTGTAGGTGCTAATTCAACATAGCTCTATTAGTTGCCAGGATTTTTAAGTTGTTAACCATATGATGTTAAAAACTATCAAACAACTTCTGTTTGACAAGTGCTGGATTTATATGCTTTACTTCTTTTGGAAATGAGATCCTGTATGATCTGGCTCAAGTTTGAGCTTATACCTCACTCCAGCTCCTGGAAAGATTGATTGTTGAGCTTGATCAGTTGCTACTTTTGATGAACTCCTCCTCCTCAAGCCTGTCCTTCTCCTCCTAACTCCAGCTAGCTCACCATGATCTTGCTGCTTCACTTTGATTGGCTTTGTGATGCTGTGGTTGTTTTCTCTAGTGGACTTACTGATGATTACTCACTGGTTTGATGAAATGAGTTCTTGGTGTTCTTGGCTGTCGATGGATGTGAGATGTGGTGCTGTCCAAACAGTGCCTCAGTCGGCAAAACCTCTTCTTTTATACCCCATGAAATTTCATGTGGAGATGAGATGAGATGTATGGTGCTCTATTTTTTTAGATGAATAGATAGATAGATAATGTTCATGTGGAGATGAGATGAGATGTATGGTGCTCTGTTTTTTTAGATAATGTTCATGTGGAGATGAGATGTATGAGATGTATGAGATGTTTTGTGGAGATGAGATGAGATGTTGTCATGTGGAATTTTTTTTTGTTCATAGAAATTAGTGTGAATTTTTTGTTCATGATGATCTTGCTAAAACTCATATTAAGTTTGTTCGATGAATGTTTTATGTTAAAACTCATATTAAGTTTGTTCGATGAATGTTTTCTGCTAAAACTCATAGGAACAAGGGGGGATTCGACCTCCTAGAGTTCAACTCCCGCTCTCAACCCATGAACAATATGAGTCCGAAGCTTCTTTCGTAACTCCCATAATTTCTTCGTAGTGGTTCCGTTCCATGCCTCATTTCATAGGGAAGCCCAAAGTGGCTCTATTTCATTCTATTTCACTTCCTAGCACTTCCTATCATTTAATATCCACCCCTTTGGTCTTATTGACATAAGAGATGTCATTTCTAGTCTATCTCTTTCTTTTATAGTCTATCTCTTTCTATATATGGAAAGTCAAGAAATTCTCATCGAAACATCGAGAAATTGTGCATATAGAAAATAGAAAACTCTAAAGAAAGAAAAAAAGGAGACCCATGCCATGATTTTAAAATCTTTTATATTTAGTAGTCTAAGTTTCTCGATGAGGATAGTTAAAAGACTCATATATTCAAAATTTACTCCCGGTCCGCTCGCCCGACCAACTCTCGAGGCCACCCAAACCCTAGAAGAAAGAGCGTTATCGATCTACCCCCTCTCGCCCCTACCCGTAATTGTTATGTATAATACTATATATTGGCGTCTAATTCACCGGTCTTACCTCAGTGAACCGAAGGGACTTTATTTATTCGGTAGGCGGCCGACATAGGTCAATGTGGTAGAATGGATAGTTCGATCTCCTGCATAGCGATTACTTTTTGTAAAGTGTCCTCTCCTGAAAGTATAACCCCAAAAACTTCGACATGAGGGGGGACGTCGGACTTTGCATGATGTTTGCGACTAATCCATTGCCCATATATGCATATGATTCCTTGTTGTGATTAGCTAGGTCTATGTTTGCCACTAATCCATCTCTCATGGTTGTATATTGCCATGTTGTAATATTTGCAGAAACTATGGACAGAGACTTAGAAAAAGAAGAGTTGTTGGGGGATATAATCCGCGACGGAGGTGATGATATCACCTTGTCGTTTCTCAACGACACCGATGGTCAGGAAAGAGAGGATGACGGCTCCGGTGATCCAATGGAGGAGGAAGGAGATCATGACGGCTCCGGTGACCGAACGGAGGAGGGAGCCTTAACTGTTGCAAAGTCCGGCGAGGTATATATACATATATTAATTAAGCCTCTGCTGACTTGATGCATTAATTGTTTTGTATGTACATATATTAACGATTCTTTCTTCTTTTAATTAGCCCTCCGGATCGAGCCAAACTTCCGTAAGGAGACGAGGCCCGAAGAAAAGGTTGCGCCAAGATGAAAGGTTCACGATCGAAGAAGTCGGTCGAGATGGCCAACCGATTGCTCCCAAGCGGAGCAGGGACACATTTATACATCAGTGCGGAGTGGTTGTTAGGGACATCGTCCCGATCAGCATCCAAGAATGGAATAAGTAGAAGGACCCTGAAGTTTCTTATGTCCAGGATAGACAGAAAGATGATCTTTGGACCTCGCTGATGACGAATTTCAGCCTACCGCCAGAGGCGGATCAAAATAAGGTTAAGGCGTTTGCTCTTAAGAAGATGGCAGAACTATTCAAGAACTGGAAGAAAGATTTGAACAAAAAGTTTGTCAAGAAAGACAAGACTCTAGAATTCATCGGTCCATATGAGAAGATAAAAGATCACTGGCCCGCATTTGTGGCCTACAAGAAATCGGACAAGGGCAAGCAAAGGTCAGCGACAAATAAGCTAAATGCTGCAAAGAAGAAGTATCACCATGTTACGGGGTCAGGTGGCTACAGCAAAGCCCGGCCTACGTGGGACAAAGCTGAGCAAGACCTGCTTGCTAAAGGGGTCCAACCTCAGACATTGCCCTGGCCAGATCGATCAAGGACTTGGTTCTTCGGGGTTGGGGGAACTTTGGACCCAGACACAGGGAAGTGTGTTTGGACGAAAGCTCAACTTGCAACACCCATGAAGAAGCTTCAGGAAGCAATCCAGGCAGCGCAGGAAGGGATGTTTCATCCCGACAGAGAGAAGGACGAGCTGACAGAGGCCCTCGGGAATGCTGAACACCCTGGACGAACACGAGGCACATCAGGCTCCGTTCTGTGGGTGCATGGGTTTCCCAAAAGCGGTGGTTATAGAAGCTGAGAGAGAAAGAAGAAAGAGGAAGCAAGCGAAATGCAGAAGCTCAGTGCAAGATTAGCGAAACTAGAGGAACTTGAGAGCCAACGAGCTACCGCCCAACCATCTCTGCGGCACGAAGATCCTTCCTTCGACACTGCCCCAGAAGCTACCCCTACCCCACCATCTCAGCGGAGAAGCAGCGTGGCTTCCACGGAGCTCGTTCAGCCTGATTTCACGGCTCCTCGCTACCCCGTGGATAGTATCACGGAGGCTGAACATTGTGTGCTAATGGCGAAATGCCAGAACCTGACCTTGAAGGCGGCGGTCGGCTCTGTTTTACCTCCTCGAGCTGAGGGAACTTTCCATTGCCGTCCGATTCCACAAGGCTATGCTACTGTCAGGGTGGATGAAATAATGGAGGGATTTGAGGGGCTGGAGCTTGACTACCCTACAGGTGAAGGGGATAATCTTCTGGAAAATGCCTTAAGGAGTACCTGTCTATGGAGAAAGGAGAACATCAAGCTTCCAAACTGGACGCCGCCTCAGCAGATGCAGCCGGATGATGAGGCCCCTCAGCAGACTCCTCTTCCGCCTCAGTTGTCTCTGGCGCGTCAGCGGACTCCGCCTCCTCCAGCGCGTTAGCGGACTCCGCCTCCTCCTTCGCCTCCTCCAGCGCGTCTGCGGACTCCGCCTCCTCCCTCGCCTCCTCCAGTGCGTCAGCGGACTCCGCCTCCTCCTTCGCCTCCTCCAGTGCGTCAGCGGACTCCGCCTCCTCCTCCGCCTCCTCCAGCGCATTAGCGGACTCCGCCTCCTCCTCCGCCTCCTCCGACGCGTCAGCAGACTCCGCCGCCTCAGCAACAGCGGAAGAGAGCCGCCGCCGCTCCGGCGGCTAGCAGTACAAAAGGCGGGAAGAAATTCAAATTTGGTCCAAGCCTCAAGGTTCCTCCAAAGTTAACATATGAGAGGACTGACAAGGAAACCGATGACATCATGGGAGCCGAATTGCAGGCCCATTTTGAACGGAAACGTCCACCTCCGAAGGAAACAATAGATCCGGTGAAAGCGAAGCGCACTCTGCATGCCCTTAAGCGACCACCACCGCCTCCACCGCAATCCAACTATGACCGTTGTATTGAAAAGACATATCATGAAGTGCGGCAGTCGGGAAGTACTGCCAGTGCTTCAAGAGGAAGAAGTGGGAAAACAATTGCCCAGCTCGGCGAACAGGAGAAGCAATCGTGCCCCCCGCTCAAGGTGTCTAGCGATATCGCTAATCATCCGGGGCTACTGCCCGGTACCAATCTTGGTGATTATGTGGGCGATGATGTACAGTTTGAAACGGCTGAGGTAGTAGAGATCTTTAGATATGAGCACGGGAAGCCTCTCGTCAAACCTGATCATCCTCATCTAACAACGATGATGCGAAGATTGCATGAGTGGTACTTGGAAAGCTGCAGGAAGAATGGGGCCGATAGTTTGATGGTGACAATTAAAGATGAGCATGACCTCATTGGAGTCGACCTGATGCCTGTTGAATTTGAGGAGTTATTTCAGTTATTCAATCAAGAGGCCCTCGACAAACAACTCATGACTTGCTACTGTCTGTAAGTATTACTTCTGTAATTAAGTCTCTAGCTCAGCTCGTTCATTGCATGTATATATAATTATCCTCACTATATTATGCAGATTGAAGATCGTCGAATGCCCAAAAAGACAAATCTATGACATTGGGTTCATTAGCCCAAATACCGTAAATGAATGGGCGGTACAAAACAGAGTTAAAGATACCGAGGAAAACTTGCTAAAAGCGTTCCTTCGACATCAAAACAAAAGGGAAATACTCTTTCCTTACAACTTCAAGTGAGTGTTACTGTCTTGTGAATATTCGGTTTTGCTTAATCGAGGTTAAGTACTGTAATTGATGAGTTATGCGTGCGCAGGTTCCACTTTATTCTGCTATCCATTAAGCTTGACGGGGGAGTAGTAACTGCCTTAGACTCGAGACGTAAAGATCCCAAGGATTATGCGGACATGATTGCAATGCTCCAGAAGTAAGTTCAATCAATACCGGGACCATATCAGCAACTTTCGTTCATTTCCTGATATCAAGTAATCATTTTCTTTGCCTGGCAGGGTTTGGAAACAGTTCACCGGAAAGGTTCCGGGTCTGAATAAGAACGAGCTGCGATTTACACACCCCAAAGTAAGTAGTACTAGCTAGTTCCGCGCATCTCTCATTGATTCTAGTTTCATCAATACCATTATCATGCTTGATTATCAGTTTGATTGAACTCTATTCTCGTCAAGTGCTTGTGGCAGGCACCCGGGAATAATTTATGTGGATACTACGTTTGCGAGTTCATTCGCGGCTATACCACTGAGTGGGGCTTCTTGTGTGACAAACAATTTGAAGTACGTAAACAATATTCACAATTTTATTTTATTACCATCAATTGTGTTGAGTTTCATTCATATATATATATATATATATATATATATATATATATATTGACCCCCTTCTTTAAATTAGATCTGGCGGAAGCGGACGAACTCCTACCACATGATCGCATACAAGCAATTCAAGAGGAATTGGCGGGATTCTTTATTGACCACGTCATACATGAAAAGGGAGAATGCCATACGGAAATTCAATGGCAGTTTGGCGCTTGATGATGTCAGGGATGTTATATTGTATATATGTAGTAGCGTCGGATAGATATATGAAAACTTGTTGTTCGACCAAGCACGGAGAAAGAGAGGTCACTTCTCTCTATATATGTTCATGACGATCTTGTGTAATTAATGGTTTCCTTCATTTGCTTACTAGCTAGCGTCGAGTTCTCTCTATATGTAGTAGCTAGCGTCGACCAAGCACGGAGAAAGAGAGGTCACTTCTCTCTATTAGCTAGCTAACACAATATGAAACCCCTAAACCCTCCAAAACCCCTAAACCCTGCGCTTTCAAAAAAAAAAAAAAACCAGCGCCTGCGAGCTGCTGACGCGTGGCTGCCATTTAGTCCCGGTTGGTATTACCAACCGGGACTAAAGGTCCTCCTGCCTAGGCGCCCCACAGCGGCCACGTGGAGCTCCTTTGGTCCCGGTTCGTAGACCAACCGGGACTAAAGGTTTGGGGTATTAGTCCCGTTTGTTTTGTCCCGGTTCCAGAACCGGGACTAAAGGCCCTCTGGAACCGGGACAGATGCCCTGTTTTCTACTAGTGAGAACCGGGACAGGAAGAGCCAGAAGAAGAAGAGGTTACTGCTACGGATGACCTGTCAATGCTTGACCGGTTACAGAAAGGCCTTCCAAATGTTGATGCTGCTGAACCCGATGAGCACGTCATTTACGACGACACGCGTGATAGTGATGATGATGCTTCAATTGATCCCGGAGAAGAGACAGACGATCCCGACTATGATTAGTTGTATGCATCCGAACTTTAATTAAATATATATTCTCATTGTAGTAATTACTTTTGTAGTATTATTTCTATTATTGCCCTATTTTTTCTCATTATACTAATTTCATTTACTCTACTCTTTCTCAGGGCAGGTCGTGATAGATGGCGGGCAAGTTCCAGGAGGACGAGACCTCCGCGGGTGGTTCTTCGTCGGCGCCACGTGGGAGAGGCCGGGGTACTTCGATCCCACCTCGGGCTCTACGGAGGTCTTTGCTGCAGAGTATGTCCTCGGCGGGGACTTCTGATGCGCCGGTGCCCAGGGGGAGAGGTCGGGGGAAGAAGGCCGGGAGAGGAGGCAGAGCAGGTGGTGGCCGCGGGAGAGGGAGGCAGACTGCTGCGCCTTCCTCGCCGCCACCCCCGGCAGATTCATCCGAGCACAGGGTGGATGCCTCCTCGGAGGCTACGGAGACTCCGGTCCACCAGCCTCCTCCGGTGGTGGAGGAGGAGATTACGTCCGAGCATGCGGCCTGGAGTCCCTGGCCGAAGGCACCTGAGGGGGAGGATGGTGGCGAGGAGCGCTGGGGGGACGAGGATGCTGATGAGGCGGGGGATGTGCAGGCTGAGGGGGGTGAGTGGACCTCGTCTTCCACCGTGTACCAGCGTGGGGGTACACGGCTCCCGACCGAGCCGGTGACTCCCGCCCATAAGGCGTTGATTACGCCTGATGGAGAGTCGTAAGTGCACTTACTCTTTCTGTACCTTCTATAATTATGCTTTATGCATATATCTAATGGCTTTGCCTTTTTATATTGTAGGGGTTGGACATACGCCAATGGTGTCCGCAATCCCAACGGCATCCTTGGTGTGCTGATCAGGCAGAATTTTGCGGGGCTGGTTCAGTTACCCGTTGAGAATAGTGTTCCGGAGCCAGGACTCCATTGGGAGCACTGTGTGGCTGCCCAAGCCCCGGCAAATACGACCATCAACGGGGTCGAATGCCACACCAGAGCCGACATGGTGTTGAACGGCTTTTGGGTAATTTCTCTTTTACACAATAAAAACTTAACAATAGCTAGTTAGTGCACTCATCGGTGTTGTCTCGTGCAATTGTAGGTCTACTACAAGGTGTCGGAGTCCATGGAGGACCAGGCGGCAAAGGTTCTTGACTTCAAGTGCAAGCGCCTATTGCAGAACGTAAGGCACGAGATGCGAGTGCAGTGCATCCGTGACTACTACGCCAAGCGTGGCCTTAAGCGGAGCAAGGCGGAGTGTTGGGTCAAGTTTCTGAGGAGGGAGCAGTACATGATGGTAACCCCTTCTTAAGTCTTCTAGTTTCCTTGATTTGATTCCTAGCTAGGCCTATAACGCTTAATTTTCATGTTTACTAACTTAGGCGCCCCCGAGATGGTGTGCGGATAAGATGGATGTTTGGGAGGTCATTGTGGACCAGTGGTGCTCAGATGCCTAGTTGGCCATCCACAACAATGCCAAGGACCGGCGTGCCCAAATGGTTGGTGTGCCACACCATCAAGGCAGCCGCAACTTAGCTGGTTACAGGCAAAAATGGGTATGTGGTTTGCTTCTTTTTTCATGCAATTTCTTCTTTATGCCAGTTTGAGCCGTTTACTAATATTGTGCTTTGCTTTGTCTTTTAGGCGGAACATAATAAAACAGATGTGCTTGGGGTGTTCGACAATTATGGCCTGGCCCATACAAAGTCGTACAAAAAGGCCAAGGCACTCTCAGAGTCGGATCTCGCCACTCCTTCGACTTTCACCAACGTTGCCGCCTACGATAAGCTCAAGGCTTATAGCGAGGTGGCGAAGGAGAAGCACGGGGAGGATTATGACCCGAGGGGGAAGCCTATTGACCCGGAGCTGGTGATGATATCTGGTGGCGGGAGGCGCCATGGCGCCATGGCCATTGGGGATAGGTTAATTCGATGCCCTCTGACTCTCCCTCAGATCAAGGTGCGCCAAACGAGCTCCGCTCCTGCTGTAAGGACTCGTGCGCGGCCAGTCGATCTCGCCATCGAGGTAAGCCATAAGGACTCTTACATTGTTGTGTTCTTGGATCGATGATTACATTGCTAACTAGGAGTGGGGTTGCAGGCTGCTCTTGAGAAAGAGCGACAGAAAACCCAGGAGCTACTGGCGGAGAGGGAGTGGTTGGCGGAGGAGAGGACGGAGAAGGCATTGGAGGAGGCTGAGGCACGACACGATGCGTCCAACAGTGCCTTGTACGAGCTCTTCGTGGTAAGTCACTTGTGCATATTTAGCCAAAGCATGCATGTAATGTTTGTTTCATTACTAACTAATATGATTGACTCGTCTAAAACAAATGTGCAGACTATGTGCGAGAAGATAGGTCAGGTCGCTCCGCCGATGCCGGTCATTACTCCTGTGGGGACGGTGAGTTTCCTTTCAATGATCATCAATACCATTGAGTGTCGTCGTGCTAACCACACATTGCAATTGATCTTTTCGTGCAGCATAACTCCCGTGCTGCATCGCATGACCCTTCTCCTGGGTCAACCTCGGCCAACCCTGATGGTTCTCAGCCACCTCAGCCCTGAGGTCCACTCCGGTAAGTTTTTTCTTGTATTTTGCTTCATAAATGCTTAGTTAGGTTGAAAATGCATAGTTAGCTTCATAAATCCTATAGTTATCCAAAAAATGCCATACTTAGCTTATTTTGCTCATAAATGACATAATTAGCTTAGTTAGTTCAAAAATGACATAGTTAGCTTAATTGGCTCAAATATGACATAGTTAGCTCAAAAAATGACATTGTTAGCTTAATTTGCTAAAAAATGATATAATTAGCTTACTTAGCCCAAAAATGACATATATTTAGCTAATTTTTCTCAAAGAATGATAAAATGACATATAGTTAGCTTAATTTGCTAAAAAATGATAAAAATCCATTACTTAGCTCAAAAATGAGCAAATTAGCTTAAAAATGACATATACTTAGCTTAGTTTCCTAAAAAAAAGGCATAATTAGTTAAGTTAGCTAAAAAATGGCATAATTAGCTTAACTAGCTCAAAAATGACATGTACTTACCTTAGTTTCCAAAAAAAGGCATAATTAGCTAAGTTAGCTCAAAAATGGCATAGTTAGCTTAATTTGCTCAAAAATGGCATAATTAGCTAAGTTTCCTAAAAAATGGCATAGTTAGCTTAATTTGCTCAAAAATGGCATAGTTAGCTAAGTTAGCTCAAAAAGAAGAGAAGAAGAAAGAAGAAGAAGAAGAAGAAGAAGAAGAAGAAGAAGAAGAAGAAAGAAGAGAAGAAGAAGATTTGAAAGAAGAAGAAGAAGAAGAAAGAAGAGAAGAAGAGAAAGAAGAGAAGAAGAAGAGAAGAAGAAGAAGAAGAAGAAAGAAGAGAAGAAGAGAAAGAAGAGAAGAAGAAGAGAAGAAGAAGAGAAGAAGAAGAAGATTTCTTCTTCTTCTTCTTCTTTTCTTCTTCTTCTTCTTTCTTTTTCTCTTATTACTTATTCTTTTTCTTCTCCTCCTTTTCTTCTTCTTCTTCTAACTTTCTTATTTTCATTTTGCAGATTTGCTTCAATGGGGTCATGCATTCATGCTTGTTCACTTGTTCACTTGTATAATGCACTGTTTCTCGATCAGTGCTTCCTTGTGAAGGACCAATGCATCCCTGCGTGCGCGGTTGAGCTCCAGCTCCAGGTTCGCATTTTTATGTGCGAGGTCGATGTTTAAGGACACCGTCTTCTTCATATCCTCATGAACGTTCCTAAGTGTTGGAAGCGAATTCTCCCCATGCTTCAACAGCTCCTCCCTGGCGGCAATGGCATCCTCCATGTGCTCTTCAACAAGCTTGATGGGAACCTTGACATTGTCTGTACTGCTGTCCAACGCCTGGCATAACTCACTCCGATCCACCGGACCTGTACATCGATGTGAATTGAAAAGAACGATGTCAAAAGAAAGATCAGAGCAGAAAGGAGAAATAGTAATGGAATAGAACGAAGATGAAAACCAGTATACACCTAATACGCTTAGTGGGCGGCGGTGAAGAAGCCATGGACTTGCGGGAGAAGGAGCAGCGACGAACTGAAGATCGAGGTCTAGATGGCCGGGAGGCACTGAGTCAGAGAGAGAGAGAGAGAGAGAGTGAAGATCGATGGAGTGGATCGCAATTTGCCCCACTATTTATACATTGGGCGGTTTGCGTAGAACAGGAGGCGGAACTGACCCAGTATGCATGCACGGCCGCGTCCCCATGACGCCGTCCAACTGCACGCGTACTGGAGTAATGCGGCCCGCACAGAAGATAATGAGAGTTGACCGCGAAGATGACCGCATGGCCATTGGGAGAGGGATAGACGACTACTATACCCACAGTTTCTCAAAGCAATCCGTCGGTGATAGGTATCGGCATCGCCCCCAGTTCATTTATTTAATTTAACTGTTGGCGTGGCAACGCTGACGATTTTCTACAAATAATCGAATGGGTTGTAAGCTGTGTTTTATTTTTTAATGTTTTTGCAGGGTTGTCAAGTGTAATTTCAAACGAGTGGCAATTGCAAAACGTGCGCCTACTAAGCAGACGTGGTAAAATATTTACCTGTTCGGGTTATACCATATCATAGCACACAATTTTGTAACTGTGAACGATTGCGAAGTAAGGCTAGCAGTTCATTTTTTACAAATGTTGGCATTCTCACTCGTTAAAGCGGATGGGTGTTTGTACCAACTGTCAGCCTTTCTCTCGCCCACGGAAGGATTTTCAGAAGCATGCCTGATGTATTAAGCATCCCACACATTGAGGTAATCATGAACGATTGCGAAGAAGGCTAGCGATTCATTGTTTGCAACCGTGGGCTTTCTCACTCCTCATAGCGGGCGGTTGGTTGGACGAACTGACAGCCTTGCTTCAGCCCACGAAAGGATTTTTAGAAGCGTGCCTGATAGATTACACATCCCACACATTTCAGTAACTATGAATGATTGGGAAGAAGGGATAGCGGTTCATTGTTTGCAACCGTGGGTTTTCTGAATGCTCATAGTGGACGGTTGTTTGGATGAACCGTCAGCCTTGCTTCCACCCACGGAAGGATTTTCAGAAGCGTGCCTGATAGATTACGCATCCCACACATTTCAGTAACTATGAACGATAGTGAAGAAGGGCTAGCGGTCCATTGTTTGCAACCGTGGGTTTTCACCCTCCATATCACGGACGATTGTTTGGATGAACCGTCAGCCGTACATCGCCCACGAAATATTTTTGTTTCTACCATTTGCATTCATAGCATCGCAAACAGTTTCGACCAATTGTTTGGGAAAGGGGTGTCGTGATAGCACCTCTTTGCACTAGTGATGAGTCATAATAAGATTCCAAAGAGACCATGTGTGAAAATTAGTAGATTGAGTTCTCAAAAACTAATAAGTATTTTTATGCTCTAAACCTTCCCCACTCTGCACGGGAACACCGATTGGAGACATTCGATTCACAGACAGCAAGAGCTCTTTCACCTTTATGTTCTTACTTTGCTAGCATCGATACTAGATATAGACTCTTGCTTGTTATTACTTTGTCTCCGTTTATATGTCTTGATTGCTTTACTTAATGTTCTTCTTGTGTTGGTAGAATGTCACCACAAAAATTATGTTGGTTATCATTCACCTACTCGAGGACGAGCAGGAATTAAGCTTGGGGATGCTGATACGTCTCAAACGTATCTATAATTTTTGCTTGTTCCAAGCTTGTTTTGGTGACTTTGCTATATGTTTTGATGCACTTTCACATCCTTTTACAAAATATTTGGGACTAACCTAGTAACCTAGTGCCCAGTGCCAGTTTCTGTCTGTTATTGTCTGTGCATCGCAGAAAAAAGGTGAAAAAACAATATTGCCGGAAAATTCCAGAAAATCTTTATGAAGGAAGACTCCAGAAACCCGAAGGCGGGCCAGGGGGAGCCACCCCCTGGCCAGGCGACCACCTGGCGTGGCCAGGGGCTGGTCGCGCCACCTGGCCGCCTGGCCAGGTGGGCCCACCCCCGGTTCCCTACTTTGGCTCTGTTTATTCCTTTCGTCGAGGAAATCCCGAGAGAGGACTCCTTTTCCACGTTTTCGCCACTGTTCCGCCGCCATCGCAATCCCGAGATCGGGATCAGCAGAAGTTCCTATCCCGGCACCCTGCCGGAGGGAGGATTATTCTCCGGAGGCCCCTCCATCACCATGCTGGCCTCCGAGATGCTTCGTGAGTAGTTCCTCCTTGGACCTAGGGTTCATGGCAGCAAGCTAGTTGATGTATTCTCTCCAATATTGTGCTTCAATGTCTAGTCCTTGTGGGCTGCCTATCATGATCAAGGCACATATGTTATAGTTTCTGAGTTATTATGCTGTGTTTGCTGGGATCCGATGGATTATGAGATTATGTTCAGATTGTGGAAGTAATATATTTAGATCTGTTTTATATTGTGTTCTTGAGTGTTCTTGCATGTTCTCCGTTGTAGTTTATTACTTTGGCCAAGTAATAGGTTGCAACTCCAAGAGGGAGCGTTATGCTAGATAATGGGTTCATGCCTCCTGATGTCCAGCTTGAGTGATAGAAACATGGGACTAGGGAATGTGTTGTTGCCATTAGGGGTAAAACGGCGGTGCTTGTGACTGTGTGTCACAAGGATGGCTTACATTACGCATAGAGTGTTAAGGCAATCGTCTGTTGCTTTGAGTTCATAACATTAGTTGTTGCTCGGAATTTAATACCAGCGAGATGTTCTGGATAGATATCTCAAGGTGGATGATTAGTAAGCAGATGCTGATGAATAAACGGTCTACTTGTCTTGGTGTAATACCCGCATAATTGAACCTTGCACTCTCTGCTAGCATAATTAGCATTGCGGTGCGTTCATAATCCTGTAAATTGCCCAGCTGTAATTTGTTCACCCAGCATAAGTTTTTATCATCTTTTGGGATAGAGACATCACTAGTGAGCACCATGACGCCCCGGTCCATATCACCACCATATATTTACACCGCTGCAATTTACTGTTTTCCTTTCTTTTCCATTGCACTTTTATTACCTCTTGCGTTTAATACTTTGTAAACAGCAAGGCGGAGGGATTGACAACCCCTCTTACTCGTTGGGAGCAAAGTTAGTTGTGTCTTGTGTGCATGTCGAGGTCAAGCAAGTTGCTAGCGCCGTTACTTGCTAGCCACCTACTTCTCGTTTCCGGAATCCTTTTGGTTCGATAACCCTTACGCTCTCACGTGAGGGAAAAGTTGCTGCTATCTACATCATCATCACCTTGCACTTGGGGTAACCAACGAGAGGTGTATCTACACCAGCAAGCACCTGGCTCACCTCCAGAGAACTTTGGAGCAGCATGCGCAAGAACGTTTGGAGTTACGGCAAAGTAGAACTGGAAGGCACATAAGGGGACGTGTGGGCGCTGAGGCACCATTCCCGATGATGGATACACCGTTGGAGAACCTTGTTGCCGCTACTTAGATCGCCAATTCCATTCAACCGAGTGGATCAGCGGCGCAGGACATTCAACACCTCACCGTTCAGTTAAAGAGAGCTCTGGAACAAAATGTTGCAGTCAGTCAATCACTACAACAGGTTCACTCGCAGGCACCTCCTGCTGGGACGTCTTAGTCTATTCATACGCCCCATGTCGGAGGTAGGTTCCGCAGGGATATTTCCCCTCGTAGAAGGGATGAAGAGCAGCGCCAAGGGAATGATCATCATGAAGATTATCGGCGAGCAGATTCTCATAGGCAGGATGATTTTGATCTGCATAGAGAAGGAAGAGGGGTCCCACGAAGAGGCGATTACCATCCGCAGCGAATTGGTTACCAGGGTGACCGATTCACCGACCGAAATGATGATGCCCAGAGCCAAATTGTTCCGAGTCGGGTTGATCAAGCGAGGGTCATTCGGCGAGATCAGGACCGCCCCCTATGGCCAGCGGATCTGTTCCACTCCTATTCCTCCTCATTTCCGGATAGCACAGGGGGTGGACAAATATCGTGGGGATACAAAACCTCAAACCTGGTTAGATGATTACCGTATTGAAGTTCAGATTGGAGGAGGAGGCGATGAGATAGCTATGATGCATCTGATGACCCACAAGTGTAGGGGATGTATCGTAGCTTTTTCGATAAGTAGGAGTGTCGATCCCAACGAGGAGCAGAAGGTGTTGACAAGTGAATTTGAGCAAGGTGCAATTGTAAGTACTGCAAGGCAACTTTGTAGGGGTTTTTGTAATGGTTAACACAAGAAAATAAAAGGGCAAGTAAAATAAAAGACAATAAAGTGCAGCAAGTGGCCCAATCCTTTTGAACACAAAGGATAAGCCGAAGGGTTTTACTTATGAAGACTAAAACGCTCTTGAGGACACACGGGAGGATTAGTCAAGTTACTTTCATCATATTCTGCCAAATAACAACCATTGTTTTGGTAAGTGTTGTGTGGGTGAACCTATGCTAGCACACCGCCTATACTAAGACAAGTGCACTCTTATGATTAAACCTCTTGCAAGCATTCGCAACTACAAGAAAGTAATTAAGGTAAACCTAACCGTAGCCATAAACTCTAGGATCCTACACTCCCTTGTGCAAAAGTACGTAAACTGGGGTTCAGGTTTCTGTCACTCCGGCAACCCACCATAAGCATTCTTAATACACAATGCCTTCCCCTAGGCCCTTAAAAGGTCAAGTGCTATGTAGTCGACGTTCACATAGCACCACTATAAGAATAACACCACTACTTAAATATCCAACCAACATATATTACTTCAACATTATATGATTACTTGCAACAAGACTTCTCCCTTGTCCTCAAGAACTAAAGGAACTACTCACAAGACATAAAAGAGATCATGATCAGAGGGGATAAATATATGATGAACAATCTGATCATATCAAGAATTCTCCAACAAAACTTCATAGCATCAACTACAAAGTTGTAATCAACACTGATAAAGTAGCGGGGTTCAATTGTACAAGATACAAACCTAATTGCAATGGTAAAGTGAGATGGGATGAAGATGGAGATGGTGCTGATGTTGGTGAAGATGGTGATGATGATCTTGATGATGCCCGTGATGGTGAAGATGACGATGGTGACGATCTCCCACTCCGGGAGAGGTTTTCCCCAGCAGAATCTGGCTGCCGGAGAGGTCTTCTTCTCTCTGCTGGTTTCCACCTCGCAGTGGCCACGAAAACCCGATCTGATATTTCTTCCAGGATTTTTAGGTCAGGGAGAGTATATACGCGAAAGAGGGGCTCCGGAGGTGGGCCCCACCACCCAGGCGGCCAGGGGGCGCGGCCAGGGGGGTGGCCGCGCCACCTATTCGCCTGGGTGCCAGGTGGCCCCCCTCCGGGACCCCTTCTGTCTTCCTGCATCATTTCTTCCAAAAATACTTTTCCTAGAATTTCATCTTGTTTAGAGTTGTGGAAGTATGCCCCCATGATGTGTGTTTCTCCGGCTGTTTCCTGACTCAGCTGACTAGGATCCAGAAAACTGTAAACTGTGCAAAATAGGGCAAAACTTCATGAGAGATGCATCATAATGTGAAATATATCAATGAATAGAGGTGAATTATGATACAAAATAGTGATGCAAATTGGACGTATCAACTCCCCCAAGCTTAGACTCCGCTTGTCCCCAAGTGAAAACTGAACTCGGTAAACATGGCCACAAGTTTAGAGAGAGAAGTGTCGATAAAGAAGAATACAGACAAGAAGCATCACATTTACTCAACTAGACCAAATTATTCAAAACAGCAACCTTCTCTCATAAGGCTTCCCATGAACAAGTAATGATTCCATTATACACAAAGGTAAGGCAAAGTGAAATCTTATTGAACCATGGCAGACATGTTCTTGGTCAGAGAACAACTAACAACTTTTAATCTTATTTTTCCATTTGTAACAGAGTTACGATAATGGTTTGGAGGTTTTTACGAGCATATTCTTAGACAGAAAATGAAAATACCAACACAAAGGAAGATGTTTAGTCTGCAGAGCCCAACTTCCAACTTGTTTACTTTAATGGTAATGTCAACAATGATACAACATGATCAAGCTCCATACAGAAATATATAAGAGTGCATCTCATTCAACATTACATGTTTGCTTGTGGAATGTAGAAGGAAGTAGGAGTTACTGACTCAACATGAAAGTAAAGGATGGGCCCCTGCGCAGAGGGAAGCAGGGAAAACTCATGTGCTAGAGCTTTTAAACTTTGAAAACAATAAGATTAGGAACATAAGCTTTGGGCGGTGCATGTTTTGTTAATGAATGCTAATAGACTATATTCAATACTTCTCATGTTGGGCAAGCCTCGAAGAACGGCTCCCAAAGAGGAACAATCACATCCCTCTTATCTCCTTTGTTTGTCACTACCAAAGTTTGACTGATTTCTCAGGAACAAAGTGTGAAGGAGTATGTTTGTTGCTATTATCTTTTGTGAGCTGGGCGCACTCATGCCAGTTCCTCATCGTGTTAAGGACTTGCACATTTGACATGCAAGTCAAAAGATAAAGCTTGTCCAAAATGAGAAGATTATGAATTATCTGCCACTTCCTCATGAGCTAAAATAGATGCACAAATTAAGGAGTAATACTATTTTGAAGGTTTAAAGATAGCACATGAGTAATGTACTTTAGGAGTGGCGGTGAAATACCACATATAGGTGTTGGGGAACGTTGCATGGGAAACAAAAATTTTCCTACGCACACACAAGATCTATCCATGGTGATGAGCATCTACGAGAGGGAGAGTGAATCTACATACACTTGAAGATTGCTAAGCGGAAGCGTTAAGAAACGCGATTGATGTAGTCGAACGTCTCCGCGATCCAAATCGCAAGTCGTCCCTCGATCCGATCACGAACTAGTGCCGAACGGACGGCACCTCCGCGTTCAACACACGTACGGCTTGATGACGCCTTCACCTCCTCGATCCAGCGAGCGATGATGAAGTAGTAGATGAGTTCCGGCAACACGACGGCGTGGTGATGGTGGTGAGGAACAATCTCTGCAGGGCTTCGCCAAGCACTACGGAGATTATGACGGGAGAACTAGAGGGTTAGGGTTGCCGACACACGGCTTGGGAAATCTTAATGTGTCCCGTGTGCTAGCCCTGCCCCTCTATTTATATGTTGAGCCCAAGGGTCTAAACTTGGAGTAAAAGCCTCCTCTAGGTCGGTTTTGCCCGCACAAGGTCGGTTTGGCCCGCAGGGAAAGAGTCCAACTCGGATCCCTGCAGTACCGTGCACAAGCGGTAGTACCGCTTAAGATAAGCGGTAGTACCTCCTGTAGCGGTAGTACCGCTGCTACGGTAGCGGTAGTACCGCTTGGGCGGTAGTACCGCTGCTACAGTAGCGGCAGTACTGCCTTACCAGCTTAAGGCAGTAGCAAAACTTCCTTTTGCACTTCCAAAACCTCGTGGGCTTTACCCCTTTGGCCCATATAAAGTGTTACTGCACCCGAACACTTCGGTAAACACCCGGAACCCTTCCGGAAACCAAAACACTATTATCACATATATCAATCTTTACCTCCGGACTATTCCAGAGATCCTCGTCATGTCCGGGATCTTATCCGGGACTCCGAACAACCTTCGGTCACCAACACAATAACTCAACTATACTAATCGTCACCAAACGTTAAGTGTGTAGACCCTGCGGGTTCGAGAACTATGTAGACATGACCGAGACACCTCTACGATCAATAACCAATAGCGGGACCTGGATGCCCATATTGGCTCCTACATATTCTACGAAGATCTTTATCGGTCGAACCTCTATGTCAAGGATTCAGTTAATCCCGTATACTGTTCCCTTTGTTCTTCGGTATGTTACTTGCCCGAGATTCGATCGTCGGTATCTCTATACCTAGTTCAATCTCGTTACCGGCAAGTCTCTTTACTCGTTCCGTAATACAAGATCTCGTGGCTAACACTTTAGTCACATTGCTTGCAAGGCTCATTGTGATGTTGTATTACCGAGTGGGCCCTGAGATACCTCTCCGTCATACGGAGTAACAAATCCCAGTCTTGATCCATGCCAACCCAACAGACACCCTCGGAGATACCTGTAGAGCACCTTTATAGTCACCCAGTTACGTTGCGACGTTTGATACACACAAGGTACTCCTCCGATGTCAGGGAGTTGCATGATCTCATGGTCATAGGAACAGATACTTGACATGCAGAAAACAATAGCAATAAACTGACACGATCAAATGCTACGTTCTTAGTTTGGGTCTTGTCCATCACATCATTCTCCTAATGATGTGATCCCGTTATCAAATGACATCTTCATGCCAATGGCTAGGAAACCTTAACCATCTTTGATCAACGAGCTAGTCAACTAGAGGCTTACTAGGGACACAGTGTTGTCTATGTACCCACACATGTATTTGAGTTTCCAATCAATACAATTATAGCATGGATAATAAACGATTATCATGAACAAGGAAATATAATAATAACCAATTTATTATTGCCTCTAGGGCATATTTCCAACAGTCTCCCACTTGCACTAGAGTCAATAATCTAGTTCACATCACTATGTGATTTACATTGTAATGAATCGAACACCCATGCAGTTCTGGTGTTGTTCATGTTTAGCCCTTGGAAGAGGTTTAGTCATCGGATCTGCAACATTCAGATCCGTGTGTACTTTGCAAATATTTATGTCGTCCTCCTTGATGTAATCGCGGATGGAATTGAAACGTCGCTTTATGTGTCTGGTCCTCTTGTCAAATCTTGGTTCCTTGGCTAGAGCAATGGCACCAGTATTATCACAAAACAGCGTCATTGGGTTAAGCGCACTAGGCAGTACTCCAAGATCTGTCAAGAACACATTCATCCAGACACCTTCCTTCGCCGCCTCCGAGGCAGCGATGTACTCCGCTTCGCATGTAGAATCAGCTACCACGCTTTGCTTGGAACTGCACCAGCTAACCGCACCCCCATTAAGAATAAATACGTATCCGGTTTGTGACTTAGAGTCATCCGGATCAGTGTCAAAGCTTGCATCGACGTAACCCTTTACGACGAGTTCTTGATCACCTCCATAAACGAGAAACATGTCCTTAGTCCTTTTCAGGTACTTCAGGATATTCTTGACCGCCGTCCAGTGTTCCATTCCTGGATCACTTTGAAACCTTCCGACCATACTTATGGCAAGGCTGACATCGGGTCTTGTGCACAGCATTGCATACATGATAGAGCCTATGGCTGAAGCATAGGGGATGACACTCATCTTTTCTCTATCTTCTGCAGTCACTGGGCATTGAGTCTTACTCAACTTCACACCTTGCAATAGAGGCAAGAACCCCTTCTTGGACTGATCCATTTTGAACTTCTTCAAAACTTTGTCAAGCTATGTGCTTTGTGAAAGTCCTATTAAGCGTCTCGATCTATCTCTATAGATTTTGATGCCTAATATGAAAGCAGCTTCTCCTAGGTCCTTCATTGAAAAACTTTTGTTCAAATATTCCTTCACGCTTTCCAACATTTCTATATTGTTTCCAATCAGTAATATGTCATCCACATATAATATTAGAAACGCTATAGAGCTCCCACTCACTTTCTTGTAAATACAAGCTTCTCCGTAAACTTGTATAAACTCGAACGCTTTGATCACCTCATCAAAGCGAAGATTCCAACTCCGAGATGCTTGCACCAGTCCATAAATGGATCGCTGGAGTTTGCAAACTTTGTCAGCATTCTCTGGATCGACAAAACATTCTGGTTGCATCATATACAACTCTTCCTTAAGGAAACCGTTAAGGAACGCTGTTTTGACATCCATCTGCCAAATTTCATAATCGAAAAAGGCAGCTATTGCTAACATGATTCTGACAGACTTAAGCATCGCTACGGGTGAGAAGGTCTCATCGTAGTCAACTCCTTGAACTTGTGAAAAACCCTTTGCCACAAGTCGAGCTTTATAGACGGTGACATTACCGTCCGCGTCCGTCTTCCTCTTAAAGATCCATTTGTTCTGAATGGCCTTACGCCCTTCAGGTAATACTTCCAAAGTCCACACTTTGTTTTCATACATGGATCCCATCTCGGATTTCATGGCCTCTAACCACTTCTCGGAATCCGGGCCCATCATTGCTTCTCCATAGCTCGTAGGTTCATCGTTGTCCAACAACATGACCTCTAAGACAGGGTTGCCATACCACTCAGGAGCAGTACGCGTCCTTGTCGACCTACGAGGTTCGATAGCAACTTGATCCAAAGCTTCATGATCATCATCATTAACTTCCTCTTCAGCTGATGTAGGCTCCACAGAAACAACTTTCTGCGCTGCGCTACTCTCAGGTTGAAGTAAAGGTTCAATAACCTCATCAAGTTCTATCTTCCTCCCACTCAATTCTTTCGAGAGAAACTCTTTCTCAAGAAATGTTCCGTTTTTAGCGACAAACACTTTGCCTTCGGATCTGAGGTAGAAGGTATACCCAACTGTCTCTTTTGGGTATCCTATGAAGACGCATTTCTCCGCTTTGGGTTCCAGCTTTTCAGGCTGAAGCTTTTTGACATAAGCATCACATCCCCAAACTTTAAGAAACGACAGCTTTGGCTTCTTGCCAAACCAAAGTTCATATGGCGTCGTCTCAACGGATTTCGATGGTGCCCTATTTAAAGTGAATGCAGCTGTCTCTAATGCATAACCCCAAAACGATAGTGGCAAATCGGCAAGAGACATCATAGATCGCACCATATCCAATAAGGTTCGATTACGACGTTCGGACACACCATTACGCTGTGGTGTTCCAGGCGGTGTTAGTTGTGAAACAATTCCACATTGTCTTAAGTGACTGCCAAACTCATAACTCAGATATTCTCCTCCTCGATCAGATCATAGGAATTTAATCTTCTTGTTACGATGATTCTCAACTTCACTCTAAAATTGCTTGAACTTTTCAAACGTTTCAGACTTGTGTTTCATTAAGTAAATATACCCATATCTACTTAAGTCATCAGTGAAGGTGAGAAAGTAACGATAACCACCGCGCGCCTCAATGCTCATTGGACCGCACACATCAGTATGTATGAGTTCCAATAAGTCACTTGCCCGTTCCATTGTTCCAGAGAACGGCGTTTTAGTCATCTTGCCCATGAGGCATGGCTCACATGTGTCAAGTGATTCAAAATCAAGTGACTCCAAAAGTCCATCAGCATGGAGCTTCCTCATGCGTTTTACGCCAATATGACCTAAACGGCAGTGCCACAAGAAAGTGGTATTATCATTATCAATTCTATATCTTTTGGCATCAATGTTATGAACATGTGTATCATTACTATCGAGATTCAATAAGAATAAACCCCTCACATTGGGTGCATGACCATAAAAGATATTACTCATATAAATAGAACAACCATTATTCTCTGATTTAAATGAGTAACCGTCTCGCAATAAACAAGATCCAGATATAATGTTCATGCTTAACGCAGGCACTAAATAACAATTATTCAGGTTCATCACTAATCCCGATGGTAATCGAAGAGCGAGCGTGCCGACGGCGATCACAACAACCTTGGAACCATTTCCCACACGCATCGTCACTTCGTCCTTTGCCAGCCTCCGTCTATTCCGCAATTCCTGTTTTGAGTTGCAAATATGAGCAACCGCACCGGTATCAAATACCCAGGCACTACAACGAGAGTTGGTAAGGTACACATCAATAACATGTATATCATATATACCTTGTTTGTTGTTGGCCGCCTTCTTGTCAGCCAAATACTTGGGGCAGTTCCGCTTCCAGTGTCCAGTTCCCTTGCAATGAAAGCACACAGTTTCTGGTTTGGGTCCAGCCTTGGGTTTCTTCACGAGAGGAGCAACTGCTTTGCCACTCTTCTTGGAGTTACCCTTCTTACCCTTGCCATTTTTCTTGAAACTAGTGGTTTTATTGACCATCAACACTTGATGCTCCTTCTGAATTTCAGACTCAGCGGCTTTCAGCATCGCAAACAGCTCGGCGACTGACTTGTTCATCCCGTGCATGTTATAGTTCAACACGAAGCTCTTGTAGCTAGGTGGCAATGATTGAAGAACTCTGTCAGTGATAGCCTCTGGCGGAAGGGGCATCCCCAATTCAGCCAGACGGGTGGAGTACCCATACATTCTGAGTACGTGATCACTGATAGACCCGTTCTCCTCCATCTTGCAAGCATAGAACTTATCGGAGATCTCATATCTCTCGATCCGAGCATTATTTTGAAAGATAAACTTCAACTCCTGGAACATCTCATATGCTCCATGACGTTCAAAACGTCTTTGAAGTCCCGGTTCTAAGCCATACAATATTGCACATTGAACTATTGTGTAATCTTCAGAACGAGCCTGCCAGGCGTTCACAACGTCTAGAGACTCAACTGGAGCGGGTGGATCACCAAGCGGTGCATCAAGGACATAAGCCTTCTGGGAAGCCATAAGGATAATCCTTAGATTACGGGCCCAGTCCACAAAGTTACTTCCATCATCTTTCAACTTAGCTTTCTCTAGGAACGCATTTAAAATTCAGGGGTGCTACTGCGCGAGCCATGATCTACAACATAAATATTGCAAAGACAACTTAGACTATTGTTCTAGATAATGAGTTTAGTTAATCATATTACTTAAAAACTCCCACTCAAATTGACATCCCTCCGATCATTCGAGTGTAACATGATCCAAATCCACCAACTCAAGTCCGATCATCACGTGAGTTGAGGTGGTTTCAATGGTGAACATCTTCATGTTGATCATATCTACTATATGACTCATGTTCGACCTTTCGGTCTCTTGTGTTCCGAGGCCATGTCTGTACATGCTAGGCTCGTCAAGTTTAACCCGAGTGTTCCGCACGTGCAACATGGCTTACACCCGTTGTATGTGAATGTAGAGTCTATCACACCCAATCATCACAGCGTGTCTCGAAACGACGAACTTTCGCAACGGTGCACACTTGGGGAGAACACAATTTATCTTGAAATTTAAGTGAGGGATCACCTTATAATGCTACCGTCGTCCTAAGCAAAATAAGATGCATAAAAGGATTAACATCACATGCAAATCATAAGTGACATGATATGGCCATGAACTTGTGCTTTTGATCTCCATCTCCAAAGCACCGGCATGATCTTCATCGTCACCGGCATGACACCATGATCTCCATCATCTTTATCTCCATCAACGTGTCGCCATGAGGTTGTCGCGCCGACTGTTGCTTCCACGACTATTGCTAACGTTTAGCGATAAAGTAAAGCATTACATAGCGCTTAATGATTGACACGCAGGTCATACAATAATTAAAGACAACTCTATGGCTCCTGCCAGTTGTCGTACTCATCGGCATGCAAGTCGTGATATTCTATACAACACATGATCATCTCATACATCACATATATCTCATCATGTAATTGGCCATATCACATCACAACATACCCTGCAAAAACAAGTTAGACGTCCTCTAATTGTTGTTGCAAATTTTACGTGGCTGCTACGGGTTTGCAAGAACCGTTCTTACCTACGCAAAACCACAACGTGGTGTAGTGATTGCTTTTTGATCTTCTAAAAGAACCCTCTTCATTGAAATCGATTCAACTAAAGTGAGAGAGACAGACACCCGCTAGCCATATTTATGCAACGAAGTTACATGTCAATTGAAGGAACCTGTCTCGCGTAAGCGTACGCGTAATGTCGGTCCGGGCCGCTTCATCTCACAATACCGCCGAATCAAGTATCAACTAGTAACGGCAAGCAATATGTATACACCCACGCCCACAACTCGTTTATGTTCTACTCGAGATCTCATCTACGCATAGACCTAGCTCTGATACCACTATTGGGGAACGTTGCATGGGAAACAAAAATTTTCCTACGCACACACAAGATCTATCCATGGTGATGAGCATCTACGAGAGGGAGAGTGAATCTACATACCCTTGTAGATCGCTAAGCGGAAGCGTTAAGAAACGCGGTTGATGTAGTCGAACGTCTCCGCGATCCAAATCGCAAGTCGTCCCTCGATCCGATCACGAACTAGTGCCGAACGGACGGCACCTCCGCGTTCAACACACGTACGGCTTGATGACGCCTTCACCTCCTCGATCCAGCGAGCGATGATGAAGTAGTAGATGAGTTCCGGCAGCACGACGGCGTGGCGATGGTGGTGAGGAACAATCTCTGCAGGGCTTCGCCAAGCACTACGGAGATTATGACGGGAGAACTAGAGGGTTAGGGTTGCCGACACACGGCTTGGGAAATCTTAATGTGTCCCGTGTGCTAGCCCTGCCCCTCTATTTATATGTTGAGCCCAAGGGTCTAAACTTGGAGTAAAAGCCTCCTCTAGGTCGGTTTTGCCCGCACAAGGTCGGTTTGGCCCGCAGGGAAAGAGTCCAACTCGGATCCCTGCAGTACTGTGCACAAGCGGTAGTACCGCTTAAGATAAGCGGTAGTACCGCCTGTAGCGGTAGTACCGCTGCTACGGTAGCGGTAGTACCGCTTGGGCGGTAGTACCGCTGCTACCGTAGCGGCAGTACTGCCTTACCAGCTTAAGGCAGTAGCAAAACTTCCTTTTGCACTTCCAAAACCTCGTGGGCTTTACCCCTTTGGCCCATATAAAGTGTTACTGCACCCGAACACTTCGGTAAACACCCGGAACCCCTTCCGGTGAATTCCGGAACCCTTCCGGAAACCAAAACACTATTATCACATATATCAATCTTTACCTCCGGACTATTCCAGAGATCCTCGTCATGTCCGGGATCTTATCCGGGACTCCGAACAACCTTCGGTCACCAACACAATAACTCAACTATACTAATCGTCACCAAACGTTAAGTGTGTAGACCCTGTGGGTTCGAGAACTATGTAGACATGACCGAGACACCTCTACGATCAATAACCAATAGCGGGACCTGGATGCCCATATTGGCTCCTACATATTCTACGAAGATCTTTATCGGTCGAACCTCTATGTCAAGGATTCAGTTAATCCCGTATACTGTTCCCTTTGTTCTTCGGTATGTTACTTGCCCGAGATTCGATCGTCGGTATCTCTATACCTAGTTCAATCTCGTTACCGGCAAGTCTCTTTACTCGTTCCGTAATACAAGATCTCGTGGCTAACACTTTAGTCACATTGCTTGCAAGGCTCATTGTGATGTTGTATTACCGAGTGGGCCCTGAGATACCTCTCCGTCATACGGAGTAACAAATCCCAGTCTTGATCCATGCCAACCCAACAGACACCCTCGGAGATACCTGTAGAGCACCTTTATAGTCACCCAGTTACGTTGCGACGTTTGATACACACAAGGTACTCCTCCGATGGCAGGGAGTTGCATGATCTCATGGTCATAGGAACAGATACTTGACATGCAGAAAACAATAGCAATAAACTGACACGATCAAATGCTACGTTCTTAGTTTGGGTCTTGTCCATCACATCATTCTCCTAATGATGTGATCCCGTTATCAAATGACATCTTCATGTCAATGGCTAGGAAACCTTAACCATCTTTGATCAACGAGCTAGTCAACTAAAGGCTTACTAGGGACACAGTGTTGTCTATGTACCCACACATGTATTTGAGTTTCCAATCAATACAATTATAGCATGGATAATAAACGATTATCATGAACAAGGAAATATAATAATAACCAATTTATTATTGCCTCTAGGGCATATTTCCAACAATAGGAAGGTATGGTGGACTCTCATGGAAGATATTGGTTTCAAGGTATGGAAGCACGAGCAGCATTCCTGCTTAGTACAGAGTTTGGCTAGCAAAGGTTTTGAAAGCAAACATATAGTGTTGAGAGATGCAAACCAATATAAAGTCTAAGCACTAAGATTTGACATGTAGCATCAGGTTGTCTTCCTTGTCAGCATAACATTTTAAGCATAAGAACATAAAGAACTCAAAAAGGCTAACAAGAGAAAATAAAGCAGCAAGGAGGCGTGAATTACTCCTCTTTGTTCTACACTAATAATTCTTGCTATGACCAATGCTATGTTTTCCAAGATTAAATAAAGTTTTCAAAGCCATACCTGGTATAAGACCAATACTCCCCATAAGATCAGCATATAAGGTTGATTGCGTGGAAGGAATACCAAGTGCAGCAAAGCAAACAGAAAGCTTCTCATTAATATTTCATCATAGACAACTGCACTCCCACGGATACAAGACTCACTCAAGAAGGAGTGAAAGACCTTAATGCAAACAACTATCTTATATGATAACTTCCCTAAACATGATATGACAATTGACTCAAAAATAAAAAGATAAAGGTGAAGATACCGGGCTACTCTCCCAAGCTTAAAATAAGCTAGGGAGTGCCATTACCCAGTGAAGATTTAAGCTTTGTCCCTGGGAGGACTAATTTTGTCCGCTTCAGCAACCAGCTTCCAAGGCATAGGTCTCCCGTCGATGCAAGATTCCTCTGTCTCCATAATCCTGTAACTGGCAGCTGCACTCATGCACTTAAATCTTTGTTCATACTCACAATTTTGATTATGTAGATCATAGATCTGTCAATATCTGCTTCGACCCCACATTCGCTCATCTTCTTATACTTGAAAACTTCCTGCTCAACTTCTTCCAACCTGGCCTTGGTGCTTCCCTCCTTCTTGGGTCCTTTCAGATCTTCTTTGTGGAGGGTGCCGTCTTCCACCCAAAGAGTTTGAGGATGCATCCTCACCTCCGCAAGATAAGGGTAGATGACGTTGTAGAGGAACTTGTCCTTGGGCGAGCTCGGGGAAGCCATGGTACCTAGGGTTTAGTGGAAGTTGTCCTGGCAAAAACAGATCGAAAACAAAACACCACGAAATCGCAAGATACAGAACCGGGATGATCCGGGCAAATATATAGCAAAAATTTATGCGTCAGAAGGAAGGTAAAGCAACAAAGAAGAGTCGGAGGCGGACTCTGGGTGCCCAGGCGGCCAGGGGGCGCGGCCAGGGGGGTGGCCGCGCCACCTAGTCGCCAGGCCCACCAGGAGCTCCTCTTCGGCTCTGCTTCGGTTCCAAATTTTTGTTATTTTCCAGAAACTGCTAATACAGAACTTTTTTTACCTTTTTGCGAAGTTTTTCTTACCATAATGCATACCTATTCTTTCCCTGATTCTGACTGTCCCCGATACATGACTTCAATGTGTTCCTCCGGTGTGACGACAGGTATGACATCCGTACCCACATTGATGGGATCACCTGCTATATAATGCTCGAGTCGTTGCCCATTTCAAACATGTGGTTTAGTGCCCTCAAAGTTGGGTTTTTTTATGGCACCGGAACGGTAAACCTCCTCGACAAGGTAAGGGCCTTCCCATTTGGAGAGAAGCTTTCCTGGAGAAAACCTGAAATGAGACTTATACAACAAAACTTTATCACCAACGTTAAATTCTCGTTTCAAAATTCTTTTGTCGTGCCACCTTTTTACCTTTTCATTGAACAACTTGGCATTCTCGTAAGCTTCACTTCTCCACTCATCTAGAGAAGTCAAGTTTAGCAGCCGCTTCTCGCCAGCAAGCTTGGCGTCAGCGTTTAGCTCTCTAATAGCCCAATAGGCTTTATGCTATAATTCAAGGGGCAAATGGAAGCTTTACCATAAACCATTTTATAAGGAGACATACCCATGGGATTTTTGTAGGCGGTCCTATAAGCCCACAAGGCATCTCCAAGTTTCTTAGACCAATCCTTTCTAGAACTATTAACTGTCTTTTGAAGGATCAACTTGATCTCTCTATTGGTGAGCTCAACTTGCCCACTAGTTTGAGGATGGTAGGGTGAACAGATCCTATGGTTAACATCATACTTAGCTAGGGATTTTCTAAAAGCACCATGTGTAAAATGGGAACCACCATTAGTCATGAGGTATCTGGGCACACCAAACCTTGGAAAAATTACCTCCTTGAGCATTTTCAAGGATGTTTTATGATCAACACTCTCAGTGGGGATTGCCTCAACCCACTTAGTTACATAATCAACAGCTACTAGAATGTGAGTGTACTTGTGTGAAGGAGGAAAAGGACCCATAAAATCAAATCCCCAACAGTCAAAAGGCTCAATAACAAGAGAATAATTCATAGGCATTTCATTGCGTCTGATGATGTTACCAGCCCTTTGACATTCATCATAAGATAAGACAAACTTTCTAGCGTCTTTAAAAAGAGTGGGCCAGTAAAAACCTGATTGGAGTACCTTATGTGCGGTCCTGTCACCTGCATGATGCCCACCATATGGACTATTATGGCACTTCCTCAAGACGCTTTCTTGTTCATGTTCAGGCACACACCTTCTCAAGATCCTGTCTACACCTTCTTTATAAAGATGTGGGTCATCCCAAAAGGTAGTGCCTCAAGTCGTGGAAGAATTTCTTTCTTTGCTGAAATGAAAAACTAGGAGGCAAAAACTTTGCGACAATAAAGTTAGCATAATCTGCATACCAAGGATCTGCAAAAGGACTTACCTTAACGACAACTAACTATTCATCAGGGAAGCAATCATTAACGGGCACGGGATCATGGGGTATATTTTCAATTCTGGAAAGGTTATCTGCAACCGGGTCATCAGCACCTTTCCTGTCGACAATCTGTAAATCAAATTCTTGGAGTAGAAGTACCCATCTGATGATCCTTGGTTTGGCATCCTTCTTCTCCATAAGATAGTTAATAGCAGCATGGTCAGTGTGAATAATAACTGTAGAATCAACAATATACTGCCTAAATTTATCACAAGCAAACACTAGTAGAAAAAGGCCCATTTGTCCCGGTTCCAGAGGCCCATTTGTCCCGGTTCTGGAACCGGGACTAAAGGGTCGGGACTAAAGCCCAAAACCTTTAGTCCCGGTTCTCTTACGAACCGGGACCAAAGGGGCTCCACGTGGCCGCTGTGGGGAGCCCAGGCAGGAGGACCTTTAGTCCCGGTTGGTAACACCAACCGGGACTAAAGGAGCTCCACGTGGCCGCTTCGCAGCACTCAGGCAGGAGGACCTTTAGTCCCGGTTGGTAACACCAACCGGGACCAAAAGACGCTGGGTTTTTTTTTTGAAAGGGGGGTTTAGGGGTTTTGGAGGGTTTAGGGGTTTCATATTGTGTTAGCTAGCTAATAGAGAGAAGTGACCTCTCTTTCTCCGTGCTTGGTCGACGCTAGCTACTACATATAGAGAGAACTCGATGCTAGCTAGTAAGCAAATGAAGGAAACCATTAATTACACAAGATCGTCATGAACATATACAGAGAGAAGTGACCTCTCTTTCTCTGTGCTTGTTCGAACAACAAGTTTTCGTAAATCTATCCGATGCTACTACATATATACAATATAACATCCCTGACATCATCAAGCGCCAAACTCCCATTGAATTTCCGCATGGTATTCTCCCTTTTCATCTATGACGTGGTCAAGAAAGAATCCCGCCAATTCCTCTTGAATTGCTCGTATGCAATCATGTGGTAGGAGTTCATCCCGCATCTGCCAGATCTAATTTAAAGAAGGGGGTCAATACATATATATAATGAAACTCAACACAATTGATGGTAATAAAAAAAATTGTGAATATTGTTTACATACTTCAAATTGTTCTTCAGATCTGCCCCGCTCAGAGGTCATGTGGCGAATGTACTCGCAAACGTAGTATCCACATAAATTATTCCCGGGTTCCTGCAACAAGAACTTTACGAGAATAGAATTCAATCAAACTGATAATCAAGCACGATAATGGTATTGATGAAACTGGAATCAATGAGAGATGCGCAGAACTAGCTAGTACTACTTACTTTGGGGTGTGTAAATCGCAGCTCGTTCTTCAGACCCGGAACCTGTCCGGTGATCTGTTTCCAAACCCTGCCAGGCAAAGAAAATGATTACTTGATATCAGGAAATGAACGAAAGTTGCCGATATGGTCCCGGTATTGATTGAACTTACTTCTGGAGCATTGCATTCATGTCCGCATAATCCATGGGATCTTTACGTCTCGAGTCAAAGACAGTTACTACTCCCCCATCAAGCTTAATGGATAGCAGAATATAGTGGAAACTGCACATGCATAACTCATCAATTACAGTACTTAACCTCGAGTAAGCGAAACCGAATATGCACAAGACAGTAACACTCACTTGAAGTTGTAAGGAAAAAGTATTTCCCTTTTGTTTTGATGTCGAAGGAACGCTTCTAGCAAGTTTTCCTCGGTATCTTTAACTCTTTCTTGTACCGCCCATTCATTTATGGTATTTGGGCTAATGAACCCAATGTCATAGATTTGTCTTTTTTTGCATTCGACGATCTTCAATCTGCATAATATAGTGAGGATAATTATATATACATGCAATGAACGAGCTGAGCTAGAGACTTAATTACAGAAGTAATACTTACAGACAGTAGCAAGTCATGATTTGTTTGTCGAGGGCCTTTTGATTGAATAACTGAAATAACTCCACAAATTCAACAGGCATCAGGTTGACTCCAATGAGGTCGTGCTCATCTTTAATTCTCACCAGCAAACTATCGGACCCATTCTTCCTGCAGGTTTCCATGTACCACTCATGCAATTTGTACATCATCGTTGTTAGAGGAGGATGATCAGGTTTGACGAGAGGCTTCCCGTGCACGTATTTATATTCTTCTTGTACCTCAGCCATTTCAAAAATTACATCATCCCCCAAGTAATCACCAGGATTGGTACCGAGCACCATCCCCGGATGATTAGCCACGATATCGCTAGACACCTTGAGCGGGGGGCACGATTTCTTCTCCTGTTCGCCGAGCTGGGGAATTGTTTTCCCACTTCTTCGTCCTGCTAACCTTGCATCACTAGAAGTACTTCCCGACTGCCGCGCTTCATCATATGTCTTTTGAATAATGCGGTCATAGTTGGATTGCGGCGGAGGCGGTGGTGGTCGCTTCAGGGCATCGATAGTGCGCTTCACTTTCACCGGATCTAGCTTCTCCTTCGGAGGTGGACGTTTCCATTCAAAATGGGCCTTCACTTGGGCACGAACTATGTCCTCGTTTTCCAGCTCGGTCATCTCATATGGTAACTTTTCCAGAGGCTTGAGAGATGGACCGTATTTGAATTGCCTCCCGCCTCTGCTTGTACTGCTAGCCGCCGGAGCGGCGGCGTCTCTGTTCCATCGTTGCTGATGAGGCTGAGAAGGAGGCGGAGTGCTCCGACGCGCCGGAGGAGCCAGAGCGGCGGCGTCTGTCTTCCGCTGTTGCCGACGAGGCGGAGGAGGAGGCGGACTGCTCCGACGTGCCGGAGTAGGCGAAGGAGGAGGCGGAGTGCCCTCACGCGTCGGAGGAGCCGGAGAAGGAGGCGGAGTGCCCTGATCACTCGCCGGAGGAGGAGGAGGAGGAGGCAGAGTGCCCTGACTCGCCGGAGGAGGAGGAGGAGGCGGAGGCGTCCAGTTTGGAAGCTTGATGTACTCCTTCTGCCATAGACATGTACTCCTCAGAGCACAAACCAGCTGATTATCCCCTTCACCTGTAGAGTGGTCAAGCTCGAGCTCCTCAAATCCCTTCATTACTTCATCCACCATCACAACAGCATAGCCATGTGGAATCGGAAGGCAGTGAAAAGTTCCGTTGGGTTGAGGAGGTGCAACAGAGCCCAGAGCCGCCTTGAAAGTGAGGTTCCGGCATTTCGTCATAAGCTCACAATTTTGAGCCTCTGTGATAGTATCCACGGGGTAGATAGGAGCCGTGAAGTCAGTCTGAACGGGCTCCGTGGAAGCCACGCTGCTTCTCCGCTGAGATGGCGGGGTAGCTTCTGGGGTAGCTTCGTGTCGCTGAGATGGCTGGCCGGCAGCTCGCTGGCTCTCAAGTTCCTCCTCTAGCTTTTGTACTCTTGCACTGATCTTCTGCATGTCGCTTAGCTCCGCTTTCCTCTTTCTCTCCCGGCTTCTGTAACCGCCTGCGTTGGGAAACCCAACCTTCCACGGAACAGAGCCTGGTGTGCCTCGTGTTCGTCCAGGGTGCTCAGCATTCCCTAGGGCCTCAGTCAGCTCGTCCTTCTCACTGTCGGGAATGAACGTCCCTTCCTGCGCTGTGGTGATATACTTCTGAAGCTTCGTGACGGGTATTGCAAGTTGCTCGTCCGTCCAACAGCACTTCCTTGTTTCAGGGTCCAAAGTTCCCCCAACCCCGAAGAACCAAGTCCTTGAACGATCTGGCCAGTTCAATGTCTCTGGTTCAACCCCTTTAGCAATCAGGTCATTCTCAGCTTTGTCCCACAATGGCCGGGCTTTGAGGTAGCCACCTGACCCCGTGTGATGGTGATACTTCTTCTTTGCAGCGTTGTTCTTGTTTGTCTCTGACATTTTCTTACTCTTGTCCGATGTCTTGTAGGCCACAAATGCGGGCCACTGATATTTTATCTTCTCAAATCGGCCGGTGAATTCTGGAGTCTCACCTTTGTCGACAAACTTTGATTTCAACTCCTTCTTCCACCTCCTGAATAGATCTGCCATCTTCTTAAGAGCACACGCCTTGACCAGTGGCTCTATAACTGGCTTATTCGGATCCTCCTCTGGCGGTAGGGTGAAATTTGCCTTCAGCAAGGTCCAAAGATCATCTTTCTGTCTATCGGTGACATAATCACCTTCAGGGGCGTCGTCCTTAGGCTTATTCCATTGCTTGATGCTGATCGGGAGGTTGTCCCTAACAATAGCTCCGCACTGAGCAGAAAATGCGTCCTTGGTCCGCTTGGGTTCAATCGGTAGGCCATCGTCCGCGAGTGTTGTGATCGTGAACCTTTCATCCTTGCGCAACCTCTTCTTCGGGCCTCGTCTCGTTACCGAAGTTCGGCTCGATCCGGAGGGCTATAAAAGAAGAAAGAAGAGTTAATATATGTACATACCAAAACAATTAATGCATCAATTAGCTAGTCAGCACAGGCTTAATTAATATATATACCTCACCGGACTTTGCAACAGCTCCCTCCTCCGTTCGGTCATCGGAGCCGTCATCTTGGTCTTCTTCTTCCTCCGGCATTCGGTCACCGGAGCCATCATGATCATGTCCTTCCTCCTCCATTGTTCTATCGGTGTCGTTGATAAACGACAAGACATCACCGGCGAGGATTATCTCCCCCAACAACTGTTCTTGTTCCAAGTCTCTTTGATCCATAGTTTCTACAAATATTACAACATGGCAATTAATATACAAACATGAATGTCCAACGTCCCCCCTCTATGTTACCGGAGGGGGTAGACGACAACGACGCTCACCCCTCATGTCATGTCCGACGTTCCCCCTCATGTCGAAGTTATCGGGGAGGGGGTAGACGACAACGACGCTCACCCCTCATGTCCGACGTCCGACGTCCCCCCTCATGTCATGTCCGACGTCCCCCCTCATGTCGAAGTTATCGGGGAGGTGGCCTTGACAACACTCTTTTAACTTGGTAAATTTGGGTGGCCTCGACAACTCTTATAGGGTTTGGGGTGGCCTCGACAACGCTCTTTTAACTCATTTAACTCATTTAACTTGGTACATTTGGGTGGCCTCGACAACGCTTCTAGGGTTTGGGGTGGCCTCGACAACACTTCTAGGGTTTGGGGTGGCCTCGACAACGCTTTTTCATTCCCGTTTTGGGTGGACTCGAGAGTTGGCCGGGCGAGAGGGGGTTGATCGACGTCCCCCCTCATGTCGAAGTTACTTGAGCACAAGAGCTCCGATAGAGACCATTCCAGATCCGTTGGAAAGCTCTCGGGGAGCCGATGCCAACGTGATGATAGGGGGCCGGGGTGCTCCTGTGGCCTTGTTGATAGATAGAGCCGATGCCAACGTGATGATAGAGCCGATTCCAACATTTTCATTTAACAAAAAAACTACCTTCAAAAAAAGACTTGCATTTTCGTACATATGAAAAACAACGAAGTTTGTATACAAAAGTGCACATATACATCTCATACATGAAGATATACACATGAAAATTTATCTATCTATCTATCTCATCTCATACATGAACATATACACACATATACATGAACATATACACATATACATGCCCGCAAAAAAAAATTGGTAAGCGGTAGTACCGCGCGCAGAGCGCGGCCGGGGCGGCGGCGGCGGCGCGGCAAGTAGAGCGCGGCCGGGGCAGCGGTGGCGGCACGGCAAGCAGAGCGCGGGTGGCCAGAGCGCGGCGGGCGGCGGCGTCGGGGCAGCTCGGTGACGGCGACGACGGCGAGGTGGAGCAGCCTGACGGCGTCGGGGCAGGGATCGGGGGCGACGGCGACGAGGAGCAGCCTGGGGGCGTCGGGCAGAGAAGAACAATTGATTTGGAGAAACTGCTAAGTATGGGCTTATATACACAAAGCATTGGTCCCGGTTCGTGGCCCTTTGGTCCCGGTTGGTGCCACCAACTGGGACCAAAGGTCTCTTTTCGTCAGCCCAAAGGGCGGGAAGCAGAGACCTTTGGTCCCGGTTGGTGGCACCAACCGGGACCAAAGGGTGGCATTGGTCCCGGTTGGTGCCACCAACCGGAACCAAAGGTGGGCATTGGTCCCGGTTGGTGCAACGAACCGGGACCAAAGGGCTGCACGGCGTCGGGGCGTGGAAGTTTAGTCCCACCTCGCTAGTTGAGTAGCGCCCGCACTGGTTTATAAGCGAGGCTGCGGCCACCGTTTCGAGCTCCTCTCTAATGCAGGCCTACGGGCCTAAACGCACTCTCTCTGCCGTGGGCCTACTGGGCCTTCTGCGTGCCTGCATCCTGGCCCAACTAGCGGGTTTCTAGTCGTATGCAGGCCGTGGTGGCCCAGTAGCCGGCATTTTTTTTGTTTTTTTTTTGCTTTATTTATTTTCTTTTGTTTCTACTTACAACTAAATACTTAGAGTTTTTGAGTGATTCTTTTTGCTTTAGGTCACAAAAATTATAAACTTTCTGTTAGTGCCAGTAGTTTTCAAATTTGAATAGTTTAAATTAGAATTCTTTGAAATTTGTGTGAATCACTAGTTTGTGAATAACTTTACTTTAAAATTAGATTTTTGAGTGATTCATTTTCCTGCTATTTAATATTAGTGTGTTTTATCATTATATTCAATTTGGTAATTTTTAGGTTATTTTAAATGTGTGTTTTAATCTAAAACAGATTTTGTTATTTTAGTTTGCTATTAAAGTTTCTAACGAAAAAATACTTTATGAAAATTCTTTTTGCTATTAATGTTTTGAACAAAAAATACTTTGATAACTTTAGTTGCATAGATTTTATATAATTTTAGTTTCATAAATATTAGAGGTTTATAAAATATTTTTAGTTGATTCCTTTTGCTATTATAGTTTTATAAAAGCTTTTTAGTTGATTCTTTTTGCTATTGAAGAATATTATAGTTTTATTTAAGTTGATCATAACTGAATTTTTTAATTGATTATTTTTGGTTCATTATTTTTGCTATTAGAGTTTCATAAAGGTTTTCTAGTTCATTCTTTTTGTTATTAGTTCATTCTTTGAGCTAAATGACCCTAAAATTGAAAAGCACTTCAAATAAACTCTGAAAAGGTTGAAAGTTGGCATGGTATCATCATTTCACCCACATAGCATGTGCTAAAAAGTTGAGAGGGTTACGGCAAAAACTAGATGCACTTCGTGTACAAAATGGACAATCTCTTTCGAAGTATCAGGGTTTTGGACGAAAACTCATCTGTTACAAAGGTATTTCATTTTTTTGAACTTATTTGAACTCCAGACTTTTTCTGTGTTCAAAATGAACCATTCAAAGCCACATCATCAGTTTTCAATCCTTTCTGACTTCATTTGGTATTTTTCATGCATTTACTGATTTTTTTTAGCTAAATGACCCTGAAATTGAAAAGCAGTACAAATGAACTCTGAACAAGTTGAAAGTTGGCATGGTATCATCATTTCACCCACATAGCATGTGCTAAAAAGTTGAGAGGGTTACGGCAAAAACTGGATGCACTTCGTGTACAAAATGGACAATCTCTTTCGAAGTATCAGGGTTTCGGACGAAAACTCATCTGTTACAAAGGTATTTCATTTTTTTGAACTTATTTGAACTCCAGACTTTTTCTGTGTTCAAAATGAACCATTCAAAGCCACATCATCAGTTTTCAACCCTTTCTGACTTCATTTGGTATTTTTCATGCATTTACTAATTTTTTGAGCTAAATTACCCTGAAATTGAGAAGCAGTACAAATGAACTCTGAACAGGTTCAAAGTTGGCATGGTATCATCATTTCACCCACATAGCATGTGCTAAAAAGTTGAGAGGGTTACGGCAAAAACTGGATGCACTTCGTGTACAAAATGGACAATCTCTTTCGAAGTATCAGGGTTTCGGACGAAAACTCATCTGTTAGAAAGGGATTTCATTTTTTTGAACTTATTTGAACTCCAGACTTTTTGCGTGTTCAAAATGCACCATTCAAAGCCACATCATCAATTTTCAACCATTTCTGACTTCATTTCCTGTTTTTTATGCATTTACTGATTTTTTTGAGCTAAATGACCCTGAAATTGAAAAGCAGTACAAATGAACTCTGAAAAGGTTGAAAGTTGGCATAGTATCATCATTTCACCCACATAGCATGTGCTAAAAAGTTGAGAGGGTTACGGCAAAAACTTGATGCACTTCGTGTACAAAATGGACAATCTCTTTCGAAGTATCAGGGTTTCGGACGAAAACTCATCTGTTACAAAGGGATTTCATTTTTTTGAACTTATTTGAACTCCAGACTTTTTGTGTGTTCAAAATGCACCATTCAAAGCCACATCATCAATTTTCAACCCTTTCTGACTTCATTTGGTATTTTTCATGCATTTACTGATTTTTTTGAGCTAAATGACCCTGAAATTGAAAAGCACTACAAATGAACTCTGAAAAGGTTGAAAGTTGGCATGGTATCATCATTTCACCCACATAGCATGTTATAAAAAGTTGAGAGGGTTACGGTAAAAACTGGATGCACTTCGTGTACAAAACGGACAATCTCTTTCGAAGTATCAGGGTTTCGGACGAAAACTCATCTGTTACAAAA
The DNA here is from genome assembly GCA_039707655.1 of Elymus sibiricus. Lineage (NCBI taxonomy): Eukaryota > Viridiplantae > Streptophyta > Magnoliopsida > Poales > Poaceae > Elymus > Elymus sibiricus. Next base: position 514,501,026 of record CM077666.1, read on the forward strand.
GGCATTTAATTTCTTCACATGCAACTGCAATGATATAGTTGTGGAGAGAAAGTCTTCACTTTTTCTTCGCTTTTGTCCTTTGCTTATTGCGCCGTAACCATGGATAATCTTCATCGTTTAACCGGGTGCTTGGGTCAGCCTTGACTTTGAAGGGAGGAATTACATGAAACTTTTCATAATCTTCAGACATGTCTGTCTTGCCCTCCAATCCCACGATGTCTCTTTTTCCTGAAAGAACTATGTGGCGCTTTGGCTCATCGTATGATGTATTCGCTTCCTTATCTTTTCTTTTTCTCGGTTTGGTAGACATGTCCTTCACATAGAAAACCTGCGCCACATCATTGGCTAGGACGAATGGTTCGTCTGTGTACCCAAGATTGTTCAGATCCACTGTTGTCATTCCGTACTGTGGGTCTACCTGTACCCCGCCTCCTGACAGATTGACCCATTTGCACTGAAACAAAGGGACCTTGAAATCATGTCCATAGTCAAGTTCCCATATGTCCACTATGTAACCATAATATGTGTCCTTTCCCCTCTTGGTTGCTGCATCAAAGCGGACACAGCTGTTTTGGTTGGTGCTCTTTTGATCTTGGGCAATCGTGTAAAATGTATTCCCATTTATCTCGTACCCTTTGTAAGTCAATACAGTCGAAGATGGTCCCCTGGCCAACGAGTACATCTCATCAGAAACAGTGTTGTCACCCATAAGACGTGTTTGCAACCAACTGCCGAAAGTCCTGATGTGTTCATATGTAATCCAGTCGTCACACTGCTCCGGGTGTTTGGAGCGCAGAATATTCTTGTGTTCATCGACATACGGGGTCACCAAGGTAGAATTCTGTAGAACTGTGTAGTGTGCTTGAGACCAAGAATGTCCGTCCCTACATATTATTGAGTCCGCTCCTAGCGTGCCTTTTCCAGTCAGTCTCCCCTCATACCGCGATTGAGGGAGACCAATCTTCTTAAGGTCAGGAATGAAGTCAACACAAAACCCAATGACATCCTCTGTTTGATGGCCCATGGAGATGCTTGCTTCTGGCCTAGCGCGGTTACGAACATATTTCTTTAAGACTCCCATGAACCTCTCAAAGGGGAACATATTGTGTAGAAATACAGGGCCCAGAACGACAATCTCGTCGACTAGATGAACTAGGATGTGCGTCATGATATTGAAGAAGGATGGTGGGAACAATAGCTCGAAACTAACAAGACATTGCACCAAATCACTCCTTAACCTTGGTAGGATTTCTGGATCGATCACCTTCTGAGAGATTGCATTGAGGAATGCACATAGCTTCACAATGGCTAATCGAACATTTTCCGGTAGAAGCCCCCTCAATGCAACTGGAAGCAGTTGCGTCATAATCACGTGGCAGTCATGAGACTTTAGGTTCTGGAACTTTTTCTCTGCCATATTTATTATTCCCTTTATATTCGACGAGAAGCCAGACGGGACCTTCATACTGAGCAGGCATTCAAAGAAGATTTCCTTCTCTTCTTTGGTAAGAGCGTAGCTGGCAGGACCTTCATACTGCTTTGGATGCATGCCGTCTTTTTCATGCACACGTTGCTGTTCCTCCCGTGCCTCCGGTGTATCTTTTGTCTTCCCATACACTCCCAAGAAGCCTAGCAGGTTCACGCAAAGATTCTTCGTCACGTGCATCACGTCGATTGCAGAGCGGACCTCTAGGTCTTTCCAATAGGGTAGGTCCCAAAATATAGATTTCTTCTTCCACATGGGTGCGCGTCCCGCATCGTCAGTCGGAACAGATAGTCCGCCAGGACCCTTTCCAAAGATTACCTGTAAATCATTGACCATATCAAGTATGTGATCACCAGTACGGAGGGCGGGCTTCTTCCGGTGATCTGCATCACCTTTGAAATGCTTTCCTTTCTTTCGACATTGATGGTTGGTCGGAAGAAATCGACGATGCCCCAGGTACACATTCTTCCTGCATTTGCCCAAATATATAATGTCGGTGTCATCTGAACAGTGTGTGCATGCATGGTATCCCTTGTTTGTCTGTCCTGAAAGGTTACTGAGAGCAGGCCAATCGTTGATGGTTACAAACAGCAACGCATGTAGGTCAAATTCTTCCTGTTTGTGCTCATCCCACACACGTACACCTTCTCCATTCCACAGCTATAAAAGTTCTTCAACTAATGGCCTTAGGTACACATCAATGTCGTTGCCGGGTTGCTTAGGGCCTTGGATGAGCACTGGCATCATAATGAACTTCCGCTTCATGCACAACCAAGGAGGAAGGTTATTGATACATAGAGTCACGGGCCAGGTGCTATGATTGCTGCTCTGCTCCCCAAAAGGATTAATGCCATCTGCACTTAAACCAAACCTAACGTTCTTTGCGTCACCTGCAAAGTCCCCCCACCTTCTCTCGATTTTTCTCCACTGTGAACCGTCAGCGGGTGCTCTCAACTTCCCGTCTTTCTTACGGTTTTCTTTGTGCCATCGCATCAACTTGGCATGCTCTTTGTTTCTGAACAGACGTTTCAGCCGTGGTATTATAGGAGCATACCACATCACCTTGGCAGGAACCCTCTTCCTGGAGCGCTCGCCCTCAACATCACCAGGGTCATCTCGTCTGATCTTATACCGCAATGCACCGCATACCGGGCATGCGTTCAAATCCTCGTACTCACCGCGGTAGAGGATGCAGTCATTAGGGCATGCATGTATCTTCTGCACCTCCAATCCTAGAAGGCATAGAACCTTCTTTGCTTCGTACGTACTGCCGGGCAATTCGTTATCATTTGGAAGCTTCTTCTTCATTATTTTCAGTAGCGAACTAAATCCCTTGTCAGATACACCATTGTCTGCCTTCCATTGCAGCAATTCCAGTGTGGTACCGAGCTTTGTGTTGTCATCTTCGCAATTTGGGTACAACCCTTTTTTGTGATCCTCTAACATGCGATCGAACTTCAACTTCTCCCTTTCACTTTCGCATTCTCTCTGTGCATCAACAATGACCCGGCGAAGATCATCATCGGGCACATCGTCTGGTTCCTCTTGATCTTCAGCTTCCCCCATTGCAGCATCACCGTATTCAGGGGGCGGGTAGTTGTCATCATCCTCTTCTTCTTCGTTGTCTTCCATCATAACCCCTCTTTCTCCGTGCTTGGTCCAAACATTATAGTGTGGCATAAAACCCTTCTCAAGCAGGTGGAAGTGAAGGGTTTTAGAGTTGGAGAAAGCCTTCGTATTCTCACAGACAGTACATGGACAATGCATAAAACCATTCTGCTTGTTTGCCTCAGCCGCTTCGAGAAAATTATGCAGGCCCTTAATATACTCGGAGGTGCGTCGGTCACCGTACATCCATTGCCGATTCATCTGCGTGCGTTATATAGTTCTCATTATTGAACAACATATAACTCTCTAGAGCATTTAATTAAAACATACATTGAAACTATGTAAAAAATTTAAATGCAACAACAAATGCGATCATAACCGCAACTAAGGTACCAATTGATCCAACGGCATAATGATACCAAGCCTCAGTATGAATGGCATATTTTCTAATCTTTCTAATCTTCAAGCGCATTGCATCCATCTTGATCTTGTGATCGTCGACGACATCGGCAACATGCAACTCCAACTTCATCTTCTCCTCTTCAACTCTTTGTAATTTTTCTTTCAAGTAATTGTTTTCTTTTTCAACCAAATTTAACTTCTCGACAAGAATTTCTATGTCGGTTGGAATTTCCGGTTCACATACCTCCTAGATTAAAAAATCTATGTCACGTTGGTCGGCATAATTGTCATAAACACTAAATAAAACAAATAGTTATAAAAGATAATATATACCACATCCGAAACATAGACAGGACGAGGGCCGACGGAGGCGGATACCAAATCCATCGCACTATATAATAAGAAACAATAATAAAAGGAAGAAAATTACACAAGTATCTATCTAAATCATACAAGTAAGAACTTTTTTCTTTTAGAAAGAAGATAAGAAGAAGAGGCTAACCACGGTGGTGCCGGCGCCGAGATGGGCGCGGGCGATCGACGGCGGTGAGGACGGGGACGGGACAGGACGGACCGCCAAACCTAGACAAATCTTGAGGAAAATGGAGCTTGGACAAGGAGCTTCGAGAGTAGAAAGCTTAAGTGTGGCTCGGGCATTTCATCGAACACCTCATGTGCATAGGAGGTGAGCTAGAGCACCACAAAAGCTCTCCCACGGCCGGCCAAAAAAACAGAGCAGTGCACTGCTGTGCTCGCGGGCAGGGGGTATATATAGGCCAACCATTGGTCCCGGTTTGTGGCTGGAACCGGGACTAAAGGACACCATTTGGTCCCGGTTCCAGCCACAAACCAGGACCAATGGTTGTGGGCCAGGAGCGAGGCGCATTGGTCCCGGTTCGTGGCTGGAACCGGGACCAAAGGGGTCATACGAACCGGGACCAATGGCCCACGAGGCCCGGCCGGTGCCCTTGCCTCACGAACCGGGACCGATGCCCCCATGGGTCCCGGTTCGTGAGTGAACTGGGACTAATGGGATTCTCAGGGGTGGACCGAAGCCCTGTTTTGTACTAGTGAAACACAACTGTTAAAAATTATTTTTCTGTCGTAGGATAATTTCTGTGAGCCCTATCAGGAGTTTTACTAGCATAATAGATAACATTCAATATCTTATCAACTCTTTGTCCTAAAACAGCTCCAACAGTAAAATCACTAGCATCACACATGATTTCAAAAGGTAAATTCCAGATAGGCGGTTGGACTATAGGAGCAGTTATTAGGGCCTTCTTAAGGATCTCGAATGATTCCTTACAATCTTCATCAAAAACAAAGTGAACATCCTTTTGGAGAAGATTAGTGAGGGGCCTCGAGGTTTTAGAAAAATCCTTAATGAACCTCCTATAGAAACCAGCATGACCGAGAAAACTACGTATACCTTTTATGTTCCTTGGATAGGGCATCCTCTCGATGGCTTCAATTTTCGCTCTGTCCACCTCAATTCCTCTCTCTGAGATCTTGTAGCCCAACACAATCCCTTTATTAACCATAAAATGGCACTTCTCCCAGTTAAGTACTTAATTAGTCTCCTGACATCACTGCAAAACTTTGTTAAGATTGTGGAGGCAATTGTCAAAAGAAGTCCCATAGACGGAAAAATCGTCCATGAAGACCTCCACAATATCCTCACAAAAACCATGGAAAATAGCTGACATACATCTTTGAAAAGTAGCAGGAGCATTACATAAACCAAAAGGCATACGTCTGTAAGCATAAGTACCATAGGGACAAGTGAAGGTGGTCTTCTCCTGGTCTGAAGTTCTGACAGGAATCTGAGAGAATCCAGAATAACCCTCAAGATAGCAAAAGTGAGTATTTTTGGATAACCTCTCAAGCATTTGATCAATAAAAGGCAGAGGATAACGATCCTTCCTTGTAGCTTTGTTCAATTTCCTGAAATCAATGCACATTCTATAGCCAACAATGGTCCTCTGAGGGATGAGCTCATTATTATCATTAGGAACCATGGTCATGCCTCATTTCTTAGGAACAGAATATACAGGGCTTACCCATTTACTATCAGCAATGGGATAGATAATACCTGATGGGTGTAGATAACACCTCCTCGTTGGTTACCCCAAGTGGAAAGTTATGCTGTAGATAGAAGCAAATTTCCCTCAGTGAAGATACCAAGGTTTATGTCTCCCGTAGGATTCCGGAGACGACAAGAAGGTGGCAAACCACGGCTCCAGAAATTATGCTGGTGCGTAAGTTTACCTGGACCAGAATACAAGACACAACTAACTTTGCTCCGAACGAGTCAGAGAGGTTGTCTATCTCTCTGGCCTTGTTGTTTACAAAGGGTAAACACAACAGATAATAAAAATGCAACTGAAAAGAAAGTAAACAATAAATTGCAGCGGTGTAAATATATGGTGGTGATATGGACCAGGGCGTCATGGCGCTCACTAGTGATGTCTCTCTCCCAAAAGACGATAAAAACTTATGCTGCGTGAACAAATTACAGCTGGGCAATTGACAGAATTATGAACGCACCGCAATGCTAATTATGCTAGCAGAGAGTGCAAGGTTCAATCATGTGGGCATTACGCCAAGACAAGGAGACCGTTTATTCATCAGCATCTACTTACTAATCATCCATCTTGACATATCTAATCCAGAACATCTCGCTGGTATTAAGTTGTGAGCCACAACTAATGTTACGAACTCAAAGCAACGGACGATTGCCTTAACAATCTATGAGTAATGTAAGCAACCCTTGTGACACGCAGTCACAAGCACCGCTGTTTTATCCCTAATGGCAACAACACATTCCCTAGTCCCATGTTTCTGTCAGTCAAGCTGGACATCAGGAGACATGAACCCATTATCTAGCATAACGCTCCCTCTTGGATTCACAACCTATTACTTGGACAAAGCAATAAATTACAACGGAGAACATGCAAGAACACTCAAGAACACAATATAAAAGAGATCTAAATATATTACTTCCACAATCTGAACATAATCTCATAATCCATCGGATCCCAGCAAACACAGCATAACAACACAAAAACTATAACATATATGCCTTGATCATGATAGGTAGCTTACAAGGACTAAACATTGAAGCACAAGATTGGAGAGAATACATCAACTAGCTTGCTACCATGAACCCTAGGTCCAAGGAGGAACTACTCACGAAGCATCTCAGAGGCAAGCATAGAGATGGAGGGGCCTCCGGAGATCTATCCTCCCTCCGGCAGGGTGCCGGGACAGGAACTTTTGCTGATCCCGATCTCGCGATCACGATGGCGGTGGAACTATGGCGAAAACGTGGAAAAGGAGTCCTCTCTCAGGATTTTCCAATCAAGGGGAATAAATAGAGCTAAAGTAGGGCACCAGAGGTGGGGCCACCTGGCCAGGCGGCTTGGCGGTGCGGCCAGGTCCTGGCCACACCAGGTGGTCGCCTGGCCAGGGGGTGGCTCACCCCTGGCCCCCATTCGGGCTTCTGGAGTCTTCCTTCATAAAAGATTTTCTGGATTTTTTCTGGATTTTGCCAGCAATATTGATTTTTCAACTTTTTCTGCAATGCACGGACAAAAACAGACAGAAACTGGCACTGGGCACTAGGTTAATAGGTCAGTCCCAAATATGTTGTAAAAGGATATGAATGTGCATCAAAACATATAGCAAAGTCACCAAAACAAGCATGGAACTAGCAAAAATTGTAGATACGTTTGGGACGTATCAGCATCCCCAAGCTTAATTCCTGCTCGTCCTCTAGTAGGTAAATGATAACCAAGATAATTCTTGTGGTGACATGCTACCAACACAAGAAGAACATTAAGTAAAAGCAATCAAGACATATAAACGGAGACAAAATAATAACAAGCAAGAGTCTATATCTAGTATTGAAACTAGCAAAGTAAGAACATAAAGGTGAAAGAGCTCTTGCTGTCCGTGACTCGAATTGTCTCCAATTGGTGTTCCCATGCAGAATGGAAGATGGGTTTAGAGCGTAAAAATACTTATTAGTTGTTGAGAACTCAATCTACTAATTTTCACACATGGTCTCTTTGGAATCTTATTATGACTCATCCCCAGACCGTCGGTCAGGTACAAGACAATCCGATCCTCTCCCTTTCGACTTTGAGCACTCATGCAATGAATGAGCGCAAGCAAGATTAGCTGGCACTTAGGATGGCGAAGAGAATAAATGATGGGGATAGGAAGTCAAAAAGTGAGAAAGCTCACATCAATGAGGACAATCATAGGCGAGAGAGAGCCAAATGATAGATATGATGTGAGGACTAGGGATTGCCATGCAACGGATGCACATAGAGCTATGAGTATATGAAAGCTCTCCAATGGAACTAGTGGGGGTGCATCCAACTTGCTTGCTCACGAAGACCTAGAGCTCTTTTGAGGAGGCTCATCATTGGAATATACAAGCCAAGTTCTATAGTGTAAAGATCCCCACATAGTTATGCATGAATGATATGAAAACTCTCGATGAAGTACAAGTGCTACTTTGAAGCACAAGTGTGGATCTTAAAAAGAAGAATAGTAGTGTTGCCCCCTCTCTCTTTTTATTTTCTTTTTCTCTTTTTTTTTATTTTTGTGGCCTCTATGGCTCTTTCTTTTATATCTCTAATTTGTCCTCTTTGGGATCTTTTCATTTTGTCCTCTTTTGGGATCTTTTAATTTATCCTCTTTGGGATCTTTTCCTCACTGTAAGGGCAACACTCTATATAAAGATGAACATGATCAACACACTTTTACAAGGTACTCATAATGAAACTGGAACTATATCATGATGTATGCAATGTATGCCTCTGCCAGTGTAGCAAGATATGCAATGATACTAGCGCGACATGTAGAAAAAAGATGTAAGGGCAAAGCCCAACTATCATGCGGCTTTATGATCAAGCAAAAGCAATATGACGATGAAGAATAGCATCAAGTTATGAGAAAGATGGATGTTGCATGGCAATGTATCTCGGAATGGCTATGGAAATTCCATGATAGGTAGGTATGGTGGCTGTTTTGTGGAAGATATATTGAGGCTTATGTACGACAGAGCGTATCATGCCAAGGATTTGGATGCACCGGCGAAGTTTGCACCAACTCTCAAGATGAGAAAGGGCAATGCATGGTACCGAAGAGGCTAGCAAAATATAAGGATGGTGGAAGTGCCAACAATCGAATACTCACATTAGTCAAAAGAACTCATCCACTTATTATCGGTAACTCTCAATCTAGTCAGGAGATTCACAAAGAGCCAAGCACCCTAAGAGGAGTGTATGGGGGTTTGGTTATCCTTGCGCATCCTGGACCCATGATACGTGAGGGTACTCTTTTACAACCCCGCAAAGATTAGTGATCTTTTTAGTAGCTAGGGTTCTCAACTAATTTTTTTGTAGTTTTCGAAAATAAGCATGTTGAGCCAAAATATAACACCTATCACTAAAAGGCTTGAGCTCAAACACACAAAAGTTAAAACATTACTTGTATCAACACCTCAAAACTATTGCAAGTCACTACTAAACTCAATTTAGCAATCTAGATTACCTACTCAAAGTAAGATACACACCTTGTGCAACAAAGCCAACTCTCTAAATAAAAAATAAGCATGAAACTCAAGAGAGTTCTAGAAAATCTAATTCAAGCTCTTAGAAAAGAAATAAACATGAAAAGCAAGAGCTAAACATGGCAGCAGCTAGAACAAAAAGTGAACAAAAAGATAGATGTGAAACTATGAGCATTCTAGGCAAAAGTGGAGCGTGTCTCTCTCCAAAACAGAGCATGCTAGGACCCAACTTATTATGACCAGAAAACAAAACAAAACTAAACTAAAAAAACCTAAAAACTAAAGAGCAAGACGCTCCAAGCAAAGCACATAACATGTGAAGCAACAAAAATATGGAGCTAGGAAGGACGAACTGATAATTGTTGATGAAGAAGGGGATGCACGGGGGCATCCCCAAGCTCAGACGCTTGAGTCTTCTTGAATATTTCTTGGGGGAGGCAGGGGCATGCCCAAGCTTAAGCTTTTGGCACTCCTTGATCTTCTTTTATCATCTCCCTTCATAACGCTTGAAAACTTCCTTCACACGAAACTTCTCATAAACTGATTAGAGCGGTTAGTGCCAAAAAATAATAAAGTTTCACTTGGGTACTGTTGGAACACATTGGAACACTCAAATTAAACATTAGCTACTGTTCCCCAACTTTGTTTAAGGTTTTCCCCCAAAAAACCATGAACAAAGTGCACAAAAGAAGCAAATGCAATTACAAGGCAGAAATCTGGGAAAACAGGACAGTCTATGAAACTTGCATAAAAGCGGGCACTTCTGTAGCTCAAATCAAAAAACTCAAAACTAATGAAAGATTGACAATTGTATAGAGCATGCTGTGTCAAAATTTCAGATCAAAACGATGAGCTGGTGATATTTTCGATTTTCTGCACTGAAGCATACAAAATCAATTTTCTGGCAGCAAGTCGCAACTTTTGTCTCCCTCAACATTAGAGGCTAAAACTTGGCACAAAACATGAAAATAAAGGTACAATGGAGTTGCTACAGTAGTAACAAACTCCAAGACAACTAAAACCAAAAGAACAAACTGAAAATAAAAGATTTTGGGTTGCCTCCAAATAAGCGTTTTCTTTAATGCCTTTGAGCTAGGCATAAAACCCAAGATCAAGTCTTATCAAAATCGAAAGCATATCTAGCCCGTATGACGGACTCAAAAGGTATTTCATCTTCTTCCTCGGTAAATGTTCCATGCCCTTCTTGAGGGGAAATTGGAATCTTATAATCCCTTCTTTCATGTCAATGATAGCACCAATGGTGCGAAGAAAAGGTCTTCCCAAAATAATTGGACATGATGGGTCACATTCAATATCCATAACAAGAAAATCAATGGGAACATAATTATCATTGACCACAATAAGCACATCATCTATTCGTCCTATAGGTTTCTTAATGGAAGAATCAACAAGTCGAACACCCAAAGAGCAAGTGTCTGAGAGATTTTTCTGAAGGAAATCCCCCAAAACCTTAGTTCGAACACAGGGGGCTTAGCTTCACGATCTCGACGGCGACGATGACAAAGATGGTCAGATCTGCGAACAAGTTAGTCATGCAATACAGTAGGGTCGCAAGGAGCTACCAAGGTTCGGGCCACCGTTGTGGTGTAAAACCCTACTCCTGCATGTCTGGGATTACTCCGGTGGAGATGAACATGGAGAGCTACAAGGTTTGGATCTCGAGTTGCCGATCCCCCTCTACAGTGCCATAGTGTGCACTTATGTATACCTTGGTCCTCTTCCTCCATGGCTCGGAGAGAAGGGTTGCCACATGAGGCCAGTTGTTGTGGGACAGACTCTGTCCTTATCCGGACTAAAGTAGCTTGCCTTTGGTAAAGTAGAGCTGGCGAGGTAGTTGTTGTTTTCGGGCTTGGCTTCGTCTTGAAGTAGCTTGGCTCCCGAGCCATGGGGGTGCTTCGGGAGGCTTGTGGAGTGTTTGCTGGGGATGAGCTTCTTGAGTGATACCCCTCGGGAGGTGTTAGTTTTCGGGAGGAAACCGGTGCTCGGGTATCTTGACGACTGTCCTGGAGCTCGCGAAAGGCTCGCCGTCTTGGGGCTTCCCGCAGCCTCCCTGAGGAATTGCCTGCTTGTTGGTGGGCGTGGGCCTCGCGCGCGTGGTCTTCGGGCGGCCTGTCGAGTCTTCCTCAGGAAGAAGACCTTGGCGTCTTTGCTCTGAACTTGTCGATGATCTTCAGGGGGAGTGGGATGCCTTCGGGATGTTCCAGGCATGCAGTACCTGCTCTGGGCCCTAGGCATGGCTTAGGGTACCCTGGTTCTCACTGGGCCGACAGTAGCCCCCGGGCCCGCGGCGTCAACTGAACCGCCAGGCGGAACTGGAGCGGCGTGGGGCCAATTAGCCGCCGGGCCCAGCTCTGGCACGTGCCCTCACGTGAGCGGACCGTCCTTCCACTGCGCTTTGACGCTTGGATTTCTACCCTTCTTCGCAGTGGAACGTGGCCGTGCATGGCGCGGCCGCCCCTTCGATTCTCGAGCCGAGGGATGCGAGGCATCAAGGAGGAGCCGAGCAGGGGACCTATAAGGGCGAAGCACCCCGACGTCCCCCTTCCACATCTTTCCGTTTCTCTCTGTGTTTTTCTTCTTCTTCCAGCATCCATCTTGTACGGCAGCGGCAGCAATGGCGAGGGGTGGAGGTCGCAGCGTCGTCGTTGGTGAAGCTTCTGCTCCCAGGAAGAGGACGCGCGCGGCCTTGGCTGCATTGCAGGCCGGCGTCGTTCCAGGCCGTCATGATGCGGAGGCGTCTGGGAGTCGCTCCTGCCGTGGCCACCGCAGCCGGCGGAGTCGCGACGGAGGTGGCTTGAGGCCTTCGCCGCCGCCCAGGGAAGCGGCTCACGCAGCAGGGGCCGACCACGAGTTCTTGGTGGACTTATGCTCTCGGCCTCGCGGCTGGCTCCGGCTTCCCGATGCCTTCGCGAGGCTTGTGGCGGAGAAGAAGTCCTCTGGGCTGTGGCTCCAAGTGGACGGGTGCCCCAACGGTCCTTCATGGGTCGAGGTGGGGTACCCTCTTCCCGGGGCTATGGACTTGGCGAAGGGGTGGAAAACATTCGCCAGCTCTGTAACATCCCCATGTCATGTAGCAGTAATCACTGTTGATAATGCCATGTCACTGTGATTGGCAAGTCTTAATCATCCTTGATCATGCCTAAGTCAAATTCATACTCAAATTCAAGCTCAATTGAATTATCAAAAACAAAGTGGAAAATAAAGTTGAACCAAAATTGTACAAACCATTTTATAAAATACTTAATAATCAGGAGGCAATAATAAAACAAAAATTAGCATTTAATGAAATATTTAACTAATTTAAATAAATCAAAGCAGTAGCCAAAAATAATCAATTAGCCTATTTAAAAATAAAATAAAATCCAAATGATTTTATTTGGCTCCCAGACTTTTTCTGGCTGTGAAGAATAATGCAATAAGATTATTGGCACTGGTGGCACATTTTACAAAAATCGGATTGCAGCAAAACAAAACAAAACTGAAAGCAATGCTGGACAGAAATTGGGAAAATGGAAAACGCCTATTTCTCGCCCAGGGCAAAATCTCACTGGCCCAAACCCCCCGGCCTCCTTCCTTCTCCACCTGCCCCCGTCACCTCTCGCCACTGGCGCCACGACCGCCGTGGACAGCCGTTGACCCCCTCCCACCTGCCCTCCTGCTCGCCCACGCCGCATCGAGCGATAAGGCCTCGCCCACCTGCTCCCCTGGCGCCGTCCTCACCATTCTCCCCCACTCCCCAACGCTCGCTCTCTCTCGCTCCTTCTCGGCCGAAACCGCCGAGGTGCGCCGTCGTGAACACCCACGGCCACTCTGCTCGTCGTGCCCCGCCGAGTTGTCTGGAGGGTGCGCCGTCGTCGACTACGTCCGTCTGTGGAGGGAATCCGGCCGGGATCGACTACAGCACGCGTACGTCGTCGTTCCTCTTCCTGCACCCGCAGCCGTCGCCGACCAAATTCGTCGCCGTTCTGCTGCTACTAACCTCCCGCCGGCCACCGTGTGCCTCTCGGTGAGCTCCCGCTACTTCCCCAATTGTCCCCGACCGCTCCCCTCCACCGTAGCCCATTGCACCATTGAAGCCGAGCTCTGTCGCCGCCGTTCTTCGCATGGCCGTGGCCTGGCTCGCGCATGTGGCGCGCCTTGCGCGTCATCGTGCTCCCGCTGGCCCCAGTGACTTGTCGCGCTAGCGCACGCCCAAGCTCGCGCCTTAACTCGCCGTCCCCGTCATCGCCGTGGCACTGGCCGCCGCCCTCGTCGACGTTCTGCTCAGTTCCGGCCGTCCCCGTCATAGCCACCACCATGGATCGACGCGGCTCGAGCTCAGGAACCTGTAGAAACAAACCGCGCGGCCAGCCGTTGCCTGTGGCGAGCGCACGCTCAACGGCGGCGCTCTGCCATCGCCGGCGTGCCACCGTGTCGCTGACTGGTGGGCCCCCGTGGTCAGAACTCGATTAGCGCTAATTAAATCACCCCACTGTCACTTACATGTGGGCCCCAATGTCTGTTAATTATCCACAGTTTAAACAAATGGAAATAACCCTCTGGGTCACTGACAGATGGGCCCCAGGCCATTAAGATTATCGCTGGATAAATAAAACTGTTATTTAACACATGTGTCTATGACATGTGGACCCCACTGGCTGAATAATAAAAATAATGGATTTATTAATTAAACTGTGTATGACATGTGGGACCCACATGTCAGTTTGACCAGTCAAATGCTCATTCAATGACAGGGTGGCCCCACATGTCAGGGTTGACCAGTCATCCGTACTGTTTTTGATAATGTTGATTTAAATAATAAAAGAAATCCAGAAATGATTGTAAAATGAATAAAACTTAGAAATTCAATATCTTTTAAATCGTAAGTCAGATGAAAATACTTTGTACATGAAAGTTGCTCAGAAAAATACAACGAATACGAATACGCTACCCACATACCCACCACCCCCTTCTAACGTACCGAACATGGAACATTACCCCCCGGATCAACTGTCCGATAATCACCCGGAGCTGGTAAATCATCCCCAGATGATTTCCCGCTCCGAGCAATACACTTAGCACTGCGTTAGAACACCGCCGACACTGCATTGCCATGCATGCATCTGTTTGTATAGTGTTTGCTTTATATTTACTGTTTCTTCCCCCCCCCCCTTCTTCTCCGGTAGACCCCGCTTCTACCGCCGACGACGCTGCCGGGTACGACTACTACGTCGACGACCAGGCACCCTTTGCTGAGCTTCCAGGCAAGCAGAGCCCCTTCCCCTCTCCCAGATATCGCCTATCTTTCTGTATTAATTCTTGCATTAGGCATTGCTGCTGCTGTACGTTAATTTCCTATTCTGCTGCATATCCTGTTTTTGTCGCCCTTTTATTATTGTACCCTGCCTTGTCCTATGCTGCTTAGATAAATATTCATCAGTTGGCCCTACGCCCTTGTCCGTCTGCTATGCTTAGTTATCGGGCCGTGTTCACTCAGGGGAGTGACGCGGGAACTTTACATTACTGCACCTTCAACGGTATCGAGCTAAGACACCGCTAAAGGGCCTTACAACGGCCAGACACTACCGAGTCGCACCGAGAATGACTGAGGGTGATTCCTCGTATACGTAGGGGATGGCCTCGTATATCACTCTCGTTGTTGGCTCTGTAGCGTAGCACCACCGGTGTGACCATATCGAGGGTGATTCCACTTTGTTCACTCTCGGTGATGTCTCAGTCGAACCATTCATCAAGTGTGAACCACCGAGGGTGATTCCTCCGGTTTCACTCGATGGTAGGGACCTGAACCACGAGTGCCCAAAAGGTAAGGAGTCGGGTGACCCAACGGTGCCCGCGAGAGGTATTGTAACGGGACGTCAGGGCAGGCGGATACTACTCTCTCTCATAGTGGGAGGTAGGCCTGGCTCCTGTTCGTTGG
Organism: Elymus sibiricus; assembly: GCA_039707655.1. Lineage (NCBI taxonomy): Eukaryota > Viridiplantae > Streptophyta > Magnoliopsida > Poales > Poaceae > Elymus > Elymus sibiricus. The sequence goes on from CM077666.1 coordinate 514,516,047, forward strand.
TCGTGAGATACCCTGTTAACTACGAAAGTCGTGCGTCTCCAAGGATGCCCGCGAGGTAAGGTAAGGAGACGGGTCACCTTGTCGGTACCCGCGAGATGTGACGGGACGACAGGGCAGGTGGTACCGGTGAGCGGTGGGCCTGGCACCTGTTCGTTGTCCGCGAGTTACCCAGTCGGAGCGGCGATAATGGTCGTCTCCGCGAGATAATAATAACACGCCTAATGGATCGGGTGTCAGAATCTAAGTGGGTCGTTGGCCCTAGTACGCACTACCTCCACGCGGGATAATGGGTATGGGCCCCTCCGCGTCGTACGTTCTCTATCGAAAGCTCTTCAGACGTCACATTTGTGCGGCCTGATTGCCGGGATTGGACGGTAACCGCCTCGCTCTGGTAATGGGGAGGTGGGTCTGCTTCCCGGCCATGCTCGCAACGTGCAGGAGTACGAAGGGCGATGGCCCAAGACCCCTTCGTGCTTAGGATTTAGACCGGCGTGTTGGCCTCTCTGTTGATCCTAGGTAGGTCTACGGCGTGTCGGATGGCCCCGGCCGGGCATTCCCTAACAAGGTGTGCGCGAGCGGGGATATCCGAGCGTATAGGGTAACAGTAGTGCACCCCTGCAGGGCATAAATCTATTCGAATAGCCGTGTCCACGGTAACAGGACGCTTGGTGTTGGATCCGGATCCTATACAACTAAGAACTAAACTACTAATATAAACTGTTGTTTATGCCCGGGGATTACTTCCTCGCTGGGTTGTCGAGGAAGGATCTCAGGGCTTTGTTATTATTATGTTATTATAAACTGCTGCAATTAATATCATTATTATCAAGATAATATTAAACTGCTGGCTATTCTCTTCTTGTGCTGCAAGATCGATTGAAGATGCTAGTCTTCGTTAGGCTATGCTTTTCCCCCTTACCCTGGTATTTCTCAGCCAAGTCCACTATATAGCCTCCCCTTTCCATTTGAAACATATTACATATTTGCTTAGAATGCCTGGGCGTAAGTCTCGCTGAGTGTGTTAGACACTCACCCTTGCTTTGCTGCATTCAGACGCTGGAGTCCAGGAGTAGGAGATCCCCGATGGCGCCTACTACTACGTGGAGACCCCCGACGACTAGGAGTAGTTCGAAGGTTCCCCTGCAGGAGGCCTGCGCCTTTCGATCGTAGTTATCTCTTTTGTGCTGGCCTTCTTAAGGCATGTTATGTATATTTGTGTCTGTACTCAGATACCTTTGCTTCCGCTAACATTTGTGTTCTCGAGCTGATGTATTCGAGCCCTCGTGGCCCCTGGCTTGTATTATTCAGCTTGTATTATTTTATTTTAGTGTCGTGCTGTGATATTCTTATCGTGGGTCCCCGGACTTGGATTTCGGGGGCGCCACAAGCTGGTATCAGAGCCGACTGCCTGTAGGACACCCCCTTCCAACTCCTTGGTCGAAGTTGAGTCTAGTCAATGAAAACGATTTTGCTAACATCGTTGTGTGGCTTACGGGCCCACTGCGCAAATGGGTGGTATTAGGATCTTTTACTCCGTACCTTTAATCTGGGACTCTGCTCTCTCCTCCTTTCGGGTTAAAGATTTTGCTAACTCTGACATTAGGTTCTCGTAATCACATCTACCCGGAGAGCTGGATTATCTTTGACATTGCTTTCAGTTTCGTTCCCCGACGTTTAGGTAGCCATTGGGAAGTCCCTCTGATACTTTTCGACAGTACGACTTCCTCAACCTTGCATGCTATGCTGAAGAAGACCTTCCCGATGATGCTCGGAGGCAAGAGAAGTTCCACAACGGCCTCAGCACAGCTCTCAAGATGGCACTAGCTCCTCTTGACTTTGCCGACTTCGCCACCTTGGTGAACAAGGCTATAATGATCGAGACCGCTCAAATGGAGCACAATGACTCGCAGAAGTGACATCGTGAGGCTGGCTCATCTTCGGGCTCAGCTCAGAAGCGTCGCGTCTGGATCCCTCACAATGTGTTTTGTCCCACTGTCCCAGTACCAAGGCCCTCATATGCTGTACCTCGTCTGCCTCCTCCACCGTTGAGGCAACCACGACCTCAAGCTACTCCGCCAAGTGCTCCTCCTCTCCGTCCTCAGGATGGACTATGCTTCAAGTGCCGTCAACCGGGGCACATGGCCAGAGACTGTCCTCAGAATCAGGGTCAGAATCAGAATCAACTGGTACTTCGTCCTGCTGGCCGTGGCAATGGCCGTGGCAACATTCCGACCCGCAACTATAACATCGGGTCTTATGCTCATGCTCGTGGTCAGGCCAACAATATTGACTTTGAAGCAGTCCAGGACCAGCCCGCTACAGTGATGGGTACCCTACTCGTTAACTCAATACCTGCTACTGTTTTATTTGATTCTGGAGCAACGCATTCATTTATGTCCGGAGCATTTGCATGTAAACACGACATACCACACGAAAAGATGCATGTTCCCTTAGCCGTCAGAACACCCGGAGGCAAGTGTCATGTTGACATGGTGGCCCCTGACATCACCGTCGGGATTGAAGGAATTGACTTCCTCGTTTCCCCACACATTCTGAAAACTTCCACCATAGACCTTATTCTAGGAATGGATTGGATGAAAGCTCATGATGCCGCGATCTTTTGTGGCACCATGGACGTCCAACTTTTTCACCCTTCCGGCGAGATTGTGAACTGCACCCCCAAGCTTGTCCGGAATGCCGAAGCGGAGATTTATGCTCTGAATGCCTTGAACGCCTCACCTCTTGAAGGGATCGAGAACGTTTCAGTCGTTCAAGATTTCCCCGACGTCTTTCCATAAGAACTCCCAGGTGTACCCCCGATAAGAGCTGTCGAGTTCGTCATCGACTTGAAGCCTGGCACAACCCCAATCGCGAAGCGTCCTTACAAGATGCCGCCGCATGAACTCCTTGAGCTTAAGGAGGAAATCGACAAGGCACTTCGTAAAGGTTTTATTCGCCCCAGTTCCTCTGCCTGGGCAGCACCTTCCCTCTTTGTCAAGAAGAAGGATGGAACGAACCATTTGGTCCAAGATTATCGGCCTATCAACCAGGCAACCATCCAGAACAAGTATCCGCTTCCTCGGATCAATGATCTTTATGATCAGCTTGCCGGATCCTTTGTGTTCTCGAAACTTGATTTGATGTTGGGTTACCATCAGATCAGGGTTCGTAAAGAGGACATCCCGAAGACCGCCTTCGTGACTCGCTATGGTTCATACGAGTACACCGTCATGTCCTTTGGCTTGACCAATATCCAGCCACCTTCACCCGATTGATGAATTACATCTTCATGGAATACCTCGACAAGTTCGTCGTGGTTTACCTGGATGATATCTTGATATACTCGAAGAATGAAGAAGAACATGCTGAACATCTTCGTCTTGTGCTGGAAAAGCTGCGAGAGCACCAACTCTACGTCAAGTATTCCAAGTGTGAATTCTGGTTGTCCGAAGTCACCTACCTTGGTCATGTGATTTCCAAGGATGGCATTGCCATCAACCCCGAACGAGTTCAGGCTATTCTTGACTGGACTCCTCCGAAGAATGTCAAGCAAGTCAGGAGTTTTCTCGGACTCGCAAGCTATTACCGCCGTTTCGTCGAGAATTTCTTCAAGATTGCCAAACCACTGACCAGCCTGCTTCACAAAGGCGTCAAGTTTGAGTGGACAGACAAATGTCAGGAAAGCTTTCAAGCTCTCAAGGACAAGCTCACCTCTGCCCAGTGCTTGCTCCCCCTGATACTCGCAAGGACTTCGTGATATATTGCGATGCGTCTCGTCAAGGATTAGGCTGTGTCCTAATGCAAGAGCTCCGTGTGATTGCTTATGGCTCTCGCCAGTTGCGTCCCCATGAAGAGAACTATCCAACACAAGATCTTGAACTTGCAGCTGTGATTTATGCACTGAAGCTGTGGCGACATTACCTCCTCGGTAATCGTTGCGAGATCTACACTGATCACCAAAGTCTGAAGTACTTGTTTGCGCAGCCAGATCTGAATCTCCGCCAGCAAAGATGGCTCGAGACAATAGCCGACTACAACATGGATATCTCGTATACCCCTGGCAAGGCTAATGTGATGGCCGATGCCTTAAGCCGTAAAGCCTACTGTTGTGAACTTGAGGTTCAACTAGAGCAGCCACTCCTGTATGAAGAATTTCAGAAGCTAAATATCGAGATTGTTCCTCAGGGTTATGTGAATACCCTCGCTGTTGAACCAGATCTCGAGCACACCATCAGGGAGATGCAGAAGTATGACTCTGAAGTCCATAAGATTAAGCGCTATCTCGCAGGAGGAAAACCCTCAGTCTTCTATCTGGATAACCAAGGCACCTTGTTCTTCAAAGGTCGCTTAGTGGTCCCTACAACTCACAACCAGGATATGACCCGGGACGTTATGATGGAAGCTCATGATACACCTCTATCGATTCACCCCGGTAGCACCAAGATGTACCAAGACATTCGTCAGCGGTACTGGTGGTCTGACATGAAGCGGGACATTGCTCGATATGTTGCTGAGTGTGACGTTTGTCATCGCGTTAAGGCAGAACATCAAAAGCTGGCTGGAACTCTGCAACCACTTGCTATACCTGAATGGAAATGGGACAAAGTCGAAATGGACTTCATCACTGGTTTTCCCAGATCACAGAAGGGTCACAATGCAATCTTTGTCGTCATCGACAGATTCTCCAAGGTTGCTCACTTTCTGCCTGTTAAGGAGACAATCACTGCTAGTCAGTTAGCAGACTTATATGTTTCCAGAATTGTGTCGCTCCACGGTATTCCGTTGGAGATCAGTTCCGATCGTGGCAGCCTCTTCACCTCAAGATTTTGGGAAAGTTTCCAGGAAGCAATGGGAACTCGTCTGTCTTTCAGCACTGCTTTCCACCCTCAGTCACTAGGTCAAGTTGAACGCGTCAACCAAGTGCTTGAAGATATGATGCGAGCTTGCGTCATCTCTTTCGGTAAGAAATGGGAGGAATCTCTCCCGTATGCCGAGTTCTCGTACAACAACAGCTATCAAGCTAGTTTGAAGATGGCCCCATTTTAAGTTCTCTATGGACGTAGGTGTCGAACCCCTCTGAATTGGTCAGAAACTGGGGAACGACCACTCTTCGGTCCAGATATTATCCAGCAAGCCGAAGATCAAGTCCGCATCGTTCGTGAGCATCTCAAGACCGCTCAGTCTCGTCAGAAGAGCAATTATGATCGCAAGCACAAGGAGATGGTCTATCAACCTGGCGAAAAGGCTTATCTTCGTGTCACTCCGATGAGAGGCACTCATCGCTTTGGGATCAAGGGAAAGCTAGCTCCTCGCTACATCGGCCCGTTTCGCATCCTCGCAAGACGTGGTGAAGTGGCATATCAGCTGGAATTGCCGCCGAATCTCTCACAGGTCCATGATGTCTTTCACGTGTCGCAACTCCGACATTGCTTCAAGGATCATGTCCGAGCAGTGGATCATGAAATGCTCGATTTGCATGAAGACTTATCTTATCCAGAATTTCCCGGACGCATTCTTGATGAAGCCGAACGCCGAACACGTCAGAAGTCGATCAAGTTCCTGAAGGTCCAGTAGTCGCATCATTCTGAGGATGAAGCCACCTGGGAACGCGAGGATCGTCTTCGCGAAGAATACCCCACCTTCTTTCTTCCTACCTCTTAATTCTCGGGACGAGAATTCTTGTTAGAGGAGGAGAATTGTAACATCCCCAAGTCATGTAACAGTAATCACTGTTGATAATGCCATGTCACTGTGATTGGCAAGTCTTAATCATCCTTGATCATGCCTAAGTCAAATTCAAACTCAAATTCAAGCTCAATTGAATTATCAAAAACAAAGTGGAAAATAAAGTTGAACCAAAATTGTACAAACCATTTTATAAAATACTTAATAATCAGTAGGCAATAATAAAACAAAAATTAGCATTTAATGAAATATTTAACTAATTTAAATAAATCAATGCAGTAGCCAAAAATAATCAATTAGCCTATTTAAAAATAAAATAAAATCCAAATGATTTTATTTGGCTCCCAGACTTTTTCTGGCTGTGAAGAATAATGCAATAACATTATTGGCACTAGTGGCACATTTTACAAAAATCTGATTGCAGCAAAACAAAACAAAACTGAAAGCAATGCTGGACAGGAAATTGGGAAAATGGAAAACGCCTATTTCTCGCCCAGGGCAAAATCTCACTGGCCCAAACCCCCCGGCCTCCTTCCTTCTCCACCTGCCCCCGTCACCTCTCGCCACTAGCGCCACGACCGCCGTGGACAGCCGCTGCCCCCCTCCCACCTGCCCTCTTGCTCGCCCACGCCGCATCGAGCGATAAGGCCTCGCCCACCTGCTCCCCTGGCGCCGTCCTCACCATTCTCCCCCACTCCCCAACGCTCGCTCTCTCTCGCTCCTTCTCGGCCGAAACCGCCGAGGTGCGCCGTCGTGAACACCCACGGCCACTCTGCTCGTCGTGCCCCGCCGAGTTGTCTGGAGGGTGCGCCGTCGTCGACTACGTCCGTCTGCGGAGGGAATCGGGTCGGGATCGACTACAGCACGCGTACACCGTTGTTCCTCTTCCTGCACCCGCAGCCGTCGCCGACCAAATTCGTCGCCGTTCTGCTGCTACTAACCTCCCGCCGGCCACCGTGTGCCTCTCGGTGAGCTCCCGCTTCTTCCCCAATTGTCCCCGACCGCTCCCCTCCACCGTAGCCCGTTGCACCATTGAAGCCGAGCTCTGTCGCCGCCATTCTTCGCGTGGCCGTGGCCTGGCTCGCGCATGTGGCGCGCCTTGTGCGTCATCGTGCTCCCGCTGGCCCCAGTGACTTGTCGTGCTAGCGCACGCCCAAGCTCGCGCCTTAACTCGCCGTCCCCGTCATCGCCGTGGCACTGGCCGCCGCCCTCATCGACGTTGTGCTCAGCTCCGGCCGTCCCCGTCGTAGCCACCACCATGGATCGGAGCGGCTCGAGCTCAGGAACCTGTAGGAACAAACAGCGCGGCCAGCCGTTGCCTGTGGCGAGCGCACGCTCAACGCCGGCGGTCTGCCGTTGCCGGCGTGCCACCATGTCGCTGACTGGTGGGCCCCCATGGTCAGAACTCGAGTAGCGCTAATTAAATCACCCCACTGTCACTTACATGTGGGCCCCAATGTCTGTTAATTATCCACAGTTTAAACAAATGGAAATAACCCTCTGGGTCACTGACAGATGGGCCCCAGGCCATTAAGATTATCCCTGGATAAATAAAACTGTTATTTAACACATGTGTCTATGACATGTGGACCCCACTGGCTGAATAATAAAAATAATGGATTTATTAATTAAATTGTGTATGACATGTGGGACCCACATGTCAGTTTGACCAGTCAATGACAAGGTGGCCCCACATGTCAGGGTTGACCAGTCAACCATACTGTTTTGGATAATGTTGATTTAAATAATAAAAGAAATCCAGAAATGATTGTAAAATGAATAAAACTTAGAAATTCAATATCTTTTAAACCGTAAGTCAGATGAAAATACTTTGTACATGAAAGTTGCTCAGAAAAATACAACGAATACAAATACGCTACCCACATACCCACCACCCCCTTCTAACGTACCGAACATGGAACATTTCCCCACGGATCAACTGTTCGATAATCACCCGGAGCTGGTAAATCATCCCCAGATGATTTCCCGCTCCGAGCAATACACTTAGCACTGCGTTAGAACACCGCCGACACTACATTGCCATGCATGCATCTAATTGTATATTGTTTGCTTTATATTTACTGTTTCTACCCCACCCCCCCACCCCCCATCTTCTCCGGTAGACCCCGCTTCTACCGCCGACGACGCTGCCGGGTACGACTACTACGTCGACGACCAGGCACCCTTTGCTGAGCTTCCAGGCAAGCAGAGCCCCTTCCCATCTCCCAGATATCGCCTATCTTTCTGTATTAATTCTTGCATTAGGCATTGCTGCTGTTGTACGTTAATTTCCTATTCTGCTGCATATCCTGTTTTTGTCGCCCTTTTATTATTGTACCCTGCCTTGTCCTATGCTGCTTAGATAAATATTCATCGGTTGGCCCTACGCCCTTGTCCGTCTGCTATTCTTAGTTATCGGGCCGTGTTCACTCAGGGGAGTGACGCGGGAACTTTACATTACTGCACCTTCAACGGTATCGAGCTAAGACACCGCTAAAGGGCCTTACAACGGCTAGACTCTACCGAGTCACACCGAGAATGACTGAGGGTGATTCCTCGTATACGTAGGGGATGGCCTCGTATATCACTCTCGTTGTCGGCTCTGTAGCGTAGCACCACCGGTGTGACCATATCGAGGGTGATTCCTCTTTGTTCACTCTCGGTGATGTATCAGTCGAACCATTCATCAAGTGTGAACCACCGAGGGTGATTCCTCCGGTTTCACTCGATGGTAGGGACCTGAACCACGAGTGTCCAAAAGGTAAGGAGTCGGGTGACCCAACGGTGCCCGCGAGAGGTATTGTAACGGGACGTCAGGGCAGGCGGATACTACTCTCTCTCGTAGTGGGAGGTAGGCCTGGCTCCTGCTCGTTGGTCGTGAGATACCCTGTTAACTACCACTACTAGAAAAAAACCTGTTAGTGGCGCACCTATTTTGGCTATTAATGGCGCACTATAGGTGTGCCACTATTATCATGCCACTAGTAACAAATACTAATGGCGCACCACTGGTGTGCCATTAGTATCCCAGATAATAGTGGCGCACCACATAGTGCGCCATTACTATGTCAACAGTGCGCCATTACTATGCCTCCTAGGGGGCCATATATACCTTCACCTATGCCCCCAAGTGCACCATTACTATGCCCCATAATGCGCCACTGGTATTTAGGCTTGGTGCGCCACTAATGTTCAATATGGTGCACCACTACTATGAATATTAGGAAATATTTTTTTTTTGATTTTCTGGTATTTGCACAGGTTACAAAATACAATATACAGCACAGAAAAATATGCACAGAATATACAGTACAATACAGCACCACAATTAGTCAAGTATAAACATCACATAATATATACAATTCATCATATTAGTCTCCGAATTCGAAATAGTGAACAAAGTTCAAACATTAGCCAAGTTTAGGTCTCGAGACCGCGAGTAGCGAGTTTGTCGTCACATTACAAAGTCGATATCGATCATCTAAACTACCATCACATAGAAGAGAGCTGCGGTCACGATGAGCATCATCGCGATGAAACTGGTCTTCATCCGGTTCCTCCTCCGCTCCCTCCTCTCTCCCGCTAGATAGCGCGCGTATCTAGCTTCCGCCTCCGCCCTAGTGGTGTACCCTGCACAAATAACAACTGCCAGCAACTATAAACATGAAAAATCTGCCAGCAACTATACCAGGGCAGAACATCACCCAACACTTAGTATCAAGGTTAATTCCTCTATTTGCAATTAGTATCTACCAGGAATCACTTAAGTATCACTTAAGTATCTACCAGGAATTAGCATTGAAGATGGAGAACAATATTCATCACAGGATATACAAGAACCAGAGAGCAATATTCATCACAGGATATACAAGAACCAGAGAACAATATTCATCACAGGATATACAAGAACCAGAGAGCAATATTGTTGAACTGACAGAAACGGAAGTATCAGACAATATGCTCTACAGGATATACAAAACAGCAATTGCATGATTCTCATCATAAATGTAGCAAAAAACAAGACTCAAAACATGTACTGTTTTTTTGTCAACTGATAACAAATTTTTTTATTACAGTTTGACAACAGCATAGAGAGACAAATTTTTTTATTACATTTTTGTACTCAAGCCTTTTTTTGCACAGGACAATTCCTTAACTCTCAGATTATTAATAACTGTTTTCTAGTTAAATTTTTTTTACAATGCATTTGAAGATAACCCTCTCATCTCAAATATCAGAGAGACAAAGTTCAGAAGGAAAAAAGCAAAGAACAATTGATTAATACAAGGCCTCCAGCATACAGCGTACACAAATCACTTAAGAACACTTAAGAGCCCTAGGGCCAATGATGTTGATCACAGTTTTTGGGCATAATACTGAGGCAATTACTTAGCAGGTAGAAATGAACATGTATCTTACTTAGAAATGAACATGTATCTTACTTAACATGTATGTGCACAAGAAATATTCACAAATCACAAAGCTTGCAAGATGGAGCATGACCAGATTGATGTTAATTTATTAGTACTCTTCAGTACTAACGCAATATTTTAAAATCAAATCAGTTTAGAACAAAATTGCTATTTCTTCTTGCAAATCAAATCAGCTTGCAACAAAAAGGATGCTATTTCTTCTTCTAAAATCAAATCAGTTTAGAACAAAATTACCAAGTATCTAACAGACTACTTCTAACTGAACCTAACTTCACAACATAGTTTTGCTAACTGAATCTAAATTCAGAAAACCTACTGCTCACGTGAGAGAGGGAGGGAGAGGGAGGGAGAGGGAGGGAGGGAGGCATACCGTGGCGGGGGGGAGACCACCGGAGCGGAGGGAGTCGCCGGAGACAGGCAGGGAGGGGGCGGCGCGGCGGGGCGCTCGATCTGCTGCAGAGGAGTGGGCACGGTGAGAGAGAGAGAGAGAGAGAGAGAGAGGGAGAGGGAGAGAGGGAGAGGGAGGGAGGCATACCAGCATACGCAATATTTCAGAAGGAAAAAAGCAAAGAGCAATTGATTAATACAACGCCTCCAGCATACAGCATACACAAATCACTTAAGAACACTTAAGAGCCCTAGGGCCAATGATGTTGATCACAGTTTTTGGGAATAACCATAACTTGAACCATTACCATCAAATTGGCAGGGACAAAGACTACTTGCTTTAACCAAGATATTTAAACTGACAACCCCACATGTTGGAGATGATACTGAACAATATTGCAGTTTCTGGTGTGTGTGTTCTTGCTGCTGTAGTGTGTGTAGCCAGCTCCTGGAGTGTTAACTCAATTTAGTTGTAGCTGCTGCTGCTGTAGTGAAACTGAACCTTTTCTTTTAATTTAAATTAACTGAAACTGAACCTTTTAATTTAAATTAAGTAAACCTTTTCTTTTAATTTAAATTAAAAATACTGAAACCTTTTCTTTAATTTAAATTGCAGTTTCTGGCGGGGGAGAAAAGACATTCAGGTATCATCCTTGCTGCCTACTCCTTTTACTACTCCCTGTTTGGATAGCTAGCTACGCAATCATTCTAAGGAGTACCTGCCATTTTCCGTTTGAATAGCTAGCTACGCAATCATGCTAAATTGTGTGCTTTGGTTGCTAGTGAAAAGACCGTCCTCACCCTGTCTACACAATAGTTTTACAGCAGTTAATTATCCACAGAACATAGCATTGCATTGCATTGTTGTAGTGTGTGTGTGTTCTTGCAGTACTTGTATCCAGGAGTAAATAGCATTGCAATGCTGCTGGAGTAGTTGTTTTTTGAACCTATTCTTTACTGTTGCTTAACAGAATACTACTCCAGGAACTTTTCTGAACCTATTCTTTACTGAACCAATTCTAGGCAATCATGGGGAACTATCACATTGCAGAGATAACCCTTTTGGATTCCATTGAAGAATAGCACAAATTGGACCAGAGGAAATTGGGACTCACAAAGGAAATTGGAGCAGACGCCCTTGACGCACAGCGAGACCTTGGTGAGGGGGAGGTCGAGGCTGACCGGCGAGGAGGAGGTGAGGAGGGCGCGAGCGGCTGGAGGCCGGAGACGGCGGTGGCCCCGAACCCTAGCGTGGGCGGCGGCCCCGCACACTAGCGGAGGGGAGGGCGGCGGTCGGGGGAGGACGGCGGAGGAGAGGGCAACGGTCGGCGGAGGGCGGAGGGGAGGGCGGCGGTCGGGGGAGGGCGGCGGAGGGGAGGGCGACGACGGCGGAGGTTTGAGGAGGAGGATGAGGCACGCGCGGTTTGACACGGTGTGGACGTGTGCGGTTTGCCACGCGCGGTATGTATCGGTCCTTAGCAATGGCGCATCGTGCGGGGTGCGCCACACATACATATAGCAATGGCGCACCTCGGAGCGGTGCGCCGTACATAATTTATTTTAATGGCGCACCTCTGCATGGTGCGCCATACATACCGTTCGATAGCAATGGCGCACCACTGCCCTGGTGCGCCACTGTTATTTTTTTTATTTTAAATATCCAAATACTCCCTCTGTTATAATTATAATTATAATTATATATATAGTATATTTAAAATTATATATTATCAAAAAAAGTTTAGAATTTCAAAATTTGTTTACAATTTCTGAAAATGTTCAGAATTTCAAAATTTGTTTAAATTTTCAAAGAATGTTTAGAATTTCAAAATTTGTGATAAAAGAAAAGGAAAATGCAAATGGAGTGATAAAATCTTATAAAAATAAGATTTGAGATTATTGATTTATTTCTGATTTTATAAAATTGGTTTGAACCAATTTGACAGAAGTAAAATGACAGGCATTTGAATTAAATTCAAATGAGATTTGAACTACACTTGAATTTTCCAGGAACTGAAGTTCAAATGTAAATTCATGGAAATCAAGGGAAGGCCAAAAGAAAGCATTGTGCCAAGATTTAGAATTAGGGGACAACCCCACTTGCATGGAAAATTCATTGAATGCCTTCTTTAACCACAAAGGAGAAATTCAAATTGCATTCAAATGGAGTCCAAAAATGGATTTAACATTTTATCACCACATGGAATTGAACATTACATCACCATGCCAAGTTTGAGAATTAGGGGAGAAAGGAAAAATGACAGGCATTTGAATTAAATTCAAATGAGGTGAATTAAATTCAAATGTGGTGGGGTGTGTGTTTGTGTGTGTGTGAGACGTTAGTAATGGCGCACCCTCCCTGGTGCGCCATTGCTAACCCTAGCAATGGCGCACCAGGGAGGGTGCGCCATTACTAACCTCATACACACACACAAACACACACCCACCAGACATAGCAATGGCGCACCACACCTAGGTGCGCCACTACTATGGTGCGCCACTACTATGTAGCATAGCAGTGGCGCACCTAGGTGTGGTGCGCCATTGCTATGTCTGGGGGGATGGACAAAAAAAATAGCAATGGCGCACTGCTCAAGTGGTGCGCCATTAGTAAAAAAATAGCAATGGCGCACCTGATTCTAGTGCGCCACTGCTATATAGCAGTGGCGCACCACCATCATGGTGCGCCACTAGTAGAGATATTGGGGATAAGCCTTTTTCTAGTAGTTATACGAAAGTCGTGCGTCTCCAAGGGCGCCCGCGAGATAAGGTAAGGAGACGGGTCACCTTGTCGGTACCCACGAGATGTGACGGGACGACAGGGCAAGTGGTACCGGTGAGCGGTGGGCCTGGCGCCTGTTCGTTGTCCGCGAGTTACCCAATCGGAGCGGCGATAACGGTCGTCTCCGCGAGATAATAATAACACGCCTAATGGATCGGGTGTCAGAATCTGAGTGGGTCGTTGGCCCTAGTACGCACTACCTTCACGCGGGATAATGGTATGGGCCCCTCCGCGTCGTACATTCTCTATCGAAAGCTCTTCAGACGTCACATTTGTGCGGCCTGATTGCCGGGATTGGACGGTAACCGCCTCGCTCTGGTAATGGGGAGGTGGGTCTGCTTCCCGGCCATGCTCGCAACGTGCAGGAGTACGAAGGGCGATGGCCCAAGACCCCTTCGTGCTTAGGATTTAGACTGGCGTGTTGGCCTCTCTGTTGAGCCTAGGTAGGTCTACGGCATGTCGGATGGCCCCGGCCGGGCATTCCCTAACAAGGTGTGCGCGAGCGGGGATATCCGAGCGTATAGGGTAACAGTAGTGCACCCCTGCAGGGAGTAAATCTATTCGAATAGCCGTGTCCACGGTAACAGGACGCTTGGTGTTGTATCCGGATCCTATACAACTAAGAACTAAACTACTAATATAAACTGTTGTTTATGCCCGGGGATTACTTCCTCGCTGGGTTGTCGAGGAAGGATCTCAGGGCTTTGTTATTATAAACTGCTGTAATTAATATCATTATTATCAAGATAATATTAAACTGCTGGCTATTCTCTTCTTGTGCTGCAAGATCGATTGAAGATGCTAGTCTTCGTTAGGCTAGGCTTTTCCCCCTTACCCTGGTATTTCTCAGCCAAGTCCACTATATAGCCTCCCCTTTCCATTTGAAACATATTACATATCTTCTTAGAATGCCTGGGCGTAAGTCTCGCTGAGTGTGTTAGACACTCACCCTTGCTTTGCTGCATTCAGACGCTGGAGTCCAGGAGCAGGAGATCCCCGATGGCGCCTACTACTACGTGGAGACCCCCGACGACCAGGAGTAGTTCGAAGGTTCCCAGGCAGGAGGCCTGCGCCTTTCGATTGTAATTATCTCTTTTGTGTTGGCCTTCTTAAGGCATGTTATGTATATTTGTGTCTGTACTCAGATACCTTTGCTTCTGCTAACATTTGTGTTCTCGAGCTGATGTATTCGAGCCCTCGTGGCCCATGGCTTATATTATTCAGCTTGTATTATTTTATTTTAGTGTCGTGCTGTGATATTCTTACCGTGGGTCCCCGGACCTGGATTTCGGGCGCGCCACAAGCTCCCATGGCCTGGGTCGGGGAATGCACCTTGTGCTCCGGTACGACGGGAAGGCAACGGCCTTCGTGAAAATCTTTGACATGTTTGGCGAACGCTCCGCATGCTGCACGGAGAGCGAGAGCAGTGGGGGCCTCTCGTCTTACAACAGCGAGATCTGTGGGAGCGAAGACGTGGGCGCCTCTCCAGTCATCAAGCTAGAGGGAGTTGACCTCGACTAGGCGATGCTCCTGCCACCAGCGCCCGGGGCGCTGCACTCTGCTTCTCGCCCAACCGCTACTGGCTCCGCGGGGTGCTCAGGAGGGCGAGAGGGGTTTACCTCGAAGTTGGCGCCATCACCCTCGCCAGGAGGCCTTCACCAGCCCCGAGCATTTGTCGCTCCTTCCTTTGCGAGGCGTAATTGGCCTGTAATTAGTCCTGCAACTTAGGAAAACTTTCGCTGGCCTCGTGGTGCCGCATTCTGTAGGGGAATGTTAGTTTATGTGTTATATTGATTTTGATTAATTGCGCCCTCCCATCTTGTTTTGTGGGTGACGTCCGTAAGGGAGAAATGAGACTGCAGGTTTTCCATAAACTTATCTGTACGTTTGATTGTGGCCGCCCATCTTCGGGAGCCTCTGGGTCTTCGAGAAGCGTTTCTCCTGGAAGGAAGATTCTCACGGGCGAGGGGTCCTTCGTGAACTCCGCTGGCTTCGGGAGCGAGATATCCTTCGCGAACGTCGCCACGGGCTTGTTCTTCGAGCAGAAGCATCCGTATGGCAGCCTGCAGGGCCGTCAGGGTCTTTGGAGGCGAGGGGCCACATGGCGGCTTCGGTCCAACGGTTCAAGTGCGGCCCAGGGGCCGGTGGCAGCAGTGACGGCGGTGAGGATGCCCTTGATGACGACGTCGGTCAGGACTGAGCCCCTCGCCTTGGTTTCCCTGTAATCAGCAGAGTATTTTGCCCTTTAGGGGGGCGTGACTCGTGAGCACATGCAATGGGACCTCGTGATGTCATTATTTTGCTGCAAAATTTCCTCCACTGGCTTGGGTCACCCTGCGTTTCAAGACTTCAGCCCTCAGGCACCCTTCAACCGTCGCTGGCTAGGCCAGAGGGCGTAGGGCACGAGGGGAGACCGGAGCCCCCAAGCCGCGATGCTTCGGGGTCCCCTTGCTTGGGCGTGCAAGTGATCCGTAGGGGCTGAGAGATTGCCAATTGTTTTAGGAAAGGGAAAAACGTAAGGTACAGGGAGAAGTGTAGGCTTAGCCGTTCGCGAGGGAAGTTCCTTGCCGAGGATGAGGTCCTCCCGAAGGCTGGTTTCTCTTGCGGAGGCGTCTTGGCTCGGGAAGTTAGTCGCCGAAGAAGTTCCCTGGCGATCCCTTTGTGAAGTTTATTTAGGGTGCTTGGCGTGGCTCGCAGGGCGGCAGCGGCGGCGCTGAGGATGAGGATGTCCCTGCTGGTGATGGTGACTTGGCCTGAGGCCCTTTCCTCTGTTATCCTGCGACCAACAGAGTGCTTTGCCCCTTTTGTGGGCGTGAAAACATGCAGCGGGTTTATGCAATATTGTTATTTTGCTTGAAGAAACTCTGTTTCCTTTTGATATTTCTGGCTTTTACCTTGCCCTGAGGCTCATCGGGATGCCGTGAGTATGTGAATAAGAGTTTCAGGGGAAGATGCGACTTAGCTGTCTGCGGGGGCGAGGCCCCTTGCTGTAATGTGGGCCTTCCGAGGAGTTCTCAAGTGGGTAGTGCGATGTCGACAAGCCTTCGCGAAGCGGGCCTTCAAGTGTCTTGCTCGGGAGGATGTTTTGACCATGAGGTTAAGTAGATGCTAATCCCCGCGTGTGGGCTGCACGAGGAGTTAGAGTGACGAGGGCCTTGTTGACGTCTTGGTCCTCTTTGGGGGAAACCTGCGGGGCTTCGGGAGGCACCGCTCCTGACACGACGCCAAGGGATGCCGTTCGCGAAGCCCCCGTGCCGCGTTCCTGTGTAGCAAAACATGTTCGCGAGCGGTCATGTAGTCGGTAATATAGCGCGCTTGGCGATTCGGTCGCGTGGGTTGTGCGAGGAGTTTTAGCACCAATGACCTTGGTGAGGTGTCGTGCGAAGGGCTGGCCCGCAAGACAGAGCTCGATCACTTTGGGTTTATTGGGTACCAAGGGCCTTCGCGAGGTGACGTACACAGGAGCATGCCCGTGAGACAGAGCTCAGCCTCTTTGGGTTGGTTCTTAGGTACCAGGGCCCTTTGCGAGGTATCGTGCACGGGAGCATGCCCGTGAGACAGAGCTCAGCCTCCGTGGGTTTGTTTTATACCAAGGACCTTCGCGAGGGATCGTGCACGGGAGCGTGCCCGTGAGATAGAGCTCAGTCTCTTTGGGTTTCCTGGGGTACCCAGGGCCTTCGCGAGGTGTCGTGCACGGGAGCATGCCCGCGAGACAGAGCTCAGCCTCTTGGGTTTTCTGGGGTACCAAGGGCCTTCGCGAGGTGTCGTGCACGGGAGCATGCCCGCGAGACAGAGCTCAGCCTCTTGGGTTTTCTGGGCTACCAAGGGCCTTCGCGAGGTGTCGTGCACGGGAGCATGCGCGCAAGATAGAGCTCAGCCTCTTGGGTTTTTCTTGGAGCTGCCGGGACTGACCTCGGGCGCAGGCATCCGTATCCAGCTCCCGCTCGCGTGGAGCACGCTAGGGTTCGCTCGGGCATGGTACTTCGCGAAGTAAAGGAAGAGCAATGCAGAGGGTGAATGCAAATAAACACGCAAAGACATGTCGCTGGCCAGCGATTAGATCGAATAACAAGAGAAGAGTGCGAAAGGAATCTTTATTGCAACTTTGAAGAGTCGAATCTTACATTCGGCATGGCCGAGGAAAGAATGAAAATACGCTGTCGGCTCGTGGCGCGGAGCTGAGGATGGTGCGTCCGTGGGACGCCCTCAAGTACATGTGTTCGCAATGCCGGAGCAAAGGCTTCCACTCGGCGTGGGATATATCGTACTGCTGCCGGTGCTGTGCACGGAGCTGAGGATGGTGCACCCGGTGGGCGCCCTCATGTACGGGTGTTCGCAATGCCGGAGCAAAGGCTTCCACTCGGCGTGGGATGGGTGACTCTCGTGAGGAGCCCCCGAGCGTGTACAGCTCATATGTTGCCTGTGCCATGGAACCACGGGGGAGGACTTTCCGGGGAACTGGGTTCCCAACTCTGCCCGTGGCAGGCGGTTAGTGTTACCTTCAGAGAGCGCGCAGCTGTCGTTGACGAGTGTGGGGCCTCAGGAAGCCCTTACAGCAGCTCCAGAGAGGTGCTCGAGGAATCTTGCTCACGCCGGGGAAGTCGCCTGTCGTGAAGGCCGCGAGCTTCTCGGATCCGGAAGGGCTCCAGGTGGCCAAGGAAAGCACGGGGACTTCGCGAAGTGCCAGCCATCGGGGGGTGTTCGCGGCTCCCCTTACCAGCTCGACGTTGCTGCCCGGTACTGGTGTAGATCCGTAACATCCACAGAATAGGCAGCCGTCCCTTGCGCGGCCGTCAACGAAGTAGCGGACGGCGCCCAAGTAAGCTCGGACTCTGGCGACCCAGGTTCCGCCGTCGGGAGGTAGGCCGCTCCCAACCGGGCCCATGGCGATGCGCGCCAGTCTTTGGAAAGTGGCTACCGAGTTCGCCAAGCCGTTAGGCAAAGAGTACGGCAGGGTCGCATCTGCCCTTGTTGTGGCCGACCGAAGCGCCTGGGGGCCAAGGAGCCTCCGTGTGCCGTCTGTTGGCGTGGGTGCTGAAGTCGTCGGGGGAACGCCCCATGCCGTTGGCGGTGCGTCCGGCGGTGCAGAGCGCAGGGACTCGGGAGTTGTTGGGGGAGTCCTGGAGGCGTCCAATAGAGCGAGGGCGCGCTTGCGCCAGAGGTCCTGGTCGAGGCTGCTCTCATCGGTGTCTCGAGGACGCAGCTCCCACAGCATGGACAGCAGGCCACTGTAAGGCTGCTGCCCCCGTCGAGTGAAAATGGTTGAAGCCGTGTCTGCGTGGACGCTCGGCCGAAGTAGTTCAGGCTGATGCGGAGAGGCGGCCTCTCGTCCCCTTTCCTGAGGTCGGGAGAGAACGAGGCTGTCGCGGTGATGACGATGGTCGCTGCCGTTGCGCCTGATGCGCTAGCCGCGCGCCTCAGCCGTGTCCGTGCGCTTGGGCCGCAGGTTTGGCTGAGGAGCGGCACTGTCGTATGGGGATGGCGGAGATGTCGGTGATGCGCCTGGCTCTGCTGGCGAAGAAGCTCCGGGAGTGTTTTGATGCTCAGTGACGTTCTTCAGCCGATGGGTGAAGACGGGATCGACGCTGCTGGGAAAACGAGGGCGCAGCTCCCTTATCATGAACAACACGCCGCCGCGGGGCGGTTTCTCTCGGCGCCCGGCAGCGAAGGAGGTCGCGTCGTTGCCGACCAGTGGAGCACGCCGCGTGGAGCAACTCTGGGGGGAAGTCCCCTGCTCTCCTCCTGGCGATGCGAGGTTGACGGTCTCGATACAGGGCTCGGTGCGGTCATCGGAGTCAGCGCCGGCGAGCTCGGTGCGGCTCTCCTTGGTTCCGCCGTCGGCGCGCTCCGCGGAGGCTGCAGCCGCTGCGTCCTCTTGTCGAAGGCGTGCAGATCCGGTGGCTCAGCGGGGCCTGGCATGCTCCTCAACCATGGCGCCTCTTGTTGGAGATGTTGACGGCGCGTGGGCGCATGGCTCCTGCCGCGCAGGAGGGTAGTTGGGGGAGAACTCCTGCGGTTATGCTGCGTAGCCATTGACGGTGGGCTTCTCTCGAGCGCAAGCGCTGGTGGCGGCGCAGGGACCAGCATGGCCTCTACCGCGGCCGCCTCGGCCGCCGTGAGCGTGGTCGGCGCACGTCATGACCATGGCGATGTCGATGTCGGAGATGCGAAGACGAAGCCCCCTACCTGGCGTGCCAAATGTCGGAGAGATTTGTCTGAAGGAAATCCCCCAAAACCTTAGTTCGAACATAGGGGGCTTAGCTTCACAATCTCGACGGCGACGATGACGAAGATGGTCAGATCTGCGAACAAGTTAGTCATGCAACACAGCAGGGACGCAAGGAGCTACCCAGGTTCGGGCCACTGTTGTGGTGTAAAACCCTACTCCTGCATGTCTGGGATTACTCCGGTGGAGATGAACATGGAGAGCTACAAGGTTTGGATCTCGAGTTGCCGATCCCCCTCTACAGTGCCTTAGTGTGCACTTATGTATGCCTTGGTCCTCTTCCTCCATGGCTCGGAGAGAATGGTTGCCACATGAGGCCAGTTGTTGTGGGACAGACTCTGTCCTTATCCTGACTAAAGTAGCTTGCCTTTGGTAAAGTAGAGCTGGCGAGGTAGTTGTTGTTTTCGGGCTTGGCTTCGTCTTGAAGTAGCTTGGCTCCCGAGCCATGGGGGTGCTTCGGGAGGCTCGTGCAGTGTTTGCTGGGGATGAGCTTCTTGAGTGGTACCCCTCGGGAGGTGTTAGTCTTCGGGAGGAAACCGGTGCTCGGGGATCTTGACGACTGTCCTGGAGCTCGCGAAAGGCTCGCCGTCTTGGGGCTTTGCGCAGCCTCCTTGAGGGATTGCCTGCTTGTTGGTGGGCGTGGGCCTCGCGCGCGTGGTCTTCGGGCGGCCTGTCGAGTCTTCCTCAGGAAGAAGACCTTGGCGTCTTTGCTCTGAACTTTTCGATGCTCTTCAGGGGGTGTGGGACGCCTTCGGGAAGTTCCAGGCATGCAGTACCTGCTCTGGGCCCTAGGCACGGCTCAGGGTACCCTGGTTCTCACTGGGCCGACAGCAAGGATCAATAGATTTCAAATCAAGCATATCATAAAGTCTCTTTGGCATAACGGAGCCACTAGCTCCAAGATCACATAAAGCATGGCACACAAAGTCATTAATTTTAATTTTAATAGTAGGATCCCAACCATCTTCTAGTTTCCTAGGGATAGAAACTTCTAATCTAAGTTTTTCTTCCCTAGCCTTGATAAGAGCAATTAGTGATAAGCTCGGTGAAAGCCATATTTAGTGTACTAGTGTGGGGATCTTTGGCCATCTTTTGAAGGAATTGGATAACTTCGGAGAGATTGCAATTATCAAAGTTGAGGTCACTACCTTCAATTAAAGTGGGGGTGCTATTATCTAAACCCATCTTATTTTCTAGCCCACTTTCTACACTATTTCCTATTGTAACTTTGACATTCTCCGAGATAGTAGGATTCTCTCGTCCTAATAAAGTTGAGGCTTCAACATTCCCATTGAGAGGTCCATTGCTAGGACTAGGAGTGTGATGGGTGTTGAAAGTTTTCAAGTCCTCAATAACATGTATGGTGGCAAGGGTAGTGTTCATGGATAGGGTTTTGGCTCTCTTTTCTAGTGAGGAAACAACTTCGGGTTTGGCCGCCATTTGATTTATCAAAGTAACTTGAGTATGGGACATATTCGAAACAGTAGTTTCGGTGGTAGTGAGTCTAGTTTAGAGGTTGGAGATCTCACTATTCAAGCTCTCAAGTTGTTTGCTAATGTTTTTCAAGATAGAGGAATGCTCATCTAATTGTTTAGAGAAGGTCCTATTCTGCTCATATTGAATATGCATGTAATTCTTAGTAGCCTTCTCTATCTCTAAAAGCCTTTCATGACTAGGCATTCCCTTATCATTAGAAGTGTAACCATAGGAGTTGTTGGAAGGGAAAGGCCTAGGATTGTTGTTACCAAAGTTACCCCTATAAGCATTATTATTAAAGTTGTTCCTAGAAATAAAATTTACATCAACTTGCTCTTTCTCTTGAGCAACCAAAGAATTCAAAGGAACATCACGAGGATCAATAGGTACTTGCTTAGTAAGCATAGACATAATCATATCAACCTTTTCATTCAGAGAGGAGATCTCCTCAACAGAGTTACCTTCCTACCTGTTGGAGACCGTTCGGTGTGCCATTGAGAATAATTTGCCATCATATCATCCAATAATTTTGTAGCAGCACCAAGAGTGATTGACATAAAAGTTCCTCCCACGGCCGAATCTAACAAATTCCGCGAGGTAAAGTTCAATCCTGCATAGAAAGTTTGGATGAACATCCAAGTAGTTAGTCCATGAGTGGGACAATTCATAACAAGAGATTTCATTCTTTCCCAAGCTTGAGCAACATGTTCATTATCAAGTTGTCTAAAGTTCATAATGTTACTCCTTAATTGAATAATTTTAGCAGGGGGATATTACTTCCCAATAAAAGCATCCTTACATTTATCCCAAGAATCTATGCTATTCCTAGGTAAGGACTGAAGCCACTCTTTAGCTTTTCCACTCAAGGAGAAAGGAAAAAGCTTGAGCTTAACAATGTCACCATCTACTTATTTATACTTTTGCATATCACATATTTCCACAAAGTTATTCAAAATCAAAGAAGCATCTTCTCCTACTTCAGAAAATTGTTCTTGCATGACAAGATTGAGCAAAGCTGGTTTAATTTCATAAGAGACTGCCGAGGTGGCAGGTGGAGCAATAGGAGTGCAAATAAAGTCATTATTGTTGTGACTTGTGAGGTCACAAAGCTTGGTATTCTTAGTAGAATCCATGCTAGCAGCAGCAAAGCAAACAAACTAGAACAAGACAACTAATTTTTTTCTTTGAACTTTTTTGATAAAAGACAAGCAAACAAAAGTAAAGAATGAAAGGTAAACTAACAAGACTAAAAAGCAAAGGTAAAAGGTAGTGTGCAACTCCACTATCTTGAAGCTTGGAATCCCCGGCAACGGCGCCAGAAATTAGCTTTCAGGCAAGTTGACGGGAATAGATTCCTGCTTGCGTTCCCCGGCAATGGCGCCAGAAATTAGCTTGATGGGTGTAGATAACACCTCCTCATTGGTTACCCCAAGTGGAAGGTTATGCTGTAGATAGAAGCAAATTTCCCTCAGTGAAGATACCAAGGTTTATGTCTCGCGTAGGATTCCAGAGATGACAAGAAGGTTGCAAACCACGGCAGCAGAAATTATGCTGGTGCGTAAGTTTACCTGGACCAGAATAGAAGACACAACTAACTTTGCTCCGAACGAGTCAGAGAGGTTGTCTATCTCTTCGGCCTTGTTGTTTACAAAGGGTAAACACAAGAGATAATAAAAATGCAACTGAAAAGAAAGTAAACAATAAATTGCAGCGGTGTAAATATATGGTGGTGATATGGACCAGGGCGTCATGACGCTCACTAGTGATGTCTCTCTCTCAAAAGACGATAAAAACTTATGCTGAGTGAACAAATTACAGCTGGGCAATTGACAGAATTATGAACGCACCGCAATGCTAATTATGCTAGCAGAGAGTGCAAGGTTCAATCATGTGGGCATTACACCAACACAAGTAGACCGTTTATTCATCAGCATCTACTTACTAATCATCCACCTTGAGATATCTAATCCAGAACATGTCGCTGGTATTAAGTTGCGAGCCACAACTAATGTTACGAACTCAAAGCAACGAACGATTGTCTTAACACTCTATGTGTAATGTAAGCAACCCTTGTGACACGCAGTCACAAGCACCGTTGTTTTACCCCTAATGGCAACAGCACATTCCCTAGTCCCATGTTTCTGTCACTCAAGAAGGACATCACGAGGAATGAACCCATTATCTAGCATAACGCTCCCTCTTGGAGTCACAACCTATTACTTGGCCAAAGCAATAAATTACAACGGAGAACATGCAAGAACACTCAAGAACACAATATAAAAGAGATCTAAATATATTACTTCTAGAATCTGAACATAATCTCATAATCCATCGGATCCCAGCAAACACGGCATAACAACACAGAAACTATAACATATATGCCTTGATCATGATAGGCACCTTACAAGGACTAAACATTGGAGCACAAGATTGGAGAGAATACATCAACTAGCTTGCTGCCATGAACCCTAGGTCCAAGGAGGAACTACTCACGAAGCATCTCAGAGGCAAGCATGGTGATGGAGGGGCCTCCGGAGATCAATCCTCCCTCCGGCAGGGTGCCGGGACAGGAACTTCTGCTGATCCCGATCTCGGGATCGCGATGGCGGCGGAACAGTGGAGAAAACGTGGAAAAGGAGTCCTCTCTCGTGAATTTCCGGACGAGGGGAATAAATAGAGCGAAAGTAGGGCACCAGAGGTGGGGCCACCTAGCCAGTCGGCCAGGGGGGCGGCCAGGCCTTGGCCGCGCCAGGTGGCCGCCTGGCCAGGGGCTGGCTCCCCCCTGGCCCCCCTTCGGGCTTCTGGAGTCTTCCTTAATAAAAGATTTTCTGGAATTTTTCCGGATTTTTCCGGCAATATTAATTTTTCACCTTTTTTTGCAATGCACGGGAAAAAACAGACAGAAACTGGCACTGGGCACTAGGTTAATAGGTTAGTCCCAAATATGTTGTAAAAGGATATGAAAGTGCATCAAAACATATAGCAAAGTCACCAAAAAAAGCATGGAACAAGCAAAAATTATAGATACGTTTGGGACGTATCAATACCTGCCGCTAGAAGCTTTAATATTTCATTTCTCACTACGTCCTTCATCTTCGGATTCAACCGTTGTTGATGATCAACAACTGGTTTAGCATCAGGTTCGAGATTAATAGTGTGTTGACAAAGAGCGGGAGAAATTCGTTCAAGATCATCCAAAGCATGTCCAATGGCACCTGATGGGTGTAGATAACACCTCCTCGTTGACCTGGACCTGCACACAAGACACAAGTAACTTTGCTCCCAACGAGTCAGAGAGGTTGTCAATCCCTCCGGCCTTGTTGTTTACAAAGGGTTAAACGCAAGAGATAATAAAAAAAGTGCAACTAAAAAGAAAGGAAAACACTAAATTGCAGCGGTGTAAATATAAGGTGTGGATATGGACCGGGGTGTCATGGCGCTCACTAGTGATGTATCCCTCCCAAAAGATGATATAAACAATGCTGGGTGAACAAATTACAGCTGCGCAATTGACAGGATTATGAACGCACCGCAATGCTAATTATGCTAGGAGAGAGTGCAAGCTTCAATTGTATGGGCATTAGACCAAGACAAGCAGACCGTTTATTCATCAGCATCTACTTACTAATCATCCACCTTGAGATATCTATCCAAAACATCTCGCTGGTATTAAGTTGCGAGCCATAACTATATGTTGCAAACCCAAAGCAACGGACGATTGCTTTAACACTCTATGCGTAATGTAAGCAACCCTTATGACGCGCAGTCACAAGCGCCGCTGTTTTACCCCTAATGGCAACAACACATTCCCTTGTCCCATGTTTCTGTCACTCAAGCTGGACAACAGGAGGCATGAACCCACTATCTAGCATAACACTCCCTCTTGGAGTTACAATCTACTACTTGGCCAGAGTAATAAACTACAACGGAGAACATGCAAGAACATTCAAGAACACAATATAAAAGAGATCAAAATATATTACTTCCACAATCTGAACATAATCTCGTAATCCATCGGATCCCAGCAAACACAGCATAACAACACAAAAACTATAACATATATGCCTTGATCATGATAGACAGCTCACAAGGATTGAACATTGAAGCACAAGATTGGAGAGAATACATCAACTATCTTGGTGCCATGAACCCTAGATCCAAGGAGGAACTACTCATGAAGCATCTCGGAGGCAATCATGGTGATGGAGGGGCCTCCGGAGATCAATCCTCCCTCCGGCAGGGTACCGGCACAGGAACTTCTGCTGATCCTGATCTCGGTTTTGCGATGGCGGCGGAACAGTGGCGTAAACATGGAAAAGGGGTCCTCTCTAAGGGTTTTCGGAATGAGGGGAATAAATAGAGGCGAAGACGGGCACTAGGGGTGGCCCGACCTGGCCAGGCGGCCAGGGGGCGCGGCCAGCCCCTGGCCGCGCCAGGTGGCCGCCTGGCCAGGGGGTGGCTCCCCCCTAGCCCCCCCTTCGGGCATGTGGAAGTTTCCTTCATATAAGAATTTCTGGAATTTTTTGGAATTTTCCGGCAATATTGATTTTAACCTTTTTCTGCAATGCATGGACAATAATAGACAGAAACTGGCACTGGGCACTAGGTTAATAGGTTAGTCCCAAACATGTTGTAAAAGGATATGAAAGTGCATCAAAACATATAGCAAATTCACCAAAACAAGCATGGAACAAGCAAAAATTATAGATACGTTTGAGACGTATCAGCATCCCCAAGCTTAATTCATGCTCGTCCTCGAGTAGGTAAATGATACCCAAGATAATTTTTGTGGTGACATGCTACCAACACAAGAAGAACATTCAGTACAACAAGCAAGACATTTAAACGGTGACAAAGTAATAACAATCAAGAGTCTATATCTAGTATCGAAACTAGAAAAGTAAGAACATAAATGTGAAAGAGCTCTTGCTGTCCTTGACTCGAATGTCTCCAATCGGTGTTCCCGTGCAGAGTGGGGAAGGTTTAGATCATAAAAATACTTATTAGTTGTTGAGAACTCAATCTACTAATTTTCACACATGGTATCTTTGGAATCTTATTATGACTCATCCCCAGACCGTCGGTCAGGTACAAGACAATCCGATCATCTCCCTTTTGACTTTGAGCACTCATGCAATGAATGAGCGCAAGCAAGATTAGTTGGCACTTAGGATGGCGAAGAGAATAAATGGTGTGGATAGGAAGTCAAAAAGTGAGAAAAGCCCACATCATTGAGGACAATCACAAGCGAGAGAAACCCTAATGATAGATATGATGTGAGGAGTAGGGATTGCCATGCAACGGATGCACATAGAGCTATGAGTATATGAAAGCTCTCCAATGGAACTAGTGGGGGTGCATCCAACTTGCTTTCACGAGGACCTAGAGCTCTTTTTGAGGAGGCTCATCATTGGAATATACAAGCCAAGTTCTATAGTGTAAAGGTCCCCACATAGTTATGCATGAATGATATGAAAACTCTCTATGAAGTACAAGTGCTACTTTGAAGCACAAGTGTGGATCTTAAGAAGAAGAATAGTAGTGTTGCCCCCTTCTCTCTTTTAATTTCTTTCTCTTTTTTTTATTTTTTTTATTTTTTTTATTTTTTGTGGCCTCTATGGCTCTTTCTTTTATATCTCTCATTTGTCCAGTATGGGATCTTTTCATTTTGTCCTCTTTGTGATCTTTTAATTTGTCCTCTTTGGGATCTTTTCCTCACTGTAAGGGTAACACTCTATATAAAGATGAACATGATCAACACACTTTTACAAGGTACTCATAATGAAACTGGAACTATATCATGATGTATGCAATGTATGCCTCTGCTAGTGTAGCAAGATATGAAATGATACTAGCACAACATGTAGCAAAAAATGTAAGGGCAAAGCCCAACTATCATGCGGCTTTATGATCAAGCAAAAGAAATATGACGATGAAGAATAGCATCAAGTCATGAGAAAGATGGATGTTGCATGCCAATGTATCTCGGAATGGCTATGGAAATGCCATGATAGGTGGTATGGTGGCTGTTTTGAGGAAGATATAATGAGGCTTATGTATGACAGTGCATATCATGCCAAGGGTTTGGATGCACCGGCGAAGTTTGCACCAACTGTCGAGATGAGAAAGGGCAATGCACGGTACCGAAGATGTTGGAGAGATTTGTCCAAGGGAAATCTTCCAAAACCCTAGTTCGAACATTGGGGGGCTTGGCTTCACGATCCCGAAGACAACGATGGCGAGGAGGACGAGATCTGTAGGCACATCACACAATCAACATAGCCAGGACACAAGGAGCTACCCAGGTTCGGGCCACCATGGAGGTGTAAAACCCTACTCCTGCATGTCTGGGATTGCTCCGGTGGAGATGATAGTAGTGAGCTACAAGTTTGGGATCTGGAATGGCTGATCCCTTGCTACGGTGCCCTACTCGGCACATATATCGTTGCCTTGGTCCTCTTCCCCCACAGCCTGGTGGGAAGGGTTGCCACATGAGGCCAATTATCGTGGGGACAAGCCCTGCTCTTATCCTGACTAAAGCTACATGCCTCTTGCTAAAGTAGAAACGGCCTTGGTCATAGTGGTCTTCAACTTGGCTTCGTCTTGAGTTGAAGTGGTCCCTGCAGCTTGGCGTAGCTTGGACGCTAAGGAAAACTCCCGCACCCTTATCCTTCTTGGGGAGATCCTCATGCCTCGAGATGGATGGCGCCCTCAGGAAGTTGGTGGCTTCGGGAGGCTTTGTCCACGCTGTCTCTGGAGATCTAGTCATCCTGAGGACGGGGCTTGCGGAGGTGTCTTGGCGCGAAATGCATGATGATGGCGATCCCCTCGCGAAAGGGGGCCTCTTGAAGGTGAATCCTCTTGAGGGATGAGCTTGAGTCTTGTACCTCCTGAGGTGTACCCTGGGCTCAGGGCGCGGCCCAGGATACCCCGGTTTCGACTAGGCCGACAGTAGCCCTTGGGCCCATGGCGCGCTCGGACCGGGCAGTTGGAGGCGAAGCGCCGTGGGGCCACTACGCCGCTGGGCTCAGGTATCGCGGCACGTGGCGCGGAGGGAGAAGGCCGCAACCCCACTTCGCCCCCGACGTCTCGACGACCGCCCCGACTGCCATAGGTTGTGACTGCGCCAGACGCAGCAATTACTCCTATCTTCCAACATCGCCCCTTAGCATCCCGCATCTTGACCCCTCGCAGACAATCTTCCTCGTTTGCGATACTTCTCTGCCGCCGCGCTCACCCGTCGGAAGTGATGGGCGACAAGGACAAGGTCAAGGGAGCGGCCAAGGTGGAGCCGGCGTTGCAAGACCCCAAGCTCATGACTGACGAGAACCTCGCGCCGGTCTTGCCGATGGTCGCCTCAGACCACAACGAGTGGAAAGCCACCCGGATCTTCCACGCCGGTCTTCCGAAAAGCCAGATCACCACGACGATCTTCCCCTTCTTCTTCCACGTCATTTTCGGCGGACTGGTGCCGCCCTTCTCCGCATTCTTCTGCGCAGTGCTGAAGCATTACCAGGTCCAAGTGCTGCACCTCCACCCGAACTCCATTACTACTCTCGCCGTGTTTGCCTATCTCTGTGAGGCATACCTGGGCGTGAAACCGTCGGTGGCGCTCTTCAGGCACTTCTATAGCTTGAGGGTGAATGATGAGGTGCAATGCTCTAGATGTGTGTCCTTCCTGATCTTCGAAGGGGTTGCTGGCGACATCATCCCCATGGCAATCCTAAAGAGGGTGGACGACTTCAGGTCCTGCTGGATGTTGATGGATGCGAGCTTCACGAGTCCCTCGTTTTCACCTCCAGAGGCCCCTGCGACGGAATGTCCCAACTGGTGTTGAGCAGAGATGTCTGGCCCTGAATTGGATGGCGTCCTTGGGAGGATGAAGCTCCTCCGGCAGCAGAATCTGACGGCGGTGTCGATGGCGCGGTATTTCCTCGAGCGGTGGATTGCCCCTCTTCAAGAGCACTTAGAGCCGATGTGGACGTGCTCGGGGGACGAGAACCCGATGAAGCTGGACGGAAGGCGCCTCCCTCCGGAAGAGGTGGGCAGAGTCCTGGCGATGCTTTTCGGGAGGTATGATGCGCCGGAGACCTCGGGGGAGGCCCTCCCGCTGTTCTTCCGAGAGAACGGCAGAGAGATAGTCGCGAAGATGCCGAAGTTCGACCAATGGGAGGCGATCTCCAGTAACCGCGGACACTCGCTTGAGGTCCAGCCCGCCGCTGCCTCGGCAGGAGGTGGGGGCATGGAACAAGCCGCAGACAGTGCGGGAGAAGCTGGGACCGCACGGGACCCTGCGTCCCCGAGCCTGCTCATGCCGATGCCGTTGTGCGACGACGCCGGGGGCGCTACCCGGGGCAACAAGGGGGAGCAAATTGACCCTCGCGCAGCACCTTTCGGGCCCCTGAGAGAAGGAGGAGATGGAGGGGCAGGGCGGACTTCTACCTGGGCCGGTGAGAAGGTCGCGCCTGCGGACCCTGTCGGTGTGGCGCCCGCTGTGGCGCCCTCCAACAGCTCGGGAGGCGTGCGCCAGAGGGGCATTTTCTTGCTCGGCGCAAAGCGCCGGCGGTCTTCTCAGTAAGTCTTTGTCTTCAGGCCGGAGTACATGCTTCTTTTTTTTTTTTTTTTTTTTTTTTTTATGCTTCTGCTCCCGGAACGAACCGGTTTATGACACCCCTGTTGCAGGTCATCTGCCTCGCCGAAGAGAACGAGGAGGGTTCCCGACGAGCCCACCAAGCAGCCGCCAGCTGTGCCATCCATCCCCCTAGCGCCTGCGGCGCCAAGAGTCCATGAGGGTGAGGTGCCTGGGGCGGCATCTGCAACGGACGCCGCGGCCATCGCGCCCTCTGGCTGCGCAGAAGGGACGCCCCAGTCATCCGAGCCCCCGACAGGGCGGTCTTCCCCGAGGAGGCGGATGACGCTTGTTGCTTGCAGACCTTCCAGGAGATGGCCGGGGAGCTTGAGACGCTTCCGAAGGAGTTGGAAGGAGTCATCGACGAGAGGAACCGCTCACTTCTGAGCGCAGCCGCCACATGCGTCTTCTCCAACGTCCGCCTCACGGCCCCGGCAGTTGACCTTCACACGCTGGTCGCCACCGTTCCCTTTGACGCCTCAGAGGCCCTTGCTTTGGAGGTGAAGAGGCACGTGGATGCGTTGGTCGAGGGCTTCTGTCGCGATGCCAACGGCGATGGGGAGGCCTAGCGCAGTGGCGGTGGCGACAGTGCTTCTCGCGGGATGGATGTATCCCTTTATCTGTAACATGGACATGTGGCCCCGCGGGGGTGCAAAAACTTATGTTTGATTCGATCGCCGTGTACCTTATCATCTGGCGCAGTTATTGCTTGTCGTAAGTCTTAGTCCTCGAATGCGAAGAGCGTGGGGGAGGCCTGTGAAGCTTCGGGAAGCAACGTTCTCGAAGCGACCTCGAGGAGTGTCATTCGCGAAGCCCCCGTGTCTCGTTCCTGCATGATGAGCGTGCTCACGAGTAGTTACATATGTGGCAACGTTGTGCGCTTGTAGGTTCGCCCGCGTGGGTTGCACGAGGAGTTTGAGTACCAAGGACCTTGGTGAGGTGTTGTGCACGGGAGCGGGCCAGCGAGACAGAGCTCGATCGCTCTGGGTTTATCGGGTACCAAGGACCTTGGTGAGGTGTCGTCACTACTAGAAAAAAGGCTATTAGTGGTGCACCTGTTTTTGCTATTAATGGCGTACTACAGGTGCGCCACTATTAACACGCCCTTAGTAACAAATAGTAATGGCGCACCTCTGGTGCGCCACTATTAATCCCAATAACAGTGGCGCACCACCTGGTGTGCCATTACTATGCCTCCTAATGCGCCACTAGTAATGCAGCAGAGGGGGCCCTGGTAACCGTACAGGTGCACCACTAATGTCTGTATAGGTGCGCCACTGGTATTTAGCAGGGTGCGCCACTAAAGTTCTGGATGGTGCGCCACTGCCATTAATTCAAGCAAAAATTTTTTTTTGTTTTTTTGCTTTTCTGGTATTTGCACAAGTTACAAAATACAATATACAGCACAGAAAAATATGCACAGAATATACAGTACAATACAGCACCACAATTAGTCAAGTATAAACAGCACATAATAATATTCATCACATCACTCTCCGAATTCAAAATAGCGAAAAAGTTCAAATATTAGACAAGTTTAGGTCTCGAGACAGAGTAGCGAGTTTGTCGTCACATTACAAAGTCGATATCATCTAAACTACCATCACATAGAAGAGAGCTGCGGTCATGATGAGCATCATCGCGATGAAACTGGTCTTCATCCGGTTCCTCCTCCGCTATCTCCTCTCTCCCGCTAGATAGCGCACATATCTAGCTTCCGCCTTCGCCCTAATGGTGTACCCTTTGTAACTGTTAGCGCTGAAACGGTGAACCTATCTCCGACACTCCTCTCAGTCGTCGTAGACTCCGGGAACCTCATCCTTGTACACGACATACGACGGCATCTGCTCTATGCACTAGACAAACAAAACGTTAGTAGCAATTCACAGATAATATATATATAAGCAATACATAAGTATGCAACAAAAGGATCGGAAGAGAAAAGCAACACATTAATAGCACGATTCATGGTCCTAGTAATAAATAGCATCGATTACATATAATTTGAATGACTGTTCAAACTAAGGAGGCATACAAGTTCATTAAAGTTTATACAACACACAAGCTCGTTGATAGTTCAGAACTACATAGCAAGGCAAGCATCAAGACGTTCGACTCGGCTCACGGGCCGGAGCGTGGATGAAGCCGCCGTCATTCGTGATGGTCATGAATGTGCGGTTGTCGTCACCCTGCATTTTTAGCCGTGTTTCTATTTCAATGTTGGATGGTTGATAGTTGAGGTAGAACTCCCCCGCGGTACGAAGGACATCTTGATAGATGATCTCCGCAAACTCCGACTGGATGCGAAAGAATTCTTGTCTGATGTCGGCGTCCTAGATTTCCGACAAGCGTGCGGCCCACTGTTTGAGACGATCTGGTAGCGTAAGCTGCTGCTGGTCCCGTACGAACGCCCGCATGTGATGGAGGGCGTAGTAGGCATCCTTCTGACCGCCAGGCGGCTGCTTGACGCAGGGGAACTTCGTTACGTGCATGAACACGTGCTTACCGTACCTACTAATTTGCCTCTTGAAGGTGCCTCCAGATTTGGCGTAGCCGGCGAGAACATAATCCAGAACTTTCTTGATATTTGTGTAGTCTTTCTTCAACTCACGGTCCGGGTCGAAATACGTGGCCATGGAAAAATTTGGGCTTATGGAGATGAGTGTGCACTGTGTATCACTGCACACAACACGGAATGTTAGAAGAAAAAGAACGATCGAAATCTATGAAATCATATGTTACAGGGCGGTGAGGCGATGACTTACTTGGGAAAGTAAGGCACGAGGAAGTTATCCTTATCCTTCTTCGCCAGAATGACGCCTTGGAGGTATGTACTCGCGACTTGCCGGTCCCCAGCGCTGCCCAAGTGCTTGGCACGCATGTAGAAGGGGTCGACTATCGCGATCTCCGGGGTCTTGTCTCTAATGATCCGCATCGCCATACTGAGCAAAAATAGCCGAATGAAGGTGTAGTGCAGCGGAAAAAGGTTAAACATAGCGAATATGTCATCAAACCGTAGGAAGATCATACGGCCGATGTCGCTATCGACAAAGCCCTTGCCCTCTGGCACCTTGGCCACGAAAACCGGGTATGCCACATCATTCTCGGTGAGACGCCGCTTCTCTATAGTTAGAACACCGTCATGCAGACTCCGCATAGGACCGGTTGCAGCATTGGGCAGTCTAGTAGGTAGCATCGGCTTACCCGCCACATGCACCCTCCACATGATATCCTTGGGTCTTGGTGGCCCATCCTGAGCATGGATCGTACTCGGTGCCGGCTGGCTCGCACCCTGCTTGTTCTTTCTTTTCCATCCCTTCGGCTTCTTCGCCTGTAATGGGACCGCTGCCTGCTCGGAGACCACCTTCTTGAGTGTGTTGGGGCTGATAATATTTCGCACCTCGGCTAGCTGAGTCTCGGTGAAGGCGGCAGCTGGAGGCATCTCCTGAGAACTGATCAGACGACGCTTGTTGCAATTGGGTTTCTCCGTGGTACCAGCTGGATCGCGAAGGTTGGGTTCTTGAGAAGGAGGCGCGGAGAATTCATCACCGCACCCATGTTCGTTCATGAACATATCGACACAGGCAAATGTATCGTCGTCGTCGTCGTCCGGATCCTGTGCCATATGCATGCCCGGATCAGCTGACGGCGGTAGCGTTGCGGCGGTCTTGCCATGGCTTGGCGCCGGCACGACTGGCGGTGTTTTCCGTGGGTTGGTGCCCCCCGCCCCCAAACGAATCTGGCTCTTCGGCCAAAGCATGGACCAGTTTAAGCAGCCGCTGAGGGTCATCACATCATCGTCGTCGGCTCCAGGGGGTCGATAGGGAGGTAACACGTCGTTGCAGCCATCCGTGTGTTTGCGCAGTCACCGGGGAACTTGTATCGTTCGTTTAGCTTCGTGAAGAGAAGGTTGCGCAAATTTGCTCGGTCACGATGCCTTAGGTTCTCGGTGTTGATCGAGACGGTGCTCCGGAGAATGCACCCGAGTTGTCCTGCGTACCCACCGACTAATTCTTTGGGCGCCGTTGGATGCCCACTGGAGGACACTTCAGTAAATTCCTCCTTGACGGAGCCGAGCACGTTCGGGCGCCGGTCCTTCCGTTTCCTCTTCGGTTCGCTGCCATCTGTGCGTTCGCTGCCATCATCAGTGGTGGCATCCCCAGCGGCACCATCAGTGGTGTCATCCCCGATGCCATTAGGGGTTGTGTAGTCGAGATCGGTGTCTTCCGCGGTGTCCTCGTAGCGGTGAGGTTCTTCCTCCATCTCGTGGGACAGCTCCCAGAATGGCTTGCGCGAAACGCCGGCCTCATCGTTGTCGGCCATCTTCGCACTAAATACGAAAAAATGCTACTAGTTATTGGATGAGATCAGGGTAGTATCTATTATTCTCAGATTTAGAGGAAAACTAGAAAAGGAAAAATAAATAGCTATTATCTTCTTGCAAAGCACCTTCAAGTTGGTTCAATATTTTTTTGGTATGTAAGCATTGGTCTATTCTTTTTTTAGGGATTTTTTCTCACTAGCGGCTAACGGCAATTGGGGAGATTGCTTACTAAATAACTGATCTAGTACAAGTGTAGTTTAATTTAGGGAAATTTTCATTAGGTATATCTCTGAAAACTAGAGAAACTGTATGTAAGACTGTAAGAGGCAAACAATTTGCAGGCTTTTGTTTCTTGATGTGTATTTTGTGATCTTTTCGCTTTCGCTTTTTGCATTTTCTTATTTGCTTGTTTAGAAACTAACTTCAGATTTTTTAATCATTAAGTTTCAGAGATGAGGAGGTTTTTGGTTGACAGAGGAAGGACTGAAAATGTGAATGATGTGCAACCAGAGATGGAAGTAGAGCCACAACCACCACCGCCTAACTCTGCCAATGAATTTAACCCAAATGCGATTGAGCGTGATCCAGGAAAGAGGAAACAAATTTGTGAGTATCCTCCCGATATTCAAGACCAAGTGAGGAGAGCATACATATTGAAGGGTCCAATGAAGAGATTCAAATGAAGAGGATTCGTGGCAAAGTCTACGCAACTAACGTATCCATACAACTAGTCAATTTTCCAGTCAGTACACGAACATGTAAATAGGGTATATCCCCAGTTGTGTCAGGGCGATACGGCCCACTCCAGGACCCCACCGAAGACTTCTACGCACCAAAATATAAAGTATAGAACACTGTTAGTACTAGAACATCAAAAGGTTAACCTACAACTAGAACACTGTTAGTTCCAGCCATTTTCCCAACGCCTACAACTACGTACTACTCAAACATCTTCCCGGCCTCCTGGGGTTCAGGAGTGTCGAAAGTGGAAGGCTTGCAGTTCTGCAGCTTTTCCTTGGCTGTATCCAACACAGCCACCGTCGTCCAGACCACTACTGCTCCGAAGAATGAACTTTTCCAGTGAAACTTCTCAGGCTGCTCCTTCTGGATCAGCCTTGCAGCTGTGAGAACCCTGGCACCTGGCCCAGCAGACCTGGGCATGGTGACTACAGCAGCAAATGGAAAAATTAAATAACTCAATCAAAAAATTCTAGGAAAAATTCGGCATGACCTTTGCTAATTTCTTGACCTAGGAGTGCCCGTTTTTCGCCGAAACGGAAATGAATCAACATTTCGGCGATAACGGGCACAAATCCCTGCTATAAGTATGAAGAATGAACAGAGCTAGTGCTCTCAGCTATAGAAGGGGAAATTTCCAGCTATAGAAGAATGAACAGAACCTATGATATAATGATCTTTTTTGCTAGGAATATAATAATCATCTTGCCAGGAGTAGTAGACAGGTTCATGAGACACACAGAACATGCATAGTAGTGCATTTCAACTTAGAAAGCTATAACATACATAGTGCTGCCGAGTTGCAACATATATTTGATGTACATATATTTGTTGAAAGTCTGAATCAGCACAACCTGTTGCACGACACAAATTCAGAGGTTTTCCCTATAGATTCAGACTACTGATAACACCTGCACTCATATGGTCAAGTTCTTAATTACTAGTAGAAATATAGCAGAAAATCAAGCTACATTTTCTTAAGTTTCAGTGCTCAAAATTGCAATTCATTTGAGTTTCATTGCAAAAATTCAGTACTTTGCTAGTACAAATAGCATGCTTGGATGATTCAGTTTTACAAATTTAAGTACTCCTAGAATGATTGGCTGATTCAGAGATGCAAAGTGTAGCAGCACTTCAGTTTCCCTGATAAAACTACAGACTATGCAATGTTCTGATTGGATTTGTCACGGCAGTAAGGTTTGCCATCTGTTTCATTTAGCAAGTAGGTTGAGTAGTAGTTATCCCCTTCCGAGTTATCCCGCCCCCTTTCCGAGTGCTTTCCCTCTTCCGAGTTACTCCGCCCCCCTTTCTGAGTGCTTTCCCTCTTCCGAGTTACTCCCAGTTCGTGTACCTCCGATCCCCATTGTAATAGAGACCAAATCGATTTGAGACAAAGATGGAGGAGGGGAGGGAGGGGGCCGGGGGGGGGGGGGGGGGGGGGGGGGAGAGAGATACGCACCTGCGGGAGGAGGAACCGGAGGGGGAGGCTGCGGCGTAGTGGACGTAGCAGAGGGCGTCGGGGTGGCGGCGGGCGTCAAGGGGGCGGCGGGCGTCGGGGTGGCCGTTTGGGTTCGGAGGCGGGCGTCGGGGTGGCCGTTAGGGTTCGGAGGCGGGCGTCGGGGTGGCGGCGGGCGTCGAGTGGGCGGCGGCGTAGTGGGAGCCAGCCGGTGGAGGGAGAGGGGCAGGGGGCAGGTCGATGGGTGGCGGCGCGAAGAGAGTGAGAGTGAGAGTGAGAGAGAAGAGAGAGAAGTACGAGGGGAATAAGGGCGGCCGGGTGTTGGGTGGACACTAGCAATGGCGCACCTTGTAGGGGTGCGCCACACATATGGCTAGCAATGGCGCACATCTACCTGGTGCGCCACACATATTTTTTTAATTTTATCTAATATACCCATTTTTTGTCTTTTTATTTTAAATTTATTTTAACTTTATAATAAATATCCAAATACTCTAAAATAAATAAACACAAATAATTATAATTATGTAGTATATTTATAATTATGTAGTATATTTAAAATAGTATAATATCTTTTAAACAAATAAGCACAAATAATTATAATTATGTAGTATACGCATTTTTTGTCTTTTTATTTTAAATTTATTTTAACCTTGTAATAAATATCCAAATACTCTAAAATAAATAAACACAAATAATTATAATTATGTAGTATATTTAAAATAATATAATATCTTTTAAACAAAAATAAGCACAAATAATTATAATTATGTAGTATACCCATTTTTTGTCTTTTTTATTTTAAATTTATTTTAACCTTATAATAAATATCCAAATACTCTAAAATAAATAAACACAAATAATTATAATTATGTAGTATATTTAAAATAATATAATACCTTTTAAACAAATAAGCACAAATGTGTAGATTAACAATATGACATATCCATCTCCATAGAAAAATGATACATAATATAATATGCCCACATACACACACGCGGCCGACATGTCGTGATTCGATCTTAGCTATCTTTTCACAATCTTCTTGCCCTTCTTTCTAGCGGTTGAATAATTTAGCCCCGGAACCCCTTGATTTCTTCTCTTGAACGGACGAAGGCCTTTAGGTAGGGTGGTCCTGCTTCTTCTTGAGGTGTATGGTACTTCATCGTCATCATCATCTTCCATCTTCGGGTCGCCGTACTTGTCGAAGTCTTGCTCGTTGGCGGCTCCATCCATTCCGATGATGTTCCTTTTGCCTCTCCTCACGACAACACGGCTGGGCTTTGACGGGTCGGTAATGAAGAAGCATTGGTCCACTTGGCAAGCCAGTACCCATGGCTCATTTTTCGCGGTGACGTTTGCGCCCGCGGTCTTGGATTTGGCTTCGTGTATAACCATGGTGGTGAAATACCGGTCTTCTTTTAGGACGCTCTTGGCCCATCTGACAAGAAACATCGACACCTTCTCTCCAGCGTAGCTCAGCTCCCAGATCTCCTCGATCCTTCCGTAGTATCTGTCCTTGACGTTACCGGTGTAGGATTCCATCGTTACCCCGGAGTTCTGATAATCGCTCTTCATGTCCTTTTCCTCGGTGTAGAATGTGTAGCCGTTGATATCGTACGCCTGATAGGTCATCAGGTTGTGCTCGGCGCCCTGTGACAAGGCGAATATGAGTTTTTCTTCCGCGGAAGAATCCTCATGTAAAGGGTACGCCAGAAGCTTGTCCTTGAACCAACGCGTGAAACATGAGTTGTGCTCTTTGATTACATCTCCGTCTGTCCACTGTTGGCCTCGGTCATTGTACGTCTTCTCAATAAAGGTTTTGTGCTCTACCACCCAAGGATCGACCACGTCTATGTGTTGTAGCGCGACTAGGTTTGCTCTTTCAAAGTCGGCGAGTCGACTCTTTAAGTCGACATGCATTTCGCGGCGACCCTCGCGGTGACCCCATCCAGCAAGCCTGCCGAGGTGCCTGTTGACGGGCAGACCAACGGGTTTCTCGATGCCTAGATAATTCGTGCAGAAGGAGATGCACTCTTTGGTCAGAAAGCCCGTGGCTATGCTTCCATCTGGACGTGCCCTGTTGCGAACGTATCCTTTGATGACACCATTCATCCTTTCGAACGGCATCATGCTGTGCAGGAATGTCGGCCCGAGTTGGATGATATCCTCCACGATATGGACCAGCAGATGCACCATAACGTCGAAGAATGCGGGCGGGAAGTACATCTCAAGCTCGCATAGTATCACCACGATCTCTTCATGTAGCCTTCTGAGTTGCCTCACGCCAACCGACTTCCGAGAGATGACGTCGAAAAAGTTGCATAGGCCAAATAGCGTTTCACGGACGTGCGCATCCATGATCCCACGGATTGCAACCGGAAGTATCTGCGTCATCAGCATGTGATAGTCGTGAGACTTCATCCCGCTAAACTTTTGCTTCGCTGAGTCTAGGTATCTACTTATCTTCCCCGTGTAACCGTAAGGAAGTTTTACTCCTAGGAGGCAGGTGAAAAACTGCTCGATCTCCTTCTGACTTAGAGTGAAGCACGCGGGGGGGGGGCAGTAATATTCGATCTTTTGGCCTTTTTGCCTTTGCGACGACTTTCCGTGTCCTCCGGCTCATCATCATCATCATCATCATCATCATTAGGGCGTTTTGCGTGAAGCTCCTCCCTGATGCCCATTGATAGCAAGTCTGCCCTTGCTTTCGGCCCATCTTTGGTCCTCTCTGGCATGTTGAGCAGGGTACCAAGCAGACTCTCGCACATGTTCTTCGTGATATGCATGACATCAAGGCTGTGAGGCACACGGAGGATCTTCCAGTACGGCAAGTCCCAGAAAACAGACCTCGTTTTCCATACCTTCAGCAGTGGCTCTGGCGCCTTTCGCTTCTTTCCTGGCGGTGGGCACTCTTCCCAATTTTGCAACAGTTCGTCTATTGCCTTGCCGCTCCTCGTACGTGGGGGTCTTCGGGATTCGGTTTCACCATCGAACAGATCCTTACGTTTTCTCCATGGGACATCGTCGCGAAGCCACCTTCGATGTCCCATGAACACGGTTTTCGAAGACCCAGGATCTCCATCTAGCTGGCGATACGTTGTGTCATCCATGCACCTGACGCGTGCACAGAATCCGTGGACCACCTGTCCCATGACATATCCGTAACCGAGAGAGTCGTGCGCCGTCGTGAGCAGTGCGGCTTTCATAGGGAAATATTCTTCCGCGGCGGCGTCCCACGTATTGGCTGGCGTTTTCCATAGCGTTTCTAGCTCCTCTTTCAGGAGCCCCAGATATAGATTGATGTCGTTCCCTGGTTGTTTCGGCCCTTCAATTAGCATACTCATGTGAATGTACTTCCTCTTCATGCAATTCCAGGGGGGATGTTGTACATCCACACAAACACAGGCCAGGTGCTATGTGTGCTGCTCTGGCTGCCAAACGGATTTACTCCATCGGTGCTCACGCCCAGCATGACGTTCCTTGGATCATCCCCAAATTCTGGGTGTTTGATGTTCAACGCTTCCCACTGGCTCGCATCCGAAGGGTGACTCAGCATCTTGTCTTTTTTATTTATCTCCGGATCATTTTTTTCAGCTTCTCGCTTCTTCTCCTTCCTATCCGTGTGCCAACGCATGAGCTTAGCTTGCTTAGGGTCCGCGAAATACCGCTGCAGACGAGGAGTGATCGGAAAGTACCACACCACTTTTCGAGGAGCTTTCTTCCACTTCTTGTATCGAGTGACGCCGCACACCGGACATATGGTAGACTCCGCGTGCTCGTCCCGATAAATGATGCAATCGTTCATGCACACATGGTATTTCATGTGCGGTAAATCCAGAGGACACAAGATTTTCTTCGCCTCCTCGAAACTGGTCAGGCACTTGTTCCCCTTGGGAAGATGTTCGTGCCAGATTGACATGTTTTCGTCGAAGCATGCATCAGTCATTTTTTGTTTTACCTTCATCTCCGGAGCCATGAGCGTTACTTTCAGCCGGGTATCCTCGGGCCTGCATCCTTCATACAATGGAGTAACCGCGTCTATCTCAAGTTGATTCAACTTGGCTTTCTCTCGGGCGGCAGCTCTTGCGTTGTTACTCGTCTGCTTGAGAAGCAGCTCTTGAAGATGAGGGTCCTGCACCTAGCCCATCGATGGTCCATCCTCGTCTTCTCCGGCATCTTAATCTTCATCTTCATGATCATGCCCTTCGTCTTGATCTTCCTCATCATCATGTCCGGCATCTTTGTTGACAGCCGTTTTTGGCGCGAAGCCTCCAGGGCGGTAGTACCGCTCCCATAAGCGGAAGTACCGCTCGAGCGGTACTACCGCGTTTCCACTACCGCTCTACTACCGCTTAGAAATTACTTCTGGACCCCCGAGCGGAAGTAGCGCGGTACTTATCCGTGCCCAGAGCGGTACTACCGCTGGAGCGGTACTACCGTGCCCAGAGTGGTACTACCGCTTGCCGTCGCGCAGACTCGGTTAGATTTTGGAGAGTCCGAGTTTGGTTTGCGTTTTTTGACCCTTTGGAAGGAAATCTGGGTCCGTGTCTTGTACGGGAAGTCCAACCCCCTCTTAAATAGAAGAGGTGATGGCCGATTGAAACAACACACAATCGATCTATATCCAATTTTATCTACTGTTTTCATGTACCTTTACTTTACCTTTACTATCTTTATCGCCAAACCCTAGCAACCCTAGGGCAAGGTTTACCTTTGTTGCTTTGCTCGGAAAGCATTCGTTCTCCTCTCCAAAATTGAGGAACCCCTTTGTTGCTTTGCTCGAAAAGCATCCGTCCCTCGCCACGAAAGTGCGAGGATTATCCCTTTGTTTCTTTGCTCGAAAAGCATCCATCCCTAACCACGAAAGTGCGAGGATTATCTTGTGTTGCGCGGGGCGATTTTCTGCGCCAACACAAATTGGCGACTCCGCTGGGGACGAAGAACGCCGAGTACTTCCAATCTACTCGGCGACAAGAAGAACAAGGACAACATCCACTCGGACGAGATGACCACCGATCCCAATAACAACAACGACATCAGCCCAGACAACATCATCCATGCCGCCATGGAAGATCTCTCGGAGGAAGACCGGCTGGAGATTGAACGTGTACTTGGAGAGCGGAGGAAGATGATGCTGGCGGGATTCCAGAAGACTCGGAACGGTGTCATCAAGAAAGTGGCTACGCCAAGCGCTATGCCAAGTATTTCAAATCTACTCGGTACCGAGCTTCGAAGAGATCGTCATCCAAAACTTGCTATCTATGAAGGTAATATGAATACTCAATCCCCTCGTGTAGATGCAAATAATTCATATGGTGTTACTAGATCGTTCAATGAGTATGCTCTATCGGCCAACCCTAGTTTTGTCAATTATACATCTAATTATGTGCAAGGGCCGATTCAAAGTAATTTACAAGCTTCAACTTCTTATGATACTAGTAACATGCACCATATGTACTCCAACTCGCATGCATCGGCAACCCCACAAATCCATATGCCGATGAACAACATGATGGGTTTGGTTAATCAATTTGAGCATAATGAGCATAATGTATCGGCTAGCCCTAGTTTTATCAATCATGCGTCTAATTATGTGCAAGGGCCGATGCAAAATAATCTTCATGCTTCAAATTCTTATGATACTAGTAACATGCACCATATGTATCCCAACTCTCATGCATCGGCAACCCCACAAATTCATATGCCGATGAACAACATGATGAGTTCAGTTAATCAAGTTGAGACACCCCATGTAGGAAATTCCAATAGTATGCAGCAAAGTGTTTCAACTTTTTATTCATCGGCAAATAACTTACAGTATGTTAATCCAAACATGCCGGTAGATAGGAGAATTGGCCATGCTACTGCTAGCTATTTGGCCAGTTACCCTCAACCATCATATGCTACACCTCATGTTAGGAATTTTTCAGCGCCGTACGCAACTGTAGATATTCATAATTCGGCCCCGCACCTCCATGGTCATAGCCGAATAAGTGAAAAATTTACAGGAACACACGTGCCGTCATCTAATACTGTAGCATATAATGCATGCTCTACGCAATTCGAGAATTTCGGCAACACTCATGAATCATTGTCGAAAGAGTCTGAAAGTATTATGGAGCAATCCCTTCCAGAAGCGGTTGTGAGCTTGGCACAAAACAAGAGGATTAGTGCTCTTTGCCTTGAACAATATGCAAAGGGGTTGTTTCCTGATTATGCTGCAAAAAAGGCTAGAGTTTTGCAAGAAGATAAAACTTCATCAATTGATAGAATTGGCGAGAGAACATATGGTTATACAGCAGTACATACACCTCCACCTAGTACCGCAACATATTATAGACCCCCTACACAATTGCAAAATTTCGGCAACAACAATTCATTGCCGAAAGATCCTAAAAACATTGGGGGGAAAATTGATCTAGAGCGGGCTGAAGTTGAGAGGGGAGTTAAAGCTTTGCGCGATGGGGTGCAAGCACTTCGCCAAGAGAAAATTGATAGGGAATTGGCTCAAAGAAAACAAGCCTTGCCATTTGTAGAATCAATGAAAAGAAGGATGATTCGGAACATGAAAATGCTTCGGTTGAAAAAGTCAAATCAAGTAGTATATATTCCGAGTCCACCAAATCAAAAGAGGCAAGCATTATTGATAAAGGGCAGGGCAAGCATAGCAAAACAACGATGCTTGATTTTTATGAAGTTAATGGAACCTTCTTCCTGCCCTATGAGTTTCGTGCCAAGGAAATTGACAAGCCTCAAGGACAAGAGCAAGTAGTCGAACAAAGTTCGGCTGACAAGGATCTTCAAAGTAATGATGCACGGGATCAAGAAAAAGATGATGACAAGGCGTTCGGGGGCCATCCAAAGACGGAGCAAGATATTGTTCAAGTCACACTACCATCATGCTCTCCCAAAATATTTGAAGAGGTACGCCTAGCAAGTAATTTACCTATTTTCAGATTTGGTCACAACTTCATAGTTGATGCATCTATTAGAAAAATTCTCATAAGTAGTTTTGAGAGACCAATGAAGAGGGGTAATTTACTTGTTAGCAATAAAATTGTTACAAAGCATATCGGTCAACATGTTGTACCATTCAAAGAGACCGATAGTGACTTATTATTGCAGCCAAAGCTTTTCCCATTACTTTATTTTGAGTTCATATCTAATTGGGTAGCTTTGCTTGCTCCATACTTGGCTTGCACATGGTCTCAATTGAGACCTGTATGTTCTAACTATTTTGATTTCAGAAATTTAAAGCCAAGGTTATACTCTGTTGAGCAAACCGAGAATAATATAATTTCCTTTTCAAAGACATCGGAGATAGAGTGCAAAACACAATGCATAGCCGAATGGGTGATGCAAAATCTGAACCATTCGTTTGCTCAACTCCAAAGCCGTTCTCACAGTAAGATCGGCTAGAAAATAAAAAGTTTACCTTCAATTCAAGCATGTGTGATCGAATATTTGATTTGTTACTGAAAAATAATTACATTAGAATTCTTGATCACCATGTCAAGCCGTCAATACTAGAACGAATGTATTGTAGGTTGCATCATTCGTTCAAACATAATTTTGAGGATTGCAATATGTTTCGTCAAATAATCAAATCGGCCATTGATAAAGGACGATTG
This sequence comes from Elymus sibiricus, assembly GCA_039707655.1. Taxonomy (NCBI): domain Eukaryota; kingdom Viridiplantae; phylum Streptophyta; class Magnoliopsida; order Poales; family Poaceae; genus Elymus; species Elymus sibiricus. The sequence goes on from CM077666.1 coordinate 514,559,814, forward strand.
AGATTTGTTGAAACACCAAGAGATGACCAGTCTATTCCGATTGGTCCTGATGGAAAAAAGTTTTTGCATCGGCTGCTTCAAGCTGATCCATTTAAACATGAGAAGGTAAAAACTGCAGATAATGGGATCAAGCCTTCAAGTAAGAAAGTTGTTCAAGAACACGATGATAATATTTTTGAAGGCGAAAATTCCATCGAAACTACAATGAAGATGCCAAGGACCGGGGGGCAACACGAAAATCCAAAGATTGATGCAAGCACAACCAACGAAAGCAAAGGCCGAGGTAAGCACAAAGGTAAAAAGCCGAAAGTCACTTTTGCGCAGCTATTGGAAAAATATCAGAAGATAAGTGAGGAAAAGATTGCTTATCGGCCAAGTAATTCAAAAGCATCAAGATCACCCCGTAGGCGCAAATCTGAGGACCGGCATTGGCAAAGGGGAAATTTCAATGAATCATATTCATATCCATATTTTGGGCCGCCAATGCCGATGCCATGGATACCTCCCTACGCTAATTTTTATCCATATTCGTCATGGGACAGGCATGATTCAAGTGCACATTCTCCATCTTATTTTAGACCATCTCACAAACATTATGCAGCTCCAAGAAGACCAACCTTCAGTGAGCAGTCATATGTTCAAGACCGTTTCAATAAAAATGAATCGGTCAGGAGCTCAAGAAAGAAGAAAGAGGTGGTCAAGCAAGTATATCGAGTGAAAAAGGATGGTCGTAAGTGTGCCACTTCAGATTTTATTACAAATGATAAAGAGCCAATTAAAGTGTTGACATTGGCTACTAAGGGAAAAGAAGTGGAGCAAACAAATGTTCAAAATCAAGATGCCAAATCTGAACAGAAGGAGTTGAGAGTGCACAAGGTTAGAAAAGAATTGCCATTGCTTGAACAAGAATCACAGCTGAGGCGCCCACTCGGCTTATCGTATTGGCAAAAGAAAAGGTTGCAAAAGCTTAGTGCATAAGAACTTGAAAAGAGGAACATGGCATGGGTTCCCAAAGGAAGTACTCAAAACAAGAATAATGCGCAAGCTTCCATTGCAAAAAGTGCGGCAAAGGTGAAGAAGGAAAAGAGTGAAAAGTATGAACAAACAAGCCGAAGGTTTCCAAATCTTTGGTCCGGAAATTATCCATATTCTTCAGATATGCCGTTTATGCCTATGCCAAGGGATTCATACTCAGGTATGATAGGTTACCCTCCATGGGTTTATTTTAATCCATGGATGCATTATAATTTCTCACATCATGAAATGGGTTTACCGAATCACTTCTCATTCGATTAGCTGAAATCTTGTTGCTAATCCAAATGGCCGATATATGATTATCGCCCTAAGCATATAAATGGCCGATGGAGTGTTGACATCGTCCATAGAACAAACTCCTTGCAAATTATTTTTCGGCACACAAGTTTTGCCGAAAAACAGGGGGGCATGTGTTGACAGCCGTTTTTGGCACGAAGCCTCCAGGGCGGTAGTACCGCTCCCATAAGCGGAAGTACCGCTCGAGCGGTACTACCGCGTTTCCACTACCGCTCTACTACCGCTTAGAAATTACTTCTAGACCCCCGAGCGGAAGTAGCGCGGTACTTAGCCGTGCCCAGAGCGGTACTATCGCTGGAGCGGTACTACCGTGCCCAGAGTGGTACTACCGCTTGCCGTCGCGTAGACTCGGGCAGATTTTGGAGAGTCCGAGTTTGGTTAGCATTTTTTGACCCTTTGGAAGGAAATCTAGATCCGTGTCTTGTACGGGAAGTCCAACCCCCTCTTAAATAGAAGAGGTGATGGCCGATTGAAACAACATACAATCGATCTATATCCAATTTTATCTACTGTTTTCATGTACCTTTACTTTACCTTTCTGTCTTTATCGCCAAACCCTAGCAACCCTAGGGCGAGGTTTACCTTTGTTGCTTTGCTCGGAAAGCATCCGTTCTCCTCTCCGAAATTGAGGAACCCCTTTGTTGCTTTGCTCGAAAAGCATCCGTCCCTCGCCACTAAAGTGCGAGGATTATCCCTTAGTTGCTTTGCTCGAAAAGCATCCGTCCCTCGCCACGAAAGTGCGAGGATTATCTTGTGTTGCGCGGGGCGATTTTCTGCGCCAACAATCTTCTACACGATGACTGTGTCCTGCATCTACTTCGTGATCATGTCCGGGAGATTCTTCATCTTCTCGCCCGCCCTCGGCGCTATTGTCCTGCTGCCCTTCCTTATTTCTTGCCCGGCCCCCATGGACGACATCATAATCATCTTCATCACCTCGACACCGATAGCCATCCATGAAACCACGCATGAGCAGGTGGTCCTGCACCGTTCCGGAATTCGGGTCCATAAGGCTCTTCAGCTTGCATCTTCGACACGGACATCTTATCTCCGTCTCGTTATTTTTATTCATCTCGGCCGTCGCGGATCTCAAAAACCTAGCCACGATGCCTTCGGTCATCGTGCGGACCATGTTCGCCTGCGGGGTATAGAGCAAAAGGATATTTTTTAGAACCAAAAGAAAATTTTGGCATGACCTGTCCTAAAAATAGGACCAAAGCGTAGTGCCCGATTTTCGCCGAAACGGAAAGGAACCAACTCGCATTTCAAATACCTGCAAACAAAAACATATGCAACACCCTTGATCACATACAACATGCATGTGCAAGCTCGCATTACAACACACGAGAAAAGTAGATCTAGAACATAAAGAGAGTGTGTTGGAGGGAGAAAAAAGTGGATCTAGAACATAAAGAGAGCTTTCCCCTTACTTACCTATCAAGAAAAGTAGATTTAACAACTTAAATTGGGTGAATCAATGGTGCAAACGAGGTGAGGAGGAGGAGCAAGACGACCAGATCCAGTTTTGGTGGAGGTGGTAATTAAGAGAGAGGGGGGAAAGTGAGTGTGTGGTGTAGGTGGCTGCCCAATATAGCTAGTGCTCCCCGGTTACCAGTGGCGCACCTCTTCTAAATGCGTCACTAGTAGCCAGGCATACTAGTGGCGCACCAGTGGTGGGGTGCGCCACTGGTAGGTGGCTGCCCAATATAGCTAGTGCTCCCCGGCTTACCAGTGGCGCACCAGGTCTAGGTGCGCCACTACTATCAAAAATAGTAGTGGCGCACCTGGACCTGGTGCACCACTGGTAAGCCTGGGGAGGGCAGGTCCTAGCCAAAAAAATAGAAGCGGCGCACCCTACCCCTGGTGCGCCACTGGTAAATAAGCTATTACTGGAGCACCTGGAACTGGTGCGCCACTGCTATATAGCAGTGGCGCACCACATCTATAATGCGCCACTAATACTGATATTAGGGATAGCCCTTTTTCTAGTAGTGGCTGCCTCTGCTGGATCGGAGCCCGGGGGACATGGCATACACCATATGTGTGCGAGTACTACGAGGCGCTGGACTTGCGGCGCTCGTCATCGCTGGAGCATCTACACGGTCATGAGGTCGTCATGGGCGTACGTCTTCAGCGACAACGTTCCGACGGGGACATAATCCCGTCATCGGTCTTCGAGGACCGGGTGGCTTCTGGAGTCGTTCGAGGATCTCCGCGGCATCGAGGATCGACGAGTACGACTACATCAACCACGTTCACGCGGGAACGTTTCCCACTTAACGGCCTACATCCGGGTATGTTACCGATTCCCGCCCGTTATAGCATTACACCTAGATAGATCTTGGGCATTGGGCGTACGCTAGTTAGAAAAATTATTGTTTTCTGCTATGTAACCCTTCACGACAGGTGTAGTGGCCTTGTTTTGGGTTGGCTCTGGGGTGATGATATGATGGTCCGCATGACTCAGCTCTTTTGGCCATAGCATGGGCCAAGACAAGCATTCTTCGAGGTTCAACTCGCTTTCGGATCCGTAGGGTTGAGTCAGAGGATCAAAATTTCTCCAACCCGGGAACACCCGGTCCAATGCAACCCTAAACATGTTATCCGCCATAGGCAGTGTGTGGAACACGTTGTTAAGTGGTGCCACGATACGTGCCTTTGCCACGTCCATCAACTCATTGTTAGCACGCAATAGCAATGTGCATCCCACCTCATCGGCCTACAAAAACATGTATGTAAGGCGTTAGAGAGGTCACCAATTAATTAGACTTGTCGAGACTTTTGCGGCGCTTAATTACCGTCAAGGCGTTGAGGTCGGCTAATGACGACAGACCGCTTGCAGCCACCGGCGCGCAAGAGATGGAAGGGCTGCTACGAGGCGCGGTGACGGTCGGCGATTCATCCCTGCTACCTTGTGCGGTGTTGGCGGACGGCGTATTCTCCACAATAGGTGCCACAGTGTTCGAGCTGCTGGCGCCTAAGGTGATCACGGGGAGAGGCCCTTGTCGGCCTCCGTCGATCCAATCCGCGATCGACTTCATCATGGTAGGAAGGAGGTTGTTGACCGTCTCTATCACTTGCGCAGAGATTATGTTGGGCATCTCTGCTTTCACGGTCTCCAATTCTTCCATGACATTCTTCTCCTCGTTCTTCTTCCTCTCCTTTCGAGCCTCCTTGTTCTCGGGGTAGTAAAATGAATGTTTGTGATTCAGTCCGGCACCGACCACACAGCCACGATGCGGCGGATGTGACACCGGCAAGTTCTTTACTGAGTTCAGCGCCCTTTGAAAAGGGGTGTCATACGGGGCGCCGACGACCCCTGGGTTGAGGAGCCTTGAGATTGAGCACTACGTGCTTTTTATTCTTCCTCCAGATATCTCTGCTCAAGTTCCTTTACCTTCTGGTTCTCGAAAAGCTCCTTGGTTTTGGGATCAACCCTGTATCGGGCCTGGATAATTTTTTTTGCGAGAGGGTTTTTGAACTTGTCGTAGGGGTTCGGCCCTTTCCTTTCCGCGTCCTCCTTCTCCCAAATTGGTGCCTTTCCGGGGTAACCCTGGCTTTCGAGATTTTGGGGAGCTATGTTCTTCTGACGCATATCTTTCCCCCACTTCCTTAGCGCCTGGGTTGAAGGTAGGGCTTGGCTGGTCTTGAAAATCTCTAAGTCCTCTTCGGAAATGGAGGGCCAGTGGCTCTGGATCTCTGCGAGACTGGAACCCTTATCAAGCGCCTGCCTCACCTATCCTTTCCAAGTGGACAAGGCTTTACTGAACTTGGCGAGGGCGAATGTGTTCACCAGATTTTTCTTGAGATCAAGGTTATCGTAGGGTTCCGGGAACTTGTATCGTGTGTGCAGCTTCTGAACGAGGAGGGCGGACACAGGTTCCTTGAGTTTGTCCCTTAAGTCCTCCTCATTGATGTTGGTGACTTCTCGAAGGATGCATCCAATGGCGTTGCCGTAACCTCTTAAAACATGTGGCGGCTGTGTAGGCCTACCGCTCATGGGGTCCACCTCTGTACATTCTTCTCGGAGGGTGCTGAGTGTGTTTGGCTGTCTATCCTTACGCAGACGCTTGGCTTCGCTACCAGATGTCGCGTTGCCATCCCCGCTGGCGCCACTAGTAGTGGTCTCATTGCCATCCCCGATGCCATCATGCACTCCCTGATCCATCTCATCGTCGCCTAAGTACGGATGCCCAAGCATCAACAAATAACGATCCTCCTCTACAGGATCATCGCCAGGTATCCGAGAACCAGAACCACCGGCCTCTTCGTTGTTTGACATCTATTATCAGCATTTAAAAATACTACTTGTAAGTGGATAACAAATTCATCTTTTAACAAATTCAGTATGCACTAAAAATATATATTACTTGTAAGTGGATAACAAATTCATCTTTAAACAAATTCAGTATGCACTAAAAATATATATTACTTGTAAGTGGATAACAAATTCATCTTTAAACAAATTCAGTATGCTATGTACTATTTTTAGCATAAGTCATGCCAAAATTCACGATTTTTTTTGGCATGACCTTTGCTAAAAATAGGACATATTGAGTACCCGAATTTGCCGGAACGGAAGTTAATCAACATTCCGGCAATCTCAAGGTCTCATGGGTACCTGCAAACTGGATATACTGTACCACCAGCACCACAAAACCCATATAGACCACAACCAGCACATGTATAGCTAGAGCAGCACCCAGCAGCACCCATATATAACCAGGGCACACACACAAGTAGCAGCCATGCATAGAGCAGCACCCAGCAACACCCAGAACATCACAGGAGGAGATCACGAGAGGAGGAGATGAAGAGATCACCTCAAAGGTTGGAGCACACGGGGGCTGTGGTATGGCGTCCTGGCTGCGGTGGCGGCTCGTCTTGCTTTTCTACAATATAAGAACATGTATTAGAAGATGGCTGCTATATAGGTTAGTGCAAGATAACAACAGTCTATCTAAAATTTACATGACAATATAATGTTAAATAGAAAACAACAAAATGAGTTATAAAAAAGTAGCATGTGTATACTAGGTCATGTAACAGTAGCAAAATGAGTTAAAGTTCTCATTTTCAATATAAGAACAGTAGCTATATCTATATAAATTACTATATAAGAACAGTAGCTATATAATAATTAAACATTGATGAAAATGCATTGCTATATCTATATAAATTACTACTACAAACTCTAGTGCACTATCTTATTGTAATTATCATCACAGAATGGGCATATATTGCAACTGAAAGAAACAAGAGCAGCAACAGATTTGTATTAGACAGTTTGCATACAAGAGAAGAATTTAAGGGCAGGGGACTAGGTGATAATAAGAGAGATAAATAAACACATGAATCAAGAATGAATTAATTTTCTTGAATTGAAGCTGAGAATTGCAACTGAAAGAAGAGCAGCAACAGGGGATAATACATGAACAGTTTGCATGCAGAGAAGAAAGACAGAACTGGTGGTGGTTGTGATGAGTGTTGATTATTAGCAATGGCCTGGCAGTGGGAGTGCTAATTCATCAAAATAAACATATACACTAAATTATATTATATGAGTATAGCAGTTTGGGTTGGATTAGATTATATTAGGGAATGAACAAAGGAGAAGAAGAAGAATGAGCATTGTTGCAACTGAAAGAATAGCATAAATATCATGCAGTAATCAAACTAAGTGTTTTCATACAAGAAACTATTTGAGAGTAGTGCTGGTTGATGATGAGGATAAAATGAATAGGTGATAGTGTAGTGCTAGAGTGTTAGTGTCTGTGATGATAATTACAATAAGAATACTGAATCATTGGAGCACTAAAATTATTACTACAAATTACATATACATATACAACTAACATGCAAATTTCAATCCTACACCAACTCCAGTGCACAAATTCTAAACTGAAACCCTAGAATTCAAGAGAGTGTCGGGGAGGGGAAGGAGAAGAGGAAGAGAGGGAAGGAGAAGAAGGAGGAGGGAGGATCTTACTGGCAATGGCGCGGGGAGGGGAAGGAGAAAGTGACCGGAGAACTCGGGGAGGACTCCCAATGGCGACGCCGGCGGCTCTGCAGAGGGGAGAAGAGAAGCCGTGAGGGAGGGGAGAAGAGAAGAGGAATACAGGGAAAAAAGGGGGCCTACCTGGGGGGCGCGGACGGCAGTGAGCGAGGCGGCTGGGTGGCAGGGAGACGTCCACGGGAGCGAGGCGGCTCGGGAGGAAGAGGTCACCGGCGATGGCTTGGGAGGAAGGTGGCGGCGCCTGTCGAGCGGTTTGAATTGGGGATGATATGAATCGAGAAGGGGGAAACCTAGACAAATGGGTACGCCTAGATTACCTCTGGCGGACGGGGCTTAGCGTACGCCAGCGCTACGGTTACTGCTGGCGGATGGCACTAGGTGTACACCAGACATATATTTTATACTTCTGGCGGACTGGTGAGGCAGTACGCCAGAGCTACTCTTACCCCTGGCGGACAAGGACCTCTGTCCGCCAGTGCTAACTTTTTATTCTCTGGTTTATTCTATTGTTTTTGCATTTCTTTTTTTGTTTTCCCTCTCTTTTTTTTCAAAGGGTTGTTTTCATGATTTGAAAAATGGTCAAGGATATATATATACACAAAAAGAGGTACACGTGCATCGTCGATACAATAAGAGGTACACGTGCGTCATCGATACAATAAGAGGTACACGTGCGTCATCGATATAATAAGATCGAGGTACACGTGCGTCATCAATACAATAAGAGGTACACGTGCGTCATCGATACAATAAGAGATACACGTGCATCATCGATACAATAAGAGTGTGTAGTCATACAAAAGAGATCGATACATAATTTCTTCGCACACATCGCGTGTCTTTCTCAGCGTTTGGCAATCTTCTTGCCTTTTTTGGTCGCAGTTGCATAATTTAGCCCCACATCGTGACTACTTCTTTTGAACGGACGACCTGACCTAGGTAGCGTGGTTCTGCTCCTTCTTGTGGTGTATTTTGCCTTATCATCGTCATCTTGATCATCTTCGATATTTGGGTCGCCGAACATGTCGAAGTCATCCTCGTCGGCCATTCCGATGATGTTTCTTTTGCCTCTCCTCACGACAACACGGCTAGGCCTAGAGGGGTCGGTTATGAAGAAGCATTGGGACACGTGCTTAGCCAATACACATGGATGATTTTGCGCAGTGACGTTCACGCTTGATGAAGTGCCACTGGCTTCGGGTATAACCATGGTGGTGAAGTATTGGTCTTCTTTTATGACAGTTGATCTCCTAGCCCATCTGACACGGAACATCGGCACCTTCTCTCCAGAGTAGTTAAGCTCCCAGATCTCCTCGATCCTTTCGTAGTATCTTAACTTTTCTTCACCGGTGTAGGATTCCATCGTTACCCCTGAGTTTTGATAATCAGATGTTTTGTCCTTTTCCTCCATGTAGAATGTGAACCCGTTGATATCATATGCTTGAAACGTCGCGAGGTTGGGCGCGGGACCATGTGACAAGGTGTATAAGAGTTTACCTTCCGTACAATCCATTGTCGGGGGATTAGCGATAAGGCGTTCTTTGAACCAACGCAAGAAAGAGGATTTGTGCTCTCTGATTATTTCCCCTTCGGTCCTTTGCTTGCCCTGGTCAGTGTACTTCTTCCTAATAATGTTTTCGTTCTCTTGCAACCAAGGATCGACCATTTCAATGTGTTGTAGAGCTACCAAGTTTGCCCTGTTAAAGTCGACGCGTCGTTTCTCATAGTCCACATGCAATTCCCTCCGGCCATTTTTGTGACCTGCTCCGTCGAGCCTGCCAAGGTGCTTGTTTCTGAGCAAACCAACAGGATCATCAACGCCCAAGAGATTCGTGCAGAAAGAGATGCACTCTTCGGTGAGATAGCCCTGAACGATGCTTCCATCTGGACGGGCCCTGTTACGAACGAATCCTTTGATGACCCCATTCATCCTTTCGAACGGCATCAAGTTGTGCAGGAATGCCGGTCCGAGATGGATGATATCATCCACGATATGGACCAACAGATACACACAAACATCAAAGAATGCAGGCGGGAAGTAAATCTCAAGCTCGCATAGTATCACAACGATCTCTTCCTGCAGCCTTGAGAGTTGCTTCCGTGTGATCAACTTTCAAGAGATCATGTGAAAAAGTTACAGAGGCCGAAAAGGGTTTCACGGACGTGCTTGTCCATTATCCCTCGGATCGCAACCAGAAATATCTGCGTGATCATCACGTGATAGTCATGAGATTTCATCCCGCTGAACTTTTGTTTCTGCGGGTCTAGATATCTGCTTATCAGCCATGAGTAACCGAAAGGCACTTTGACTCCTAGAAGGCACTTGATCAATTGTTCGATCTCGTTCGGACTTAGAGTGAAACAGGAGGGGGGCAGTAGTAGTCATTTCTCTTAACCCTTTTGCCCTTGTGACCGTTCATCTCCTCATCCGACGACTCATCATCAATAGTCGGGCGTCACCCGTGAAGCTCTTCCCTGATACCCAGATGTATCAGGTCGTTTCTTGCTTTCGGCCCCTCTTTGGTCCTCTCCGGCATGTTGAGCAGGGTACCAAACAAACTCTCCAACACATTCTTCGTGATATGCATTACATCAAGGCAATGAGGCGTACCGAGAATGCGCCAGTACTTCAAGTCCCAAAACACGGACCTCGTCTTCCATACCTCCATGAGCGGTTTTGGTGCCTTTTGCTTCTTTCCCGGCTTAGGGCACTCTTCCCAATCATTGAGCAAGTTGTAGATTTCTTCACCGCACCTCTTACGTGGAGGTCCCCAGAGCTCATCTTCACCGTTGAAAAGGTCTCCACGCCTTCTCCACGGGTCATCCTTGCGTAACCACCTTCGATGCCCCATGTAGACAGTTTTCGAAGACCCGGGATCTTTCTTAAGCTGGACAAACGTCGGATCATCCTTGCACCTCACACATCCGCTATGTCCGTAGAACACCTGGCTTGCAACATATCTGTAGCCGAAATAGTCGTGCACCGTACAGAGCAAGGCGGCTCTCATAGGGAAATATTCTTCTGCGACGGCGTCCCATATGTTGACCCCTTCCTTAGACCTTAACGTGTGTAGCTCGTCTTTCAGTAGCTTTAGATACAGATTGATGTCGTTTCCTGGTTGTTTCAGCCCTTGAATTAGCATGCTCATGTGTATGTACTTCCTCTTCATGCACACCCGGGGGGGAGGTTGTATATCCATACAAACACGGGCCAGCTGCTATGTGTGCTGCTCTGGTTACCAAACTGATTGAGTCCGTCGGTGCTCACACCCAACCTAAGGTTCCTTGGATCTGCCGCAAAACTTGCATCTTCACCGTCTAATGCTTTCCACTGGCTTGTGTCCGAAGGGTGTGTCAGATTTGCCTTTTCACAGCATTTTGGATCTTTCAGCACTTCCTTTTTTCTTTCCGCGTGCCACCGCATGAGCTTTGCTTCCATGCAGTCCGCGAAATACCGCTGCAGACGGGGAATGAGCAGAAAGTACCACACAACTTTTTGAGGATCTTTCTTCCCTTTCTTGTATCGAGCAGCGTTGCACACCAGACATGTGGTCTTGTCTTCGTCCTCTTTCTGATAAATGTAGCAATCATTGATGCACACGTGGTATTTTTCGTGCGGTAAATCAAAGGGGCACACGACTTTCTTGGCCTCATCACAACTTGTAGGACACGTGTTGCCCTCCAGAAGGATACTCTGCCAGTATTGCAGATTAGCGTCGACGCTTACGTCGGTCCATTTGTATCTTGCCTTCATTTGGAGAACATCGAGCGCTACTTTCAAGCGGGAGTCTTCCGGTTCGCAACCTTGATACAACGGAGTATTCGAGTCTACCTCCAGTTGCGCAAGCTTAGATTGCTCTCTACCAGCAGATCTGGAGTTAGTTGTCTTCTTTAGAAGCAGCTCTTTGAGATGAGGGTCCCGCACGACTGAAGTTAGCGGTGTCTGCATGCATGTAATCGTCTTCTGTCGTTACGTGTTGTTCAGCATCTTCTCCACCATCATGTGCGGGATCAGGCTCTTCGTCTTCTTGCCATCCATCGTTATTGTCATGTTGCCCTTCATGATCATCTCGGCCTGCCACCGCACCAGCATGGACTTCATCATATTCATCACTTATCAACTGAGTGTGGCCATCCATGAAACCACGCATGAGCAGGTGCTCCAGCAAATCTCCCATAAAGGGGTTGACCAAGCCCAAATTTTTGCATTTTCGACACGGACATCTTATCTCCTTGCAGTTATTTCGTAACATGTCTTCCGTCGCGTATCTCAAATATCTGTTCACGACACGTTCACTCATAATGACCATATCGCTTGCACGTGGTACAACCAAGATAATTAGAGCCATATATATATATATCTCGGTTTTCATGAAAAAATTCGGCATGATTTTCCTACAACTAGGAACTATGGGAGTGCCAAAATTTGCCGAAACGGAAATGAATCAACATTCCGGCAAAACAATGGCAACTCATTTTCATCTCTTGCACAATACAACAATTTCACATATATATATGCATCATCATATCCGGCAAAATTTCATCATCTCTCCCACATACATACACACAATCCATCAAAATTTCACAATATATAACATGCATCTTTTAGTCACCTTAATTAATGAGATCGATAAGACATGAGCCAATAGAGAACCAAGACGATGTTGGGAGAGGAAGAGAGATGTAGATAATATAGATCTAGAGCTAGCTAGGTTTGGTTCTTGTTGGAGAGGGAGAGATGATGTAGATCTACAAGGAGCTAGATTTAGTACTTTTCTGGGGGAAATCTTTTGGTAGATAGGATGCTAGGAGGGAGATGGGGCTAGATCTATTAACTAAACTAATTTTAATTGGTTATAAAAAGTGGAGAAGATGGGGGAATTGAGTTTGTAATGGAGGATATTTGAGCTAGTGAGAAGGGGGAGAGTGAGGTGCAATAATGGAGCTACTAGGTGGGCAGCCCGAGTGCAATAATGTAGCAGGTTATCGCTGGCGTACAGTTTCAGTGCATGCCAGAGGTATACAAGTTACCGCTGGCATACAGATGTATGTGTTCGCCAGAGATAAGTGTTGGCCCGGGCTAGCCAGCGGGGCTAACTACCGCTGGCGTACGGGAAATAAAGTACGCCAACGGTAACTAGTATACCTCTGGCGAACAATGCTTTCCGTACGCCAGCGATAGTTAGCCCCGCGGGCTAGCCCGGGCCAGCACTTATCGCTGGCGTAGAAATATATTGTACGCCAGAGGTACATGAAATGGCGCTGGCGTAGATGTCTTTCTGTACGCCAGCGGTAAATCTACTGGCGTACAGGAAAAAAAGTGTCCGCCAGTGATAGGGCTGCGGCTATAGCCTATTTCCGACTAGTGAATATACGAAGTTCTATTCTATGGTGAAAATCCTCCGAACGTCGTTGTCTTCAAATGTCATTGGTTCCTTCCGTCGAAGACTAGAAGGACTCATGAAGATGTAGGGCTAGTCGAAATTCAACAAGACACCCATTTTAATATCCCCGATGTCTATATTACGGCTCAACAGGCCACCCAGGTTTTCTATCTACCCTACGCCTGCCAAATGGTTGAGGAACTGAAAGGTTGGGATGTCGTTTAAGATGTGCCGCCACGTCTTAGACCACCCCCCCAATGAAGAGGATTATGAACCTCACATTAACCCAGAGACATATGAAGGAGAATTCTTCCAAGAAACACGCGTGATCAAAAAACGTTTCCGAAACCGCTCTGCGTTACCCAGAACATGGAAGAAGACAATGATAGTGAACCCAATACCGATTATGAGGAAGAACCAGAATAGGAAGAACCGGGATAGGAAGAGCCAGAAGAAGAAGAGGTTATTGCTGCGGATGACCTGTCAATGCTTGACCAGTTACAGAAAGGCCTTCCAAATGTTGATGCTGCTGAACCTGTTGAGCACGTCATTTACGACGACAAGCGTGATAGTGATGATGATGCTTCAATTGATCTCGGAGAAGAGACAGATGATCCCGACTATGATTAGTTGTATGCATCCCAACTTTAATTAAATATATATTCTCATTGTAGTAATTACTTTTGTAGTATTATTTCTATTGTTGCCCTATTCCTTTTCTCATTATACTAATTTCATTTACTCTACTCTTTCTCATGGCAGGTCATGACACATAAGGTGGGACAGTACAAGGAGGACGAGACCTCCGCGGGTGGTTCTGCGTCGGCGCCACGCGGGAGAGGCCGGGGTATTTCGATCCCACCTCACACTCTACGGAGGTCTTTGCTGGAGAGTATGCCCTCGGCGGGGACTTCTAATGCGATGCCCAGGGGGAGAGGCGCCGGAGCTCGGGGGAGGAAGGGCGGGAGAGGAGGCAGAGCAGTTGGTGGCCGCGGGAGAGGGAGGCAGACTGCTGCACCTTCCTTGTCGCTACCCCCGGTTGATTCACCCGAGCAAAGGGTGGAGGCCTCCTCGGAGGCTATGGAGACTCTGGTCCACCAGCCTCCTCCGATGGTGGAGGAGGAGACTCCGGTCCACCAGCCTCCTCCGGTGGTGGAGGAGGAGACTACGTCCGAGCACGTGGCCTGGAGTCCCTGGCCAGAGGTGCCGGCGCCTGAAGGAGAGGATGGTGGCGAGGAGCGCTAGGGGGACGAGGATACTGATGAGGCGGCGGATGAGGTTGAGGGGGGTGAGGGGAGCTCGTCTTCCACCGTGTACCAGTGTGGGGGTACACGGCTCCCGCCCGAGCCGGTGGCTCCCGCCCATAAGTCGCTTATTACGCCTGATGGGGAGTTGTAAGAGCCTTATATAATTATCTTTCTGTACCTTCTATAATTATCTTTCTGCAAATATCTAATGGCTTTGCCTTGTTATATTGCAGGGGTTGGACATACGCCACGGGTGTCCGCAATCCCAACGGCATCCTTGGTGTGCTCATCAGGCAGAATTTTCCGGGGATGGTTCAGTTGCCCGTTGAGAATAGTGTTCTGGAGCCAGTACTCCATTGGAAGCACTATGTGGCTACCCAAGCCCCGGCAAATACGATCATCAACGGGGTCGAATGCCACACCAGAGCCGACATGATGTTGAATGGCTTTAGGGTAATTTCTCTTTTACACTGTAAAAAAATAACAATAGCTAGTTAGTGCACTCATCAGTGTTGTCTCGTGCAATTGCAAGTCTACTACAAGGTGCCGGAGTCCATGGAGGAGCAGGCAGCAAAGGTGCTCGACTTCGAGTGCAAGGGCCTATTGCAGAACGTAAGGCATGAGATGCGAGTGCAGGCATTCCGTGACTACTACGCCAAGCGTGGCATGACGAGGAGCAAGGCGCAATGCCGGGTCAAGTTTCTGAAGAGGGAGCAGTACATGATGGTAACCCCTTCTTAAGTCTTCTAGTTTCCTTGATTTGATTCCTAGCTAGGCCTATAACGCTTAATTTTCTTGTTTACTAACTTAGGCGCCCCCGAGATGGTGTGCGGATAAGATGGATGTTTGGGAGGTCATTGTGGATAAGTGGTGCTCAGATGCCTGGTTGGCCGTCCACAACAATGCCAAGGACTGGTGTGCCCAAATGGTTGCTGTGCCACACCATCAAGGCAGCCAGAACTTATTTGGTTACTGGCAAAAATGGGTATGTGGTTTGCTTCTTTTTTCATGCAATTTCTTCTTCATGCCAGTTTGAGCCATTTACTAATACTCTACTTTGCTTTGTCTTTTAGGCGGACCATAATAAAACGGATGTGCCTGGGGAGTATGACATGTATGGCATTGGCCATTCAGCGTCGTACAAGAAGGCCAAGGCACTGCCAGAGTTGGATGTCGCCACTCCTTCGACTTTCACCAACATTTCCGCCTACAATAAGCTCAAGGCTTATAGGGAGGTGGCGAAGGAGAAGCACGGGGAGGATTATGACCTGAGGGGGAAGCCTATTGACCCGGAGCTGGTGATGATATCTGGTGGCGGGAGGCCCCATGGCTCGTTGGCCATTGGGGATAGGTTAATCCGATGTCCTCTTACTCTCCCTCAGATCAAGGCGCGCCAAACGAGCTCCGCTCCTGCTATAAGGACTCGTGCGTAGCCAGTCGATCTCGCCATCGAGGTTAGCCATAAGGACTCTTACATTGTTGTGTTCTCGGATCGATGATTACATTGCTAACGAGGAGTGGGGTTGCAGGCTGCTCTTGAGAAAGAGCGACAGAAAACCTAGGAGCTAGTGGCGGAGAGGGACCGGTTGGCGGAGGAGAGGACGGCGAAGGAATTGGAGGAGGCTGAGGTACGGCACAATGCGTCGAACAGGGCCTTGTACGAGCTCTTCGTGGCAAGTCACTTGTGCATATTTAGCGAAAGCATGCATGTAATGTTTGTTTCATTACTAACTAATATGATTGACTCGTCCAAAACAAATGTACAGACTATGTACGAGAAGACAGGTCAGCTCGCTCCGCCGATGCCGGTCGTTACTCCTATGGGGACGGTGAGTTTCCTTTCAATGATCATCAATACTGGTCTTATAGCAATATTGAGTGTCGTCGTGCTAACCACACATTGCAACTGATCTTTTGTGCAACATAACTCCCATGCTGCATCGCATAACCCTTCTCCTGGGTCAACCTCGGCCAACCCTGATGGTACTCAGCCTACTCAGCCCTGAGGTGTTCACTCCCGTAAGTTTTGTCTTGTATTTTGCTTCATAAATGCTTAGTTAGCTAAAAAAATGCATAGTTAGCTTCATAAATCCTATAGTTATCCGAAAAATGACATACTTAGCTTATTTTGCTCATAAATGACATAATTAGCTTAGTTAGTTCAAAAATGACATGGTTAGCTTAATTGACTCAAATATGACAAAAGAAGAAGAAGAGGAAGCAGATGGAGAGGAGAAAAAGAAAGAAGAGAAGAAGAAAGAGGAGAAAAAGAAAGAAGAGAAAAAATATCTTCTTATTCTTCCTTTTTCTCTTCTTCCTTTTTCTCTTCTTTCTTTTTCTTCATCTTCTTCTTCATCTTCTCCTTCTTCTTCATCATCTTCTCCTTCTTCTTCTTCATCTTCTTTAAAAAAAATGACATAGTTAGCTTAATTTGCCCAAATATGACATAGTTAGCTCAAAAAATGACATGGTTAGCTTAATTTGCTAAAAAATGATATAATTAGCTTAGTTAGCCCAAAAATGACATATATTTAGCTAATTTTTCTGAAAAACGATAAAAAAATACCTTACTTAGCTCAAAAATGACCAAAATAGCTTAGTTAGCCCAAAAATGACATATACTTAGCCTATTTTCCTAAAAAATGGCATAATTAGCTAAGTTAGCTCAAAAATGGCATAATTAGCTTAACTAGCTCAAAAATGACATATAATTAGCTTAGTTTCCTAAAAAATGGCATAATTATCTAAGTTAGCTAAAAAATGGCATAATTAGCTTAACTAGCTCAAAACTGACATATACTTAGCTTAGTTTCCTTAAAAAATGGCATAATTAGCTAGTTTAGCTCAAAAATGGCATAGTAGCTTAATTTGCTCAAAAATGGCATAGTTAGCTAAGTTAGTTCAAAAATGACATATATTTAGCTTAGTTTCCTAAAAAAAGGCATAATGAGCTAAGTTAGCTCAAAAATGGCATAATTAGCTAAGTTAGCTCAAAAATGACATAATTAGCTTAGTTAGTTCAAAAAGGGAAGAAGAAGAAGAAGAAGAAGAAGAAGAAGAAAGAAGAGAAGAATAAGAAGAAGAAGAAAGAAAAGAAGAAAGAAGAGAAGAAGAAGAAGAAGAAGAAGAAGAAGAAGAAGAAGAAAGAAGAGAAGAAGAAGATCTTTTCTTCTTCTTCTTCCACTAGTAGAAAAAGGGCCTTTAGTCCCGGTTCCAGAGGGCCTTTAGTCCCGGTTCTGGAACCGGGACTAAAGGGTCGGGACTAAAGCCCAAAACCTTTAGTCCCGGTTTGCTTACGAACCGGGACCAAAGGCCCTCCACGTGGCGCTGCCTGGGGCGGGGGAGGAAGGACCTTTAGTCCCGGTTGGTGTTACGAACCGGGACTAAAGGCTCCGCCTTTAGTCCCGGTTCGTAACACCAACCGGGACTAAAGCAATTTAAAACAGAAACTAGAACGCACAAGCGGTACTACTGCACCCTACTGCCGCTGAGAGTGCTACGGTTCAAAAAAAATTCAAATTTTTTTGATTTGTTTTTAATTTTTTCCTGATTTTCACAATTTTGAATTATTTGACAATTTAATCTCTAATCACCCCTCCTCACTGCTTCAGAATTTAATCTCTAGTCTCTAATCAGCACTCATTCCAAATCGTCTAACTTCCCGGCCGGTCACCCATCCTCTCACTACTCCAGCCTCAGCACGCTTAACTTTCAGGTTCTATCTCCCCTAGTTTCCAAGTCTGCACTTGTTGTTTTCCTGACAATCTTAAGCTATCAATCCTGTTAACCCTTAGGTCTTGGTGTCACATGATTTAATTTTTTGAATTCTAAACAATTATTAAAATAAACAAAATAAGTACTAATAATATTGAATTTCAATGAAAATAAAATAAGTAATAATATTATTTTATTCATTTGTTGCCATTTATTCATTTAATATGACATAATTAATATCTTTAAATCTGTAAATCGAAATTCGACAAATAATATATCCATTATTATCAGAAAAATGTGAGGAATCCAAATATGACATCTTATTTTTAAATAAAATTAATTTTTTAAATTTTTTTTAAAAAAAAAAATTTGATTTGAAATAACTTTTTTTCCTTTTGGAATTTTGAGAATCTGAGAAAACTTCACCGGGTAAACCTAGGTGAAATCGAGTCCCAATTTTTCTCTAGTTTTTTTTGATATATTAAAAAAAATATCGACGTCGTATGCAAAAGTTATGGCCGTTGATTCAAAGTTTGATACAACAGTTGTTTCTCCACACTTAAAGTTCAAAAGTGTTTCATAGAGGATCCATCTAAGTTATTAGGATTTCTCTTAGTTGTCTAGATGTAACAACTTTAAAACATGTGTGGATCTAGATGATCAAACTTTGAATCATATAAGGTTCTTGCTTGAACCTCACAAATCGCGACCAAAACTTAGATTCAAACAATATTGTAATTGTTTCGTCATGGTTTGAAACTTGATTCAAGCAAGTTTCATCGAAGATTCAACGAAGTTCGAGAATGTTTCATCATAGATCCAAACATATTTAGAGTCTTCCTAAACATAATAACTATGTAATTGTTTAGTCAAAGTTTTACACAAGATTCAAGCAAGTTTCATCTAAGATTCAAAAAAAATACAAGAATGTTTCATCGCAGATTCATACATATTAAGAGTCGTACTGAATATAACAATTATGTAATTGTTTCGCTAAAGTATGAAACATGATTCAAGCAAGTTTCATCTACAATTCAACTAAGTTCAAGATTATTTTGTCATAGATTCAAACATCTTTAGAGTCATACTAAATACAAAACCTAAATAAAAGTATCATCAAGTAATCATAATTGTTTTAAGAACGTTTCATGTAAAATTCCTCTTAGATCAAGATTGTTTTGCCAAGGATTCAAACAATAATTTTAGTGGTCCTAAATCCAACGACACCGTAATTGTTTTGTCAATGTTTGAAACATGATTCAAGAAAGTTTCATGTAAGATTCTACTATGTTCAAGAATGTTTCATCATCGATTCAAACATATTCTCGTCGTCCAAAATACAACAACTTTGTAATTCTTTCGTCAAAGTTTAAAACACAATTCGAAGTGTCAGGGTTTTGGACTGGATGCACTTCGTGTACAAAATGAACAATCTCTTTCGAAGTGTCAGGGTTTCGGACGAAATCCCATCTGTTACAAAGGCATTTCATTTTTTTAAACTTATTTCAACTCCAGACTTTTTGTGTGTTCAGTATGCACCATTCGAAGCCACGCCATAAATTTTCAACCCTTTTTGACTTCATTTGCTATTTTTCATGCATTTACTGATTTTTTTTGAGCAAAATGGCCCTGAAATTGAAAAGCACTACAAATGAACTCTCAAAAGGTTGAAACTTGGCATGGTATCATCATTTCACCCACATAACATGTGCTAAAAGTTGAGAGGGTTACGGCAAAAACTGGATGCACTTCGTGTACAAAATGAACAATCTCTTTCGAAGTGTCAGGGTTTCGGACGAAAACCCATCTGTTACAAAGGCATTTCATTTTTTAAACTTATTTCAACTCCAGACTTTTTGTGCATTCAATATGCACCATTCAAAGCCACATCCTCAAATTTCAACCCTTTCTAACTTCATTTGCTATTTTTCATGCATTTAATGATTTTTTTGAGCTAAATGACCCTGAAATTGAAAAGCACTACAAATGAACTCTCAAAAGGTTGAAACTTGGCATGGTATCATCATTTCACCCACATAGCATGTGCTAAAAAGTTGAGAGGGTTACGGCAAAAACTGGATGCACTTCGTGTACAAAATGAACAATCTCTTTCGAAGTGTCACGGTTTCGGACGAAAACCCATCTGTTACAAAGGCATTTCATTTTTTTAAACTTATTTCAACTCCAGACTTTTTGTGTGTTCAATATGCACCATACTACAACATGTTAAAATCTACAGAAAGAACTAACTAAAAATAATAAAAAACAACAATTAAATGACTAAAACAACTATATAAGCAAAACAGTATTGTTTTAATTAAAATACTAATTTAAATTATTCTAAAAATAACCAAATAAATCTTACTGTGACAAGAATCTAACACGTGACTAGGAGCAAAAATAATTAAATTAAAAACTATTTGTAAACTCAAGTTATTCACAATCTAGGGTTTGAAGCAAATTTGAATAAATTCAAATTTAAACCATTCAAATTTGAAAACTAATGGCACAAACAGAAACTAGACATAATTTTGAATCCAATGCAAAAAAGAATCACTCAAAAACATCAAATATCCTAAAAAATATAAGCAAATTAAAACAGAAACTATCGAATTTTAGGCAACAGAAAGATGCACAGAAGATAATTCCCAAGCGGCAGTAGCAGCGGCAGTCCATAGCGGAAGTACCGCACGAAGCGGTAGTACCGTGGTACACCAGCGGTACTACCGCTTAGGTGTTGCTGCTTTGATGGGGGGGCCTTTAGTCCCGGTTGGTATCTCCAACCGGGACTAAAGGGGGGGGGCCTTTGGTCCCAGTTGGAGATACCAACCGGGACTAAAGGGGCTGGCACCGTTCGAATCCGATCACAAACCCTTTAGTCCCGGTTGGTCTCTCCAACCGGGACTAAAGGTCCCGTTCGAACCGGGACTGATGCCTGCGCCGCTCGAACCGGGACTAATGCACCCATTAGTCCCGGTTCGTAACAGAACCGGGACTAATGCTCTGATCTCGCCTGGACCAAAGCCCTGTTTTGTACTAGTGTTCTGCTTCTTCTTCTTCTTCTCTTCTTTCTTCTTCTTCTTCTTCTTCTTCTTCTTCTTCTTCTTCTTTCTTTTTCTCTTATTACTTATTCTTCTTCTTCTCCTCTTTTTCTTCTTCTTCTTCTAACTTTCTTTTTTTCATTTTGCAGATTTGCTTCACGGGTATCATGCATTCATGGAGTGGTGCTTCTTGTGCATATTTAGCCAAAGACTGTGTTTGCAAACTTGTGTTGGAGTATATGTATGAAACTTGTGTTTGGAAACTATGTGGCATGTATGAGACTTTTGTTTTGTTAATATTGTTCAACATGTGAGTTCAATGTGAGTTCAAGGTTGTTGTTCAATGTGTGTTGGACTATATGTTGAGTCTATATACTGCTTTGAGTAAATATATATATATTTGTTTGAAATGCAGGGAATTAGAAGAAAACAGAGAAATTCCAGCCTCTTTGCCGTCTGCTGGCAGACGACAAAGGACTTTGCCGATGACTGGCGGACGGCAAAGGAGACACGTGGCACCTAGCTGTGCAATCTGGCAACAGCTGGGTGACCATTTAGTCATTTTTGCCGTCGGCAAAGGCTGGTGAGGTGGTGATGTGGGTAGCGGCCAGATGATGTCACAGAAGGCGCCTTTGCCGTCTGCCAACGGCCAGCAGATGGCAAAGAGCGTCGTTAATGGCCTAACGGGGGTGGGCTGGCAGGGTTTCGCCGTCCATCCCCTTTGCCGTCTGCCTCGGGGAATGGCTGACGGCAAAGAACTTTGTCGTCCGTTGATATTTAGCAGACGGCAAAGAGCCTGTTTGCCAGATAAATGGCTGACGAGCTCTTTGCCGTCCGCTAGCGGTCGGCAAAGTCTTTGCCATCCGCCTTTCTGCCCTTTGCCGACTGCCTTGGCAGACGGCAACCTTCAGGATTCCTGTAGTGGGAGAAGGGTCCTCCACCTACTGAAATTGTCCCTTTTAAAATACCTATGGGTAGTGTTGATCTTGTTATGGCTAACCGCTATGCAGGAAACGAAACTGTGCATCCCGGCACTCACTTGCTTTACATTACAGAATTATGTGCTCTATTTAAGCTTGCAGGTGTGTCCAGGGACGTGGTCATGAGGAAATTATTTTTGCTATCATTAAAAGATATGGCTGGGGAGTGGTATAGGCTTCTCGATGATTCTCACCTATTGAATTGGAAAGATCTTGTGTCTCTCTTTCATGCAAAATTTTACCCTCTTCATGAAATACATCAAGATAGGAATTATATCTATAACTTTTGGCCTCGTGATGGAGAGAGTATTGCCCAAGCTTGGGGGAGATTGAAATCACTAATGCTTAAATGCCCCAATCATGAGCTCCACAAGGATATTATTATCACAAACTTTTATGCAAGGCTTTCTCGTCAAGATAAAGATATGCTTGATGCTTCTTCTATGGGATCTTTCACAAATAAGAAGATTGAAGTTAAATGGGATTTGATTGAAAGAATCCAAAGAAATACTGAAGACTGGGAGATTGATAAAGGTAATGAGACAGGTATAAATTATGAACACGATTGCATTAGATCTGATGTGGAGACTGATTACTTTAATAATTTTTGTGCTAAGATTGGACTTGATTCTCAGCTTCTAGTTGATTTTTGCAAAAACTTTATCTCACATATTAATGTCTCTAAAGAGAAGAAGGATCAGCACCATGAGCCCTTTAAAGAAGTACAGGTTAATGTCACTGATCCTATTTTGCCTGCAGCTATCCTTGAGAAGCATCCCTTTCCCGTTAGGATGAAAGAGCATTCTTTTATCACGGGAGTGGTTAATAAAAGTGAAAGAATGGCTAGAGAGCCTGAAGATCAAATTAAGGTTCATCCTCAGGTTGCTTTAGTCAAAGATCTTGTTACTAGTGACGTTGAGGATTCTCCCATACATTTTTGTGCTGTTGCTTCTGACATAGCTACATCCAAAAATAAAGCTCCAGTTGCAAGTACTCCAGTCGTATCTGTAAAGATAGGTGATCATAATTATTATGGGCTTTGTGATTTGGGATCCAGTGTCAGTGCTAT
This sequence comes from Elymus sibiricus, assembly GCA_039707655.1. Classification (NCBI taxonomy): domain Eukaryota; kingdom Viridiplantae; phylum Streptophyta; class Magnoliopsida; order Poales; family Poaceae; genus Elymus; species Elymus sibiricus. Next base: position 514,582,597 of record CM077666.1, read on the forward strand.
TCCTTTTTCACTTTATCAAGAGGTTATGAATGAAATTTTACCTTAAGAAATTGAGGATGTTGATTTCACCATCCATTTGGCAAATAAGAAGACTATTTCCCCTATAGGAATTGCGAAAGATGTTGAAGTTTATGCGGGAAGGTAAAATATCGTACTGACTTTTTAATACTCGGGTCAGTGCAAGATGATTTTTATCCCATTATATTTGGTAGACCTTTTCTCAAAACTTGTGGAGCTATTATAGATTGCAGGAAAGAGAAAGTTTCTGTTGAATTCAATGGTGAACCCTACGAGTTCAATTTCTCTAAATTTTCGAAGCAGTTCCATGGCACGGACTTACCTAATAATGATAGAATTATTGAAGAAATTGCTTCTATTGCTATCCCTCCTAATGATCCTTTCCAGCAATTTATGGAGGACCACGAGAACGACATTCATATGCAGGAAAGGAACGAACTGGAGGACATCTTCCACAGGCAGCCAGCTATCCTAAAACATAATTTACCGATGGAACCATTGGGAGACTTTTACCACCAAAAGAAGACCAAGTGTTCGACCTAAAAACTCTTCCTGATACGCTCAAGTATGCTTATTTAGATGAGAAAAAAGTATATCCTGGTATTATCAATTCTAACATTTCAGGGTACGAAGAAGAACGCTTGTTAGAGACACTTCGCAGGCATCGTGGTGCTGATACGTCTCAAACGTATCTATAATTTTTGCTTGTTCCATGCTTCTGTGGCGCCACCGAAATCAGGTCCGGGGACCCACGGTAAGAATATCACAGCACGATACTAAAAAATAAAATAATACAAGCTTTATATTACAAGCCAGGGGCCTCGAGGGCTCGAATACAACAACTCGAGTTACACAATAGTCATAGGAAGCAACAATATCTGAGTACAGACACGAATACAAATTTGCCTTAAGAAGGCTAGCACAAACAGAGACAACTCGATCGAAAAGGCGCAGGCCTCCTGCCTGGGAACCTCCGAACTACTCCTGGTCGTCGGGGATCTTCACGTCATCGTAAACTCCATCGGGGATCTCCTGCTCCTAGACTCCATCGTCTGATCGCAGCAACCGAGTATATAGGGAAAGCAAAGTAGAAAAGCAAGGGGGTGAGTATCTAATATACTCGCGAGTCTTACACCCAGGCATTCTAAGCATTTATGCATTGGTATCAAATGGAAATGGGAGGCTATATATGTGGACTGAACTGTAGAAATACCAGGGTAAGGGGGAAGCCTAGCCTATCGAAGACTAGCATCTCGTCGCATCTTGCAGCATTAGAAGAGAATAGCCAAAACAGTTATAATATTATGTTTATAATATCAATACAGCATAAGATGATGCAGCATAGAATAATAATAATTTGTAAGTATTAACAATGCCCCGAGATCCTTCCTCGACTTCCCTGCGAGGAAGAAATCCTGGGAACAACAGTTTAATATTGTACCTGTAATAGTTTGTAGTTGTATAGGATCCGGATACAACACCAAGCGTCCTGTTACCATGGACACGGCTATTCGAATAGATTTACTCCCTGCAGGGGTGCACTATTGTTGCCCTATACGCTCGGATATCCCCGCTCGCGCACACCTTGTTAGGGAATGTCCGGCCGGGGCCATCCGACACGACGTAGTCCTACCTAGGCTCATCAGAGAGGTCCCCGCCGGTCTACATCCTAAGCGCTCGGGGGTCTTGGGCCATCGCCCCTCGCACTCTGGGTCGTTGTGAGCAGGGTGGATCCAGCGCCTCAGCACGATCCGACCGTGCCACAATGCTGAACTGGACGTCTTTCAGAGCTTTCGGGAGAATGTACGCCGCGGAGGAGCCAATACTCATTATCCCACGTGAAGGCAGTGCGGATAGGCCAACGACCAACTCAGATTCTGACACCCGATCCATTAGGCATTTTATTATTATCTCGCGGAGATGACCGTTATCGCCGCTCCGACTGGGTAACTCGCGGACAACGACAGGAGCCAAGCCTACCTCCCATTACCAGAGCAGGCAGTATCCGCTTGCCCTGTTGTCCCGTCACATCTCACGGGTACCGACAAGGTGACCCGTCTCCTTACCTTATCTCGCGGGCGCTCTTGGAGTCGCACGACTTTCGTAGTTAACAGGGTATCTCACGGCCAACGAGCAGGAGCCAGGCCTACCTCCCATTACGAGAGAGAGTAGTATCCGCCTGCCCTGACGTCCCGTTACAATACCTCTCGCGGGTACAGTTGGGTCACCCGAGGCCTTACCTTTTGGACACCCGTGGTTCAGGTCCCTACCATCGAGTGAAACCGGAGGAATCACCCTCGGTGGTTCACACTTGATAACCGGTTTGACTGAGACATCACCGGGAGTGAGCAAAGAGGAATCACCCTCGATATGATCACACCGGTGGTGCTGCACTAGAGAACCGACAACGAGAGTGAAATACAAGGCCATCCCCTTCGTAGATCACACTTGATGCGGCTCGGCAGAGTCGAGCCATTGTAAGGGCCTTTAGCGGTGTTTGATCTCGATACCGTTTGTAGTTGCAGTAATATAATAATCCCGCGTTCACTCCCCAGAGTGATCACGGCCCGATAACTAAGCCAAGTAGACTGACAAGGCGCAGGGCCAACTACTGAATATTGCATAATTTCTCTAGGCAGCATGGGATAAAGGAAATGTATCAAATGCAGGCGACAAAAACAGGATATGCAGCAGAATAGGAACTTAATGTAGCAACAGCAGCAATGCCTAGTGCAAGAATAATATAGACAGATAGGCGATATCTGGGAGAGGGGAAGGGGTTTTGCTTGCCTGGTAGCTCAATAGTAGGGGTAGGGTCGTCGACGTAGCAGTCATACTGCGAAGCGTCGTCGGCAGCAGTCGCGGGGTCTACCGGAGAAGAAGGGGGGAAGAAACAGTAAATACAAAGCACACAGATGCAATCACGGATGCATGACATGCCGGTAGCTAGGCTAAGGGTGTTGTTATGTAGTGCTGGGCACGTTGCTCGGAGCAGGAAATCATCCGGGGATGATTTACCGGCTCTGGGTGATTATCGGGCAGGCATTCCGGAGGGGGAAAGTCCCGTGTTCGGTATGTTGGAGGGGGGTGGTGGGTATGTGGGTAGCGTATTCGTATTCGTTGTATTTTTCTGAGCAACTTTCATGTATAAAGTATTTTCATCCGACTTACGGTTTAAAAGATATTGAATTTCTAATATTTAAATGCTTTTTGGAATTTCTGGAATTTCTTTTATTATTAAATACCACATTATCCAGAATAGTGTAGTTGACTGGTCAACCTGACATGTGGGGCCTACATGTCATAGGCTAGGCCTTTGACTGGTCAACTGACCAGTGGGTCCCACATGTCATACACAGTAACTAAATAATTCATTTTATTTATTTAATCTGCCAGTGGGGGCCACCTGTCATACACATAGAGACAATTAAAATTTATTTTAAATAAACTAATGGCTAGGGCCCACCTGTCATAAACTCCAAGGGGGTATTTCCATTTTAATTAAACACGGGATAGTTAACAGGGCTGGGCCCACTATCAGTGGCCCATTAGGGGTTAATTAACCACCTGACAGGGGAGGCCCACCTGGCAGGGGCTCAGCCATCGCCGACGAGGACACAGGGAAGCCGGCGGCGACCGTGCGTTCGATACAAGGCGCCATTTCGCGCGCCGTTTGTTCCATTCGATCGAGCACATCCTTGCGTGTCTACGGGTGGTGGAGCTGGACCAAGGACTCGCCGGAATCGGTGCCGGCGATGAGCCATGGCGGCAGCTGCTTTCGGGCCAAACGGGGAACTCGGTTCCAAAGCGATTTCGCGAGCGTGAAGTTGCTAGGCATGAGCAACAGACCACCAGGAACGTGTGGGTGCCACTAGCGCGAGCTAAAGAGGTTCGGGAGCGCGGCAATGGCGGCCATGGCGACGGCCAGTGCACAGCAAAAGGGGGAAGGCGACCGGGGCTTAGGGGACGAGCGTGACAAGTTGGCGGTGGACGAGTAGCTCACCGTGAAGGCGCAAGTCGGCCCGTTGAAAACTTAGGAGCAGCAGGTTGCGCGAATCGACTGGAGAGGTGAGGCGACCGTCGACGAAAAGGAAGAAGAGGGCGTCGTCCGTGGGGCGTTCCGGCTCGATTCGTTGCGGGAGGCGACGAAGACGTTGATGGCGAACAACTTGGACACCTCGGCTGGGGCGGGGAGGCACGGTGGCCGCGCGATCTCACGAAGGTGCGCCCATGGCGGCTTCTGTCGAGGTGGGGAGCGACGATGGCGAGGGGAAAATGATCTAGGGTTCGTCCAGGCTGGGCTGGGGCTTGGTCTTATCCCCCACCCCGGCGAGTGTGCTGTCGAGCAGAGGGGCGAGGGGGGGTCTGGGGCAGCGTCGAGTGGGTTCTGTGCCATGGCGACACGCAAGGCAGATGAGCAGCGTGAGGGGGAAGGGGAGGGGAAGGTGGTTTGGGCCGGCTTGCAGTTGCCCTGAGCGAAACTTAGTCTTTTTCCATTCTCCCTGTTTTATTTGCTTACCTTTCTGTTCTGTTTTATTTTATTTGGCTATCAACTGGTTTTTGTAAAATGTGAATCTTGTACCATTATTAGTGTTACACTTTACAACACTGACACAAAAAGTTTGAGGTTAAAATAAAATCATTTGGATTTTATTTATTTGCTTAAAGGATTAAATGGGGCTGTTCCACTACTGTTTTTATTTATTTAAGTTATTTAAACACTTCAATAAATATTGGCTTCTATAATTTCCATGCCTAAAGATTATTTTCTATTTAATGAACATTTTTGCACAATTTTTGGTTCAACATTATTTTCCACTCTTGTTTTTGAGTTTCAATTGAATTGATATTTGAATTAGCTATGATTCAAAGGTGATTATCACATGGTTAATCATAGTGACTTGGCATTATCAAAAGGTGATCACTGTTACAAGTACAAGGGGGTGTTATAGCTTGTTTTGGTGACTTTGCTATATGTTTTGATGCACTTTCATATCCTTTTACAACATATTTGGGACTAACCTATTAACCTAGTGACCAGTGCCAGTTTCTATCTGTTATTGTCCATGCATTGCAGAAAAAAGGTGAAAAATCAATATTGCCGGAAAATTCCAGAAAATTTCCAGAAATTCTTATATGAAGGAAGCTTCTAGATGCCCGAAGGAGGCACAGGGGGGAGCCACCCCCTGGCCAGGCGGCCACCTGGCGCGGCCAGGGGCTGGCCGCGCCCCCTGGCCGCTTGGCCAGGTGGGGCCACCCCTGGTGCCCGTCTTCGCCTCTATTTATTCCCTTCGTTCCGAAAACCCTCAGAGAGGACCCCTTTTCCACGTTTACGCCACTGTTCCGCCACCATCTCGATCCCGAGATTAGGATCAGCAGAAGTTCCTGTCCTGGCACCCTGCCGGAGGGAGTATTGATCTCCAAAGGCCCCTCCATCACCATGATTGCCTCCGAGATGCTTTGTGAGTAGTTCCTCCTTGGACCTAGGGTTCATGGCAGCAAGCTAGTTGATGTATTCTCTCCAATCTTGTGCTTCAATGTTTAGTCCTTGTGAGCTGCCTATCATGATCAAGGCATATATGTTATAGTTTCTATGTTGTTATGCTATGTTTGCTGGGATCCGATGGATTATGAGATTATGTTCAGATTGTGGAAGTAATATATTTTGATCTCTTTTATATTGTGTTCTTGAGTGTTCTTGCATGTTCTCCGTTGTACTTTATTACTCTGGCCAAGTATAAGATTGTAACTCCAAGAGGGGGCATTATGCTAGATAGTGGGTTCATGCCTCCTGTTGTCCAACTTGAGTGATAGAAACATGGGACTAGGGGATGTGTTGTTGCCATTAGGGGTAAAACAGCGGCGCTTGTGACTGCACGTCACAAGGGTTGCTTACATTACGCATAGAGTGTTAAAGCAATCGTCTGTTGCTTTGGGTTTGCAACAAATAGTTGTGGCTCGCAACTTAATACCAGCGAGATGTTCTGGATAGATATCTCAAGGTGGATGATTAGTAAGTAGATGCTGATGAATAAACGGTCTACTTGTCTTGGTGTAATGCCTATGCAATTGAACCTTGCACTCTCTACTAGCATAATTAGCATGGCGGTGCATTCATATTCCTGTCAATTGCCCAGCTGTAATTTGTTCACCCAGCATAGTTTTTATCGTCTTTTGGGAGAGAGACATCACTAGTGAGTGCCATGACACCCCGGTCCATATCCACACCTTATATTTACACCGCTGCAATTTACTGTTTTCCTTTCTTTTCAGTTGCACCTTTTTAGTATCTCTTGCTTTTAACCCTTTGTAAACAACAAGGCCGGAGGGATTGACAACCTCTCGGACTCGTTGGGAGCAAAGTTAATTGTGTCTTGTGTGCAGGTCCAGGTCAACTTACGCACCAGCATAATTTCTGGCGCCGTGGTTGGCCACCTACTTGTCGTCTCCGGAATCATATGGGAGACATAAACCTTAGTATCTTCACAGAGGGAAATTTGCTTCTACCTACATCATAACCTTCCACTTGGGGTAACCAACGAGGAGGTGTTATCTACAGCCATCAAGCTAATTTCTGGCGCTGTTGCCGGGGATTCCAAGCTTCAAGATAGGGGAGTTGCACACTACCTTTTACCTTTGCTTTTTAGTCTTGTTAGTTACCTTTCAGTCTTTACTTTTGTTTGCTTGTCCTTTATCAAAAAGTCCAAAAATATTAGCTTTCTAGTTCTAGTTTGATTGCTTTGCTGCTGCTAGCATGGGTTCTACTGAGAATACCAAGCTTTGTGACTTCACAAGTCACAACAATAGTGACTTTATATGCACTCCTATTGCTCCACCTGCCACCTCGGCAGTTTCTTATGAGATTAAACCTGCTTTGCTCAATCTTGTCATGAAAGAGCAATTTTCTGGAGCAGAAGAAGATGCTGCTTTGCATTTGAATAACTTTGTGGAATTATGTGATATGCAAAAGTATAAAGAAGTAGATGGTGACATTGTTAAGCTCAAGCTTTTTTCCTTTCTCCTTGAGAGGAAGAGCTAAAGAGTGGCTTCAGTCCTTACCTAGGAATAGCATAGATTCTTGGGACAAGTGTAAGGATGCTTTTATTGGGAAGTACTATCCCCCTACTAAAATTATTCAGTTAAGGAGTAACATTATGAATTTTAGACAACTTGATAATGAACATGTTGCTCAAGCTTGGGAAAGAATGAAATCTCTTGTCAAAAATTGTCCCACTCATGGACTGACTACTTGGATGGTCATCCAAATTTTCTATGTAGGATTGAACTTTACCTCGTGGAATTTGTTAGATTCGGCCGCGGGAGGAACTTTTATGTCTCTTACTCTTGGTGCTGCTACAAAATTATTTGAAGATATGATGGCAAATTATTCTCAATGGCACACTGAACGATCTCCAACTGGTAAGAAGGTAAATTCTGTTGAGGAGATCTCTTCTTTAAATGAGAAAGTTGATATGATTTTGTCTATGCTTACTAAGCAAGTACCTATTGATCCTCGTGATGTTCCTTTGAATTCTTTGGTTGCTCAAGAAAAAGAGCAAATTGTTGTTAATTTTATTTCTAGGAACGACTTCAATAACAATGCTTATAGGAGTAACTTTGGTAACAACAATCCTAGGACTTTCCCTTCCAACAACAACTCTTGTGGGAATTCCTATGGCAAAGTTTATCGTAATACCAAAAGTTCTACCTTTGAACTTGAGAGTATGCTCAAGGAGTTTATCACTTCTCAAAAAGCTTTTAATAAAAATGTAGAGGAGAAATTAGAGAAGTTAGATAGTCTTTCTTTAAAGGTTGACAACATTGCTCATGATGTTGAGATGCTGAAGATTAGAACCTCACTGTTGACACTAGTTTTTGGCACCGTAATAAATTTATATGAGACAGCCAACTCGGAGGTTAGAGCGCCGAGTTACTGTTAATTCAGAGGCGTGAGCTCCCGAGTTACTACAAAGGCGAGAGCGCCGAGTTACTGCTAATTCGGAGGCGAGAGCGCCGAGTTACTGCCAGCTCAGAGGCGATAGCTGCCGAGTTACTGCCAACTCGGAAGCAAGAGCTGCCGAGTTACTGCCAAGGCGAGAACACCGAGTTACAGCCAACTCGGAGACGAGGTCCGGCCGAGTTACAACCAACTCGGAGACGAGGGCCTGCCGAGTTACAGCTAACTCGGAGATGAGGGCCGGCCGAGTTACAGCCAACTCGGAGACAAGGGCTGGCCGAGTTACAGACAACTCGGAGACGGGGACACGCCGAGTTACAGACAACTCGGAGACAAGGCCACACCGAGTAACGAACAACTCGGAGACGAAGCGCACGCTGAGTTACTTCCAACTTGGAGACGAGGCACCACGCCGAGTAACAGCCAACTCGGAAGGACTGGAAAGCTGCTTGACGAGGGCACGCCGAGTTACAGTCAAATCGGAGAACGAGGGCCCACTGGGTTACAGCCAACTCGGAGATGAGGGCCTGCCGAGTTAGAGATAACTCAGAGGGACCCGGACCGTCCGAAGTCGGTTCTGGACGTCCGACGTGATCGTGAAGAGTCCGAGTTCGACCAGATTTTGACGACTTGGATGGAAACCTGAATTCTTTCCGGTTTGGACGGGGACCCGAGTTCTTCTCTTACACGGAAAGCCCAACCCCCTCATAAGTAGATGAGGTGACGGCCGATTGAATACACAACACACAATTGCAAAACACATCTAAACACTACTTTTCGTCTACTTTTCGTCTACGTTCTTCTTCCTCGTTCTTCGTCTGTTCTTGTTCTTGCAGGGCGACGATCCGCGAGGTTCTAGGGGCGATCAGGTCAACCTTGGGCAGCCCATTGCCGCCGTGCTCCCTAACTGGGTCCCCCCGGGAGTGTGGGGTTTCGGGTCTTCAAAAGCATCCTCCGGTTGTCTTGCGTATCGCGCTACCGGTTGGATCTCCTTCGACGTGAGCTGCGGTGCATCACCCTCGGCGTCGAGGGTACACGTGATGTGTTCGTGTGTCAACACACTTTTTGGCGACTCCGCTGGGGACTAAGGTTCAAGAATCATCATCATTAATCATGTCCAACAGTAGCAATCTTCCCAAACCGGTAGAGATCGACGCCGATAACATCATCAAGCTTGATCTTGAGGAATTATCGGAGGAATATCGCCAAGCTTATGAGGAGTACAAGAAAGCACGTGAAGATAAGGAGTTGCAAGAGTTCCTTGGGAAGTTCAAGAAGGATCGCCAAGGCAATATTACTCCGGTTGGAGAAATCAAGTTCCCTTCTCTTCATGATGAGCAGGTTAAACCCTCTGTGAGTACTACCTTTTCTCCTGAGCAATGGGCTGAAATTGAGAGCCATATTACTGATAGTAATAATCTGATCTATCAAGCTTTCTTAGAAAATACTAATGCTCAGAAAAATATGCCCCAATCATCTAGTGGTAATGTTGGTATTCTTGCTAGTATGGGAAACCCTAGTTCTACTTTGCCTATTTCATCGGCGCCCCCCATGCCGATGAATTACTTTCCTACCCATACAAATCAAATTGTGGCTGCACCTATTAATCCTGTCTTGAATATGCCGAGTTCGGTGGCAACGCCGAACCAAACTTTACCCATAGGTGCAAACATTACTCGGTCACTGCCGAATTACAATACTCGGTTACTGCCGAATTACATACCACAACTAACATCCACAACTAGTAATACTACTCCTCCTATGCCATTGCCACAAGCTTCATCGTCTACTATGGACGATGCTCTAGCTAACTTTAGAGAGGAGATGACTAAGTTGCTTCGAGAAAATTTTGGTGTTGAATTACCTAGGAATCGGATTTATCAAAAGCCGTATCCCGAGTACTTTGATGCAATTCAGTGTCCTTCAGGGTATAAAATTCCAGATTTTGTTAAGTTTAATGGAGAAGGCACAAAAACCACATGGGAGCATGTTATTCAATACTTGGCACAACTCGGTGAAGCTGGTTCATTGAATGAATTGAAAGTGCGTTTGTTTCCTTTATCATTGACTGGTACCGCATTTTCATGGTTTGCTTCTTTACCGCATGGTTCTATTCGTTTATGGTCGCAGCTAGAACAAAAATTTCATGATCACTTTTATAGCGGCGATAATGAACTTAAGTTGTCACATCTTACATCGGTTAAACAGAAAAATGATGAATCGGTCTCTGATTACCTCAAGAGATTTAGGGATACGAAAAACTGATGTTATAGTCTAGTGATAACTGAGAGGGACTTGGCTGATCTTGTGCTTAATGGTTTAAAAACTCACATTAGAGAAAAACTAGAAGGCTATGAGTTCTTAACTATCAATCAAGTCTTGCAAAGGGCTTTGGCTCAAGAAAGCCGGAGCAAAGATATCAAAGATGTGCATAGATATAAAGCTGATCGTCCTAACACTACTAGAAAAAAGGCTATAGGTAATATTTATAGTAGTGGCGCATTAGGAATAAAATGCCCCACTACTATGATAGATAGTAGTGGCGCATTTTGCAATATGTGCCACTACTATGTGCTTAGGCATGGCGCATTACAGAAATGCGTCACTACTAAGTCCTTAGGCGTGGCGCATGACAGAAATACGCCACTACTAAGTCCTTAGGCGTGGCGCATTACAGAAATGCGCCACTACTAAGTCCTTAGGCATGGCGCATTTCTTAGGGCCAGTTCTTTTGGTGGCTTCTAGAATAAGCTGGGTAGGGGCAGCTTATTCTAGAAGCCCAACCAAATTAATTTTTTTAGAAGCCTACTAATTAAGACTTGACTAGTAAGTTTTTAAAAATATATTTGTGATTGGGCTTTTAGAATAAGCTGGATAGGGAACAGCTTATTCCAGAAGCCCAAAAAAGCACCAAAAGAACTGGCCCTTAGTAATGCGCCACGCCTGTCCGCTAGGAAACGCCCCGTACGTCTATCCCCAGCTCGCCTCTCCCTCTCTCATTCTCTCCTCTCTCTCTCTCGCCCCAGCCCGATCCCTTTTCCTCCTCTCCGGTCACCGGCCGCCTCCGCCCGAGCCAGATCCACCTTGTCACCGCCGTATGTTTAGTTAACCCTCGCTCTCTCCCTCCCCACGAACCCCCTCTGTCTTACGACTTCCCCCTCTCCCTCTCCCCACGGATTTTCTCCCTCGCCGCCATCCACCACCCACGTTGGCCAGTTCCGGCGAGCTCCGGTGGCGCGCAGCACGCCCCCGAGCTCCCCTAGGCCCGCGCCTCCTTTTCCTCCGGCCGAATTCGTCACTCAAGCCGTCCACCAATCCCCGTGGCTAGCTAGGGTTTCGGCCGCCACCCGGGATCCGCCAAATCCGGCGATGTTGACGCCAGCGAGCGACGGATCCGATACCGGCGTGGACCAGGTTGGTCCCTCTCCTACTTGTTCACCCCAATCTCTTCTCCCCATCCCACCTATCTTTTTTTCCTCTGATTTCATTTGCTGCAGATCCATGGCGTGAACGGAGGAGGAGCAGCAGGACGGGCACGGACGGAGGAGCCACGACACCCACTAAAACCGAAGGTACGGACCCGCATCTTCTTGATCTGCGCAGGTGCTGGTAGATCAGGTTTATTCGTGGTGATCGTGCAATGCTAATGGCGTTAATTCTGAACATTGGTACTGCACCTGGGGTTGTCGTGGATGGATCCGTGATAGTTTGGTGTCAAGTAGGAGCTGTTAGTGGTTACTTTTTTTTTGGGTCGCGCACTTGATGTAGATGGTTCATTCATGTTTATCCCCCTTCTGTGCTAGCTGTCCATGGTCAGCATCTTCCCTGGGCTGCACAATTGATGTGAAGTGCTTGTGGTTGTGGAGTTATGGTTCGTAGTTACTGCCCCATGCCATGGCCCTAGTATTTCCAAGTAAACGAATTTCCCTTTATTTTCGGTAGTCAAGGCTGGCATTTACAACGACAATGAGTGCCATTGCTTTGCTTGATATTCATCATTTTCTATTGCTCTTGTATGGTAATCATACTCTGTTCTCTATGTAAATATTGTATGATTTACGTATAGCCTGTACCTGATTTCACATCATAACTCGAGTTCATGCCCTAGTATCTGAACATAAATTAGGCAATGATTATACAGACCGTGGTTCTTCTAATTTTATGCTTAATTGGATCCATTGCATGTGGTTTATTGATAACTCTTCTCCTTGTGCAGCAGTAGCAGGATGGATTCGGCACAACTGAGGCTTGCCTTGCTGCCGAGCCGGTGTCGGCCACAAATTTGCCATGGTGAGCTACTCCAGATCCTCTTCCTTCTTCTGCTCTGCGCCCCTGGCCATGGCCGCTTTGTGGCTATTGAGCGATGGATGATCTTATTTAGCATTTTGAAGTGGCCATTGATTCGCGGTGGGGTGCGGTGGGGCTGCACCTGCACGTTAGTTGTTTGTGTTGATGCCTGGGAGTAGATATCAAATTTACAGGGATGCAAAATCGACAATGTAGTTATATGATTGCTGATTTTTTTTTGATTTATCCATATCCACTTTGACAGGGAGTCGACCACGAAGAATTTGTGAAAGCAGCAATTGTCGAAGATGAAGTACAGTTTGTAGAAATCAGTGATATGAATGTGGCCAAGATTCTTTTTCCAGGGATTGCATTTGAGGATTTTAGCCGAGTCTGACTTCACTAAATGGAGGTATGTTCCCGGCATACATGAACTGCAGGGGTGGGTTTAGCCATTAGATATGAACTCTATGTAAGTTTGGATTGTTTCATACGAAATATTGTGTCCTATTTCAGTTCATTTCCAGTGATTAATGATGCCTCCATGGCTCCCCGGCCGCTCGACAGCATGTGGAACATGTGATTCTACAGAGATATAACATATACTTAGAGATAGTTTTGACATGAACAAAAAAATAATGAATTTGAATAGCAAGCTCACCATCATTAGTTCACGTATGAGTACTCTGACTTGCAATTAAAGTTGCCATTATTTGAATAATTTCTACCAGCATAATAATAGGGCGGAATGCAGAAGTACGATCATAGGCATGTTAGAGTTCATGGTTCCAACACACTGAATTCCTACTTCTAAAAAATATTTGCCTCGGGCCAGGCATATTGATATGACAAAAATACAATCATAAGCATGTGCTAGCACGTCCATCTCCCTCTCCCTCTCTATCTGCTGGAGCCGGATTCTGGTAACAATACATTTTAAATGGTTTAATTGACAAACCATTTTGAAATAGTTTATGGTTGCGTGCTTTGTGTGCTCAAGAGAAGGCCTGCTGGTACATGCCCCATTCCTGCAATTGCACCTGTTCCTGTTCCATTAAGCCTGTGTGTGATCTTGTTTCGTCAGTGTGTTGATTTCTGCTGCATGTGTGCATTCATTTATTTGGTTGTAGCAAGCTGCTTGTCTTTTGGTTTGGTCATTGCCATGCCTGAGAAAGGACACACTACTAGGCTAGTTGGGCTATGAGGTTTAGTCATTTCAACTGTCTATTAAGGAGATCCATTCAGATCACGATAAACTATCACACAAACACTTATTGTTACTTACAATCTGGATAAGAAAATTTCTCAATATAAAAATAAAAAGGGATAACAACTGAGTGCTCTTGTATTTAGTGTTGAAATTTGATCATATATTTCACTAACAAAATTTAAGTTGCATGCCATAAAGAAATTTAAATCTAACAGAAGTCCGTGCCGTGCTCCTCCTCCTCTAGTGCTGCTCCTCACCGGCGGGACGGCGTCGCAGCGCAACCCCGGCGCTGCTGAGTCCGGCATCGGCTACAATCTCGCTCTGGTGAGCTCTTCTCCCCCTCCTTCCTCGTCCAGTGGCATGGCTAGGTTCCTGTGCTGTTCCTTAGGGATTTTTGATGCACTGGCTGATTAGATGGTGGCCTGTGGCAATTTGCTCAATACTGTGAGTCATTTTCATTTATGATTAGCAATGGGATTGTACAATGTTTGGAGATGCACTCGATGGGATGGATTTGTGTTTCTTTCTTTTAATCCTTTTTTGATCGTCACTATCAGTTGGCACTATATTTTCTTATTGAATCTGTTAACAGAGAATTAGTTATGTAATAGGAAATAGTTTACATTCTCCACATTCTCTTGTCCTGCTCGCTTCTTCTCATTCGCTTATCTATGTATAACTCCTTTAGTTCATCGGTCTCTACTCTTTCCAAATAATTGGCATCTAATCTCATGTTCAGCTGATTCGAGCGGGGCAGAGGAGCAGCAGCGGGAGCATGGGAGTAGCAGGGCATATACAAGGTTTGATTTTTATTTTTGCTTCAGTTTACTACAGAGTTCTACTCGGATTTTGAATTTTCTAGTTATTTTTGCATGAACATTGTGTGAGGCATTTAGATTCACTGTTAATCAAGTGTGCAGCTAGCATGGACAAAGGTTGGATGGATGCGCCTCAGTACAACACACCATATTTTAAATATCTTAAATGTTAGTACTTGCTGAATTCAGATGTAACTCACTGCATATGTACGCGTTCATGAAGGCATACAGAGTACTTACAAGGGCTTGACAGATTCCTAGGCTATGTATTTTCTATTTAGCAAGTGCACTAGCCCAACTCATACACTCGAAATTAGAGCTTAATATTTATGTGTCGCACATCAGTCCAGTGATTTTTTCGCATTTCTCGCTGAATCTGTATATGAAATCCTTTTGTTGTTATCAGACCAATATTGGAAGTACCAATCACTATGAATACTATGGCCACCTAAATATAATGTTATTTATGAATACTATGCCCCTAAACAAATGCATTTCCCCTAGGGAAATGCTACATTTTAACCCCCAAAACAATTTCTTTTTCTTTATTTTGTGCAGGTTGAAGATCAAAGAAGAGATGATCAAGAATGTAGCTAGGTTTAGTTTAGGATTCAATTAATGTAATTTTCCTTTCCTTTGTAATAAGAATTGTAATACAATTCTTTTGTATCAATAGTTCTATTTGTTTCATTTTCCAAATTCAATTGTATTTGGATATTCAATTATTAATAAAGTAATTTCTTTTTTCAAACTTGGCCTTTATTGGATACAATTAATTTTCCATATAGGGTGTTTTCTGTAAATTTGAATTTTTTTTTTGTTTTCCAAATATATTACTAGTGGCGCCCTTGGTAGTGTTACTAGTGGCGCATCTGATAATGCCCCACTACTAAGGCCCTTAGTAGTGGCGCATTCTGCTGTAATGCCCCACTACTAAGGCCCTTAGTAGTGACGCATTCTGCTGAAATGCCCCACTACTAAGGCCCTTAGTAGTGGCGCATTTCTCCCTTTGTAGTGGCGCATTTCGAGGTGCGCCACGCCTAAGGACTTGGTAGTGGCGCATTTTAAATGCGCCACTACTAAGTCCTTTGTAGTGGCTCGGAATTAGTGGCGCACCTATAATGCGCCACTAATAAGAAAAATGGTGTGCCACTACTAGCCTTTTTCCTAGTAGTGAGCGGAAGAAGAAAGATCCGGACCGGGAGTCCAGCAGCACGACGGCGTGCGTATGGTGGAGAACTCTCCAATGTCCCATGTCTCCAAGCCCCATGTGCAAGCTCCAAACTTGGGAACCACACAATGAGGGAGAGAGAGGGAGAAAGGAGAAGAAAGAGAGTTTTTAGGTATTTTTCTGATGTAGAAATAGTGCACCCTTCCTATCTATATATAGGACAAAGGTAGGGTGCACCCTAGCCTCAACTAGCCATGTGGTACTATTTACCACAAGTGCTAGCCGTGGGAGGTGCACATGCATGGCCCTTGGCCGGCCACTTGCATGCATGTGGCGTGGTGGCCTTGGTGGCCAAGTGGCCACATGGGCCAAGCCCATGGGGCCCATGCTCCTTTTTTTTCTTTTTTTTTTCTTTCTTCTAAAGAAAAACAAAGAAGCACTTCCCCCTAATGGGCCCAATGTAGCCCATTAGGGGTATTCCACTTTTATTAATTATTTCATTTATATTTTAATATTTAATTCATATAATTAAATACTAAAACATATCTAAATAATTTTCTGAACAATTCAGAACCTCGGAACTTTTTCTGACACCCCTCCGGAACGATTCCGGAGTTCTCTCTTATTTCTCCGATGATCCTGATGAGCTCCGAATCTATCCCTAAGCATGTATACCCTTAAGTGTGTTACCCTACGGTCGTGAACACTCCAGACATGACCGAGACACCTCTCCGATCAATGATGATCAGCGGGACCTGGATGCCCATAATGACCCCTGTGCATTCAACGATTAACTTTATCGCTTGAACCGTAAACGTCGAGTCCTATTCCCTTTGTCACTGCGATACTTGACTCGTCCGAGATCTGATCGTCGGTGTCATTATACCTAGTTCAATCTCGTTACCAACAAGTGCTATTTACTCGTTCCCATGATATTCCATCCTCGTGACCTAGTCACGTGTTGCAACTTCGGATGTAATCTCACCGAGTGGGCCTAGAGTATCTTTCCGTCACGCGGAATGGACAAATCCCGATCTTGATCCATACGCCTCAACATATCCCTTTGGAATACCTGAGAGACACCTTTATGATCACCCTTTTACGGTGTGACGGTGGGTGCAATCAAGGCAGCCTCCGGAGATAGTGATTAGATACGATCTCACGGTCTAAGGATTAGGTTAATACGTTTCATAATCACCGCAACGTTGAAATTTGTGACTTGATCGCGCTGCAATACTTATGTTGGGTAATGTCCATCACATCATTCACCTAATGACATGGCGCCATTGTCAACAGACATATAATGTCTCATGATCAGGAAACCTTGATCATCAATTGCCCAATGGACTAGTTGAATAGAGGCTACTAGGGACCTGGTTGTTTACATACCACACGTGTATTAATGTTTTTGCTTAATACAATTATAGCATGGTATTAAACTTATTATGAACTAATGAAAAATGCTAATAAACATCCTTTATTATTTGCCTCTAGGGAGAGTACAAATAATCTAGTTGCATTTGTTATGAATCATAACTCCATATCATATATGTGGTTATTGATCATGCTTGCTTGTGGAAGAGGTTGAGTCAACGGTCTGTACCATTCAGATCCGTATGTCTTTTGCAAATCGTTAATGTCACCTTATTTGACATTCATTTCATTATCATATGATAATGTTGAAGTATATGTTTGGCGGTAGAGTGAGACTTCGTTTCTTTGTGTTCCAGCAATGACATCCGTTCGGTCACGCGGACTTTCCCATAGTCATGCACACTGAAACTCACTCAGTCAGAAGTCGAACTTCCTAAGCCAAACTATCATACTTGCCACTTCCAAAGTAGCCACATACTTCTATATCAATGTAGATTTTAATCGACAGTGCATTGCATGCAACTTCGATGTCTAACCATGTTTCTTTCAATTTAGGCATTTATTGGCATGATATCTCAATTTTCTAGGTTAGTGTCAAGACTTGCACCAGCGTAACGTTTACGGTCAAGTTCACTATCCTTTACAAATTTGAGATGTATCCTCAGTTCTCTCTAGACATTGAAGGATAAACTTAACTTTTGTTCAATGATTTACCCAGAAATCATATTGGAACATGTTCTTCTTACTAAGAACTTGGGTCACATTACGTCGAGTACTCAACACTGGTTTATATGATAGAACCTATGACTGAGGCATAGGAGATGTAGCACATCCTTTTTCTTTCATTTTACCATTGTTCTTGTACTGAGATTAACTCAATACTTCTCCTGGATATACAAGTAAGAACTTCTTTCTTGACTTGTCCCATTCTGAACTTCTTCAGAATCTTATCTAGGAAAGTATTTCGACTCAATGTTATTAAACGTATTGATCTATCTCGATAGATTTTCATGTTTAATACTTGTTCAACTCCATTTGTGATAGATTCAAATAATCGCTAATACCAACTACAACATTCACAATATGTCCTCCACATATAAGAATGTTGTCACGCTCCCACTCAAATATGTCAGTCACATATAAGACTAGGATAAAACTCATATAGCTCCCACTCAAATATGTCGTCGACATATTAAGTTTAGGAAACTATTCAGCTCCCACTCAGTTTCATGCAAATGCATGTTGTCGATATTTTGGCCAAGTCCAAAATCCTTTGATCATCCCATCAAATTGAGAATTCTGGCTATGAGACACTAGCATCCATGTGTTTTCCAAAACCATCTTGTTGTAACAATTACAAGACTTCTTCAAATGCAGGATTTGAGGAAGGCATGGTATTGATAACATTATGGACTAATCATAGTGAATATCCTATAGACTCAATCATCGCTACTTATTGTAGTCAACACTACTAGGAAAACCCTTATCTGTGGCGCATGTATTTTTGATTTCTGTGGCGCATATGGGATGCGCCACAGAATCGTCGCCACTAAGTATTTTTTTTCTGTGGCGCATATTGATATGCGCCACAGAATTTTTTTTCGAATTTCAAAAAAAAAAAGCGGGCGCACGGGGCGGCGCTGGTAGGGAGGCCGGGGCGGCGCGGGGAGGACCGGGGATGGAGGAGGAAGGGCGCGGGCTGCCGGATCTGGGCGCTGGGGAGGTCGCCGGCGTGGTGCACAGCAGGGCCTCGATACTACTGGGTAGTCTACGGCGTAGCGGAACATAGCGCCGGAAACTCCATCCACAGGGACACTGCTGTGGACACGGCCTAGTTAGCGTAGCACGAACCTTCGGGACCTCCGTCCTCGGCTTCTCCTGCATCTGGCATGATACGCCAGGTGAGTACTTGGAATGTACTCGCAAGCTCATGGCAACCAAAACAATGCGGCAAACAATAGCATGGCAATTAACAGGTTAACAGATTAAGTTGCTCACTTACTGGTACCCAGTACCAACTTACTCTCATCTGGGTTGTCCCACAACCCTCAGAATGCTCACAAGCCATAGAGCACTTGCGAACATAGGACAAGTTCTTCCATCATTATTATCTTTATGGTTGACCATCCTAGAGAGGCCTAAAAGGACTGTCCAATACCGTGGACACGGCTATTCGAATAGGTTTTAACACTCTGTAGAGGTTGCGCACTTTACCCACACCATGGAGTACCTGGCCTCGTGATCCCATTCGGGTGGACCGGTGGTGCTCCAATGAAACCTGCCTGACCCGTGACCCCTCTACCGTACCACCGACAATCATACCCTCCCAGGGTCATGTCCTGGGTGGCCCCTGTGTCACCCCGTGACACCTGCCACCGTTGTGGCCAAACAAACTGTCCCAAACGGGGACGCCGACAAAATAACTCAACTGGGCTCACAGGATTATGGTCGTCTACCTGATCAGGGTAGCACGCACGCATAACCCTCCCTAGTTTGGTGGTACCGATAAAAGAGCACAAAGCCAGACCAAGTCAAGGCCGTCCCATACCGGCAAATGTGGCTGCACGGAAAAGTCCGGGTAGGTGGCTCTTGATCAACCGACTAAGTTTAATATAGCCAAGCATTTAACCAGTATGGATATTATCAGGAGTAATTTAGTATGGCAGTAGCTATGTATTTAAATAATTTACTAAGAATTATCACATATTAAAATAATGCATGAAATTCAATTAAATAACCAACACTATTGAAATGCTTCATGCAATGGATGACATGGCTTGCCTTGCTCTGTTGGGTTGTCCACAAACTCCTGGGCTTCAAATCCAAAGTTATTTCCCTCTGAAAATATTTTTAAAAAGCAATTGGAAATGTCACATGCTACTGTTTTGAGCACCAGAAATTCTGTGAACATGGGAAAAATACCAAATTTGGCAAGCAAATAGAGGATCTCAAGACAAACCAGATGCAAAAAGAATCAATTGATTTGGACTGATGGTTTAAAAGTTATGGACGGTCAAAGTTCTGGTCAAAATCTGGAATTTAAATAGAAAATAGAAAATCTCTCAGGGGGCCACGTCGAAGGCGTAAACCACCTGGGCGTCTCCACTTACCGCTTCGATAAGTCGCTGACGGGCGGGCCCCATCGTCAGGTTTAAAAGGGGGGAGGAGGGAACAAAGAGGGAGCGGAGCTCCGGCGATGCTCGCCGGCGACACAGACGGCGGCGAGGTCCGGTGAGTAGCGGAATGGATAGAGCTCAACGAGACGAACTCGCACGTACCCGAGGCTTGGCGAACGGTGCCCGGACGGCGTCGTCCCCTTCTTCTCCGGCGGCGGTGGCTCTCGGGTGTCGTCGGAAACGGCGACTCCGGCAGCAATCCGACCAGGCAAGAGCTTGGGCGTGACCAGGAGGATGAGCTGAGCTCGATGGAGGAGTCAGTGGAGCTCGGGGAGTAGTGAATCGGCGGAGAGGCAGGGCTCGGGTGGCGGCGGTTCTCCGGCGAGATTCGAGGCCAGAGGGCCTCTCGGTCGTGGCTCGGGCTCGGGGAGGACGATTGGGAGGAGGATGAGTGGGTTGATGAGCTCGGGAGAGGCCGGGGAGGGCTATTTATAGGAGGGGGAGGAACTCGGCGATCTCTCTGGAACGGCCGGGAACCGAGACACATCGCCGGTGCCAGGACGCCGCGCTGGCTGGCTGCTTGCGGGCGACGAGACGGGAGAGGGCAGGGGAGTTATGGCGGCCAGTGGCGGGTAGCGGGAGGAAGACGACGCGCCGCACGCCACAGTGCCGACACGGGCGGCACAGTGCCCGCACGCGTGGCGGCCGGCGAGCTCGATTCCGGCGAGGGGAAGGATTGGGAGAGGGTTACGTGGATGGCAGCGACGATGTCGGCACCTCAGGACATCAAATGGCAGGGAGAGGACACTGGAATGACCTCGGCCGTCGCCGGCGAGGTGCAGGGCACGCGTACTGGCATGCCAGTACCGTGCTCACCACGGGAGGTGATGTCTCGAGGCTGTCCAAGTCCAGCTCACCGTGTCTAGGGCCTTCTCCTTTGATCATCTAGTGCCTCCGCATGCTTGGTTTGGCTAGGTTCACTCTGCTGTGAAGTGTAGCTTCAGCTACAATTTCTGACAGGAAACTTGAGAGAGATCTAGAGGAGTCATGAGCTGGGGATGGAGCCAAAGGAGATGTCTGGGGTGATCTATGTTGGAAGGACTCCAATCTGACCAAGTTTGAGAAGATTTGATCAAGATTTGGATATAGTTCATGTACAAGTGCTGTACTGAACCAGAAACAGAGATGAGCTTGATGCACTCATATGGTTGATCTCCTGAGGCTGAAATCTGGTGTGGCAGGGTTATTTGGTGAGGAGAAGATGCCATAAAAATTTCAGCTCAATTGGAAACCCCTAGCTGGTACTTCCTTCACAGAGGTTCCAACTGAACAGAAACTTGGCAGAATATTGGTGATGAAAATTTGTACTGGACAAGATGATATTTTTCGATATTGTGGAAAGATAGGTTCCTTATTATCTCAGGGAATTTTCTGGGAATTAATTGAGTAGGGAAAATATGAGCTCCTTCACAAATGATCAGTACTGTCCAGAGAGCAAATGGAGTTTTCTGGACAAAATTTTGTACTGGACCATGAGATGTTTTTGGAGATTGTGGGAGTAGATGATGTTAAGAAGGTCTGGGATTAATTTGGGATTTTTCTGATCACCAGAACTATAGGTTGCTTTGTAACCCATAGTGATGACAGATTTTTCCCAAAGAAGAAAATGGATATTTGGGAAAGATGAATAATTGGAAATTGATCCAGATGGTGAGTGACAAGGTTTTGGCAAGATGGTGAGGGCTCTGGATCACTGAGAGGAATTCATAAGTCCAAAGTCAACTGGAAAGATTCAAAATCCATTCAAATTGCAAATAAAGCCAGAAGGATTTCGAAAAGAAAAAGTTGCCAAAAACCAGGGTGCCACACCAAGGTTATTGAACTAGTAGGAGAATCACACAACACCTCGTTGGCAGCACCTGCACACAAACAACAAACCCTTGCACCCAACGCAAACGAGAGGTTGTCAGTCTCTCGGCGGTCAATTGCAAGATTAAATTGTATGTGACAGATAGATAGATTGAAACAAAAATACAAAATAAAATAAATAAAAGAAAATGGCAGCAATATTTTTAGGGTTTTAGTAATATGATTTAGATAGACCCGGGGGCCATAGGTTTCACTAGAGGCTTCTCTCAAGAAAATAGCATACGATGGGTAGAAAAATTACTATTGATAGACAAGCAAATAATCATGACGATATCCAAGGCAATGATCATGTATATAGGCATCATGTCCAAGATAAGTAGACCGACTCCTGCCTGCATCTACCACTATTACTCCACACATCGACCGCTATCCAGCATGCATCTAGTGTATTAAGTCCAATAAAGAATGGAGTAATGCCTTAAGAACAATGACATGATGTAGACAAGATAAACTCACGTATGAATAAACCCCATCTTTTTACCCTTAATAGCAATGATACATACGTGTCATGTCCCTTTCTATCACTAGGATTGAGCACCGCAAGATCGAACCCATTACAAAGCACCTCTTCCCATGGCAAGATAAATCAATCTAGTTGGCCAAACCAAATCAATAGATCAGACAAGAAATACGAGGCTATAATAATCATGCATAAAAGAGATCAGAGAAGACTCAAATATATTCATGGATAATCTGATCATAAACTCACAATTCATCGGATCCCAACAAACACACCGCAAAAAGAGATTACATCGGATAGAACTCCAAGATCATCGAGGAGAACATTGTATTGAAGATCAAAAAGAGGGAAGAAGCCATGTAGATACTAACTATGGACCCGAAGGCCTGTGGTAAACTACTCACGCATCATCGAAAGGGCAGCAAGGTTGATGTAGAGCCCCTCCGTGATCGATTCCCCCTCCGGCGGAGTACCGGAGAAGGCCTCCAGATGGGATCTCTCTGGAACAGAAACTTGCGGCGGTGGAAAAAGTATATCATGGACTCCCCTGAGGGTTTCTGAGTTTTTGGGAATTTATAGTGCTGGAATTAGGTCAAACGGAGCTGGGATTGGTCCACGAGGCACCAGGGCGCGCCTGCCCCCCCAGGCGCGCCCTGGTGGCTCATGGCCACCCCCTCTGGCGTCTGGTCTTCTCCCGAAGCTTCTAGTGTTGTATATGTCCAGAAAAAAATCTCCAAAAAGTTTCGTGGCATTTGGACTTCGTTTGGTATTGATTTTCTGTAAAACAAAAACAGGGCAGAAAACAGCAACTGGCACTGGGCACTAAGTTAATAGGTTAGTCTCCAAAAATGATATATAATTGCTGTAAATACTTATAAAAACATCCAAGATTGATAATATATCAGCATGGAACAATCAAAAATTATAGATATGTTGGAGACGTATCAGATATGATTGCCCCCCAATGCTTTTGGGCTCTTTCGGCAGTGAGATGTCACCGAAATTCTGTAATTGTGTAGGGGCAATATTATATGTTGCGGTACTGGGTGAAGGCATATGCGTTCCTGCAGATTTTTCACTTATTCGGCCATGACCGTGAAGGTGCAGAGCCGAATTATGGACATCAACTGGTGCGTATGGTGCCGAAAAATTAGTAACAAGAGGTGTAGCATATGAAGGTTGAGGGTAATTGACCGAATAACTAGTGGTAGCTTGGACAATTCCCCAATCCACCAGCATGTTTTGATTCACATATTGCAAGTTAGTTTCTGATGAATAAAAAGGTGAAACACCTTCTTGCGTGCTATTGGAGATCCTCACATTGGGTGTTTCAAATTTATTAACCGAACTCATCATGTTGTTCATCGGCATATAAATTTGTGGGGTTGCCGATGCATGAGTGTTGGGATGCGTATGTTGCATGTTGCTAGTATCATAAAAAGTTGAAGCATGTAAATTATATTGCGTCGGCCCTTGCATGCAACTAGATGCATGATTGATAAAACTAGGGCTAGCCGATACATTATGCTCATGAAGTGATCTAGCAACAACATATGCATTATTTGCATCCACAAAGGGGAATTGGGTATTCATATTACCTTTGTAGATCACAACTTCTTGATGACGATCTCTTCGTAGCAAGAATAGGCTGGAGACCATTCAAAGCTTCGTCCGCAGCTGAGTAGCCAAAAAAGTGTGTTCGCACATGAACATGTCATCGTGTACCCTCGACGCCGGGGGTGATGCACCGCAGCTCACGTCGAAGGAGACCCAGCCAACAGCGCGATACACAAGACAATCGGCGGGTGATTTTGCAGACCCAAAAACCCGCACGCCCGGGAGGGACCCCGTCAGGGAGTGCGACAGCTATGGGCTGCCCTAGGTCGATTCACTCGCCCCTAGAGCCTTGTGATTCGCAGCTCTCAAACACGAAGAACAGCGAAGAACGAGAGAGAAAATGAGGGAGAGATAAACCATACATGAAAAAGTAGTATATTGATGTTTTGATTGTGTGTTGTTCAATCGGCCGTCACCTCTCATCTATTTATGAGGCGGCTAGACTTCCCGTACAAGAAAAGGACTGCAAATCTTGTCCAAATCCTTCCAAAATTAAACGAACTCGGATTTAGGTATGCCTGAGACAGCAGTTCGGTTTTTGGTTTCTACAGGCCATATACTACCTCAGATGGAGACGTGCCCAAAATCAAATTTAACCATTTCGACGATACGAACAAGTTCTGTGTTGAACACTTTTTCATCCGAGGCCATCTGGATGACCTTACGGCTCCATCTTCAGCTTCTAGTCGGATTAGCCGACATCAATCGGGTTTAGAATTCCATGTCACTCGGATTTCAACACCTTGGATTTCAACACCTTAGATTTCCACACCTCAAATTGCATATGGCCTCAGATTGTATATGTCCCCAGATTGTATACTGTAAGTGCATCAAGTGCCCCCTTAGTGGTTTTAGAGTATTGAAGACAAATAGGTTGAGGGACTAATGTGTTTGTGAGTATACATAGGAGTTATAGTCCTTGAAGATTCGGTTTCACACATGGAAGACGACCCCTAAAAATGGATTTCTTCAAGTGAAGAATTTGGTGATGAATTTGGTACGGCCTTTGAAGAAATTGATGTGAAGACTTTGAAGCTTGAAGACTTTTGTTTTCATAGGTTCTTTTCTTCTTATTTGAGTCATAGGAAAAACCGTACTGTTAAAGGGGGTCTAGGTGAAACATATTTCACATTTCCAAAGTGATGCTCAAACTTACTCAAACCTATACACACAAAAGCCGCTTCGAGTGAAGCCTTCGGAAATCTCCACTAGAGCTGATGCATTTGCTAGCGACAGTGACGAAGTTCATCTGGTCGCTGACGAATTTGGTCAGGCTGAGGAGTTAGGAGTTCGCCAGTGCGATCTGCCTATCGTGAGGAAATTGAGTGCCCCGACGAAATTGAGAGTTCAATTCCGACCGTTGCTGCACCGCGTGCCAGCTGTCGAGTGGATCCTTATCCTGACAACGGTCGAATCAGAGAAGGGCATTTATGACAATTCATGTCAGGTTGCCCCCTCGCTATTAATAACCGCCCCCACAACCACTTGTTGGTTGGCTGCTCTGAGAGAACTTGACACTTGTCATTTGAGAGCAACCCACCCTCCGACGACTTTGAGACAATCCTAAGTGAGGAAAAACCTAGAGCCTAAGTTACTGAGCATCACTGAATAGATTGATCTGTGTGATCTGACACTTGTTACCTTTGAGGACTGTCATTCCTCCAGACGGTTAGGCGTCATGTTCTGAGCACCCAATAGTAATTGTAGCATGCCGGTGAACAAGTCTGTGAAGGTTTTGGAAGTCTGCCTTGAAGACTTACCATGAGTGATTGGGCGAGGACCTAGTGTCCTTAGCTCAAGAGGAATACAGTGAGGACTGTGTGTTCTCTGAGTTGCGACTCAGCCGCCTCAACCAGACGTACAGTTGATATAGCAACTGGAACTGGTCTACCAAATTGCATTGTCTTCACCGAGCCAACCTGGTTTCAAAATCCTCACCCTCTCTTACTTTATTCCGCTGCTGAAGAATTTGTGATCTATCCTCTGACGAATTTGAATTGAAGAATTTCATCATGCTGTCTTTCATTTCCTCAGTTTATATTCTTCATGCTTGTATGATTGTATGATTGCATGTTCTTCACTCTTACGTATCCTGATTGCATGTACTCTGATTCTGTGATGACTTAGTTTCCCTTGCGTTTCTATTTCTTCACTCTGATCTTCGTCAAATTCATCAGAGTTTGATGAATTTCTAAAAATCTCCCATTCACCCCCCTCTGGGAGATAACCTGCACTTTCAATTGGTATCAGAGCAAGGTACTCCCTTGTTCTGTGTGATTTTGGTTTAACCACCTGGAGTTTTAGTTATGTCGACCGTAGGTATGATCAAGGTCTCCGCTGCGTGCCCCATCTTCGATGGCACAGACTATCCCTACTGGAAGAACAAGATGCAAATGCATCTTGAGGCTATTGACAACAATCTCTGGTTCGTTGTTGAGAATGGAGTCCCTTCCATTGCTCCAAGCATCAACGCCACTGACGTGAAGCGATTCAAGCAACTAGACTCTCAAGCGAAGAACATCATTTGTGGTCATCTCAACAAAGGACAGTATGGCAGAGTGAGTGCACTAGAAACCTCAAAGCTCATCTGGGACCGGCTTTCAAAAGTGAATGAAGGTGTTTCCACTCAACGTGACTCTCGAGTTGACGTCCTTCGCAATCTCTTCAATTACTTCAAGAGACTTGATAATGAGAACGTGCAGCAAACCTTTGACCGCCTCACTGATATCTCCAATGAGCTTCAAGCTCTTGGCACTGCTGACATCACCGATCATGAGGTGGTGAAGAAGTTCCTGAGGTCTCTAGACAGTTCCTTCGACACCTTGGCACTAATGATTCAAGAGCGCCCAGCTACAAGTCACTAGATCCTGCTGATATCCTCAAGAGGCTCAACACACATGAATTTCAGCAAGCAGAGAAGAGAGATATGTATGGACCCAGCTATGGTCGTCCTCGCGCTCTAAAGGCAAAAGCAAAAGCCAAGGCTATTTCTTCATCTGAGGAACAAGAGTGTCGTGGTGAAATCACGGCAGATGCCATGAGATGGCTAAAAGTGGGGGGCTGCGTGAGGACGCCGGTGGGTTCTGGAAGCGAGGTTGGCACACGCGTCCGGGGGACACAAGGTGTACCCACGTTCAGGGCCCTCTAGGGAGGTAACACCCCTAGTCCTGCCGAGTGGGTTGATAGGCACAGAGGCCACGATGGTTACAATGGTGCTCCTGGAGCTGTTTGGGCGGAGGAGGAAGAAGGAGCTAGGTCTTCGTTCGGCCTCTCCTGTGAGTGTGTGTGTGTGTGTTGCTATTGAGCATCCAACCCTCTGCATGAGGCCTCCTGGGGGGTCTTATAGCCCGACCCCCCAGGGTTACATGGGTAAAGTTACACACACCGGGACCCGGACGTCGGCGTCTGGAGCCGGCTGTGGGCCCGCTGGCTGCAGGACCCGCCGGCTGCTTGACACTGTGGCCCGTCGCCTCGAGCGTCACGGAGGGGACGACGTCGTGGGAGGCTTGCAGTGGCGCGCTGGTGCTGACGCCGGCCGTCCCGGTCAGCAGGGTTAGCAGCTGTGCCGGCGTGCCTCCCCGAGACGGTTTGCACTGTAGCCATGTTCTCCCGTCGTGGGGAGCCGCAGTGGCGTGCTGGTGCTGACGCCGGCCATCCCTGTCAGCAGAGTTGGCAGCTTTGCCGGCACGCCTTCCCGAGATGGTTTGCACTGTAGCCATGTTCTCCCGTCGTGGGGGGCCGTCTTGTCACGGGGAGCGATGGGACGCCCGCTGACCCATCTTCAGCCGGTTATCGGGTAGCCGGACCCGCCCCAGGACCGGGCCTAGCCGGCTTGCGCTGGGAAGCCGGCCGGGTGGCCAGCCGGCCGGGTGATGCACGGGCGGCCCCGATATTTTTAAAAAGGTGCTCTGGGTTCGCTTGCCTACCCGGAGTCATCCCCCCGACAGTTGTCCCTGAAGCTGTAAAGGCTCGCCGGCTCCAAGCGGCAGAGGCTTTGCAGCTTATCCCCTCCGAAGGAGCGCGTTTGTGTGGTGAGGTAGTGCCGGCTTGAGGCCGCCATTTGCCGGCTTCCGGGAGCGGAGTCGAGGCACTTGGTTTCGCCGGTGTTCGAACGGCTCGGCCGGCTGGTCTTGCTGATACGGGGGAGCGCGCCAGTCGTCAGATGAAATCTTGCCACGTGCAGCCCAGCAGCTGAAGAGGCCTGCAAGGACACGCGCACGACGAGACGTCGCAGTGGGCTGGGTCCCACCGGTCCGCGGCCTCGGCCTGCGCGGGATTTACTGCAGCCGCACGCGCCTATTGGAGTTCTCGGGGCAGTTAAGGCGTGACTTAATGCGCCTGTGTATTACGGGGGAGTGGGGATTGTGGGCGCAAACGATCCCACTTCCCCACGTTCAACCGGGGTCTTAAAATGGGAAGGGAGGGGGAGAGGCCGAGACATTCGCTCCTCTGCCCCCGCCCGTTGCATCGCCTCTGCCTCCCCATCTTCCTTCTCACTCACACCGCTGCCGCATGCCGTCGCCCGCGCGCTGTCGCCTGCTAGGCACGCCACCGCACTGCACTGCGGTTCTCGCGCGGCCGCTCTCTCCTCGCTCCACCGCCGCTGCCTTCTTCCTTCTTCGGCCGCGCTTCTCCTGCTTTTGCCAATGGCACCACCGAAAGGCTCGTGGGAGGGGTGGGTAGTCACCGACGACGACATTGCCTATCTTCGCCGCACGCGGCGACTGCCGCCGGCGGCGGAGGTGGAGGCGCGCGCGCCCGGCGAGGAGGTGGCGCCGGAGCCGCGGAGTGGCGAAGTGGTGGTGTTCTACACCCACTACCTCCGCGGGCTCGGGCTTCCGGCGAGCGTCTTCTTCAGGCGCTTCCTCACCTACTTCGGTCTCCAGCCGCACCTTCTGGGGCCGAACGCCATCCTGCAGCTCGCCGGCTTCGCGACACTGTGCGAGGGCTACGTCGGCATCCTCCCGTACGTGGAGCTGTGGTGCCAGATGTTCTACCTCAAGCAGCAAGGGGGCAGCAGCCGGCGTCATGTCCGAGTGCGGGGCGGCCGTGCCGGTTACCCGGACGGCGGGCCCCTTCCCGAAGCTGCCGCTCGAGGACTCCGCCAAGAAGTGGCAGAAGTCCTTCTTCTATGTGAAGAACGCGGACCCGGCCAACGACCGCATCAACCTCCCTCCCTTCGTCTATGTGCCCCCAGCCGAGAAGTTGAACTGGGGGCACAACCCGAAGAGCCCGTCCGGGGAGATCTTGGGGATCTACCGCCGGGTCAAGGAGATGACGGACCGCGAGGGGCTCACCGCCGTGGACCTCATTGCCGCCTTCATCGGTCGCCGGGTGCTGCCGTTGCAGAGGCGGCCGCACCGGATCTGCGACATGAGCGGCCGGCGTGACCCCTGCTGGCTGTCGACGAAGGAGCTGTCGGCGGAGGAGATCGCCGTGCGCGTCAACGACGTCTCTGCCGCTGGGTTCAAGGTGAAGGAGTGGCGGTTCGGCAAGGAGCCGTACAGACAGGATTCCTTGGCGCCAGCGGTAAGTCTCTGGTCTTTGTTCTTCGCCGCTTCCGCCCTTCTCATGAGCCCTGACTCCCCGGGCCGGCTGCAGCACTTCCCCAGCCAGCTGGTGCATGACGGCCCGAGTCCCATGGTTCTGCAGCCGGCCGGGACGAGTCGGACCCGAAGGATGAGAAGGCCGGCAACGTGGGAGCCGAAGGCGGCAAGGAGCATCCCGCGGGCGCGAAAGCCGGCGGCTCCTCTCAAGCCGGTAAGTCTCTGATCCCGGATGTTTTGCGCGAGTGGCCGGATGACGAGGACGGGACGGGCGATGCAGCTCCTCAGGGCGCGGAGGCGGGCGATGGGACCGCCCCCAGGGTGTGGCAGAGGATGGCGACCGAGGAGCCGGCGGGCCCAAGCCGTCCATACGGGAAGCAGCCGATCGAGGCGCGGCCGGCTGCGAAGCGCCCCGCTGTGGCGCCGACGGGCGCCCTGAAGAGGTCCGGCAAGAAGGCACCCCGGATGGCGCCGCCGGCGGGTCCGACGTGAGTGGTTCCCGTGGTTATAGGGTAAGTTTCTCTTGCGGTTGAATTGTTGCCTTGTTTGCCGCTGTTGCTGTTGTTCTCTCTTCTTTTTTCTTCTTCTTCATCTCCCTCGAGCGCCGTCCAGGAGCGCGCTCGAGCTGGCGGTGGCGGCCGCGGCAGCGGCAGCCACGGAGGAGGCCGACCGGCGGTGGGGCCGAAGCGGCGCGGTGGAGCCCGAGGCGGCGGAGACCACCGAGGAGGTGCTCGCGGCCCGCCAAGCCGGCTCCGCCTTGGATGACGCCTAGTGAGACGCCTGGAGGGCCCGGGTCAAGGCCGAGAGGGAGATGGCCGAGGCGTCGGCCAAGGCGTGGAGCGTCGCCGTGGCTGACATCGTGGCGAGACGGCGACAAGTCGTGGAGGAGGCCGCGTGGCCGGAGTGGATGGCGGTGTCATCGCCACCGCCGTCGCCGGTTGCGGAGCACCGTTCCAAAACGGTGCACGACCCGGCCCGCCGGGCGGAGGCGGATGCCCGCACGGCCGCCGAGGAAGCAGCCGGTCGCGGCGAATCCGGCGAACACGAGCCGGAGGCCGATCCGACAGCTGACCAGGAGGTGCCGCCAGTTGCCGACCCGGTTGATGGGGCTGGAGGCGGAGGGGACTGCGAGCCAGACGCCGCGCCGGGCGGAGGAGGGACACCGCCGCCAAGGACGGAGACCGCGCCAGGGAGCTCTCGCGCCCTGGTGATGGCGGAGCCGTGGGGCGCGGGGCGCAGCCTTGAGCTGAGGCCAGCCGGCAGCGAGACCAGCGTTGGATCTGCGGCTCGGCCGCATCGGAACTGGGCGGCAAGCTCCAGCGAGGTGACGAGCGGCGCCCCCCGGAGCGAGCTGGACACGGCGTTGGATTCTCTGCGGCTACAGATCGCCAACCACCACAGCCAGTGGCAGAGCTTCGCCCAGGCGGAGAGCAGCCGGCTACAACAGCTGGAGCAGACTTTCGCGGTGAGTTCTGCCCTTCATGCTTTCTTGCTTTCCGTCTTCTCTTTGCTCTTTTTTGACCGGCTTGGTCGCTTTCCAGTGGGGCGCGTCAGCGCACCCACTGGGTGTAGCCCCCGGGGCCCGGGCCGGCTACGCAGCAGGCGGGTCGGGCCTTCTCAGGCGTCTGTGTGCTGACTTTTTCTTCTTTGTAGTCCATCTACGACCAGCGGGTGGCGGCGTACAACCGCCTCCTGGGCCGGGACCGAGCGGCCAGGGATCAGCTGGCGGATAAGGAGGGGGAGCTTCTCCAGGCCAGAGTTATTGTATCAAGCTTATCTCTTGCGTTCTTCCAGTGGGGGCGCGCCAGCACTCCCACTGGGTGTAGCCCCCGAGATCCGGGCCGGTTGCGCAGCAGCCGGGTCAGATCTTCTTTGCTTCTTGTTTTGCTTTCTCGTCCGGCTTCTGACATGAGTCCGGATCTGGATGCGCAGCTGCCGCCGTCGACCCGGCGGAGATGGAAGGGCTCCGGCGCCGGCTGGCGGAAGCCGGCCAGCTTCATGACCAGGAGGCCACGGAGCGCCGTCAATCAGCGGCGCGGCTGGAGGAGGCGGCGAAGAAGGCCGCCGACGAGGTCGCCCAGCTCAAGGTGGACCGCGACCGCAGCGCCAATGCGCTGGCGGCGAGGGAGCGGGAGGCGCTGCAGGACGCGCTCTACATCGACGAGCTCCTCACGCATAAGCGTTTTTGCTTGTGTCTTTTGCTTCTTTCTGTTTTCCGCCCTTTGGCATCTTGGTCACTCTTCTTCCCCTTCTCTCCCAGGTTTCTTCCCCGAGACCCAAGGGTCGGCCGAGGCGGCGGTGAACGCCCACCGGCAGGAGTAGATGGCGGCGGGGGCCGCCGTCGAGGAGTACGCCGCCTGGTCGGTGGCGGAGATCACTGTGGCCGCCAAGGCTCGCTTGGAGGCGGTGGAGCGCCAGATGAACCGACTATTCGAAGCTGGTTTGTCGATGGTGGCCACCCTCTGGCCAGGTGCGGTGGCGCCGAGCAGCGTGAGCCGGCTGGCGTGTTGGCTGGAGGCCGGCGCGGCACAGCTCAACGCGTGGAGGGCCTCCGCGGCTCAAGCCGGCACGGATATGGCGCTCGGGGTCATGCTGTCTTGGTACCCGACCATCCGCTTGGACCAGCTGCGCGCCCGGAGAGCTAGGGCGGAGGCAGATTTGGCGGAGCGGGCGACGGCGATTGCCGTGCGGGCCAGCGACATTGCGTCGTTCGCCCCGTACGGGGAGTTCGTACCGGACAGGGCGCCGGACGGCGCGGAGCTTCCCACCGATGACTTCGGCCTGGAGCTCGAGGACCCTGAGGGCAGCTCGGCCTAGACGGGCGCTGATGCGGACGACGACGCCGGTGAGCTGGACGACACCACCACTACGGAGAACCCGGCGCCGAGTGATGCCGACGTGGCCGCGGCTTAAGACTTTTATTTTTCCTGTTTTTCTTTCTTTCAAACTTGAAACTCTTGTTAGCCGGCAAGTCCACCCACTGGGGGTGTGAATTTAATGTAATGAACTATTGGTCGCGGGCCTAGCTGTATATATGAATGCATGTCTGTCTCTCGTATGCTTGCGCCTGCCGTCTGGTGGTTTCGCTTTTGTTCTTTTCCCTTAGCTGTTTTCCTGTTCGCTTCCCCTTTCGTCCTCCAACCCGCCAGTCGGACAGCCGGGATCCGGTCTGTAGCTGGGACGGGGAGCCGGACTCGGAAGAGAGCGATTAGTACTTAGGCCTTAGGATTTGAGCGCAAGCGAAACACCCACTGGGCCGGCTGGCTGCAAGCGGCGAAGCCGGCTGGAGCGCAGCCGGTCTGTCCGGCGGAGCGTAAAGTGAGAAGAGCCGGATTGGCCGAGTCGGCCATTCATACTTAGCCGCTTTTCGTGTGAGGATGCTTGCAGCCTTTGGCTCTTGCCAGCCTTGAACAGCCGGGAGCCGGTCTGTGGCTTATGGCAGAGAGAGGGTCGGCGGTGCGCACGCTACTGACCGGGTTGAGGGAACTTGGCGCGGACGAGCCGGCGAGCCCCCGAGCCCCCAAGCTGGCCATGCCGACCCGGCGGGAGGGAGGCGAATGCGGTAAAGTGCACAAGAACTTGATAGAGATGAAAAGGTAGCCCCCGAGTGTCGTTCGGCGGACGAGCCGGTCCGGAGGCGTCTCTCTTGCGCTTGCTTTGCTTTTGCGCGTCGATGAGGTAGTACGCGTTGTTGCGTAGGGCCTTGCTGATGGTGAAGGGGCCTTCCCATGGGGAGGATAGCTTGTGCTGGCCGGCTGTTCGCTGGATCAGCCGGAGCACGAGGTCGCCCTCACGGAAAGCGAGGGGCTTGATCTTCTTGCTGTGGTAGTGGCGCAGGTTCTGCTGGTAGATGGCTGACCGGCTGAGGGCCAGCAGGCGCGCCTCCTCTAGCAGGTCGACGCCGTCTTCGCGTGCTTCTGCGGCCTCCACCTCCATGTACAGGGTGACCCAAGGCGAGTCGAACTCGAGATCCATGGGGATGATCGCCTCGGCCCCGTAGACAAGGAAGAATGGGGTGAAGCCGGTTGAGCTGTTGGGGGTGGTCCGGAGACTCCATAGGACGGCCGGCAGTTCGTCGATCCAGCTGCCGGGTGAACGTACGAGCAGCTCGACGAGTCACGGCTTGATGCCGGCCAAGATGAGGCCGTTTGCCCGCTCCACCTGGCCGTTGGACTGAGGGTGTGCGACGGAGGCCAGGTCAAGCCGGACGCCAGAGAGGGAGCAGTAGCGCGCTAGAGCGCCTTTGGCAAAGTTGGTGCCGTTGTCGGTGATGATGCTATTGGGGACGCCGTAGCGGACAGCGATGTCTTTGATGAACTTGACGGCTTGGGGGCGTCGAGTTTCTTGATCGGTCTTGCCTCGATCCACTTGGTGAACATGTCGACGGCCACCAAAAGGTGTGTCATGCCGCCCCGAGCGGTTTTGAAGGGTCCCAAAATGTCGAGGCCCCAGACGGCAAAGGGCCACGCAATGGGGATGGTTTGGAGTGCCGCAGCCCGCTGGTGGCTCTGGGCCTTGAAGTGCTGGCAGCCCTTGCACTTGAGGACCAGCTCCTCGGCGTCCTTCAGCGTAGTTGGCCAGTAGAAGCCATGGCGGAATGCTTTGGCCACCAGAGACCGAGAGGCGGCATGGTGCCCGCACTCGCCCTGGTGGATATCGAGCAAAAATTCGAGGCCCCTGGCCGTCTCAACGCATCGTTGGAAGACGCCGGTTGTGCTGCGCTTGACGAGCTCGTGGTTGATGATGCTGTAGGCGGAGGCCCGGCGCTGCACCTGCCGAGCCTCGACCTCGTTTGCCGGGAGCTCGCCGTTTGCCAGGAAAGCGAGGATCGGTTGGGCCCAAGACGGCGCCTCCAGCACCGTGAGGATGGCCACTTGCGCGGGTTCGGCCGGGTCGGGAGGCGGCGAGCTGGAGCCTGCAGCCTCCGAGCCGGAGCCGGCAGCCCTCGGGGCTGGGTGAGAGGCGG
This sequence comes from Elymus sibiricus, assembly GCA_039707655.1. Lineage (NCBI taxonomy): Eukaryota > Viridiplantae > Streptophyta > Magnoliopsida > Poales > Poaceae > Elymus > Elymus sibiricus. The sequence goes on from CM077666.1 coordinate 514,617,066, forward strand.
CGGCGCCCGGGGCCGGGATGGCGCTGGCAGTCCCAGAGCCGGAGCCGGCAGTCCCCGGGGCGGAAGGAAGGATTGTTGGGTCGGCCGGGACGAAGATGGATTCAGAATCCGGAGACGGCTTTATGGACGGCTTGCACAGGTGCTCGAGGGAGATGCCGGTTGGGATTGCTTGCCGGCTGGAGCTAAGCTTGGCTAGAGTATCCGCCGCCTCGTTCTCGTTTCGGGGGACGTGGAGGAATTCGCAGCCGTCAAAGCTGCCGGTCATCTGCTGGACCAGGTTGCGGTAGCTGGCCATGTTGGAGTCCCTGGTATCCCACTCGCAAGAGGCTTGCTAGACCACCAGGTCGGAGTCGCCGAAGCAGAGGATGCGCCGGATGCCGATTTCTTTGGCCAGCCGGAGGCCGTGGATGATGGCTTCATACTCGGCGACATTGTTAGAGGCGGCGAAGTGGATTTGAAGCGCATAGCGCAGCTGGTCGCCCTTGGGGGAGGAGAGCACGATGCCGGCTCCCAAGCCCGAGGCCATCTTCGAGCCGTCAAAGTGCATGCGCCAGTGCGTCGCGTCGGGAGCCGGTGGCAAGTACTGGGTCTCCGCCCAATCGACGAGGAAGTCGGCCAACGCCTGTGATTTGATGGCAGTGCGAGGCTCGTAGAGGATGGTGTGGCCGGCTAGCTCAATGGCCCACCTGGCGATCCGTCCAGAGGCATCCCGGCATCCCATGATCTCGCCGATGGGGGTCGTGCTCACCAAAGTGATGGCGTGCTCCTGGAAGTACTGCCTGAGCTTCTTGGCGGCCAAGTACACGCCGTAGCACATCTTCTGGTAGTGGGGGTAGTTTTGCTTGGAGGTGGAGAGGACCTCGCTGAGGTAGTACACAGGGCGCTGGACTGGCTGTGCCTTGCCTTCCTCGGGGCGCTCTACCACCAGCACCACGCTGACCACGCGGGTGGTTGCCGTGATGTACATCAGGAGCGGCTCCTTCTCAGCCGGTGCGGCCAAGATGGCTGTGGTGGAGAGCATGCGCTTGAGGTCGCGGAAAGCTTCGTCCGCCTGGTCGGACCACTCGAACGGCGTCGTTTTCTTTATCAGCTAATATAGGGGCAGGGCCCTCTCGCCCAGCCGGCTGACGAACCGGCTGAGAGAGGCCAAGCAGCCGGTGAACTTCTGGACATCGCGCAGCCGAGCCGGCTTGCGCATGCAGTCGATCGCCTTGGTCTTCTCCGGATTGGCCTCAATGCCGCGTTCCGAGACAAGGAAACCAAGGAGTTGGCCAGCCGGCACGCCGAAGACGCATTTCTCTGGGTTGAGCTTGATCTGCTACTGCCGCAGGTTGGCAAACGTCTCCCTGAGGGCCTCGAGGAGGGTGAGGTGCTGCTTGGTCTTCACCACGATGTCGTCGACGTAAACGTGCATGTTCCGGCCGATCTGAGGCAGGAGGCATTTTTGCATGCAGCGCTGGAAGGTGGCGCCGGCGTTCTTCAAGTGGAACGACATGGTGATGTAGCAATACGCCCCGAAGGGAGTGATGAAGGACGTCTTGATGGCATCCGCCGGGTCCAGCTTGATCTGGTGGTAGCCGGAGTAAGCGTCCAAGAAGGACAGGAGCTCACAGCCGGCTGTGGAGTCGATGACTTGGTCGATCCGGGGTAGGGCAAACGGGTCCTTGGGGCAGGCCTTGTTCAAGCTGGTGTAGTCGATACACATGCGCCAAGTGCCGTTCTTCTTCAGTACGAGGATCCGGTTTGCCAATCACTCGAGGTGGAACACTTCCATGATGAACCTGGCTTTGAGCAGCCGAGCGATCTCTTCTCCAATGGTTCTTCGCTTCTCCTCGAAGAAGCGGCGTAGCGGCTGCCGGACCGGCTTGGCATCCGGCCAGACGTGGAGTTTGTGCTCGGCATACTTCCTCGGAACACCCGGCATGTCTTTAGGGGACCATGCGAAGATATCCCGATTCTCACAGAGGAAGTCGACGAGCTCGCCTTCCTATTTGCTGTCGAGGCCGGAGCCCACGACGACGTACTCACTGGAGTTGGGGTTGGATGGGTCGAGCGATACCTTCCTCGTGCCCTTGGCCGGCTTGAAGGACCCTTCATCGGCCGGCTGCTTGAGCTGAGCCGGCATGACCGGCTGCTCACCAGCTAGCGCGACGAGACGGTCGAGCTGGTGCCTCTCCTCAATGATGACCAGCGACTCGGCCCGCTTAGAGCCGGCTTTGGCGCACTCCAGGGACTTCTTGTAGTCGCCGGTGATGGTGATGATGCCCTTGGGACCTGGCAGCTTCATCTTGAGGTAGGCGTAGTGGGGGACCGCCATGAACTTGGCCATGGCGGGTCGTCCCAGAAGCGCGTGGTAGGGGCTGGCGAGGTTGAGCACTTCAAACCAGATCAGCTCTCGGCGGAAGTGGGCGCTGGTGCCGAACAGCACGTCTAGCCACACCCAGCCGATGGGGGAGCACGAGGCGCCTGGGACGATGCCGTGGAACACCGTCTGGGTGGGCTGCAGCTGGCTCTCTTCGATGCCGAGCTTAACCATGGTGTCGTGGTAGAGGATGTTGATGCTGCTGCCGCCAACGATCAACACCCGTGAAAAGTGGTAGGTGCGCTTCTCAGCGACGAAGGTGGGGTCGAGGACGAGCGCGTAGCCACCCGGCGTGGGCTCATGGCCGGGTGGTCCTCCCGGGTCCAATTGACAGGACGGTCGGACCAGTGCATGTACTAGGGGACCAGGGGGACGACGGCGTTCACCTCGTGCCGGTACTTGCGGTTGCTATGCTTGTCGTCGCCTTCACTCGTGAAGACAACGTAGGCCGCGTCCTGCTGAGGGTAGGGGTCGTTGGCGAGGGTGCCGGCTGCCGGAGGCGGCGGGGGAGGCGGCGGGAGCTGAGGGTCTGGACCGGGCGGTGGCGGTGGGAAATCGCCACGCATCAGGCGCTGGGTGATGCTGCAGTTCCGGAGCGTGTGCGTGGAAGGCTTCGCTCCACTGTGGTGCTTGCATGGGGCGTCCAGCATCTGCTCAAAGGAGAACTTGGGCTGCCAAACCGTCTTGCCGGTGCGCTGGCGCTTGACGCCGCCTTTCTCGGCCAGCTGCTCCTCCGCTACGGCGGCCACTTGCTGGTTGTTGTAACGAGGATCCGGCTGGTCGGCCTTCCGCTTGTTGTTGTTGTTGTTGTCTTGCCGGCGCTGGTTGGTTTCGCCAGCCGGCATCGGGGCGGCCGGCTGAACCGGGACTGGCTTGCCGTCCACGTCGACCGTGATCTTTACGCGCATCGCGGAGTCGGCCATGGCGTACTTGTCCGCCACCACCATGAGCTCCGCCAAGGTGTCCAGCTCATCGCACATGAGCCGGTGTTTGAGCAAGGTGCCGTCTCGGCACCCGTCGACGAAGTACGGGACGGCTTGCACTTCGTGGACGCCTTCGCAGGAGTTGCGCAGTTTGGTCCACCGCGTGAGGAAGTCGCGGAGAGGCTCGCTCGAGCCCTGGACGCACAAGGAGAGCTGGCGAGGCCGAGTCGGACGCTTGTACGTGCTGGTGAAGTTGCGCACGAATGCATCCTTGAAGTCCAGCCAGGAATTGACGCTGCCGGCCCTCAGGCTGTTAAGCCATGTCCGGGTCGAGCCGAGCAGCATGAGGGGGACGTAGCAGACCGCCACGCGCCGGTTGCCGCCGGCGATGCCGACGGCCATGGTGTAGTCGGTTAGCCAGTCCTCCGGCTTGGAGACGCCGCTGTACTTGGGGGTGTCGCAGGCCAGCGTGAACCCTTTGGGGAAGGGCTCTTCGCAGATGCGGGGTCCGAAACACGCGGGACCAACGGAGCTCTCCTCTTCGAGGAGCGTGGATCGCGCTAGCCGGTCGATGCGGTGGCGGGCGTCGGTTTCGTCGTAGGGCTCGCGGGGGCCCAGCCGGCTCACGATGGGGCCGCATGGCACCACGCCGGCGGAAGCCGGCCGGGGTCGTCGAAATGGCGGGGGAGGAAGTTCCGGCTGCTGGACCCGGCCGTCACCGGCAGTTTCGTCGGCAATGCCGTCGCCAGCCGCCGCGACGCGGTTGTGCCAGCTCCGGCTTGCCCGGCGCCGGCCAGAGCCGCGACTCACCGAGCCGGCGGGGGAAGACGCCTGCTGCGTGTCCCAAAAGGCCCTCTCCGGGTTCGTGGTGTTTGCCGAAGCAGAGGCGGATGGCTGGGCCGGGTCGAAACGCCTCTGCTGCTCGTTCGCCGCGATGATGAGGTCGCGGATGCGCTCCTGCTGCTGCAGCAGCTCCTCGCCCTCCAGGAACTCGAGATCCGCCATGGCTGCCTGCGCCGCTCGCATGTTCTTGACGGGGGTGTCGTAGACAGGCCGGCCTGCGCCTAGCGCACGGCCGATTGAGCCTCCACGGATCCATACTTCCGCGACCCGGCTGGGCTCAGCAGCAGCCGGCGTGAAGCCATGGACGCTGTCATACTCTCGCTGGGCGGACTCCAGCAGACGCCGCGTTGCCGCGAGCGTGGTGGCCTCGATCAACAGAAGCTCACGGTCCTCGTTGAGCTGAGCCGCTGCTGCCGCCGTGTCGGCATCGGGTGTGATGGGGGCTTGCAGGCTCCGGATCGTCTCGCGGAGCGGGTCGGCCCGGCGAGGCGGGGCCGCAGCTACGGCAGCGGCGGCCGCGGCGGCGTTCTCCTTGCCGCGCGAGGAGCCAGAGCTGGCGCCGATGGTGAGCACCTCCGCGCGGGTGCAGAGGTCCGCGACGTCGTCGAAGATGGCGCAGCCAACAGGGACGGGCGAGTCGGCAAAGATGTGTACCTCGCTAGGGTACTCATCGGGGATGTGCATTACGAAGATGCATAGTGCGCCGAAAGGGATGACGAGGCAGCCTGCGGGGCTGGCGGCGTCCGCGCCAGGCCCTGCGTCGCAGCCGGCCGGGTTGGCCGTGCGAGGCGCGCGGACCAAGCCGTGCATGATGCGCTCGCCAGAGCTGGTGAAGGACCTCGTCCAGAACTTGACTCCGGCCGACGCCGCGAGCGGCCCCACGGTGGGCGCCAACTGTCATGGTGAAATCACGGCAGATGCCATGAGATGGCTAAAAGTGGGGGGCTGCGTGAGGACGCCGGTGGGTTCCGGAAGCGAGGTTGGCACACGCGTGCGGGGGACACAAGGTGTACCCAGGTTCAGGGCCCTCCGGGGAGGTAACACCCCTAGTCCTGCCGAGTGGGTTGATAGGCATAGAGGCCACGATGGTTACAATGGTGCTCCTGGAGCTATTTGGGCGGAGGAGGAAGGAGGAGCTAGGTCTCCGTTCGGCCTCTCCTGTGAGTGTGTGTGTGTGTTGCTACTGAGCGTCCAGCCTTCTGCATGGAGGCCTCCTGGGGTGTCTTATAGCCCGATCCCCCAGGGATACATGGGTAAAGTTACACACGCCGGGACCCGGACGTCAGCGTCTGGAGCCGGCTGTGGGCCCGCCGGCTGCTGGGCCCCACCGGCTGCGGGGCCCGCCGGCTGCTTGACACTGTGGCCCGTCGCCTCGAGCGTCACGGAGGGGACGGCGTTGTGGGAGGTTTGCAGTGGCGCGCTGGTGCTAACACCGGCCGTCCCGGTCAGCCCGGTTGGCAGCTATGCCGGCGTGCCTACCCGAGACGGTTTGCACTGTAGCCATGTTCTCCCTTCATGGGGAGCCGCAGTGGCGTGCTGGTGCTGACGCCGGCCATCCCGGTCAGCAGGGTTGGCAGCTTTGCCGGCGCGCCTTCCCGAGACGGTTTGCACTGTAGCCATGTTCTCCCGTCGTGGGGGGCCGTCTTGTCACGGGGAGCGATGGGACGCCCGCTGACCCATCGTCAGGCGGTTATCGAGTAGCCAGACCTGGCCCGGGACCGGGCCTAGCCAGCTTGCGCTAGGAAGCCAGCAGGATGGCCAGCCGGCCGGGTGATGCACGGGCGGCCCCGATATTTTTAAAAAGGGGCTCCGGGTTTGCTTGCCTACCCGGGGGTCATCCCCCCGACAAAGAGGAATATGAGAGCAGTTCTGATGGTGCTGAGGAAATTGGCAGAGAACTGGCTATGCTAGTGAAGAAGTTCCAGAAGTTTTCCAAGAAGAATCATTTTGGAAAGTCTTCAAAGTATGACTCGAAGAACACTGGAGAAGCATCTGCTCGAGACTACAACAACAGAACCTGTCACAAATGCAAGAAGCCAGGCCACTACATCGCCGACTGCACTCTTTGACTGAAGAAGATGAAGAAGAAGAAGAAGAGAAGCGATGATGATGAATCTGATGGCAAATAGAAGAAGTCCTCAAAGTCTTCATCAAAGTCCTAATCTCACAAGAAAACCAGCTCTAGTAGAGCTCATGCATTCATTGGGAAGGAAATGGATTCTGAAGAAGAATCTGATGATAAGCAAGCTGAGGAATCTAAGGAGGAGTCAGACACTGGTGTGGCGAGCCTTGCTCTCGCTACTGAATACGTCAGTAAGTCCATCTTCAACACTGAGGATAATGGTATCTCCACCTACAATGATGACTGTGCTGATGACTACACTCCCACCTATTGCTTCATAGCAAGAGGTGCAAAGGTAACCTCACGAGAAGCTTACTTTGAAACCTCCGGTGATGACGACTCTGAGTGTGAATCTAAACCAAGCTATAAGAAACTTGCTAAAATTGCAACTGAGCAACGACATGCCATGGAAAAGATTCAAAAACTGCTAGACAAAAGCGATGACCTGTTGGACGAGGAAATGGATTGTAGTCAAGCCTTGTCTGAGGATCTTAGAAGCCTTAAGTCTCAATATGACGAACTTGAATGTCGTCATGTGTCCCTCTCAGCTGAACATGAGAAGCTGTCCTATGAATTTCTTCAAAGGAAGCAAGATCTCGAGAAGCTGAGAGCGTCTCATGATGATCTTCAAAAGGAAAATGATTCACTCCTCGCTCAATAGATCAGCACCACTCAGGAAGAATTTGTTGCACCATGCCTAAAATGCCTTGAACGTGATAATGCAAATTCTTCAGCTGAATGTTCAAATGCTTATGTACTTGCAATTGCTTCAACTGCTACGGTGACCACTAACCCCTCATCTGAGGATGCCACCTGTGATACTGATGAAAATGCAAGGCTGAAGGAATTGTATGTCACTGGCATGTACAAAAGGCTCAAAGGGCATCAAACCCTGTGTGACGTGCTCAAAAAGCAAATTCTTCACAGGAACCCTAGGAAAGAGGGTATTGCCTTTGAGAGAAAGCTCAACCTGATGGTTCGTATTGGAAGCTTGAGCAGTATCCCAAAACCACATGGGTTGCTGCAAAGTGACCTTCAATAGATCCATCTACTTTATCTGGCTATTCTTGTGATTCTTCATATTCTTCAAATGAGTCATTTGACTCCAACTATAAACTGTTCAAGAATCAGAATGGTGAAGTCTTTGCCAAATTCATTGGTACTAACTGCAGGAACGGTCCACCTGTGAAGAAAATCTGGGTTCCCAAAAGCGTTCTGGAAAATCTTGAGGTGAATGTCATCATGACACCACCGATGAAGAAGAAACTTCCCAAGGCAAATTCTTCACAGGGATCAAAGTCATCAAATGGATGCATACCCACTTATGGTCATGCTAATGCCTCTATTTCGCAGGGAAACAAACAACGATTTGATGAATACGGGCATTATTCTTCAAACCACTATGTTCACAAATCATCGAAGAATTTCTCTGCTTATTCATTCAATTACTATAACCCTCCTATGAAGAGAAATGCATATTCTTCAATGCCTAAGTTCTCCATTAATGCACTTCGTTACATTGCTTCTCAGCCACCCATTCAGATGTGGGTGGTTAAGAAGAAGAACTAATCTCTTCTGCAGGGTCAGGTCTTCAGACAATGAAAGTTCTGATGAATTTGCTGAAGACCTGACAAAATGCCTGTTGGGATGCAGGCTAATCACGAGGAAATGAATGTTTCATTTCACTCATGCCTTATGCTGCTAGATATTATTCATTGATGAAATTCACTGACAAAATTGATCATCATCATATTCTTCACATTGAAGTATATGAATTTGTAAGTCAGACTAATGCTTCTACAGGATGATACACCTTCAGCCACTGAATGGGTCTTGGACAGTAGCTGCACAAATCATATGACTGGAGATAGGAATCTCCTCACTGATGCTCCCCTCACTCCGTCTCATCTGAAGCATATCACATACGCTGACAAAGGAAAAAGCAAGGTATTGGGTCTAGGTAAGGTTGCTATCTCAAAGGATCGACACATGGAAAAGGTAATGCTTGTCGAGTCCCTTGGATACAACCTCATGTCCGTCTCAATGCTTTGTGATCTTGATATGATTGTCATCTTTGGCAAATATAGATGCATTGTGCTGTTGGAATCTGACAAATCCAAAGTCTTCGAAGGCTTTAGGAGAGGTGACTTGTACATTGTAGATTTCTCTATAGGTCCTCAGCCAGCAACATGTCTAATGGCAAAAGCTTCAGAATGCTGGCTATGGAATCGACGACTTGGGCATGCTGGGATGAGGAATTTGAGCACTCTCATCAAGAAGAAGCATATCATTGGCGTCGAGGGTGTCAAATTCGTCAAGGACCATCTCTGTGGTGCTTGTGATTCTGAAAAGATGACCAGATCCAAGCACTTGGTGAAGACAATCATGACCACTACTCGTCCTTTTGAATTGCTTCATATGGATTTGTTTGGTCCTACACATTATGCCACACTAACCAATGCAGCATCTCTCTACGGATTCGTCATTGTTGATGACTACTCTCGTTACACCTGGGTGCACATCATTTCCAACAAGACTGAAGTTCAGGATGTCTTCAGATGATTCTCCAATCAGACCATGATGAATTATGGCATCAAGATCAAGCACATTAGGAGTGACAACGGCACTGAATTCAAGAACACAGGCCTCAGCGACTATCTTGATGAACTTGGCATCACTCATGAGCTCTCTGCTCCCTACACGCCTCAGTAGAATGGAGTCGTGGAGCGCAAGAACAGAACCCTCATCGAGATGGCGCGTACTATGCTTGATCACTACTAGGAAAAGGGCTATAGGTAGATGCTTAGTAGTAGTGTGGGGTGAGCACCCCACGCTACTGTTAAGTAGCAGTAGCACTGGGCCAGAATAAGCTCTACAGGTAGTACGTAACAGTAGCGCTGGGTGCCCCAACAAGCGCTGCTGCTAAGTGGGCTCCGCAGTGCCCCCACGGGCTGGCCATGGTAGCAGCGTGGGTGGCCCGACCGCGCTACTGCTAAGCCCATTAGCAGTAGCGCGGTTATGTAACCCCTGCTGCTATACTGTGGCCAGTCCGGGCCCAGCTCCCCGGCCCACTTAGCAGCAGCGTGGGATGTGACCCCGCGCTACAACTAATAGGCTTAGCAGTAGTGCTGTCCCGTACCCCGTGCTACTGCTAAGCTAGCCCTATCTCTTCTTCCTCCCCCATCCCGTTCCACTACCTCTCCTTCACTCTCCCCTCACACTCTCTCGCTCGCTCTCTCTACCGCCGCCGTCGCCCGTCGTCACCCCCGAGGTATCTCCCTCCCTCCTCCTCTCGCCGCCCTCCTCCCTCCTCCCTCCTCTCGCCGCCCGCCGTCCACGCCTTCCTCCCTCCTCCTCCTCTCGCCGCCCTCCTCCCTCCTCCTCGTCGCCCGCCGTCCTCCTCCCTCCCTCTCTCCTCTCTCCCTCTCTCCTCCCTCCCTCCCCCATCCCGGCCTCCTCCCTCTCTCCTCCCTCCCTCCCTCCTGCCTCCCTCCCTCCCTTCCTCCCTCCTGCGTCCCTCCCTCCCTCCCTTTCCTCCCTCCTCCCTTCCTCCCTCCCCCATCTATGTTTTTTTGAATAAAATAGAACATATAAGTTATATGAATAGAATGTAGGTATTTTGAATAGAATAAAATAGAAAATATAGGTAGAATGGAGGTTTTTTGAAAAGAATAGATAGGTAGAATTTTCTTGTAGAATGTAGATAGGTACGTAGAATGGTCTTTTGAATAGAATAGAAAACTAGTGAATAGGTTTTTTGAATATAAAAAAGTTTTAGTAATAGAAATGTATTGGAATGCTATTTCAGAAATTTTTTGGTATCAAATTTAGTAATAAAAATTTTAGTAAGAAAATTTATGTATAGAAATTTTTAGTAATTTTCTTTTTCAATATAGAAATGTATTGGACAATTTAATTATTTTTGTGTCATTATCACTTTGTCATCAAAGAATGCTATATGAGATTTGATGATCTAAAATTTTCACTCGGTGGAATATGCAGGCTTTGTAGTGTCGCGTCTCCCTGTGGAGTGATCGTCGTCGGAGCTACCTTTACTTCCTCTACACCCGAGTCGGTGAGCTAAAAGTCCATCTCCTCCTTCTCTTCTCCTCAAAGTTGAATAGAGTAGAACTAGGGTATTTAGTTATGTCAATCTCACATTGCCAAATTTAGAGAGAGAGAGACCTACTTTCTTGAAAAACTAGGGTATTTAGTTATGCTTCAAGTTTAAACATCTTTGTATGTGTATGGACATCTTTGTATCGCAGGGAAAATCCGAGTGGCCTATGTTTTGCCGGAGTGTTGATTCATTTCCATTCCGACAAATTTCAGGCGCTCGATATGTCCTATTTTAGCGAAGGTCATGCCGGATTTTTCCGTGAATTTTAGCATGACTTGTGCTAGAATATATAGGATATATCGAGTGCCCTGGATTTGCCAGAAAGAGAATTAAATGACATTTCAGGTTGACTTTAAGTCTGTCGGGGCTCCATACATGACAGTCAAAAAATCAGTGAGGGAGAGTGTCCACCATATATGAGAGAAGAAGAATGCCGACTGTTGTCGTGGGGGTCGTTTCTCCTTCTTATCCTTGTGCTACACCTTTGTTATGCACTAGGGGAAGGAGGAGTAGCGACCATCACCGACGGTCGAAAATGTCAGAGAGGGAGTGCCCACCATATACACCATGTGAGATGAGAGTTTTCAAGGAAAGACTCGACAGAACGATAGTCAACCCGTGATGAATAATAATGATCTATGTGTTGAGTTCCCGTTAGTTGCCGTCGATTTATAATCTTTGAATTTTGAACACAGGAAATGTCCGACGATGATAAGATCCCGTAGTGCGACTACTGCAGCGATGACCGGGGTTTGTGCGACAGGGAGCCTCACCTGCATAATGGTAGGTTCTTCACCGTGAAGTTGAAAGAGACCTTCGATGTTTGTACGGTACGCATCGACAAGTATTTCATCGTAATTAATCATGACTTGTGATTCTTTGCTTCAACGTATAATTTCTTTTTTTTTCAATTCGACTAGTACATCCCGTGCCATGCAAGACCGTATGTCTTGCAGAAGCTCGGTTTCCAAGACCTTGAGAATATGGAGACGAGGAGGGCTCACCTCGGGACTAAACCCGGTTATGCTTTTCGGGTTAAGCTCTACAATGTGCTTAATCACTCACATTTCGGCTGTTCTAATTTGGAAGCTTTCTGCACGGCCTATGGATTTGAGGAGAATATGCAAATAACTTTTGATATTCGTCCCAAAGATGAAGATATTGAAGATAATATCGACATTTGGGTCGATGGGGATATGCCTCCTGTTTTGCCAAAATGTGAGTTTGTCAAACTAATTTGTTAAGTACTTTATATTTTTTATTTAAAAATATTTGGTGTTCATCGCTACTAAACTTGTTTATTTATAATTATCAGCTTATTTCTTATCTTCAAAAAATACTCGGAAAGCTGTGGACATGACGTACTACAGTTATGGCTCCGAGCTTAATTGTGAGGAGAAAGGATATCTTGTCTCATTTCTAGATGATGTTGAGACTTTTAAGTCCAATGTGTTTATCAGCCCAAATTATACTGGATACGTGCCACTAGTCCATCAGTTGCTTGATGGTAACCTCATCGCCAAAAACTTGGTATGATTTTGTTAATGATGGTAACTTCGTTGCATACATTCTTCTTAAGTAAACTACATTGCTAACTATATATGTTACTATATTGTTCAACAGAAGCTCCATAGCGAGGTTGTGCCTCATATGATGCTTACCGAAGGGAGTATGTACATGGTTAGCTTACGACCGTTTCCATCGATGGCTTACCAAAGTGCATACTCTATTTCTTTGAAAGATGGAAGGCTCAATATCAAAGAATGGAGCAAAATAATGAAGCCGCACACGCAACCGATTGGAGACAACATGCGTGTGCTGGCGACAGGTGGATCTCCATTCTCCATTTTGGAGATGGACCGATTTACCTGTTTTATGCTATTTTACCTAGGAGAGAGGACTAGGTCCTAGGTAGTAAGAACAATTAGCTAGTGTTGATATGACTATGATGATGAAGATTAGTTATTATGATGATGATGAGTTATGTGCTACAATGTATTAGCTATAATGATGAGTTGTTATATGACTCATAGATGATGATCATGAGGAGTTGTTATGATGATGAGTTGTTATGACTATGATGATGATGATGAGTTATATATTATGATGATGATGATGACTTATATATTATGATGATGATGATGATGATGATGATGATGATGATGATGATGATGAGTTGTTATTATGATCATGATGAGTTATTATATCATTGGGTGAAAGAAACGCGGATTAGATTCAAGTGGATGGACGACATCCTACTAATCCAACTTGGTCACTTTGGATCCATCCACTTGAATCTAATCCGCGTTTTGTCGTGGGAACGAACACCTATGGGATCAAGGAGATCCCTTTACGGTTCGGCAAGGGGAGAGGATTGCACAAAGAGCAGATCTAACGAACAGCACACGGGGATTTACCCAGGTTCGGGCCGCACGGATGCGTAAAACCCCACTCCTGCTTTGATTGTATTACTGTGGATGTTCTTGGCCAAGTTCTGGGAGCTACAGTACTCGGTAGCTGTGCATGCAGAATGGGCCCTCGGAAGTGCTCTCCCTCCTCTGTACGCCTCGGGCCTCCTTTTATATGAGTCAAAGGGGCTACCACAGTGGCGTACGAGATAAGGCATGAGGTGGAAAGTAGCTACAGCGTCATCACAATGTTATCATACCTAACCCTGACGGCCTGGGACAAACTCATTAAATACACCGTGAGGTGTCCCTTAGCGTCTTGGGCTTGGAAAAGCTTTACAGGGGATGGGGAAAAGCAGCCATCCCATCAGCACCGCTTAAGCATCTCGTGGCCAGCATTGCGCCACGTCACCATGAGGACAAGCCCTAAACGACAAGGCTGGCCGCTGCACAGGAGCGATAGCGCTGCACTGTGCAGAGCCTTGCCGGGGCTGAATCCTTGCCGAGCCCGGGGCTTGCCGGGACCGGGTCTTGCCGGGTGCGAGGCCTTGAAGGGTGCGAGGCCTTGCCGGCAAGGGTCTTGCCGGGCCTCCGAACCCCTTTGGTCTTCCGTCTGTCTGATCGCTGACCTGGACACCTTCTTGGCATCTTAGTCTTGTGATTACTCCTAGCTATTCCCCGACAAGGCTTGCCGCGGTACGGCTACAACTGCCCGTGCACAAGTAAGGGGTACTAAAAAGACCCATACTTTAGTACACCGACAGGAGCCCCCGGGCCTAGGCCATACACGGGTGCCAAGCCTGTTGGGCTAGGCCCAAAACAGTGGACGGGCACGCGTGGCAGAGAATAACTGCTCGCAATCATCATCTCTTTCACCACGCCCCTCCACTACGCGCATTAATCGCGCGAAGTGGGAGACGTGGGCGGAAACTTCACTGCAAAAGCGGGCGGTAAAGAGCCTGCCTCGCGCCTTCCCCATAAAAAGGGAATCGCAGAGGGCACTGCTCATTTACCCCCTCCGCCTTTCCAATCTCAATCTCAGAGCCGTCGCCATCGTCCTCTTCCTCGCGCCCAAAGCAGAGCTTTTCTCCCTCCACCCGCCTCCACCGCGCTCTCGACGTCTTCAGCGCCCACTTCCATAGCCACCATGCCGCCCAAGCCGAGCAAGGTCAAGGCAGCGGAAGCGGCCGCCGCGGAGAGCAAATTGGCGAAGATGCGGAAGGAACGCGCTGTCTTCCCCTCGACGCTTGACGCGGAGACCTTGAAGAAGAGGTACCAGTTCGCATGGGCGAAGGAGACCATGGCGCATCCAGCCACCAGAGTGAGTGTAGCTTCTCGTAGGGCAGAGCCAGGAGATTATCCCTTCTTTGCCGATTACTTCTGGTGCGGCCTCTGCGCTCCGTACTCGGATTTCTTTGTAGATATCATGCTCACCTACGGCTTCCAGCTGCTAGATTTCACGCCAAATGCCGTGACTTGTATGTCCGTCTTCGCGCACCTTTGCGAGAATTTTGTCGGGGTCATCCCGAGCACTGCACTTTTCCGGCACTACTTCTACCCCCGCATCCAAAAGGGTGACGCCCTCTCCGGTAGCATCACTTGGATTCCGAGGACGGCAACAAAGGAGACGTACCTAGAGGGGCTCTACCGCGAGAGATGGGATGAGTGGCGCGGCAAGTGGTGCTGGGTCTGGGAAAAGGAACCCAAACCGTTCTGCGAGGTGCGGCAGCAGAAGGTGGTCCGCGGCAAGGATTGGAGTGCCGCGGACCCTGACGACAGCAAGCTCACCATCGCCATCACCAGGATACATCGCCTCAAGGCTGCCGGGTTGAAGGTGGAGATGATTGCTTCTGATTTCCTTCGCCGGCTCATCGCCCCACTACAGAACAAGGGGCGCCCTGCTTGGGAGTACATGAATGCTGCCGACGTCATGAGGGTGCGGCCTGGGCTGGATAATGATCTGACAGCCATAGGGCATGCAACCCTCTGCCAACAGCTGTTCAAATCTGGAGCAGTGGGAGACTTGTCGGCAGGCGTCGTCCCACTATGCAACAACTCGTCGCTGACTTCCATCATCGCCATGATGCCGGTGTTCAATGCCCATAGCATCGACGAGAGGTGGATCGAGCCGTCCGCGGAGCAGGCGCTGGCGTTCTTCGACAACTTGACGGAGAAGGCAATCCGCGAGGAGAACCTTGTCCGCGCCACCACGGAGGAGGAGCTCGCCTACATCGCCAGCAGGGCGGAAGAGGCGAACCTTGCCGAAGAAGCCGGTAGCGCTGAGTCCAGCGAAGGCGAGGACTTGCTGCGGGAAGATCTTGCCGGGCGAGATAAGGCTGCCGGGGAGCCGAGCGGAGCCGCTGCCGGGAGCTCTTCTGCCGGAGGCGCCGCCGAAGAGGAAGAAGAGGAGGAGGAAGAGCCCCCAGCTCTTCAACACAGGAAGAGGCGCGTCCTCCGGAAGAACACCACTGGTGCTCCAGCCCGTCAACCTTCCTCAAGCAGCGAGGCGTCCGGCAA